>OX579634.1:8409961-9061572 GCA_951230915.1 Antitrichia curtipendula
TCTTGGGTGTGTGGAATATTTTGGATCCCGACGGATGCCTGTCGTGATGAGTACCTGGCATGTAAGTTAATTAGTTGCACTCATTGGCAGTCTGTTGTGTTTAATATGTCTTTATGCCAACTGCAAATGAAGGAATTGATAGGGCTTGCTCCAAATCATTGCAACGCAACTGAACCCAGGGAAGGCTTAAGTTATTCGGCCCTAGAGTTAAATACTTAACTTACTTATTACAGTCTCTGTCAAACATTAACTTACACGCTCACTCGCAGTCGAGTTCAGGCCGAACCCCTTGAAAATTCGAATGTCATGACCAAAAAATGGAAGCAAATCTTATTAACCCCTAAAGTCTCATATAATGCAGCACTACTAGAAAATTCAACTTTTTTTGTTGATTTGGTTGCGTTGATTTGGGTCACTTTTCTGTTGATTTGGTCAGTAATCTGTTGGAATTTGTTGAAATCAACAGATTACTGTCCAAATCAATAGAAAAGTGACCCAAGGCGACGCAACCAAATCAACCCAAAAAATGAATTCTCTAGTAAGGTAGTGTTCCCTCAAGGGACAAAATGGATTTTGGACAACCTCCCATGATCTCAATATTTGTTGTGATTTTTTGAATTTTTTTGGTGAAGATAGGAAAATACAATAGCTTTCCAAAAATATAATTTTTATTTCAATCAGAGCATGGGAGCAAAAGCTATGGCACACAAAGCCCTTTTTATAGTTTTGCAAGCAGAAAAAAACTTTAAAGAAACATAAAGTATACAAATTTATAAATTCGTTTTGTATAGATTTTATTTCTATGTACATGGTAAGCTTTGAATTATTTCATCTGGATTTGTATATGTGAAAGTTATGGACAATCTTGTTTTTGGGGCAATCATAGCATCCTCTTGAAAAAATAGCTTGTGAAATTCATTTCTAACCTCAATTTTCAAAATTTTACAAAAAATAAAGTTTCACAAGGTTAAGATCTCTTGCTAGAACAATCTCACCATTGGGATTAGTGTGTTTCAATTTCATCTTAGAGCTATTAACAATTTAGACTTTCTTTAAATCTTGAGCCTACTTCTACTTAACAAATTTTTAATGAGTGAAAATTAGTGTTTTTTAAAAATAAAAAATTCCCCTAGACTCCTGACTCAATTATTTATCATATAAAATTAGAAATTCAAAATCAGTAGAACCAACCAAAATTATAGGTTATGAAGGTTCAAAGTCTAAAAATGTAGTTGAACAAGGTGCAAAAATTCTTATTTACTTTACTTTAAAAGCAAACATGGTCAAAGTTTGTGAAATTTATCCCACATGTTTTTATACTAGTCTAGTATAAGATCCTATGGGTTAGATATGCAAAAAATAATTAAAAAACAAAAAATAAAATTATGCTCTTTGCTGTAGAAATGACTGTTTTGAGTGTTTTTTGTTGGAAAAGAGGCCTTGGGACTTTAGAAGTTAAGGTACAAGTATCTATTTGTAATAACTTAAGCATTTCAGCTTGTAGGACATGTGAAATTCATTGAAAAATTAAGCTCAATGTGTGCAAACATAAGGATGAGGAAGAATGCAAAAAAGAAAAAACATTCCCCCCCCCCCTAAAAATAATTCTTTTATTCAATATAAATGTAGATTTTTCAGTCTCATACACTCACTTATTGTGCTTAGCTTTGGCACTTCTCCCTAAGCAAGGAGGGAAGAGAGATTAGTGGATGAGAAGGTACAAATAGAAGATCTTTTTCAATGAATAGTGCATCCAACTATTGTCTACAATAATTCACCCTATAAAACCATCACATGGGGGTTGTCCAAAACTTCTACCATAACTTAGTGCATTCTATAAAATGCACTAAATTACTCCATGCAAATTTTGTTATTGTTAGTTCTCCGTTTAAGGAATTATGAATCTAGTGTCAATGAATTCATTGAAAATGCTGAGTGCACTAAGGCTTTTGGAAATGTTGTCCAAACTTGGGTGCGGGAATTTGAACATCAAAATGAGCTCTTCAAGCTTATTTAAAGTCTTCAAGCTAGTCTTATATCTTTTTGTTCTTGAAATATTCTTGAATTCCACTCTAATTTATTATCTTGTTATGAATTTGAATTTAGATCACCAATCTTGGAGGTTTAGGTTAACCCTGACCCCTCAAGTCCCCCCAAATATCCTCACGGGACTCTTGAAGGATTGGGAAAGTATTTATAATCTTAATTTTTGATATTATTATTATTATTATTATTATTATTTTTCAATACAAAAAAATAAATTAGCTCTTTGGAAATATAATATTTTTAAATTTCAATCATTGCATAGGAGCATAAGCTATACCCCAATAAGCTCCAAAACAAGCAATGATAGGCAACAAAAATAAATAAAAAATTGGAATTAATAATTTTCTTAAGAATGAAAATTATAAGGTACTTTTTTTTAATTCTTTTTTCTAACCTCTCAATCCAAATTTTCAATGTGAAAAAAAAATTCAATTCAAAATTTGTAGTAAGAAAAGTTTCAAGTAAGAGGATTGAAAGCCTTATGATTTAGTGAAACTAGGAACAAAAAAAAATGGTTTTGTTTACTTTAAATGATTATATTTTGTGATTGATACATTCAAAGATTTTGAAAATTCTTTTAGACAATCTCATTACAATCTAGTGCAAAGTCTTATGATGGAAAAATGACCTTGGGACTTCGGGGCTGAAAGTATTGAGGCACACTTTGAACATAAATTTATCAAAAATTGCCACTCTATAGGAAAATGAGAAATAAACAAACAAATAATCAAATTAAAGCTAAAGCGTACAAACTTGTAGTAAACTACTATAGAATGAAAGAAATCAGTTGGAATTTTAGAAACTTTGACTATGTAGATTAGAAGATTTTTTTTCAAACTTATCCAATGAGATCAACAAACTCAAACTCTTCATAGTGTGAAATTTTATATTACATATGAGATTTTTTCTGACAATTGCTTGCCTTGTCCCAAAAACTTTGAGCATCATGACTTTGCCTATCTTTGTCACCTAAATGACTTTTGAATAATTGCTTGCAGGAGGTTACTTTTTAAAGTTAAAGGAATCTAATTCCTACGGCATCTAATAGGTCAATTACTTATTTTTATTCTTAAGTGTTGAGGGAGGGTTCTTTTTGCATTATTGGATTCTAAGACTTCCTTCCAACACTAATTGTCTAAAAAGCAAGCATATCTCTAGAAGCAAAGCCAAAGAGAACATACTATCTTAAACTAAAGATTGACACCAAAAATCTAGGAGGGGACACTTGATTTTAAATGAACTAGAGAAGTGCATCACATGGTTCACCAAATGATCTAAGGAGGAAAATCAGTGCTTTAGCATTACAAGAAATTTCAGCCTTAGAAAAGGCCGCCAATTCCTTGACAACAAGGAACGTTGGCCCAAAAAGAAAAACTAGCAAACTGTAGAGCATGGATAGTCTTGGGATTTTGTTATTTTTTATTTTTAAATGTTTAATAAATGTAATTTTAAAATTGAATCTAAATTTACAAAATTTTGATTATTTGATGTAGAACTGTTAGTGCCACATTAGATTGTGATTATTATTTTATTTATAATATTTATTATTATTATTATTATTATTTTATTTATAGTATTTATTAATATTAAATAATCTGACCAACACTGCATTGGTTCACAACTTGGGGAACCTTTTGTTAATGACCCTTTCAATGCCTTAAATTTTTTCTAATGTGAATAATGTTATGGTTGAAGTGTCATCACTAACAACACAATAGAATATCATGTAGTTCCTTGCATCATTGTTTACTAATGCCATTGATTATCTTTTTCCATCCTTGAAACAAGGCCCTCTATAATGAATACAAGTTGCAAGAGTCTACTATTGACCATGTAGAAGAAAATCTTAACTCCTGAAGCCCCGAGGCCTTTTTTTTCACCAAAAAACATTAGAAACTTCCATTTCTATTGTAATGAGTAAAAAAATTGTTCTTTCTATATGTTTAACCATAGGATCTTGGACTAGACTAGTATAAGAACATGCAAAAGAAATTTCAGAAACTTTGACCTTGTAGATTGCAAGATATTTGTGTTTTAAAGTGAAACATAATTATGGATTTTTTTGCACCGTATGTGCCTATTGATAGATTACAAGACTTTGAATCTTTTTACCTTAACACTTTTGGACTGTTAGTTTTGAATTAAAAAAAAATTATGATGCATAATTGGGTTGAAAGTTCAAAATTTTTAACAAACAAACAAGCAAACTTGATTTTGATTCTTTTAAAAATTGTTTAATAGAAATAGACAAGAAATTCAACAAAAACAAAGTCTTTGATATCTCTAACATGGAATTGAAATACACTAAATAAATCCCAAAAATGAGATTGTTCTAACAAGCATATCAAACCTTGTGGAACTGCTTTTTTAATTGAAAATTTTGAAATTTGAGTTCAAACACAAGTTGTATACGTTATTTCTCAAGAAGATGCTATGATTTCACTAAAAAAGACATTCCATAACTTTCACATCACTAATCCAAATGGCCATGAATCAAAACTTTCCTTGAAGACAAAAATATAATCTATGAAGAAAAAATATACTTTTGCTACCCAACAAGTTCAATTTATGGCATAACCTTTGCTCCTAAGCACCACTTGAAATAAAAATGATTTTCCCACAAAGGCAATTCTTTTTCCTATCTTCTGAACAAGCTTCAAAAAATCATGCCAAAAATTGAAATAGTAGAAACCAACCTTTTTTTTTCCTGGCACCATGGGGCTAGATTAATCATTTCATAATAAATATCTACTTTTTGCCAGATAAAAGTAATATTTTTTTGCCAATTCTTTTCATTTCTATGAAAAATGTGGTTGAAGTTGCCAGATTTGGATGAAAAAGTGCATGAATATGATTGTAAAAGATTTTTGGGTCCAAAAGATGGATGAATGTAGAAATACAATGCTTCACCAAATTTTAAGTGATTGCCACCCCGACACTTTCTTAAAAAGTAAAATAAAGGTCCGGCAAGAACCTTTATGAACTTTCATTTGTCTTCTAAGGTGTCAATGGAACTTTAGGATTAAACTTCATCCTTCTCCATACCTATCTATACCTTAAAACAAGACTGTTTGAATTTTTATTTTTATTTTCTGTTTGTTCGTTATCGTAAGATCTTTGGAACCGTGGGTCTCCTAGTCACATTCTTGGTATTGTTAAAAAGCTCTTTGCAAGGAGGGATGCAAGGGCTTTGTTTTGTGGCGTTTTTGACTCTCGGAAAAACTGAATTTTGGGGAGGCAAATTTTTTTGAAATAATTTTCAGTAAATTTTCCTTGAAAGACAAGTAGAATTGGCAACTAATCCAAGTTGTTTCATATTTTTTGGAGCTTTGTGGAATCAATTATAAAATTTTGAAGTTGAAAATGGCTTAGGGCTCATAATCATTCACCTTCTATAATGTACATTGTTTGTACATTGTTGAAGGCTGTGAAAAAGCAACATGTACACATAATGTACATCATCACAAAGTTTAGAACCTGCGGTTTGTCAACAATTATCACGTGGTTATTGTTGTTTTATGGGTTTGCACGTTAATATATAATTTATTGCATCATTACGATAAACACATGACAATTGTTGACAAACTGCAGGTTCTAAACTTTGTGATGATTTGAAGATGTGGTTGATTTTAGAGCCCGTGTGATTTCAGCGCCTAGTTACCTTAGTATCTCTGAAACGATGATATCTTCTTTCAAAGATTTGGGGAGGGTGAACCTACTCACAAGTTATTTCAAGAGCATGCCAACCCTTCCTCTAAGGTGGGTACACCCAAAACCGCCACTTTTTGCTACTGAGCCTAGTTACTACTATTAGACTGGTCAAATTTTCATATATTCTTGTTGGCAAGTGAAAGGAGGTTCCAATGCACCAGAGAACGTGGCATTTGGACTCCGTATGCAAAAGTTATTAAGGGTCAAAGTGTGTTTCTGAAAGCGCTCCATCCATATAGGTACGTAACTGATTTTGGAAATGTACACAACCTGTAGATGGCACTTTAAGGTCAGGTGCCATTTTTGGGGGTGTCTACCTTAGCGAATTGAGTCAATTCCTGTTTTGAATTCTTAAATGAAGCTTTGGTCCACATCGTTGGTTCCAAGTGCGCTTACCCATGCACCCGGCCCCTACCTAGCTAGGCTCCTTCACAACTTCCAATACTATTGTTACCCCCCAAAACATGATCAGTCGTGATGTAACGTGGGAGGCAGCGTAGGACAAACCTCCCTTCCATTCGTTTGAATTCTTCAGAGCCCAAGGGACCAGTTTTGGGAACGACTGAGTCCCCAGGGCGACCTGTTTGCCCCTCTTGCTCCTCGACAACTGTCCCCAAGTTGGAGGCCTACGTCAAGTTAGTATCCCCTAAACTTCAACCCAAATGGGGATCCTCCTAGCTAAAAGTTACTCCTGCTTCCCTGATCAATCCGAGCAGCCTCCCCACCTCCACTTCAAAAGGGGCTCAAATCCCTCCATAAAGTAAAGTGAAAGCTCATGCCGGGGAGCATCACCATATTCCCGGGGCTCTTGGAAAGGAAAGGAGCCCTCCCATTTCCTGTCCACCTCCAAAATCCAAATCCAATCCCTGCTGCTGCTGCTGCTTTGCTTGATCCGCTGGCGTGGACAAGAACCAACATGGGGATAAAATCGAAAACGGCCCCCCCCCCCCCCCCCCCCCTTTGTGAGCCTCAAGATGGGTGACGGAAGTCCGTCTTTTGTTTAATGTTATTTCCAAGCTTTTTACCAAGCTTTTTCCCCTCTTTTCATCCAGGATGGTAAAACCGGAGGAATCTGTGGGCAGTGGGCGGTGGTCTTTCATCTCACGGCGCTGGCGGGCTGGCTGGTTGGCTGGCTGGCTGGCTGCTGAACCCTGACTGGGCCGGTGGGCAAGGGTGCAAGGCAGAGCTCACCTCCTGCACCTGCACCCGTACCAACGCAGGCGGGTGGGAGTGCTTTTATTGCTCCTGGTGACTCCAGAGCTTGTAGTACTTCTCTTATTTTATTATTTTATTATTTTATTATTTTATTATTTTTAAATATTTTTTGCGCAAATTTTAAAATATTTTTCCCCACAAATTAAACGGTTTGTACATTCGCCTGGCGGGCACTCCGTCTCGCAGCAAGTCCGTCCGTCCGTTCGTCCTTCTGTCCTTGCTTGGCCCATGCCAGAGAACCAGTCCTGCAATCCAAGAGCTGAGCTGATAATCTCACTCCCCCTTCTCAAGCTTTCACACCCAAGTACCAACCTACCTACCAACCAACCAGGAACACTAGCCTGCTCATGATCAACACCTACCTCCTCAGTCCCCAGTCCTTACAGTACCGACCCCTGTAACTTTACTGTAGCCTGCACCTCTGCCCCCCACTCCCCCTTCACAAATATACTTAATCCCCATTCTGCCAATGAAATGGAAGCCATAACGGCAACCCTCCTGCACCAGCCGTGATTGGGAGCGAGCAATCAAGGGGTCATAAGCGGGGATTTTAATACTAATTATAATACACCCCAAGTATTCAATTAGCCTAATCATCACCCCCATCATTGCCAGAGCTCAGAGGAGCTTGCTAGAGGCCGGGGCCCGGGGGGGCTCCAGGCTTTTGGTAAGTTGGAGCGCCGCCACCATCACTGCCCTTCAGGGAGTTCAGGCTTTTGGCTCCACTGCGAAGCAGGCAGGCAGGCCAGGCAGGCCAGGCTCGCTCCCCCTCAATGGCTCAGTCCAGTCCCCTCAAAGGCTCCCTTCAAAGGCGCCTGCAATTCTCCTGTACTGTACTGTAGTCCTATCTCTTCAGTTCCCCCCGCCCCCCCCTTCAAGCTCCCTCACGAACTTATTATACTCCTCCTCGCGTACATACGTCATCTACGTCGTCGTCGACACCAGTTTCTTGCTTCACCAGTAGCAGCCAGCCAGTCCAGTCCCGTTTTTTTTGGTGGAGTGAATAGTGATGAACTGAAAATCATCCCGTCGGTTTCTGGCACTAAAAAACCCCATCCGGACGTAAGTTGAAATACGCAGCTTACCCTCCCTCTCTCTCACTCCTTACCTCTCATCATCACTATGATTGCTGTTTTTGTAGGTATGGAGTTCATGGTTTAGCGTCGGTCTCACTTGCCTTTCGGAGGTTTTTCGTTTGAGTGGAGGGGTTGACTTTGGCGGTGGAGAACCACCAGGCCTCCATCTTTGGTGGCAGCAGTAGATCAAGGTCTCCGTGTTTGTGGTGATGAGGTTTTGAGTAGTGTGTCTGAGCTTTGGTTTAGGCTGTTGCTACTTCGTCTTCTTCAGTTCGTCTTATTCTTCCCCCTGCAGATGGGGATGGAATGAGATGGGATGAGAATATGAGATGGGATTTGATTTGATGTGAGATGTGATGGAAGAGGTTGAGGAGTAATAAGTTTTGGGGTGAGGTTAACATGTCAACATGGTGGGAGGGGTAAGAAGCACGCTGCAAGCTGGCATCAGTTAGTAGTAGTGTGGGTTGGGCAGTACAGCACTACCTTCCCTTACAGCAGCTGCTGCTGTTGCAGCTCGCTCTGCTTTTGGTCGCTTCCATCGTGACTGGCGATGGCGATACCTGTCTGTGAGGGTTGCAGTTTTTAAAGCGTTTTGGGCAACAGGTGGAGTGAGTGAGTGTGTGAGAGAGACGACTGTGGGAAGGGAGGGAAGCTCAGGAAGGGATCCACGAAGTGAGTGAGTGAGCGAGTGAGTGAGTGAGTGAGTGGCGGTAGAATTACTGTGCGTATTTCGGCCATCATGAGAGGCAAATGGAAATCTATGTCCCAAGGACTTGTGGATATGGTATTCGAGAGTCTTGTTTGAGTATTCTGTGGTGATAGTGGCCATGGTGGGTCCAGTGAAGCTGAAGCTGCAGACGAGGACCGCAGCCACAACGAAGCCGCAGCAGCAGCGAATGTGAAACCACCGTTGCTGTTGTTGCGTTCCAACGGCGTCACCAGCGCATTTCCAGTTTCCGTTCCCACCACTTTCTCAGTGTTGTCAGCTTGGGTAGAACCGCAAGCTGGTCGTTGTCGCTGCAGGGAGTCTCTGTCCGAGCCTTTTTTCTTGGTTAGGGGTTTGAAGATTCTAGTTTGGAGTGTCACGATTCCATTCGGTTGTGTGAGTTCGGTAATTGGTACACACGTGGTTGGAGAGAGAGAGAGAGAGGGAGTGCAAGATTGGTTTCAAGGCTCTGAAGAGAAGGGGACTCTTTGCGAGGCCTTGTAAGCGGAGAATGTGAGAGTTAGAAGCTGTGTATAGAAGTAATGGTGCTGTGGCTGGAGCTCTTGGAGTTTGCGGGAGGAATGGGAAGGAGAATCGAAGCCAATTGAGCTGGTGTGTTGCCGTTCTAGGATTGGATTGATCTCAACTCCTGCAGCACGTCATATGATAGGTAGGTTTGGATTGATATGGATTCCACGAAGGTGTAGAGTGTTAATATAGAGGTGTAGTGCGACAGGGGAGGTCGTTTAGGTTTTTCTGCTGAGAATAACCCACTTTTGACCTGATCAGAGTAACGAAATACCTCGGAAGAAGAGCGGGACGCCTGGAAATCATGGGTGAGAATTTTCGTTATCTTCAAAATCCTGTTTTGGACCACCATGTTGTGATCCGGAAATGAGTGCCCTTGGATCCGAGCTTCGCAATGGCAGGGCTATGTTGGGTAGACCCCTCAGATCTGATTTTCTGAATATCCTTTTAAATTATTTTGGTTTCTTTTCTTTTCTTTTTCTTTTTCTTATTCTATTTTCCCCTTTTCGGAGGGTGGTTTCGGCTGTATGCTAGCCAGTCGTTTGTTTCTTTGTTGTGGATACTTTTCACGCCCATTGACGAGCTTTCAAAGTTTTTTTTTTTTGGTTTGGCTACTTTTGAAGGCTTTTGGAACACAATTTTGAAGGACTGTTTTTTTATGCGGCTCACGAGATTGGAATGGGTTGGGGGTTGCCTCAATTGTTAATTGAATTGAACAGGAAATGTTCTGATGCTTGCCATGCTTCAGAAGTGTGCTGGAGACGGTGATGGAGGGCATTGAACTGAGCCATGCTTGACTGTGTGTCCATAGAATCTTGGAAGGAGCAAACCATGGATGCTTCTGGAAAATACGTCCGCTACACCAATGAACAAGTGGAAGCTCTGGAGCGGGTGTACCATGAGTGCCCCAAGCCGAGCTCCATCCGTCGTCACCAGCTGATCAAAGAGAGTCCCATTTTACAGAACATCGAGCCTAAGCAGATCAAAGTCTGGTTTCAGAATCGACGGTACGCTTTTTAAACTTTTTTCTTACAGATTTTCATGTGAATGTCCTCATATTTTAATCTCTCAATCTCCTCACTTCAATCTTGTATAATGTACACTGGATCTTCTCTCTTGTGCCCTCTGAAATGATATTCTAGAATATTGTGCACACTTCTCACGCATTCTAACTATTTCATTGTGAAGAAGTAGACGCGGCAAGATTGAAGAGATTTGAATGCATTCAGCGGGGCATGATCCTTGGAATCCTAGATTGAGTGGATATGAATAAGTTTACATTCATAGATTGAGTTCTTTTTCCTTACTGTTGGTTTGCCGTTTCTGCCGTTCCAGATGCCGGGAGAAGCAACGCAAGGAAGCCACCAGGTTGGTCAGTGTGAATGCGAAGCTGACCGCTTTGAACAAGCTCCTGATGGAGGAAAACGAGCGTCTAGCGAAGCATACATCGCAGCTCACACTTGAGAATCATGCTCTTCGGCAGCAGTTGCCGAGCCTGCCCTTATCTGATGGACGACAACGGGTTGCATCTCAGGTGAAGGAGTGGCTTGATTAGCTTGAATTGCCTGCTATGCTAGCTTTTGATTTCAAGTTATTAATGTTCGTGTGTTTGAAACGTTATTGCAGAATGCTTTGAAGAAGGAAGGGGCTGCCAATGGTGGAGATGAGAGCTCGACCCAAGGCGGTATCTGTGTCAAATTACATGGGCAGGCTGGCGTGGCCTCCACAGATACCAGCTGCGATTCGGCTATCACCGGTGGCTTGCCTCACCGTCTCACTCCGCAACATTCACCTCGCGATGGCAGTGCAGCTGGGTGAGCTGGAAACTCATTATTACGAGCCCTGTGTGCAGTGTGCAGGGTTATGAAATCTTATGCAGTGCCGAAATTTTGTGTTGAGAGCTTGGCAGGTGTATGTTTAGCAGAGCTTTAGCATCTGGGAGTGACTGGTGCTGCAAGGTTCTGACTTACTTTCGTGTGAATCCTTCTGCAGGTTGTTAGCCATTGCTGAGGAGACTCTAACCGAGTTTCTGGCTAAAGCCACAGGAACGGCGGTGGATTGGATTCAGTTACCTGGTATGAAGGTATGTGATTTCGAACGATCTGGAGATTCACGAATCTTTTCATTCACAGGCCTTACTTACTCAGCCGATGAAACCATTTTCAAGTCTGTAGAGCGTTCTCAGATCTTGATGAATGTAGGTGGAGTTGAGATTCGTGAAGGTTTAGGATACTCTTTCTGTCATTTTAAGCATTAAACCAATATGTAGGTGTACTTTCATTAGGAGATCACTCAATAGAGCTCACTGGAGAGATTACTCTGGGTACGAGAGTCAGACTCTCTTGCGATCAAATTGGGATCACTATTTATGAATTTCTCATGCAATCATTCAAAGTGAGGTTAAAGACCAGTATCCAAGGGACAGTGGACAACCCCATTTCTATTGAAAATGAGTGGCGACAGACATGCTTACACCATTTGCTAATGATTGTATGAGAGGATGAGTTGTTGTTGGTGTAACAGGGGTCAGTCAATAGGAGATGGCATCAGGCTCCCAACAGTTTTAGTATGTGTCCTCTATCCTCTACCTTGTAGTTATCTAATGATCAGAGATTATGTGTCTGCAGCCTGGTCCGGATGCTATTGGCATCATTGCTATATCCCACGGTTGCGTCGGTATAGCAGCTCGAGCTTGCGGCCTCGTGGCCCTCGATGCTAGCAAAGTTACAGAAGTGCTCAAAGATCGTCCAGCTTGGCTCCAAGACTGTCGACGGATGGACATTCTGGGGGCTCTTCCCACAGGAAATGGGGGCACCATTGAGATGTTGTACACTCAGGTACCCTGCTTTGCTTTGCTCTTTCTTTAAGTGTCATAATCACTGGAAAGTACGACTTTAAAGATCATGCTCTTACTTCCTGATTGTACCTATCTGATCAAATTTGATGGTTCCCCTCTCAGATGTACGCCCCGACGACATTGGCTCCTGCACGGGACTTCTGTACTTTAAGATACACTACGATTTTGGAGGATGGAAATCTGGTGGTAGGCTCCAGTTGCTGAACTTTCTGTTTCCAGAGCTCTGTGATGCTAAACTGTGTGGATGGGGTTCCGTGCTTCCGTTTTGTGACAAATTTCTTGATTCTGTGCAGATATGTGAGCGGTCGTTAGCAGGTCACGGACCCACTGTGCCGCCTGTTCAAGCTTTTGTGAGAGGGGAGATGTTCTCCAGTGGTTACTTGATTCGACCCTGTGAAGGAGGGGGTTGTATCATTCATGTTGTGGATCATTATGACAATGAGGTAGGTTAAGCATTACCGCTGGATTTTAATTAGCATTCAGTTATTCTTTGTACCTGTGATACGTAAATTTATTCGCTTGGTTGGGTTTACCTTTCGGTACTGAACAATTTTGCTGTGGGGGTAAATTTGCAGCCTTGGAGTGTGCCGGAGGTGCTTCGCCCTTTATATGAATCGCCTGCTGTTCTCGCTCAGAAGTCCACGATTGCGGTATGGCAAAACTGTCTCATTGCGTTTCATAATTGGAACGTTTTTTTAAGTTAGTAGTGCTACGTGTTCGACTACTCTGTTTATTCTATTTATTGTATGATATACTGTGTCGGTGAACGGTGGAGTGTCTTCATTTTCACTGAAGTGATGTAATTTCTTACTGTTTACTGCAGGCATTACGGCATTTGAAACGGCTAGCAGCAGAAGAAAGTGGTGAGGGGGTTCCTCGGAACGGACAACATCCTGCAGTGCTTCGCACATTAGGCCAACGCCTCGCCAAGTAGGTTCCGCATGACTCATGTTTTTGCCTTTACCTTTTCGCTGCTGAGGGTCTCGGGGACTGCTTCGGCAACCAAAACTCAGGACTGGTGGTGCTTTTGAATGCAGGGGCTTCAAAAATGCAGTGAATGGATTTGTTGACGATGGCTGGGTTTCGACGGTGAGCGATGGCTTGGACGATGTCAGTGTGATGCTCAACGCAACTCCCAAATCTATGGAGGGGCAAATTGCATCTGACAAGCTGCTCTATTCTTTGGGTGGAGGCATACTTTGTGCAAAGGCCTCCATGTTATTACAAGTACATCCCTGCTTTCTACCACCCATCTGTATCAACTTAGAATATGACGCAGTGAATATGAGATTCTTCCCGAGTAATACTGAGTTATCATGTCTTCTTTCTATGTTAATGTACATGATGTTTTGATATAGATATCAGCTGTTAAGGTGCCTGGGCAGTTCAGTTGGCAGCCAATATTGAGGATGACGTTGTTAATGGTGAGACTAATGTTTCTAACTAGTTTTATTTTCCATTTGCAGAATGTGCCACCGTCGCTTCTGATCAGATTCTTAAGAGAGCATCGATCAGAATGGGCGGACTACGACATTGACGCAAACGTGGCCACATCTTTCAGAAGCAATGGCAATGGCTATGCTCCTCGAGGTGGAGGGGTGTCTCACGTCCAGCTACCTTTACCTTTGGCTCATTCGGGTGAACAGGGAGAGGTACTGAGTTCAGGAACCGGGTGACAATGAATTGAAATCACTGGTTTAGAGAATGAGCAGTTTTGGCTTTCAATTCATCAAATTTACGACCCTGTGATTGTTTTCTGAGATGGTTTTGATGGCGTTCAGATTCTCGAGGTGGTGAAGCTTGAAGGTCACAGCTCAGTGCAACACATGGTTCTTTCAAGAGACACGTTCCTGCTTCAGCTGTGCAGCGGAGTGGACGAGAGTGCAGTTGGAGCTAGTGCCCAATTGGTGTTTGCTCCTGTGGACGTTGCTTTGGCGGACGACATCCCTCTTCTTCCGTCAGGCTTCTGTGTTAGCCCTATCGACACAAGCATTGTGGTACGCTTTTGCTCCTTTACAATCTGACCTAATTAGGACTGTCTGGGGTTCAGAACAATGACAACAACATGGGTCAACAGTGAACATTTCAGGGTGGGGACGACTTTAGAGCACCCTCCAATTCCAAACCTCCAAACTATTTCAATAGCATTCAATGAATAAAAAGTGGATTAGATGCAGCGTCTGCTTCTCTTTCAATAACAGTTGACCTCATATTTTGAGGTGTGCAACTGATTAGACAGACGATTTATGAACGCCTACTATAGTTGAGTTCCCTTTCGGTTAGGGAAGTGCACTCGGCTTCATGCAATGGCATTTGCATGTGCAGGATGGGTTCGACCTGGACCGCACCCTGGACCTCGCTTCTACTCTCGAGGGGGGCAACGACTTACGCTTGAATGGAGACACTAAGGCGAACAGCAATTCCGGCCAGATGCGGTCTGTTCTCACCATCGCCTTTCAGTTCGCATACGAGGTGCACACGCGAGACACTTGTGCAGCTATGGCTCGACAATACGTGCGGACGGTGGTGGCCTCAGTGCAGCGAGTGGCTATGGCGTTGGCCCCTTCCCGAGGAGCTCCTCCGCCTCGCCAATTGCCAAGTAATCCAGACGCTCTGTCTTTAGTACGCCATGTTCTCAGCAGCTACAGGTATGAAATTTTCTTTCACACAACACTCCCCTAGATCTCACATTTCTAAACTTTTCAGTCATCCCGAGTTCTTGTTTGCAATTCTCCACCTCACCTGTGGAATGTCACATGTTTGCTTAGAGCCTCTAGGTCCTCGAAAAGAGATATTGCAACGCTTGCTATACTTGGAATATGGCCTCTAGGTCTTTACAATTGGTTAATTTTTTTTATGTATGCTGTGCAGGCTGAACTTGGGGATTGAGCTCCTCAGGCCAGACAATGGAGCTGATGAAACTCTGTTCAAGGCGTTTTGGCATCACACAGATGCTATCGTGTGCTGTGCATGGAAGGTGATTACCAACTTCTAGATGTCAACGGTGTCGGATTGCTACCAGTATTAGACTTACTGAAATGAGAACGCCCTGGATTCTTCTTAGTTCCGTTGATGAGAATTGTGTTTTGATTGCTTTTGGTTCAGGGATTGCCGGAGTTTGTGTTTGCCAACCGGTCCGGCTTGGAAATGTTTGAAACCACGTCGAGCTCCTTGCCAGACCTGGACTGGGAGAAGACTCTCAACGAGAATGATTGCAAGTTGTCCTATGCCACGTTCACGCAAGTTTTGCAACAGGTGGGCCTTCATTCTGATTGTAGAGGTTGCTGGCTCCAAGCTTCTTTACTATTGATATTGCAACTTCGTTCTCTTTAACTCCATAATCCCGCGAAACAAAACTGAAGTTCCACTGTTAAAGCTAATGGTCGAGTATAGTAACTTCCAAAACAGATTTCTATCATTTTATTGATACATATCGTTAGCTTCAACGAAGCCTACTGAAGGATTTATCTGCTCATTATCCTGCACAAGCAAACGCTATTCCTCTCGAAATTTTCCCTGCAACTGGTTTTAGTACAGATTCTTCCCCAATGTACTGATCTATTTGAGTGAATTCGGTAACGTCCATCTGTGTTATTGAAAACAAGTGTTTTGATATTGTAACAGGGTTACTGCACCCTACCGGCAGGGTTACGTATGTCCAGCACAGGGCGGACCGCAACATATGAGCGCGCCATCGCGTGGAAAGTATTGGACGACAATGAAGCAGTGGAGTGCATAGCCTTCGTATTCATGAATTGGTCGTTTGTCACTTAAAAACACACCTAATTGAACCTGTTCTCTCTCTCTTCCAGTAACTCATTCCTGGAAAGGGAGTCCTTTTTTGACTCTCAAGCTCATGATTTGATTTGAGAGGAGTACCTATTCCAGGCTGTACGTCATGAAACAAGTTGTTTTTTTGTAACAAATTGAGTCCCAGCAGACTGAAGTTTGATGTTGGACTGGACACACTTTTGGTATTTATGAAGCTATCATGCAACACTCTTGTGGTCGTACTGGCTAGTATCCACCTACTGTTCCCCCAGTGAGACTATGGTGCTGGAGCTTCAGAAAATATATATATGTATTTATGTTAATATATGTTTATTATGTAAAACTGGATGCAAGCTTCGTATGTTGTTTGCACCTGTGTAAGTTCATTTAGAGCTCGATGTGAGAATTGGTTTTGCCGGAGAATTAGGCATTAAAGAATTCAGCTGTTTTAATGTTCCGAGAGAACGGTCATGTAATAATTGTAACAACCTTCAGCACTAGTTCTTGGGGGTATTTACGATCTGGAAACGATAGTTTGCTGCGTGACTCTCCCACCCAAACTTTTTTTCTTGTAGGCTGTAGAGTTGGGGTTTTGAACAAATGCACTCTGGATTCTGACGAAGCTGTTCAAAATTGAATTATTATATTACCATCAGGAAAGGTAAACTCAGTTTCTGATTTCTTACACATCCATTCGCTCCCTTGTGCATTGAAGGCTGTAAACTGTGCAACTGGAATGAAATACAAGCACAGTGCGAAGATGTTGCAAATGAACTATGTTCTAGATTTGCTCCGTGGGAAGTTAACTAGTGAAATCTGAATGAGAAAACAGTTGTGGAAATGAGTCATCTGAAGACTCTAGGCAATTGGGAGCTCGAGTGAAATGTTGGGGAGCAGATGGCGTTCTTTCACGAGCAAAGCGAGGTCTTCACGTGTCAGAAATATCAAATTTAGAGAATTCAGCTTCTTTATGTTTTTGTTTTTTTCCTTGAAAGACATGGACAATTGCCATTGAGAATTCAAGTTTAGAGAGCGGTTGTAATAAGGTATCCCGTACTCTACGATGCCTCTACGTGTGAGCAGCTTGCAGTTATCAACGAGATTAAAAGAATTGTCATGAGCAGTCCCTCGGTTCAAATTCTTATTTTGTCCAAATACTGCTCAAAAGCCAGAGATGCAAAAGAGTGACATACCTTCAGATATTACAGTTGTGGCAAACTGTGGGCAATTCCCCCAACGATCAAAATATAAATTCCCCAAATGCTTAGCCGGTGCAACCTCTGTCAAATTGTGATGAAAGATCGTGCAAATGAATTTGCTCTTACCTAGTTACTACTATTAGACTGGTCAAATTTTCATATATTCTTGTTGGCAAGTGAAAGGAGGTTCCAATGCACCAAAGAACGAGGCATTTGGACACCGTATGCAAAAGTTATTAAGGGTCAAAGTTTGTTTCTAAAAGCGCTCCATCCAAATAGGTACATAACTGATTTTGGAAATGTACACAACCTGTAGATGGCACTTTGAGGTCAAGTGCCATTTTGGGGGTACCTACCTTAGCGGTTGTGATGCCTTCAAGAGTGAAACTTCTATGAAGAATGAGAAGGTATGGAGTGAAAAGAGTAGTCAATAGGAGCTCTTCTCCATGAGGAAGGTGTGACTCTAATTTTCACTATGTGAAGAATGAGAATGGACACTGCTTATTAATCTTCTCCACAACTTCTCAATCTTCATGCCCATTCTTCACCTCCAAAGGAGATGAAGACAATTTCTTAGTCTTTGGTGAATGGGGTCTCTACAATTCAAGGAGAGAGTGTCATGTCCTTATTCTCTAAAGATTGAGAATGGGGAGAAGGTGTGACAACCCTTATCATAAGAGCCTAAAGAAAATTCTATTGTTATCTTAAGTTGAATTGCTCTTGAGCATTATAAAAGTCTAACTATTGCCATAAGTTGAATTGAGTGTACCTTCCTTTGATTTATTGGTAATGCAAATTTTCATCAACTATTATTAAATATAGAACAATTTCATTGTAGCTAAATAGCACAAACATAAATCTCTCCCACAACCTTGATACTGCATAACTAATGAAATTATGCTATGGTGTTACTTGTTCAAATCCATTCTAGACAATTGCAATTTGATTTTAACTTGAAAATTAGTCTAAATATCAAATGATAAAATATTAGATGATCAAGCAATAAAATAGTATATATGGCATGGCAAAATGTTGACTTAAAAAAGAGCATCGTATAATACCTCTGTCATAGTGATAAAATTGAAGAGTTAAGATATTGTATAAGGTGGTCTTCAACTTATGATAGGAAATTAATCAATGAAAATAAGTCTCAAAAAGATTTTGGTTGTAAATACAATCTTGTCTCCTTGAAATCAGGCTTTGCTAAAGATAAAAGACAAAGAGAATACACATTTAAAGAACAAAATCAAAATAAACAAACAAACAAATTTATTTTTTATGATAAGACATATCCATATATTAGAGTGGTAGGAGTGGTAGACTACAATGCCCCAAATTAGGTTGCATCTTGTTCATTAAAAAACTAAAAGCTTCTACACACAAGCAACAACTAGAAATAATCTATAGCCATACCCAATTATCTTTTGATTAATTGTGGATATCATTCAGCTGCATAGTCCTAGTTGATTCACTTCTCCATCCAATACAAACGCACCATTAACTCAAATGATCTCACGACAATTAGACTAGTAGTATACGCTCGGTAATTGGATTTACAATTGAAATCATATGGATTGAAAGCTTCACGATTCAATACACAGACACCCTTATCATGCAATAATTCACTTGCACAAATTGACTTAAATTCAATCACTCTAGCTACAAGAATAAACTTACAACGGCACTAGGTTGATAATTACAAAGAGACAAACTGATAATTCCTTTAATATATTGATAATAGTTTCGGCAAATACAATGTTGAAAGGTAAGGACGTTGGTTGCTCTTTTGAATGAGAAAAAGAGACCATTGGACTTCATCTTATAGTTCCAAAAGGGGGAATCGACAAAAGATGCATCTATTCATGGAGAAGTACAACTAAACATTTGACGGATCTTAGACTATTAGCCTAGTTTGTATCTATAAAAAAGTCTTTTAGCCTTTGACTTATCATATCTAGCAATTTGATACAGCATAATGGAAAAATAGACTAGTTTTCTATCCTATTCACACGTCTAAGCCAAATGGATCAAAAATTTAAGAAAAAATTATGTTCACATGCATGTTTGTGAAGTTTACCTACTCCTAAGTGGGAAATCCTTATGTGAGAATTCCCCAAAAAGTTGTATTTTGGTTGTACAAACAAGTCTTGTTTATGTGGTGTTTATGTAGTGGTACTATTTTATGATTGTACAAACTTTTGGGTGTACTAACCGGTTAAGTTACTAACCTTCCCTTGTCCAAACCTTGTTCCTTATTTTCCTCACTTCCCTTAGCACAACAGAGTTTTGACCTCCTTAGGTATCTAAGTATTTAGTTTTATATGGAGAGATCAAATTATAGTGATGCTTTGACTTCCCTAGGTGTCTAAGTCCTTAGTTCTGGTATAAAAATTCAAATGATAGCAAAGCTTTGAATTTTGAAGGTCATCCATAGATCTAAAATTTTCCAAATAAGCCTCAAAATTTCAAAGCTTATTTCATTAGGAAAATTTCAAGCCTCAAAGAGGCTGTGAGTTTTGGATGGCAGTGGTGCAATTATAGAAAAAATGACGATTTTTTCCCTTTAGAAATTGATGTGGTACTACTAGTGCCACCTCAACACCATGTCAGATTGGCTATTTTATTTATTTATTTTAATGATTTTTTTCTATTTTTTAATTTAACCCCTAAACGTCCAAACTACCTTTTTTGGCAACATAGCAATTTTGGGCAGCTCATTGCGTATGGAGTTTTTATTGCTTTTTGCTGAAATTGTGACACAATATGGGGACAAGGTTTATCTTTAAGGCCCAACAATTTTCATAACTTTTGACTTCATTGTTCAAAATTTATTGCATGATCTGTAATTTTCAATGCTCAATGGGCAGCCCAAAAAAAAATCTAAAAAATCTAAAAAAAAAAAATTTCAAAAATATAAAGGTGAAATTGGCTCTTTAGATTTATACATACTTGGAAAGCTTTGAATCATTCCATTTTGATTTATGAGTTGAAAGTTATGAGGTGCTCTAGTTTGCGGGTAGTTATAGATTCCCTACTCCAAAATAAACTTTGGAGTCCTTAATTTAACTCAATTTTTAATATTTTTTGAAAAAAAAGAGCATATAATGTAAATTTTTTATTACTATATTACCACCGTTGGGATTAGAATTTTTCAATTTTATAATTAAATTCTTAACAATTTAGTGTTTTGAATAATTTTCTACTTCTTTCTACTTGCTATACTTTTTCTGTATGTTGTTTGAAAAATTTAGTCTTAGCGATCAACATTTGGCTTTAGGTTTTCAAAAATTGAACTTTAGTGTTCCATATAAATCTTGGTTGTCAAGAAATTCAATTTTAGCATCCATAAATTTGAATGAGCACCCTCTAGCCCATTGAAACCAGCTCCAAGTCCATTAGAGCTACTCATATACCATCAAACAACCCTTTCAGAGTTCAGTTAAGCCCATAAAGCTTGATACCTTCTTCAAACTCTCAGATACCCTACCCCCACCCACCCTCAATAAAGTAGATTTGTCCAATACCACCATCCACTCAATTATGCCATGTACATGACTCTCCCATTTGCGTCAATAGCCCATCTATCACTGCAATCTTAGCAACCTTTTATCCCCTGCAATTTTTTTTGAAAATGGTATACAAAAGTCAAACATCACGCATTTTGAGGCACTCTTGTACTGTACAATCACCATTTGGTAACTCTAGAACACGTCTTTTTGAAGTGGATTTTTTACACAACAAGCGCTTGCAAGTGTGCCATACAATTCCACAATCAAAAGTGGATTCAAAGAATTTGTGCTCTTGCAAGAAATTCATGAGTGAAAATGGATGATGGACTCCAAATATACAAAGTTTGTATTATACCAAAGTTGGAGAAGAAGGAAGAAAAATATTGCACATGTCTAATAAGGCTCATCTGCATTGGTTGCCGATCATCACAAAAACCAAAAGCATCAGTAGTCAATGTAACTAGAATGCAGCTTCACTAGAGTAATTGCTAGGCTTCTTCACATATTGACAACACATAGAGAGGATTTGACAAAATTCACATGTAGTAGCACATAATTTGCTTTTGTAATAAAATTGTAATATATGTGCGCTTCAATTTTGACGTCACATGATGTTCCAAAAATTGCTTTCAATTGCAAGTATAACCTTCTTAACCTATTGAAGGCCAAGTTGGAGGCTATGAAGGATACATGTTCAGTGCACTTATCCATTCAAATAAAATCAAACTGCCAACCAATCATGACCACGATCCACTATTTTTTCCTTCTCCTTGTTCACCCTTGCTTGTAAATAAATTCTAAAAGATCATAATACTTTTGACACTTTTGACTTGGAAAAAAACTATCAACATATATGCCTAATTTTTCTCTCCTTCCATAAGCATGCGTATTTAAGTCATTTTAGGAGTATTAATTTCACGACTTTGACTTTTTAATTTTTGACATTTAATAGTTTTGTTGAAATTTTAAACAATTGATTTATCTAGAGCTTGTAACTTTTGTATATCTTTATAAATGTTATTATTGTTATTAGAAATGATTTGTTCTTTTTCATGAACTTTTACTCTTAAATTTTTTTATACATTGTTTTAAAAGTTGAACAACTTTAGCTACCATTTATGACATTTCAGTTGGGAAGAATAATTCCCCTGCAACTAATCAATAACATATAGCCCCCTCATATACTAGACACATTGTATGTGCATAGGGCAGAATGGTACAATCAATTGTCCGTGAAGCCTTCAAATCCTTTGTAACACTTTGATATTATGTTCATAGGGAGGGGGTGCCATGCTCAATAAAGTCACTAATTTTTTTGTCTTGCCAACTTATCAATTCCATCTCCCGATGAATGTGGTTCCAGAGTACTATAGATCCTTAAATCTTCTTATTTGAATATTTGTAAAGGCTCGTTTTTATTACTTCTTTGTGTCGTCTTGGTTGCCCATATTTCTAGGCACATCAAGTGATGGAACATGTTGACACTCACAAAGAGGTTGTCAACAACCAAACAATGTCTTCTATGCTCCAGTCTCGTGACCATTCGATCAACTACACAATACTCTAAACCATGCTTTTAAGTCTTACCACTTTCTTTGAAATAGATCTCTACATTCCAAATAAAGCAAGTTTTAGAACTAGCTTTAATAACCACACCTTGATCCCAAAATAATAGGGCTTGTCAAGCATGAACTAGCACATGAAATAGTCACACCCTTTATAGAGACACATTTATCAAATGTAATCTCTTTCAAGGTTATAAATATTTTGTGAGTTTTATAAAATGGTCAACCAACTAGCAAGTTTTTGCAATTCTCTCATATTTGCTATCCCAAACTATTTCTTCATTGTTGATTGAGTAGATTCGTCCCTAAAGTACTTCCTAAAATATCATACACGTAGGTCAATTTATGCACCTTATTGTTGAAATAATTTAGTTTTTGTAGTTCGACAATTTGGCAATTGGATTTGGATTTCTTGACTTTTGGCACTTTGTTTTTTCTAATTTTTGATTGATTTTTTCTATTCATGTGTAAATGTGTTCCTTTATCTAAATTTTCTTAAGAATAATTTTTGGATATTCAAAATTAGCAACAATGAATTATTTTCAGATTTTCAGACATAATTGTACAATTTTTAAAATTTTAGACACAATCCAAAATTTTCCTACTTATTTCCAAAACTAACCTACACGTACGGTAAATTTACTATTGTTGTTGTTGCTCCCTACTGCTGACAGCTTGTTGGTTTATAGCTCCTATCCAAGGTCCGAGAAGAACCAGCGACTAGTACAAAGTTGATTGGTGGAATTGGAAAAATAATTGGTTGTAAATTGAAAATGTAGGCAAAACAAAGGTGAAAAAATCTATAAAATTTCTATTTTGAATAAAAAATAGGAAAAAAATAACCAAATTTGATACTTAAAACCCCGGTTCAACATGGAAATTGGAATAAACTAGTTGATAATACTAAAAAAAACTTCCCGGACATTGCTCCTACCTTGTCACTTATTCCAAATTCCCGCATGTATTGGCTATTGAATCAATTACCTTCCACTCCTTGTATTGGCCATTAAATCGGTCAACCTTGCTTGTATTGGCTATTGGGTCCAAGTTGAACCCATGCCTTGCACTGGTCGTTAGACTGCCCGGCCCACGCAATTGTAATGGCCATTGGATAAAGCTTGACCCCCGACTTGTTGACTTGGCTTTACTCTGCTGACCCTACCCAATTAAGATAGATCAATCCATTACCACACTAATTTGCTATCTAATTACTTTGGAGAAGCTATTTGTTAGCTCCCGTATTTTGCAAAGATTGAAAAATTTGAAGTCATTTGCAAAAAGAATGAAGTCATTTCAATAAGATGTAACTTTTTTAAACTTTTTAAAAGCTAAAATGTTAAAACATGAATAGACCCTTGTTGAAGTGTGGGCCACCCCTCCGCCTCTCCATCTCTTTCCTCCAACTCCTCACCTTCTTTCTAAGCTCTCCTTTTGACCTTCTTCAAGCTTTCTTTTTGGCCCCTCTCCTCCCTACACCACTTCCTCTCCAAATCCCAACCATTTTTTAATTATTTTATTTTATTACATATATATTTTTTAATTTTTTTTATTATATTATCTTTTATCTTTTATCTTTATCTTTATTTTTATTTTTACTTTTATCTTGTCTTTAATCTTTAATCTTTATCTTTAATTTTGATATCTTTATTTTCATCTTTATCTTTTATCTCTTTTCAAATCCTAATTTCAAATTTTCTCTAAAAGTTTTTTTTTCTATCATGAGTACATCCACCTCTTTTGTTGCTACTTCTACTATAATTCTGGTGGTTGCTAGTATTGTTGAGCCACCAAGACTACAACCTCTTTTTTTTCCACATCTTGCAGTTGATGGCGTAAATTATTTATTATGGGTGAAAACTGCAAAAGTATATATATATATTTGCAGAGCAATTATTAGATTGTATTACCTTTGATCATTTTTTTACTATAAATAACTCCATTTCTACCTCTACTTTTTAAAAAACTTTGTTTTTGCTCCTTCGCCATCTTGCTCCCACTTTAGAACATCAATATATGGAACTTGAAAGTCTAAATGAGCTTTGGCACAAGCTCAAATCTCGCTTTGACCATTAGAAAACCATCTTTCTTCCTAGAGCCCTTCATGATTGGACTCACTTACAAGTGTTGGATTTTTCAACACTCATTGCTTTCAATAATGAGCTATACCACATTATATCACAACTGAGCTTGTATAGTCAGGCCATTATCAAAATGGAAATGATTGAAAAAACTCTCTCAATATTTCCGTCGAACTGTGCTGTTTTTGCACAACAATATAAAAACATGAAATTTGAAAATTGCTTAGATCTCATATTTTGGTTACTTCTTTTTGAAAAGCAAAACAAAATCTTCTTGCGTAATGTAGAGGCCCATCTAGCTGGAACTATGGTTCTTGAGTCCTTTGTTGTCAAGGTTTCCAATGTTAAACCTAAGGTTTCTAATGTTAAACCTAAGGTTTCTAATGTTAAACCTAAGGTTTCTAGTGTTAAACCTAAGGTACATAAACATGGAAAAAATTGCTATAGAAAATCGGATAGCCATAGCCATAACCATGATAACCAACAATCACAAAGGAAAAAAACACTAACAGTCATGGTAAGCGTCCGTCAAAGATGTGTTCTTGTCACAAATGTGGCAGAGTGGGCCATTTGGCAAATGTTTGTCAACCCATCAGACTATTTTGTTAAGATATTTTAGGAAAACAAGAAACTTTGAGCTCAAAATTAAGAAGCCCATACCATGGATGCATCTACAAATCCATTTACAAACAAAAATTGCAAAACATATTTTGCTAAGGATACCTCCACTTGTAAGTCTTGTGATGCGTTTCTTGACTCTGCAACTATCTCGGGGAGGTCACTTAGCTCTACTAGAACAAACCACGTGCGAACAAGTGGTTTCTAATAAACTATAATTTCAACCTAAAATTTTGAGCATTGTTTAATAATGACTATAGGTTTCTATTGCCAAATTTTCCAACTCAAATAAAATATGAAATGATTTCTAGAAGAGGTTGAAAATAGGCTAAAATGGCATGTTTTTCAACTCAAATAATTATAGAGAACACATTTAGATGACCATTGAATCAATATTCAACTCAAAATGAGCTTTCAATAGAGAGTTATTTTTCAGAATTTTTTGTTTATTTTTTAGACAATTTTTTCTTATATAATATAGGGGTGTGAAAGTTATTTTTCAGTTCTACAGTGTATCTTTTTACTTCAAAAATTTATAACTAATTATCATTAACAAATAAAAATATCAATAATTCAAAATATAAACTTTCAAAGTAGGAAAATCTATTCATATTTATTTTATTTATTTTTATTTAAAATTCAAAAAGTAAATAGGGGGTCCAAAGTTTTGATCGCACGTGGTTTCTAATGGACACTCTAAGTGACCTCCCCGAGGCAACTATACATACAATCCTGTGGGATAAGAATTATTTTGATGAAAATAATCTTTCAACTTGGCAAACTAAAAATTTGATGACTGGCTAGATTAAATGTGTTTTGTTTTCAAGAGGTATCAACAAAGGTGATATTGCCTGACAGCATCACCATGACATGTATGCGTGCTATGTTTTTTGCCTCTGCACCCCAAAGTCTGGTCAGCTATCGGGATGTGCACACTAATGATTTTCACCTCTCGACTAAAATTCTAGTTAAGCGAGAGGCTCTGATTTTTGTACAAAATAGTAAAATTGTGGAAATAGTCTTAGCTGCGACAAGTGTCTTGTATCCGATTTCAATCCAACCACTTCTTGTATCTAGTTTTCCTTTATCATATAAAGATAATAAAATTTCTCTTTGGCATGGAAAATTGGGTCGTTTTGGCTCTACTTTATTTAGAAAAATTATTGTATGTGTTGCTAGTCATAATTTGCAACCAGCAGATGTCAATTCAATGACATTATGTCAAGCATGTGTTCAAGGCAAGTTAATTGCCAGACCATCGTTATAATAGCTTCTCCATGAATTACCACCAATGCTTTTAAGGCTACATGGTGATATTTGTGGTCCAATAAATCCTATTTTTGGACCATTTTGATATATTTTGGTTTTGGTTGATGCATCAAGCAAACAATCTCATGTCTTGTTATCAACAAAAAATTTGACTTCTGCCAATTTATTTTCAATCCTAATCCGTTTTAAAGCTTGTTTTTTTTATTATCCAATCAAAATACTATGTATGGATAATGTTCAAGAGTTTCGATCAAGATCTTTCAAAGATTATTGCATTGCAACGGGGATTGACTTGACCTACTTAGTTCCATACGAACATGCTCAAAATGGACAGACATAATCTTTTATTAAACAAATTCAACTTATTGCAAGACCATTGCTATTTCATGCAAATTTGCCTGCATCTACGTGGGGATATGCAGTTAGATATGTTGCAACTCTAATTCAATTTTGTCCTTCATCTTTGGAGATTGTTTCATCACAAAACCTTTTTCCAAGATGTGTTTTAAAAGCATTTTACTTACAAGTATTTAGTTGTCGTTTACGGGTTCCAATTTTGGAACCTCAAAGCCATACTATTGGTATTTATTGACAAAAAGACATATATGTTGGATTGATTCTCCAAACATTATTCTTTACATCAACCTATCAACTACTACGTTGTTTTGTGCTTGTTTTGCTAATTGTTGACTTAAAAAAGACGTATTTCCATCTTTGGAAAGAGGAGCATCTACTCAAAAACATTCTAAGGGCCTTTTCTTTAAAGCACCTACAACATTTACAATGAATCCTAATCCCAGAACATCTTTGGTTGAAACTAAGATTGCCAAAATTTTGCACTTGCAAAAGATTGCGGATTAGACACTTGATGGCTTTAATGATGCACCAAAGATTACCAAAAATCCATTGAATGAAGTTCAAAATGTCCCTGCTTGAGTTTCTTTGCTAAAAAACATTACAACTCCAACTTTGCAACCACTTTGCAAACGAACACCTGGACGAAATAAACAACCATGGAAGTGCAAGACAATGGCTGATAATACTATTTTTCCTATGTCTACAATAGCTATTATCAAATTTACGGGATCACTCACATCAGATTCTCCATCTACGTCTAATATCACTATGATTTTAAAAAGAGAAATTATTGCTTGCAAATAAAACAAGTTCAAGTTGAATACATAATTATCTAGGATGTACTACAGTACAAGTAATATTTGGGATAGAGAAACAATTGATATAGATGAACCATTCATTTCTATTACTTATCGATATTTTCTTGGAATGGCAGTATATATCATCCTTGAGATGCATTTTATGGATGTAGATATTGCTTATTTATATGGATCTTTTAATACTCATATTTATATGAAAGTTCTACTTAGTCTTGAAACCACTACTCAACTTTTTATTTTTATTTGTGAGTTTGAGATGAAATTGCTTGACAAAACTACATTTTTTATCAACCTACAAGTTTTTCACATGAAGGAAGAATTTTTCTTCCACAAATGGCTTATATTAATCAAATATTAAAAACAATTCAATATGATAGATGCTTATGCATTTTTCACACCTATGGTTGGTTGTAGTAATAAAGATGATGATTCTTATTGCCTTTGTGAGGAGGAGGAGGATCCATTGAGTGAACAATATCCATACCTTGTTGCGGTTGGAACACTTTTATACTTGGCTACATCTACAAGGCCTGATATTGCATTTGCAATTAGTGTCCTTGCAAGGCATAGTGCTTGTCTCACACTACAACATTGGAATGACAATGAACACTTTCTTTGTTATTTGAAAAGAACTAAAGATTTGAAATTACATTATGCTAGATCAATAGATCCCAAATTGGTTGAATATATTAATGTTGGCTATAGATCTAACCCTACAACATCTAAGTCTCAAATGGGCTATGTTTTTTTACAACATGAAGCTTCAATATCTTGAAAATTGGTAAAGAAAACAATAACTACAACATCATCCAATCATGCAAAAATTATTGCTTTGCATGAGGCATTTCATGAATGCATCTGATTGAGATCTATAGATAAATTTATTCGAACAAATTGTAAATTGTCACATGATGATTCTCCAAATATGTTATATGAAGACAATAGTGCTTGTATTTCACAAATGCAAGTGGTTTTTGTTAAAGATGATCGGATTAAACATATTGATCCAAAATATTTTAGTGATACCTATGATTTGATTACAAAACGAGAATTTGAAGTCAAAAAGATTGTATCAATAGATAATCTTGCCGATCTCTTCACCAAGGCTCTTCCATCATGTACACATCTTCGACTTATTCATAGCATTGGAATGCAATGACTCAATGTTTTGGAACAAGAGATTCAATAGATTTTCATTATGAAAATTGTAGAAACCTTTGATATCCTTCCATGGATTTTTTTTTTCACACGGGATTTTACCATGAGAATGGATTGATAAAATTGTCGTATTCTTTTTCTTTATCTATAGTTTTCTCCTTGATTTTAGTTAAGGTTTTTCCAAATAAGGTTTTAATAAGGTAGCTACCATATATCTGACAAGATTATGGAAATGATCATATATGATACAATATTGATATATAAATTTTTTATGTCGAACGAGGAGGAGTGTTAAGATTATATTATTATCTTAATACGCTTTCATTTTAGTTGATAGTCAACTAGTGACTAGATAGGAATCCTTTCGACAAATGGAAGAAGAGTACTATTCATCTTCTCCCTCCTTGTTTATGTTTGTATACCTTCTACTTAATGACACTTCTTTATCTTGTGCACTTGAGTTGTTGCTACCTTTTGTGGTTTGTTTTAGTTTTAGTTCTCAACAATATTAATACAGCTGAGAAGAAATCAAAGACAAGACCAACAAAAAGTAAGGTAGGTACACCCAATTGTGCCACTGACCTTAAACCGCCATCTTCACTCTGTGTACATCTCCAAAATCAATTCTGTACCTATGTGGAAGAAACCATTTTAGAACCAAACTTTGTTCCTTAATAACTTTTGCATACAAAATCCAAATGCCACGTTCTCTAGTGCGTTGGAACCTCCTTTCACTTACCAACAAGAACATATGAAAATTTGACCAATTTAATAATAGTAACTAGGTTCAGTAGCAAAAAGTGGCAGTTTTGGGTGTACCCACCTTAGAACCATATTTAATTTGAGTTGAAGACCCCAACTCCATTGTTGAACAATGTTAAATAAGAAATGCAGGAAGAAGTACTTTATCAACAGTGTTTTCCACACCTAGAAAAATCCCTATCAATTACAACAAAGCTGCCTAATCACCTTGATTCGGAGTAGAGACTTGTAGGGAGCTCACTCAACGACCCAGAGGGTGAGCGAGCTTTTTTAGGTAGACTTAGCAAGTTTCATGAAGACCATGCTGACACAGAAATTCCAAACAAGCATCATACGCTGACATGCTTTTCAGGAGCTAAAGTCACTAAAGAAAGTTAACGCATGGAAACTCATCAACTTGTAAGACTGAAAAAGGGAATTACCCTGCTAATCTTAATGCATTCTATGGGCCCGATTCTCCAAAACTAATATTCTTGTAAGAGAGAAAGTAATATCTCTTATTAAAACCACCTCAGAAATATTGCTGGCGGGGTTGAACATTACTCCATGCTGGAGTGCATCCCAACACAACATCCAGTGAACTCAAAGACAGACTACAAGAAGCAGTTCCACCAGAGCTCTCTAGAGACGCTAGCCATAAAAATGTTGTGCCCACTCTACCAATGTCATAAGCGCCTCCCTCGATACTTGCAAACCCACCAGCATAAGCAACACAAGAGGAATGAAATAGCAGCTTGAGAAAGACGAGTTACGATGCTGTGCAGGAATTGCAGTTCAGAGAACTGACATCCAAATTCCTTGTTTTGTCGCCTTCCTGCCTCAGTCAAGAGTTCAGAATTGCCAGAACACTTGAAGGAAAAGGGAGTGGGTGCAAGGAGCTATGAAAGATAATACAGTCTCAGGATTTAATATAGAATACCCGCTTTTCATTGGTACCTTCAATCGGTCGTTGGTAACGGTGTGCCGGCTGGCCTGCATCTCCAATAAAGATTACATTAGAAAAAAGTAAGCGAGTTTGTAAATGTTAAATGTTGCAAAAATTGAGCTCAGAAATTCACCGATTAGAGTCAATGAAGAGGGGAGTTTAAAGTTTTAGCAAGCTGCTCAAGAACAAGTCGGATTATCAGCACTAATACAATAAGTTAAGCTATGTTTGGGTGATGGAACAAAAGGCTTTGAGTACCATTTGCTTCTGTCGATATAATTCAACATGGCATCTAATGCCCGCCCACTATCAATGGCTTCTTTTGCTCTGTCCACTGCAATGAGAGGACTCTCCGCACCCTCACATCCAAGAAGATGGTCTGCCACAGCTGCATTTAGGACAATGCGATCATATGCAGGTCCCTTTTCTCCTCTAAGTGCTGCCATCCCTAACTCCACGTTTTTCGCTACCTGCAATTCTCAGGCCAAATTCAGACAAACACTAACCAACCAAAAATAAACCTCGCCACAAGTCATCACGGGTGCAGTTAGAATAGGGTGAGGAGCAGTTCACAATCTTATAACTTGAAGGGAGCCACTTTCATACTCTAAAAAGCTGCCAGTTCAAGCTATATATGAGGAAAAAATCTGTACCTACCGATTTATCAGTCCGTGGTGTATAAGACGGAGCAAATCCGTAATCTATGGCATCCAACTCTAGGGTGAAGGTTTCACTCAAATCTCCTGCAAGATTAAGATTTAGAAATCAGAAACAATGTCACAAATAACGATGATGAATAAAATTTGTCTCTTGAAATGATCAACTCACAATCTCAAGAAAGGACATGAGGTGCAGGTCATAAGATTGTTGGCAGACCTTTTGTGTTATCGCTAATGGGGGTCTGAAGAGGCCTGAATCCAGCTACATAGTTCACCGGTCTGCCCTTAACAGCAGCATCGACTGATCTATCTTTCGTCGTGAGAGACAAGGCCCCTTCCTCCCCCTGTAATGTCAACGGCATGGGCAAATTAATCACTCAACGGTGAAGAAATTTAGTATAGCAGATGAGTAATACACGATCTACATCATGATATGTGAGACTCAACGTAAAAAACATTAAGAAGTCCTACAATCAAACAGAGGAATGCCAGAATCCTGATGAGGTTAAATATCAAGGATGAAAAGGACTAAATATTGTTGAACTAAAAAGAAGATAATAGTCTGGGTCATATTCGTGAGCTCCACTGAAATTCAGCCCAAGAAGCACCGACAGATCTAGACCCTCACCGTTCTCGTCCTATACCATTACAGATCCTGAGCATGACCAAAAATTACGCGCACCTTAATGACCAGGCCAGCCTGCACTCCTCTTCCACGTATAAGCTTTAGGAGAGGATCTTCATAGCCCTCGTGATAGAAGCTAGCTAGCATCGCTTCGCGACCGCTGCCCTGCACAGAATACCTCACTTCTATAAATTCTGGTCCTCTATGGTTCCAACGAACCTGCAAATTCGTCTTACAACAGTTTGGGAAACGGTGATGATAAACCAAACGGGCCACATTGGTGATCCTTCAAGAGACATACGAGGTGATAATGTCTTGAAGGAAATCCTGGCCTCTTAGATATGATAATAAGTATAGTCTCAAGAGGACTTATTTGTTGATGCAATCGATGGAAAGATGCACAGGAGGTGTAACGAAAATACATTGGCTCATGTTGACATAAAGTACATTTAGATTGCAAAACTTACCTTAATGTAGTGTTGCACTTTCTCAGTGGTTGCAATAGGTGGTCTTTTTTTGATGTGCTCTCTCAAATCTACTAGAGAATATCTGCGTCAACAGAACTAATAAACTTTCAATCAAGATAATTCGATTCCTCAAGCAGACATTGAACTCGCAAGCTTCTTCATAAGCAAAAACATATCATCAACTTTTCAGACTGAGACTTGTCCTCAGTAAATGGTCAATAACGTTCGGGAATGAGTCTATGTCGGCAGGCATCAAATGTCTAAAAGTCATCTATCCAACAATGTTTAATTTGTAGCCAGTTGGATAGATGGTTAGGCATTAAGTTAGTGCACTAGTCAGTTAGTTGATTCCAATCGTGGGCAAGCAACCCATACCGTAATATTTTCATCTTCACTAAAAGAAAATGGACCAGCAACTAATACAAGCATAAGCTTCATCGAATTACAGAAAACTTACAGTGACGGTCGGGCTTCTCGTTGGCTGATATAAGCAAATCCCACACCTTTATCCTATTCCACAGAGAGTAATTCATATGACTAGAAACAAATGAACAAATTACAATACAATGCCACTTCTTAATCTACCAATATAAAGAGCCCAGATGAAGACTACACAATGAAGGACATATGCTGACCAAAGCAGAATAACCCTAAAAACTAATGTGAAAGTGCCCACTTGCATGTGGAATAGAAGACACCTGTAGACAGACACAATGCAATTGATACAAACCTCAAGAAGTCTCACTGCCTCTTTGGGTGTCAGGGTAGTGTTAGCACCCATAAACTTCAGCATCCGCTCCTCTGTAACCCCACCCTGTAGAAAATCGAATAGATCGATAAGACTGGGAAAAGAGAAATTTAATCTCGGTAAACTCCAAAACTTTGCCCCAATAGACTTATCCAAAATGACACACACCTCACCAATTTTACAAGCACGGCCTACCTTAGGAGGCATCCAATCAATTCCGTGCAGAAGGCAGGTCTCCCCATAGCTGGCACGGACAGCTGCTACAAAGAGAGAGCTCCGGAAGAACCGAGTGTTCCCATCATATGGTTCACCATAATGCGTCAATGACTTCACTTTTGCAATTGGCACTGAACCTGCACTTGAAAAAGAGAGAATTCCTTCAGATTTCGTCACCAGGAGATCTAGTCAAACTTATCCAGAACCCAGACGTCCTAAATTTTTTTGCCTTTTAACCAACGGTCTCTGCACATTTTCCCAGCATTTCAAGCCCTAAATCCTAAACCCTGAAAACCCCTAAAGGACCAAGGCTTCATGTTTCATGTTTTGAAAGTAACCAATTCAATTCATGCTGTGAAAAATATAATTCAGATGAAGTCATGTTTTATATCACCACAATCAGTGAAGAACATTGCATGTGCCGGAAAAAAAGAATCAAAACTGAACCGAAATTAGTCTCCATATGACCTACTCAAAACTGCTAAACAAGATATGAGGCTAAATTTGGTCCTTCTGGTCCTTTAGAGGTTTGATCGAAACAAATGCTCAAAAGACAGGATAAGAATCTATCACCTAGTTCCTCATCGAAGGTCATGCAGTAAGCATCCAATTCTCGGTCCGTCTCTCCAATCATGCGTGAACATATCATGAAAGCCGCAAGCAAGGCATCGCTGACTTCACCCTTGGGCCCTTGAAGAGGAAGAACACATTTGAGCAACGTGGTCAGCTTTTCATACTCCAAGTGTCTTCCCAACATCAGTTCTCGAAGAGCACTCACCAGCAGAGCATCTGCGGTAGAATTCCCTGAAAACGTCGGTGCCTCGACTGCATTCGAAGATTCCCCCATGATGATCCCTTCCGGATCTGCCAGAAACAGGACCTCCTCGGGCAGGCACTCACAGAGAGCAGGCCAGAGCTCCGACATTGCCTTCCGCTCGCCTTCACTCCACTGCGTTGGGAGAGCAAAGCAGTTTGCACGTAATGTCATGGCACCGAAAAAAGCCCCCATCTGTGCCTTGGAAACTTTTTCAGAGTTAGGGAGCTCTCCCTTCGCTGCAGTCACATTCATATCCATCAGGCCGCCATTGAACGTTCCTCTGATATGGACACCAAGCCTCCCCTGTAACCACTTTTTCAACCATGACCTCGCAAATGATAATATTATATTCTAAAACTGGATTCAATGCTGTAAGATTGAACCTTGAAACTGCACTTAAAACACTGATATCAGTATACCAGGTTTGGCCTCGTTAAGGTAGAGGAAACTATAAGTGATAAGGACCTCATCCCGTCTCCTATACTGACCTCTATTACCAACAGCAACTCCTCCATTCGTACGCTCGGTTGGCCTTCAATTCGCTGGCGGTGCAAGCATGATTTTTCTAAATATTTATGACCACTAATTTATGAAACTGAAGTGTCTACTGTCCCGTCAATTGTGGTCTAAAAACCTCCCACTTTGAACGATTGAATAAGAAATTCACACATAATGATAAAAATCTGATCTCAAAGAGAATTTGGCTCTTGTACACAAAGAGATATCTCCACAGCTCTAAACTGATCTCATAATTAGAGCAGACTCCCACATATTGGACAAAATGCTTAAAGTGACGCAAATAATATCCTATACATTATCAAGTTCAATCAAGTGAAGGCAGCACGGGACCCTTGCACAGTGCTCTCATTCCAGAGAGCACTAAATCACCAACAACGATGGCAATGTAAAAGACTTGAACCCGCTTCAGAAAAGAAAAAGAAAGGGAAGCTCACGAAGTAAGATTACGGTACCTGATTGTAAAATAGTATTCAGAACTTTGAAAGCTTGAGCTTCATCAAGGGGTCGTGTTTGCGTAGGCCCAGTACACACACGTGCCTGGGCGTCAAGGAGAGTTTTATTAGGCCCAACAGCATCTTGCAACATCTTCACTCTCACTGGAATGTACGTTTCCTCATCGTCGTCGGATGTCAAAAAAGGGGACGCAACCGCATTCACACCAGCAGTACCTCTTCCTTGACCTAAAAAATTATACCGAGGGATGCGAGGACTCCCACCTACATTCCATTGTGCAAGACGCTTATCCATAGTCGGCCTCAAGAGTGGTGCACAACAAGGACCGAGAACAGCTCGATGCTGCATTGCTGGCGTGGAATTCCAAACCCTTCCATTGCGTGAAAAGGAATCCCACCATGACAACGACGGAGCAGCCCTAATTGCGTGAAGAGCTTCCATAGTCACAAAAGCAAAAACCTAACATCAGCTGGGAATTCGTTTGAACATTTAAGCATGGCACGAAGTGCTTGAAATTACTCAAATCTAAAAGAAAAATTGCCCCTCGTGATGTGTTCGTAATGATTCCAGAAACCGAGTAAGCTCGACAACTAATCTCCCCGACTGAAAATAAATTCCTACGAGTGCCCGCTCTCACTGCACCCCTGCAGTCCAAAGCCAAAATTGGTAGATGAGACTACGAAAGACAGAATCGCTGATACTCTGATGAATGAAGCCGCAGGTGCGCATCAGATGGCCAACCAAGCTAGAACGACACACAAGCACTCGAATTGGAGGTACGACTGTGAGCAAGACGATTCAGGGATTGCTGGCTTGCGGAAGAAGATCTTTGCAAAGACTGCGTACACGACCTTGGTGACGAGATTCCGCGCGCTGTGAGGATGGATTCGAAAGGAATGTGTCGAACGGCAAAAGGCAACATCACGATTCCTCGTTTTCGCGGCCATTGTTGCCGGATTTATTCCGAAGGTCGCGGAAGCTCTGGCTTCATTTGGTTGGGGAAGGGGACAACAGGATCCAGTGATACCGGGGCCAATGAATATCGGTACAGTAGTGATACCGGGCTACGGGATGAAAGTGATGACATTGCATGTCATAAGAGCAGCTCCAGTGGAGCCTTTATTCACGCCTTGGCCGGTTTAGGAAGGGTGGGGGTTCAAAGGAATATTATAGATAATTATGAAATTCAATATATGCTTTTTTTGCCTGCAAATGAAACTAACAAAATGAAGTTTTCCATATGAAGTTTCTAGTTCACTCAAAAAACTTCACAAAGTTTTTAATAATGAGTATTTTATTACATTCTCTCGTACAATTTGAAGTTGAGAACCTAGAAATTACTTTTCCAAATATTGAATGATGCTAAAATTTGGTTTACATGCTAAACTCAATATTGCAAGTGTGCCTTGCACTCTTGCTACAATCAAAATCAAATTAAGTTTTGAGTTTTTAAATTTATAAAAAACTTAAAATTCAATAACTTTTACAATATATATAGATCCAAATGTCAAGAAACAAAGTCCATGCACCCTTCTTCACAAAGAGTTTTCCAGTGGTATCAAGAATGCAATCGGGAGATGCATGATTAAAAAGATTAATAATTTATGATCATTTAAGATCCAAAAATAACTCAAAAATCATAATTTTCTCACTATAAGTTCAAATGCCATGATACAAAGATTGTACACCCCTCCTTACAGAAAGCTTTATGATGGTAATGTGATTGGAGGACATACAATATAGAAGATCTTACCATAACAAACAAAACAAACAAACATGTATGGATGGCCTTAAAAGCTAAGTTTAATCCCAAAAGGAACAAGGCCTTTTTTCTGCCAAAAAACACTCAAAATTATCATTCCTATAGCAATGAGTAAAAATATTGAAAATTGCTTTTTTTGCACATCTAACAATAGGATCTTACACCTAAATAGTTTGAAAATGTGTGTAAAATTTTTTAGAATTTTTGACCTTACAGATTGCAAGATATTTGTGTTTAAAGTGGAAAAAAACAAGTTTTTCAACACATTGTGGGACTTGATTTTTTGACTTTGAACATTTTCAACTTAAATTTTTGTACCACAGAGTTTTGAGCTTTAAATATTTATAGTGGAGAATTGAATTGAGAGTCTAGGGGAAAAAAAATTGAAAAAAACTTAATTTTCATCCTTCAAAAAATTGTTAAGTAGAAGTAGGTATGAGATAGAAGGAAAATCTAAAATATTAATATCTTTTAAATGGAAATAAAATGCACTAATTCCAATGGTGAGATTGTTCTAGAAAAAAAACTAAACCATGTGGAACTTTTGTTTTTGAAAAATTGCAAAAATTGCATTCAAAAATGAATCCTACAAGTTATTTTTTTCAAGAAGATGCTCTAATTGTACAAAAAACAAGATTGTCCATAATTTTCTCATATCAAATCCAAATGAAATGAATCAAAGCTTATCAGATAGACAAAATATAATCTATGAGTAGAAAAAAAAAATTTAATTTAAATTTTTGCAATTTTTTTTTTGTTGTCCATTCTCCCCTATTTTGAGCTTATTTGGGCATAATTTTTGTTCTGAGGCACCAACTAAAAAAAATTATATTCCCACAAAGCTAATTAATTTTTCTATGTTCAAAAAAAGTTTCAAAAAATCAGGACAAAAATTCAGCTCGTAGGTACCTGCCCAAAATCTCATTTGTCCCCCAAAGGGACAATGGTCTTTTAGAGGTTAAGGTAAGCAAAAGGATATATGTTAACTTTTGGGCAACCTAATAACTTTCCCTCTTGGGGAGTTCACTTAGAAATATCCATTAGAAACCACGTGCAAGCAAAACTTTGAACCCCCTCTTTATTTTTTGAATTTTGAATTTTATAAAAAATTAAATTAAATTAAATTTATATATATATATATATATTTAAATAGATTTTTTTACTTTGAAAGTTTATATTTTGAATTATTGATATTTTTATTTGTTAATAATAATTAGTTATAAATTTTTGAAGTAAAAATATACACTATAGAACTAAAAAATAACTTTCACATCCCTATATTATATAAAAAAATTGTCTAAAAAATGAACAAATTTTTTTTAAAAATAACTTTCTATTGAAAGCTCATTTTGAGTTGAATATTGATTCAATGGTCATCTAAATGTGTTCTCTATAATTATTTGAGTTGAAAAACATGCCATTTTAGTTCATTTTCAACCTCTTCTAGAAATCATTTCATATTTTATTTGAGTTGGAAATTTTGGCAATAGAAATCTATAGTCATTATTAAGCAAAGCTCAAAATTTTAGGTTGAGATTATAGTTTATTAGAAACCACTTGTTTGCACGTGGTTTGTTATAGTAGAGCTAAGTGCACCCCCCGAGCTTTCCCTAATTTTGCTATCACAAATGTGCTTTGTGTTGTTGCCTCAATATAAAAAAGAAAAGAAAAAGTAATCTTTTAATTTTTAGTTCATTAAAACTTCAAACTTCAATATCTTTTCTACCATGAATTAAAATGCTACAAACAAAAGCTGTGCATCCCTTCTCACAGGAGAGTTTTCTAACTATACCAAAAATACGACCAGGAGATGCACAAATCTAGGAAATCTCACCATACCAAACAAAACAAACAAAACAAAACAAACAAACAAATAGCGTAACTTAAGGTTTGAATAGTATCCATGTATGGTAAAAAAATTATATTTTTTAAACATATTTTGTATTTAATATGAAATTGTATCATTTTTCTACAATTTTTGGAATGCAGTTATAGTGCTGACCAAGTATTTGGTTATGCAATGAAACTTTGTTTATTTGCCCTGTTAGTGAGGGGGAAATTAATGTCACCAAATTATTTAGTTCTCTACAATCTTTTATTTTTGTGGATAAGGAGGTAAAAAAGGAATAAAATGTTGGCAACGAAAATGGTTTTGTCCGTTTCATAATTCATACCTGTAGTGCTGGTGATATAGAAAACACGGGATGTGATATTAAAGAGGTACGACAGAAAAGCGTGTCTGAGGTACCTTGTGCCTCAAGCTTCGAACGTTTATCATCCATTTGTGACATATTTTCATCCACCTATCTCAGTGTTGTGTTGCCGCTATAAAGCATCGAGGAGTGGCTCCTGGAGAGCTTGTCGAGCCTTCGCAGTTCAGGGTTAAGACCAGAGCCATAGCCGGTACCCTGCTGCCGTGACTCCACCCCGTCGGTGCTCCGCGCGGAACTTCACAAACCTAATCAGAAATAACAAGCAGTGAAAGAAGTAACGGCATTAGCCAGCTTTCAAAAGAGCCCGGAATCGGCGAATTCCGTTTAGTAGGGCCGAAGTTTGCTACTTTTTTTGTAGATTAGGGATTTGTTAGGAAAGGCGAGTTGAGGAAGAGAGGTGCAAGCAGCAAGATGTATGGCGGTGACGAGGAGTATGATGAGGAAGAGGAGGAGATAACGCAGGAGGATGCGTGGGCCGTCATCAGCGCCTACTTCGAGGAGAAGGGTTTGGTGCGGCAGCAGCTGGATTCGTTCGATGAGTTCATTCAGAACACGATGCAGGAAATCGTGGACGAGTCCTCGGATATCGAGATTCGTCCCGAGTCGCAGCACAACCCCGGCCGCAGCGCGGAGATTGGCGATGTACGCACATTTTATTATTTTAAAGAAAAATTTAAATCTTGTTTGGACGACTCTCGCTGTTTCCGGTGACATTTATAAATGCTGCTGTCGATGTTGAGGAAGTAGTCTGTTCACGAGGTTTTGTTACGCAAGGGCGTTTTTCTTGACAACAATTTGATATTATGTCCTGCCTTAGGTTACGTACAAGATCAACTTTGGTCAAATCTATCTGAGCAAACCTATGATGACTGAAGCTGATGGAGAAACTGCCACGCTTTGGCCGAAAGCTGCGAGGCTTCGGAATTTGACATACTCTGCACCGCTCTATGTGGACGTTACGAAGTTTGTCACGCGGAAGACTGATGAAGGGGAAGAGGACACCGATCAGGAAGATTTATCCAAAGTGTACATTGGCAAGGTGCCCATAATGCTCCGTTCACGCTATTGTACCCTGTTTGAGAATTCAGACAAGGACCTGACTGAGCTCGGAGAGTGCCCGTATGATCAAGGGGGTTACTTCATCATCAATGGCAGTGAGAAGGTGCTCATTGCGCAGGAGAAGATGAGTACGAATCATGTGTATGTTTTCAAAAAGAGACAGCCGAATAAGTACTGTTACGTGGCTGAGGTCCGCTCTATGGCTGAGAGTCAGAACAGACCCCCGAGTGGTATGTTCGTTCGAATGCTCTCTCGAGCTGGTGCCAAGGGGGGCTCCTCGGGACAGTATATCCGCGCAACGTTACCTTACATTCGTACCGAGATTCCTATTATCGTGGTTTTCCGAGCTCTGGGATTCGTGGCTGATAAAGATATTTTGGAGCATATTTGTTACGACTTCAGTGACACTGCCATGATGGAGTTGCTACGGCCTTCTCTGGAAGAAGCTTTTGTGATTCAGAATCAACAGGTGGCGCTTGATTACATTGGCAAGCGAGGTTCTACTGTTGGAGTAACAAGAGAGAAACGTATCAAGTATGCGAAGGAGATTCTGCAGAAGGAAATGCTTCCTCATGTGGGAGTTGGAGAGTTCTGCGAAACCAAGAAGGCTTACTTTTTTGGATACATTATCCACCGATTGCTGCTGTGTGCAATCGGTGGTGCCGAAGACGATCGTGATCATTACGGCAACAAGCGTCTGGATCTTGCAGGGCCGCTTCTTGGTGGTCTCTTTCGGATGCTCTTTAGGAAGCTGACTAAGGATGTCCGAGGATACTTGCAGAAGTGCGTGGACAATGGGAAGGAGATCAATCTTGCCTATGCCGTCAAGGCAAAGACCATTACTAGTGGCTTGAAGTACTCGCTGGCTACAGGAAATTGGGGGCAAGCAAATACAGCAGGTGTAAGAGCAGGTGTGTCACAGGTGCTTAATCGCTTGACCTATGCTTCAACTCTCTCACATCTACGCAGGCTCAACTCTCCCATTGGTCGTGAAGGCAAGCTTGCAAAGCCCAGGCAACTTCACAACTCCCATTGGGGAATGATGTGCCCAGCGGAGACCCCGGAAGGTCAGGCTTGTGGTCTCGTCAAGAATTTGGCTCTGATGGCATACATTACCGTCGGCTCAGCTGCCAATCCTATCCTGGAGTTTTTGGAGGAGTGGAGTACTGAGAATTTCGAGGAAATCTCTCCGGCTGTGATTCCCAATTCCACGAAGATTTTCGTGAATGGTCTATGGGTGGGCATTCATCGTAATCCTGAGCTGCTTGTGCGTACACTACGTCAGCTTCGACGACAGGTTTGATTCCGCACCTTTGTCTAGAAATGTCGTTCATCCGGATTCAGGAATCAGATGGACAAGTTAAGATTGTGATTCATTTGCATAAGCAGACATGCACACTATTTTTTGAAGTCTTTCGAAGTATATTTGTCATTTTATAATTGGTTGCAGCTGTAATGAAGCTTCATGTATCATTTGCCAGGTTGACGTCAACACTGAAGTGGGAGTTGTACGCGACATTCGTTTGAAAGAGCTACGCTTGTACACAGATTATGGACGTTGCAGTCGTCCTCTCTTCATTGTGGAGAAGCAGCGCTTGCTCATCAAGAAGCAAGATGTTCGAGCATTGCAAATGAAGGTGAGGAACATCGTGATAATGAACCATTCAGTTGGAGAGAGAAGTGATTCTTCTGAATATTATTGGTTTTCTTCTGCCTGTGTTCATAGATACCTCTTTCCTTACCTATTTCCGAACCTTTGAATACGGCAGGAGTCCTCCGAGAACGGTTGGTACGATCTTGTGTCGAAGGGGTTTATTGAGTACGTTGACACTGAAGAGGAGGAAACAACCATGATTTCCATGACTATTGCGGTATACTTTGTCACTCTTCACTCGGTGATTGTGTCATTAGTATTTGTCTCGTTTTTCAGTTTTTCTGGTTTCTTGTTTTGTGATGTTCTAGTAACTCTTATTCTAAGTTTTGTTGCATATGTTCCTCTTCGTTGTATTGTCTGGGATAGACCTTGAACCTGTTCAATTTGTATACGTCGGGCGACTAATTCCATTACGTATTGCTACCAGGATCTTGTCAATGCCAGGAACAACCCAGAAGAGGCCTACTCCCACACATACACGCATTGTGAGATTCATCCCTCTATGATTCTGGGGGTCTGTGGTTCCATCATCCCCTTCCCCGATCACAATCAGGTATGACATTTTTGAGAGAGATACTATGAACCAGGAAGCTCATTTTATTCTTCTTATATTTGTCATGTATGTGATGAATCATTTTGAGAGTATTCAGCTTTTGAATTTTACATCATGGAGAGTATGACGACAAAGCTACAAGTCTGATACATCGTGTGTTGTATGCAGTCACCGCGTAATACCTATCAGTCTGCTATGGGCAAGCAGGCCATGGGAATTTACGTCACGAATTACCAACTTCGTATGGTAAGTACCTACATTGTTGTAGACTTTGTCACTGACTTTGTTCGGGTTTGATGCCTATGTTCCCCACAAGCAATGGATGATGACATCATGTTCAATGTTCAGAACCGCTTTAGTTCATATTTTTAGTACCAATTAGAACTGTTGGCTTTAACCTCAAGAAAATTGCAAAAGCGAAGAACTAATTGGGTCTCAACACAACTGGTGGTAAATTCAGGACACTTTGGCTTACGTCTTGTACTATCCTCAAAAGCCTCTAGTGACAACACGAGCCATGGAGCATTTGCATTTTCGGCAGCTTCCTGCGGGCATTGTAAGCTCTTTGCCTCTCTGTTGTTCCGATCATTCTCTTGTGACTTCGTGATTAGTGATTAGTCGTATTACTCCAGTTTGTTTAGTTGGCTTTTAATGGCTTTGCTTTGTCGTTATGCAGAATGCAATAGTAGCTATTGCTTGCTACTCAGGCTACAATCAAGAGGATTCTGTCATTATGAATCAATCTTCTATTGACCGAGGCTTTTTCCGCTCCATCTTTTACAGATCTTACAGGTAACAGTCGGAACCTGTATTTTCAAGCTGTGTGATTGTGAAAGTCATTAGTTTTGGGAAGTGACGATGCTGTGTCTATGGGAGATAGAAGTTGATACTCTTTTTGTTGTGCTTCTATCACAGGGATGAGGAGAAGAAGCAAGGTACTCTAATCAAGGAAGAGTTTGAGAGGCCCAACAGAGAAAATACCACTGTGAGTTGTTTCAGTGTTTTTCCCCCGCCGGTTATTGACTTGCACTAATCTTTAATAGCCATGGAGGATAGAGTTTGAAATTGTACTTTTGTAAACCCTTCTGTGTGGAAAGTATCGTGCTTGTGACATGCTTATGCTTGAACAACACGGTTCATGTTTGGGTAACACTAAAGTTTCCCTAATCTGGTGAATTTACATTCCTCAGGGTATGCGGCATGGTTCGTATGACAAGCTCGACGATGATGGTCTTGCCCCACCTGTAAGTGTGACCTGCAACCGTGACAGTTGAATTTCTAATCCCTTTGTTTTGTTTGTCAGTAGCTGTCTTTAATAAAGTCAACTTACGGAATTCAGAAAAGGTTTTGTTTTCCACATTGATAAAATTAGGTTATCTTCTTGTTCACTACGCTGGGTAGTAGAAGCAGTATGCCTAAATATGCGACTTTCACTTGCGCAGGGTACTCGAGTGTCAGGTGAAGATGTTATCATTGGTAAGACTACACCGCTGCCTCAAGATGACAATGCCAGCCAAGCACAGCGCTACACCAAGCGGGACCAGAGTACTTGCTTGCGTCATAGTGAAAGCGGAATGATTGATCAGGTCTTATTGACGACCAATGCCGACGGTTTGCGGTTTGTAAAGATCAGGGTCCGCTCTATCCGAATTCCGCAGATTGGAGATAAGTTCAGTAGTAGACATGGGCAGAAAGGAACAGTCGGGATGACTTACACGCAGGAAGATATGCCATGGACACAAGAGGGAATCACACCCGACATCATCGTGAACCCTCATGCTATTCCATCTCGTATGACTATTGGGCAGCTCATTGAGTGTATTATGGGCAAAGTGGCTGCTCACATGGGCAAGGAAGGAGATGCTACGCCGTTTACTGATGTGACTGTAAGTTTCTGCTTTACAAGTACAGCATTAACAAGGGGTTGACAAGCATTAACATCGACTGTTCGGCTAGGAGGTTACCCTGTTAGCTTCTGGTATCTCTGAGAACTATCTTTCTTTGGTGATCACTGAACAAAGACACAATAGTGAACTATTTTACTAATTGATCTGCTTGTCTGTTTCGTCAGGTGGATAACATTAGTAAAGCGCTGCACAAGTGCGGCTACCAAATGAGGGGTTTTGAAGTGATGTATAATGGGCACACTGGCCGAAGGCTTACAGCCCACATCTTTTTGGGTCCTACATATTACCAGCGGCTTAAGCATATGGTTGATGACAAGATTCATTCAAGGGGACGAGGTCCTGTTCAAATCTTGACACGTCAGCCTGCAGAAGGACGATCAAGAGATGGAGGTTTGCGATTCGGAGAAATGGAAAGGGACTGTATGATTGCTCATGGTGCAGCGCACTTTTTGAAGGAGCGCTTGTTTGATCAAAGTGATGCTTATCGTGTCCACGTTTGTGAGCATTGTGGACTGATCGCCATCGCCAACTTGAAGAAGAATACGTATGAATGCCGAGGCTGTAAAAACAACACTGATATTGTACAGGTGGGTGTCTTTTCTGAATAGTTATTTCTAGTTGTTCTACTTACAATTCAGCGAAGCCATTAAATTGTGTTCTGGTTACTTTGTTGTTGCATAGCATATCCCTTTTAACCTTGAGTTGGTTGTGCAAATGTGGCAGGTGCACATCCCATATGCATGCAAGCTCCTGTTCCAGGAGTTGATGTCTATGGCAATTGCTCCTCGCATGTTCACCAAGGAATTGAAGATGAGAAGTGAACATGCGAAAAAGGCTGCTGCCTAATCATTTCGAGCATAGCGCTCTGTATAGTATAGACATCCTTAGATTGGGAGAGTAAGGAACTCCTATTTAACTGTTGGGAGTTCCTTGTTCTAGGTGGTTATTCTGAATAGGTAAATCTTTTGCAGGCTGACAGTTTACAATGTAAAGTTGAGGGACCCTGTTCTTGGTGGAGCATTGGTTAAAGCTTTGTAGGTTAGATACTGGGTTGGCTGTCATGCAAGTAGCAAGCTGACTTCGGTCTAACCCAATGTTGCTAATTATTCTGTTGAAAAACAAAATTTTGAGTTACCAGCACTCACTTATGAGATCTACATTAGTTCTGCTCACCCCTTTTGTATCTCTTAGATGTTCGTTTGACTATTCAGTACGCTGTTCGTTCCCTATTCTATGTCCTCTGTTGAATATGGCTGCTGTAAAAGAAATGCCTCGCTTTCCTCTGTCACTTGTTTGCAAACATAAAACTAATCACTAATTCTAGTGGGATTCCTTCGTCTTCAACAACTTTAACCCATGGACGTTTTCCTGCCGATGAATGACAAAGAATCTCTCCATGCAGAAACAGAAACAGAAGTGCAACTATTCATCCCCTAAATTTGGTGTGAAAAGGGAATGTCATCTACAATAGTTTGACTTCAGTGAGTACTTTTGCATTATTTTAAGCTAACAATTCATATGGCACCAAAACAGATTATTTCCACAGTGACCTCAGTGGTTAAAAATAGGGCCTTGCTAGTGAAGTTGCAAAATCAAGGTCCCTCCAAAGATGGTGTTGATACTAATTTATTTATTTCTTAAATTGTAAAAATTAGTACAATACACTAGTATTGCAGCCTGCAGCTTATTTTAGATATACTACAAATAGTGAGCCTTTGGTGAATTGTTGTCATGCATTACACGATAAACCAATGTTGTAAATTGACCAATTTAAATAGCCCCTAACCTTGTAGGGCTAGGCCATGTAGGACAAAAAGTGTCTCATGGATCACTTGAAGATAACAAAGGATTGCTATTTTGTATCCAAGGGAAGTGCGTGTAAGGTAAACCAGCCCATTGTGGTCAAATGACCCATAGTGGACACCTACCTCATGACCCCATCATGGTTTTTTCATTTTTTTCAGATTTTGCCTTCAATGCATGTCTTACATGACAGTAATGAAGTAGTTAGTGACTTCATTAGGAACTTCTAATTTTTCAGTGAGAATTCATTGTGAGAATTGACTTTTAAGGCTTTCCATGTTAGAAAAGATTTTGACTGCTTTAGGTGAGCCAAATGAGCATGATGGATTCAGATTTTGTTGTATAAAAGGTAGTCTACAGACTCTTATGGGCAAAAATGCATTGAACACTTCAAAAATTCGTAGCAAATTCACATTTTGTCAGAAAAAGATAATTTTAATTGCTCTCATTGTTTCTTGCACTTGTACTATTGTGGAAAAAAAATTAAAAAATTTCAGTAACCACATGATGTCAAGCTCCTTATTTTGACCACTATGGGCTGGTTTACCTTACATTGCTGAGTATTTGATGTGTAAACCATCCGTCATTGAAGGCATTTGTATTTTCTTGTGAGACAAGACTCTAAAAAAAAGTGGTAGACAGCAACAATCAGTGTTTGGGGTAAATTCTTTTAGTTTTACCAGCTACTTTCCTTCAATTCCGTTTTTTCAAGTACCGAGTCTGATTTTTTCTCTATATTTTACTTTGAATAGAAAACTTTATAGATTTTTTCACCCATTTTTTAGATGTTTTCAAATCACAACTGTCTTTTTCCCCCAATTTCACCAACTAACAATGAACTAAGCAATTAATTAACAGAGCCTCCCAAACCATTAGAAGCAATGCATTCAAGTTGCACTATTATATTCAACCATCCTTCCTTGTGATTGTGCAATCTCCGACCATCTTCTCCTTGCACATTCTGAATTGAACTCTCTCCTACACTACCTGTATTTTCACCATGTACCAAAACACATGAAGGGTGTGGAGTACACATACCACCATAGGACACAGTTAGTGGATAACCCTAATCATAATTGGAAATGGTTAAAGTCCATGTTCACATCTTTTATTTAAACCTCAAAGTTCAGTAGGAATTGTACATATGGTTTGACTTTTAGAACACAAATTATGTACTAAACTTTAGCAAGACATACAACTTTGGATTGAAAAATTCAATGATAAAAATGTTTCATTTGGTTGTTATTTTAGCATCTATACCTAATTATGCTAAAATATAGCACCATACATTAAGTAGAATATGCAGTCATTTTGCAACTTCTCAAACATGTAGGAGGTGCAATAATGATCCATATTGGGAGTATTGTATATCATCAAATTCAGCTTGATAAGAATACAAACTTTTGTCACTATTATATATAGACATCAATTTTTGCACCTTCTCTATCAAGTATACAAACAGAAACATGTGGCCACCCAAATTGGGTATTCTAGACCTTTAAGAATTAAACATGTGTAAAAATATGGCAAAAAATGTACACTTTAGTGCTTTGTAGTTTATTCATATTGGTCTCAATTCTCATCAAACATGTATATATAGACCATTGCATATTGTATATGAATTGTGTCAAACTTAATGTTAAATTTTGCTCCAAATGAGCAAAAAGTTCACTCTTGTTCAATGCGGGATATATGGTAGGTGGATTATATCTTAACCCTTAAAGGACCAAGTAACCATTCAATGTATGGAAGAGAAATAGGGTAGTTATGCACAAAGTCAATTTTAGTTGGATGTTCACTAAATTTTGATACAAGGTGTAAACATGTCCCCCTTTAGTGGGAATATAATTATTTTTTAATCAAGTGCTTAGATCAAACGTTATGTTACCTTGAACTTTCTAGGCAACTCGGGGCAGAATGTACAAACTTCCTCTAATTTTAAAATTTTAAAGATATATAACTTACACAAGGTTGTCTTCTTGGACATCACGACATGCGACGTCCCTGACGTCCAATAGTGGCTCTGTGACGTCCAAAAAAGTCAAACTGCTGTTGATTTTTTCCAATTTTTTTTTCTAATGCCCAGCCATCTAGTTGCCATGTGGCCACCCCGTGGCACATTCACGGGCGATTGCAAGTAGGGACGACCACGGGTAGAGGCGACCGCAAGTAGAGGCGATCACGGGTATGGTAGGGGCGACCGCGGGTACATGCGACTGGCTTCTTTTTCTTTTTTCTCCAGATTTAGTAGCCAATCAGTGTTATATGACTGGAAAATAAAATCTTTAGGGATATGGATGTCATAAAACACCACACACACAACTCATATACTTCAATTAATGAAATAGCTTCATTACTAATTTAGTATCCAATACTTAAGAATTTAATTTCCTAAGTACAGCAAGGGGCGACCGCCCCCAATTTTTTATTTATTTATTTATTTTTCCGCAGTCGCCCCTTTTTTTCCTGCAATCATCCCGTTGGACCAGTGGTCACCTTTCTTGCACCTGCGGTCGCCCTTGATGACGTGGTTTTCTCTACTGCCACGTAGGAAAATTTCAGGCAACCCAAAATAGAATCCAAATTTCCTATTAGACGCTTGATTTTTTTTTGTTGGACGCTCATCACATGCGACGTCCAACATGTCACCAATATCCCAGAACATGTCCGACAAGACAACCCTGAACTTACATGATACGAGATGAAAATGTAAAAGAAACCCCATGCATAGTGTGAAAATCTCTATTTAGGAGGAGTTAAAGTCTATCGGCCCTGTTAGACAAGTTTGGAAAAAAATGCTTTCTCTTCTAACTTCAAAGATTATAATCTTTCAATCCAATAAGTCAAAGTTTTTGAATTTTTTTTCTCACATTTCCTTTGTAGTCTAGTACAAATTTGTTTGAATTTGTTTGAATTTTGAAAAACAAATTATTTTTTTTATTTTTTTCTCATTGCCCTAAAATATGACAATTTTTCACAATAAAATTTATGCCCAAAATGTTCCTCGGTCCTTTAGGTGTTAAATGATTCCCCCGTGGAATTACAATCTCTAAAGAATGAGATGATGGAGATCTTGATGAGGTTGACTTCTCTACAAAAAAAATGCTAAAAAAAATGAATCTTGTAGAGAAGTACAATACCTCATCTTTTTTTGCAGGGAAGTCTACAATACCTCATCTAATTCTTTGGAGATTGTACTTTTAGACTACAAAGGTTGACTTCTCTACAAAAGAAGATGCTAAAAAAATGAATGATAAAAGATGCCCTTTTAGTGTATTTTGTCAACTTGTATTGTTGTAAATCCTTGTTATTGATTTATATTTTAGCCATTAAAGTGATATTTTTAGAATTTGAGCACAATTAGCAAAACAAGTTTATTAAATTTGATTTCTACTTTTATCTGAATATTTAAAAATCTCCTAAAATTCAACAATTCACTGCCAATTATTATAGTCTATTAATTTTCTAATTATACATTGACTTAGAATTTTTGGCTTACATCATGTTATTTTACACTATCATATAGAAGCATCAAATTTTCATAATTTGAAGTATATTTTGTACTCTATATATAATATGAAAGTCTTGCACTTTTTTTTCAAAGAATTTGTTATGTGATCAAATTTTCACCTTAATTTTTGAAAATTTTAGGACATATAGAAGACATTTGATTTCATCTCTGCAAAATTAACATGGTATTTTTCCATTCATATTTAGTGAAAAATAGAGCATATAGAGCAAAAAATACTAAAGTTGAGCATAAGGTCTTAGGATTCATGATTTAGGGCCAAATTCTTGAAAGATCAAGTGTCCCCTTAGGGACACTATAAGGTTTGGGCAAGTTCCTATGATCTCAAATTTTGGCATGTTTTTTTGAATTTTTTTTAAGAAAGAACAACACATTAGCTTTTGAAGAATATAGTTTTTATATCAATCAGTGCCTAGGATCAAAACCTATGTCACATGAAGCTTAAAATTGAGTTAGTTGGGTAGTGCAAAAAAAATCACAAAAACATAAAAAGATTTTATTCATTCTATTTGGACTAGTGATTAGAAAGTTATAGAGAGTCTTGTTTTTTGGCCTATTATAGCTTCTTCATCAACAAATAACACATAACTATCATTTTTAAACTCAGTTTTTACAATTAAAAATAAGTAAATCTCACATGGTTTAGTTTCATTTCCAAAACAATCTCACAGTTGGGATTAGTGTGTTTCAACTCAATTTAAAAACTATTGATTATTTAGATGTTCTTTCTATCTCCTACTAGCTTTTATTTAACAATTTTTTCCTGAATAAAAATTAAGTGTTCTTTTTTAAAAGGATATTCTCTTACTTTTAACTCAATTCTTCAATATAAACTTTTTAATTCAAAATCTTTGTTGCAAAAATGAAAAGTTAAGAAGATTTAAAATCAAAAAATCTAGTTAACCCCTCAAAGTCCAACAACTTTTTGACAATAGGAGTTTTCAATGAACTATCCACTTTGATATTTTTTGCGCATGGATGTGCTTGAAATTTTTAATTTTATCCATAAAATAATAAAGACAAAAAATTTCTATTATGCCTCAAATTAATTGTGGAAAATCTTGATTGTTGGATTTTTAGATTATAACAATTTTGGATGGTCAACTTTATACACACAAAACGTAGCATTTGGAGAAGAAAAAATATAAGAAGATGAATAATTCTCTTTTATCTCCCTCAAAAAATTATATTGAAATCTAAAGCACATTTATTATTTTCTAATTAAAAAAATTAAGAAATAAAAAACTCTCTCAAAATTTTATACATTTTCAAACAAGAGAAGAAAGCCAAAATTGGCAATATAGCAATTTTAGGTAGCCCACTACAAATGGAATTTTTATTTATTTTTCTTTGAAAATTTCACACAAGATGTATCCAAGGAGTAGCTTTAAGGCACAACAATTTTCATAACTTTTGCCCACATGGTTAAAAGTTATTGCATGATAATTTTAAGTGTTTGGTAGTCAGGCTAGTTAACTCAAAAAAATTCTTTAAAATCATTTTTCTTAAGGAAAAAAATTTGAAATTGGTTCTCTAAATTAATTTATACGTGGAAAGTTTTGAACCATTATATATATATATATATATATATATATATATATATATATTTGTGTACAAATATATTTAGTTTTAGTTTTACTTAGACAACATATTTGTTGATCACTCGATCTAGACAAACAAGCCATTAATGGGTGTGATAGGCTATCCAACAAAAAAAAATTCCCTAGAATCCTGATGGATGTTGAAATTGAATCCTGACATATTGTTAGTCCAATGTTATGTGACTTTGAAAACCTTGTATTCAGGCTAATGTGATTGACCAAACCAATTCTAGGCCAATTTGAGTGACAAACCAATTTTGGTGTTTTTTTTTAGCTTTATAGCTTTTTTTTCAATATCTGAGGACGTTTCATTGATGTTTTCTTTGGATTTGCATATTTTCAAACTCTTCTAAATTGAAAGCATTTTACTTTTGAACTTACATTTGGATTGTCAAAAATGTTAGGTTACAAATGAGGAGTTAATTGTATTAGTAGTTGTGGAGAAATGAGCTCCCTATGTGAATGAAGATCAAGAACAACATTGTAATGACATGCCAATTTTGGCCTAGTTTTGAGCTTCTTAGCTTGTTTTTCCAACACCAAGGACATTTTACATTTGGATTGTCTAGAATGTTAGGTTTCAAAGGAGCGGTTAATTGTATTAGTAGTTGTGGAGCAACATTAGCAAACTCTCCTTTGTTGATATTGTCAATGATTCTAATTTAGAAAAGGTGCTATATGGAAAGGTACATCTGTCATCAATGATGCAAATATAAATTTGTACTAATATATTCTTGGAATTCATGGAATTTTTAAAAACTACTTGACCATATAAATTGAATGATTATAACATTTGAAGTTGAAAGAAAATAAATTTTAGGCCCTATTGAATGTGGTCAATATAGGAGGGTTGCTATTATGTGAGCCTAGGAGGGTGAGCCCATGAACTTAGAAAACTACATACCTATGTTACAGGTGTCTATACTGTAGAAAAATTTCATAATTATAGTGTAACTATGTTATAAATACCTATGATTATAGGTGTTTATATTATAAGCAACTTCAATGGTTGTAAGGTATGTACTTGTACAAATGCTCAACACTCACATGCTCACATTTCTATGCTCACATACTAACATCTTTGGTCAATATAGTTAGATTCAACTTTGTGGAGAAGGAGGCACTATCCAACTTTAGGATCTTTGACCATTGAGTATATAGTCATATTGGTTCTTTGCATGCTAATTCTTAAAATTATGGGAGGTGTTTAACCCCTAAAGGACCAAACACCGTTTTTTGACAACATAGCAATTTTGAGCAGCTCACTACGAATGGATTTTTTATTTTTTTCTTTGAAATTTCCACACAAGATGTGCCCAAGGAGTAGCTTCAAGGCCCAACAATTTTCATAACTTTTGACTACGTGGGCAAAAAGTTATTGCATGATATGTCATTTTCATTGGTCGGCGGGCAACTCGGGTAGCTCAAAAAACTTCTTTAAAAAACACTTATTTTTCAAATAAAATTTTGAAATTGGTTCTTTAGATTTATACATACGTGGGAAGCTTTGAATCATTCCATTTTGATAAATGAGACGAAAGTTATGAGGAGTTTTAGTTTGAGGGTAGTTATGGAATCTCTACTCTAAAATAAACTTTGAAGTCCTTTATTTAACTAAATATTCAATATTTTTGAAATAAAATAAAAGCATTGGGTGTAGATTATTTATTACAACATTGCAACTATTGGAATTGGCATTTTTCAGTTCCATATTTCAATTCTTAACAATTTAGTGATTTGAACATTCTCTACCTCTTTCTAATTACTATTTTTTTCTATCTATTTTACAATTCCAAATGATCTCAAATTTTTCAAAAATGTAGCCAACTTTCCTTGAAGAATGAATCCAAATAGTAACCACCATTTTGGACATTTTTCCATACAAATGTGACCTTGTGAAGTGTAGTTGCCTGGATTTTCGCAGGGACAAAAAGTTTTTTTGTCAACTCAAACGCTATTATCTTGCAATCCACATGGTGGACAATCATTTCTGAATTTTTTTCCACAACTTCTCAAACTAGTTTAATCCTTTAGTGACCGGTCAACCACATTTGGGTCAATTTATGGACTCTATGCTTGTTGTAGGTCAAAATAAACCTAATTTGTAAAAACCCAAAGAAGAACGGAGTTAGAGCATCTTTAGAAGCCCACTTTAAACCAAATTGTTTGGCAAGGCATGCAATAATGTGTGAGCTATGCTAGTTGGAATGAATCTGTGCTGGCCAAGGAAATGTACAAATAAGCTTCAATCTAGGCAAATTTTATCAAAATACAGGAGCCATGAAGACAACAATGTTGCTTGGCAAGCCCACCACCGTCTAATCCATGAAATCCAAGGATGTACATGGATTAGCTAAGGTAGGAGGGCCAAAAACTACCCATCTAAGAGTTGAAATTGAATTTTGGAAAGGTAAAAAATTTTGAATTATATTTCATTTAAATTTCCTTGAAAAACAAGTAGAATTGGCATCTAATCCAAGTTATTTCATATTTTTGGAACTTTATAAAATTAGTTATGAATTTTTGAAGTTGAAACGACAGAGGTTTAAAAACTATGAAATGTACATTTTTGTGAAGATGAAAAAACAGCATGTACAAACAATGTATATTTGAGGAGTGGAGTGTTTTAGAGTGTGAGAATTTTAGGCCACCTACTTTAGAGACACTTTTTGCTTGGTTGTAGTAAATTCAGTTCTCACTTCAATCTTTGAGCCATTCTCATGTCTAAATGAAAGCTTCAATCACCTTCATTCTTGTGGCACTACATTGCCAAGGCCTTGTAGCCTCAATTTCTACGGTCCGATCATATTTATCTGGCTCAAAGCTCATCCCAAAATAAATTAAAAAATATATATATTGAAAAAATGACTCGCCCACCAAATCAACCACGGTCACTAAAGTGTTAATACAAGATCCTACGGTTACATTTTTCCAAAAATGTTTGTTTTTCTACACTTGTATTAGAAAAAGCAGTTTGGGAGCAGTTTTGGTGAAAACATAATCTCTGACTTTTAGGGGTTAAAATACCCCAAAACATCTTGCACTGAGAGAATGTCTATGAAAAAACAACTATATAGGCAAGATTTCAATTTTTTCTGGAAAACTCATTTTTGGGAAGAATAAAAAATTCCAAGGGTCAAAACAATCTTTCCATTTCTTAATCAAGTGCAAGAAAATTATTAAAATACAAAATGAATCCCATAAATTTACATTATAATTTGTGGTAATAATTCTAAAACTATTCTAAAACTATCATTTTTAGTGCATTGAGTGAAAATTGGGAAAAAAAATCATTTTCAACCACATATTATTTTTCTATACTAGTATTAGAGTGTATGGAAAAATTTCATCCCATTTGACTTCATATATTGCAATGTATAAGCGAATGTATTGAAAAAAACTTCATAGTTTGCCTCACTTGCTTGCCCTACTACTTGCACTCTCTATTAGTAAGTTGCCCAAGCTACAACTAAACTTTTGAGCCCCATAACTTTTGACTCCAACACCCAAATAGAATTAACAAAATATATTTTCTTGAAGCTTATAGAAATGTGCATCTTTGATAATAATTTTACTTTCATCCACTCAAAATTGACTACATACTAATCCACTCAAGTTTCCAATTGTCCACTCGGTAGAAACAATAGTCCACTCGGTAGAAACAATAGTCCTTTAGGAATTAAGTATAGAGCAATGCCCAAGGAGGGGATTACGGGAAAAATGGATCAATGAGGAGGGCGGAGCCCGACGAGGAGGTGTATTTTTTCCCGCAATCCCCAATGACAAGGACACTGCCCAACATAAACTATTGCCAAGAAATTAACAAAAGAGGATGAACATTTGGGATGAAAATTGGATTGTAGATGAAAAAGTTGTAATGCCCGATTGTATGAGCATAATCGCGTAATTATACATTACAACCGGATTGCATATTGGAACCCACCCAATAGTATGAACAAGTGATTTCCTGGGAGTGGTTTACGTATAGGGCAATGCCCAACGACGAGGGACACTGTCCAACATAAATCACGAGCAAGAAAACCGAAGTTGGATAAAACAATTGAGATGAAAAAGCAAAGTTGGATGAAGAATCCATAATGCCCGATTACACGGGTTTGCCCGCATAATCGAGCATTACGACTGATTGCGCCGCAGAACTTTCCCAGGAAATGAACAGCCTCTGTCCTGGGAGTGGTTTACATTGACAACAATCAATACTACGGATTGATGTGTGAATAGCCAGTGGATGAAAGATGAATTGACCAACGACAGTCGAATGTCATCCATCCTTGGCAGAGACTCGACAGAGAGAGGTTGTTTTGGGGACAGAGCGAGGTTGTTTTGGGAACAAAGCACCAAGATCCCAGATTCTCCTCGATACTGGAAGACTGACGATCCCGCAGACCCGTACGTTTTAACTGAATATGAATGTCAACAGGAAACCAATACTGTTCCATACTCTTTTTGGCGAGTTTTGGTCAGAAATATAATCTCATTTTAGCACTGGCTACTTCAACACTAAAAGCCGAAAAGGGTATAAATGTGGACGAAATTGCCTAAGAAATTTTATTCTTTTGTCGATGTTTGGATGAAAGTTACTAATTATTAGACAACTTTATCATGTTTTGTGTTCAACAAATGATGTCGAAAAAGGAGGTTAAGAGTTTGAGAGACTTCAGATAAATTCTACGGATAGATTATTATATATATGGGCTTGGAAATATGCACACCGAAAGTGCAAAAGAGTCATATAATTAAATTAGACTCAAAAGAAATTGACAGGTTCATGTAGTCATGTAGATATCAATTCATTTGGCCAGCCGTGTTTCAGAGTACCAAAATTGTGACTTGCAAGTGCACAGATGTAGCTCTCAAAACTAGAACTGGTATAACTCGCATGTTCCAGAACCGTGCCTGGAAATAGTGACAATCTCTTGCAATTTTGCCATTTAACTAATATGACAATACTCTGTAATCAATCACATTCAGTGTGTATCACACTACAAAAAAACACCAAAACTTTTCTTTTTTTCATTCTTCCACCAGACTGAAGTACTCTGAAACCATCATTCAAGTCTCTGAAAATGAACTCGGGATCATCAAGTCGACTATGGGTGAAAACAGCACCCTAGACGATCGATATTATAATAGACTATACTAGACTAATAGAGAATTCCATTAAAATAGAGAATTCCATTAAAATGGCATATGAAATCCGCCACTTTTAGAACAATTGGTCTGAACATCTAGAACAGGTATAGCCGTATAGGACAGGTATAGAGGTAAAACCGCCAATGCCGCCATTTTAATGAAATTCGCCATACTATCAATTGAATACATTTGCTAGCTCTAGCTTGACCCTAGATATATGTCTAGCTAGCACCATTGCATAGACCTGAAACTGAGAGAATACTTAGCTAAGTTGGCATAAGTGAAGCTGATAGTACTGCCGTACTTCAGACCATATCCTCGGTTGACAAGACAGTCGTTGACAGCAATGCGCCTGAACGTGTTGGGGTTCACCAACACTGCGGAAGCAAAGGAGCCGCAGTAGAGATGGATGTTCCACGGAGCGCAACTGTTGTAGCATAAGTTCACGATATTCACTGTGAATTTGGGAATGCCGTTACCCATGTAGCCTGTCTGCGACTGGGATATGCTGATGTCCGTGTCTCTGCACACAGCTGCAAAATGCAAATGATTACAACACCCCATTCCTGCGGTTAATTATTTAGACAGTAATCCTTGTAGATCTGGGATTTGACAATTACATTACCAATCGTATGAAATTGAGAAGAGTTCTCATTTGAAAAAGAAGAGTCTTAGTTATGTTTAATTCAATCTCCATCCTGACTTGGTGTGAATTCAGTGACCACCAGTGAGGAGTACTTACAGGCTAGAAGCCGACGGTTTGAAGAAATGCTTGCTCCACTCTGATGTGAATTTTCGAGGGAGGGTTCTGTTACTAGCCCTGCATACAGAGAGTTCAAGATCAATTGAAATTTTGAAAAAACCCAGAAACTAAGTTAGGCAAAGCCAAGCTGGGTTAACAATCGAGATGAATGGTTTATGATAGCCTTTTGAACTTAAGCCTACCGTCTTCATCTCACGGATAGAAAGGGACAGTAATAATCAATAAAGCAATAGAAATCAGTATAAAATGTTTGCTTGCTTGAAAACTTTAACCCGCAATCTTCAATTCATCTCGCTGATAATTAATATATATGGGATATCGGTAGTAATAAATTATTAATGCAATAGAGATGTATGGTTTAAATAGTACCAAAAGTTTGCAAGTTTGCTTTAAAACTAAAACCTGCAATTAACCCCCACTGATGCCATAGATTGAAGTACTTAATTCCAAAAAAATCTTGCAAAACGGAGTAAGAACTTACCAAGATTGGTGTCGGCTCCATCTTGCACATCAAGTGTAGCAGCAATGGAGATAACGTTCACGAGCACAAGCAGACAACAGAGTCTCAAGGCCATTAGAGCTCCACCTCCCCTAGCGAACAAGCCTCGCATTCAATGATCTGAAAGACAAATCTGCACAAATGTTCTGGTATAAATCTAGCTAGATCGATCGATCAGACCTTCTAGTATCCGCAAAGTGGAAGAGCGCAATTAAGTTCAATCAACGCGCGCCAGTACTCAGATCGATCAGTGAGGAAGATTTAGTTTGTGGTGTGTCTTATATTGCAAGGAGCTGAGGACAGGAACGTAACTTTCAGTTGGAAAAAGAAAAAGATTATTTTTAGCTACGAAGTTCCGGCACATAACTGATTTCTGGCCTTCGGTAATGGAAGTTTTGACCAAAAAGGATTCCATGATTCGATGCTTCGGCGGTCCTGACCAAGGAAGCATGGCCGAATTCCAGGAGTTTTAGTCAACTGGTCTAGTTAAATGGTCTAATTACCGGTAGTGTCGACAGAAAACTTTTCTTTTTCTTTTTCCTTTTCTTTTGGCACAAACTGAAATGAAAACTTCGAAGCTTACCCCGTTCTACAGTCGCAAGTCAATTGGAGACAGTGAAGATCCAAGCATCTTCTTTCAGATTCACGACTTCACGTCACTGTTGCATCTCAAGGCGGATCAGGGTGGGTAGATACTAGATAGGTTCTAAAGTCTTGAACGTCAATTTCGTTAGATTAATTTTGCAGTCAATTTCGCTAGATTAATTTTGCAGTATTCCAATAATTGGGCACTTTTTAGAACACGCGTTGTGAAACATAAATCCATACAAGTTCTAGATTTTAGACCGGTGTGTACAGTACACACATGTCACAATTCTTGGGTTCCGCAATCGTGCCAAATTAACGAAATTCACCATACTGGTTAAATGTGCACTCCATACATATCGATTGGGTTGTACCCTGCACAGTGTTTTTAAAAAATTCAAAATTGTCCTACAAATTAATATGCTTGCTAACCTACTAGCTAGTATGCATGTACATATCCGACCACTAGCTAGCTTTTGCAAGTTCATGGCGGGACCTGTGAAGGAAGAAATGTACAGTAGCGCCAGGAAAATTGAAGTATTGGAAGTGACAGGTTGAATGTGCACTCCATTCTTATCGATTGGGTTGTACTTTGCACATTGCTTTCAAAATTTTCACAAGAATCTTGCAAAATGCTTGCAAGCTAGCTAGCATGCAAGTATATATCCTAGCAGCCACTAGCTTTTGCAAGTTCATGGTGGGACCTGTCACCTGTGAAGGAATAACCTTCCTTGCAGTCATGAAGCTCCCCATGAACAGTTAATATATAAAACTCGATCCTTGTAACTGAATTCGTTGAGAATATACTTTAGCAATTATCGAAAATTTCGTAACTAATTAAATTGGTACGATCCTGGGATCCAACCATTGCATGTGACATTCATATGCACAAAGCTCTCAAAACTAGGACTTGCATAGATTTATGATTTTACCTTTCAGGCTTCGTGTCGTGAAAAGTGTGAAAGCTGTGGAATTCCGCCAAATTAAAGAAAAACTGACTTTTCTTGATAAGTCGATCACAGGATCCAATTCTGCGAAACACCGATTGATGATAAATCCAAGGCTATATATGATCGACATGCAATAATTAGTTGCAAGGTGAACTAAGCATTTCGCCATGAAAGTTGTTTTTGTTAGACAGTCTTCAAAAGCTCCGACCAACCTGTAGTCATTTTCTAGATCTGGACACGATAGTATAAGTTCAATGAGGTTCAAAAGATGGATATGAGGTGATGTTGTGACCCACTCTTACTGTCCTGGTTGGATTGACCATTTCTTAAGTAAACTTTATCTCTGTGAAGTTGACAATTAAACTAACACTCAGACGTGCTCAGACAGGCAGGCAGGTAACTTTCTGTCTGCTTCTAGTCAGTCAGTACAACACAAGGATATCTTCAAATCAAGGGAACTTATCCTCGCCCATGTGAATTAATTAATTTAAATATGTGGCGAGTTTTATGAGACTTGAAGATCGGAGAGATTACTAACTTTAAGTATATCCAATCCCTATTAACTTCTGTGCTTGACAGGCTTGTCGCACCATGCCTTGTCATCGTTGCTTTCTTCCGAAGCTTTCGGAGAGGCTCTATCGTTTTGGAGTATATGAGGAGCCCATACCCACTAGATACTGGTGTTGGTAGTGTTGCAAGGAGCGTTGCTCGTCAGATTGTTTTCATTTAGTTGCAGTTTAATTCCCGTTTCAGCAACTGGTACAATCTTAACCCTCTGTGTTTCATCTTAAGGTTAACTTTGATGTCTAGATCGATCTTGTTGCAGGTCCCAAGCTTGGTTCTGACATATCTGGGATTATGCTTTCGGTTTCAGTCTTTAAAATTCAAGCTTGGGCTATGATATCTTCAAGAGTGAAACACAGCATAATTCATAACTCATTCTAAGCTTTCTGTATTAGGGATAAACCTGGTATAAAATTCATGATGGTCATAAATTGGTTTAAATTGGAGAGATTTTAGAGCTCCACAATTGTGACATTTATTAAAATGAGTTTCCAACAGGAGTGCCAATGTAGAGAAATTTCGCCATTTTAAAGTCATTCTAAGGACACTTACATCACTGTATGTGTCTTTAGAAGCTACAGACTGCAAAACATATATTTTGTATTTTTAAAATTTATTCCAGTGCATGTGGACATGTGGTTACTTGCTGTTTTTGAAGGATGAGATCGAGCTCTGAGTGTTGGATCTTATGTCAAGCAATGTATTACTAAATTAGAATGTTAGCTTAATATGCAGAGAGTTCACCTGTCTTTGAATTGATCTGAGTTCTCAGGTTTCCGTTGTGCAACTTAATTTCAGTCCTGCTTCATTATCATAAGTTCATAACGTTACACAAAATTGCAGAAGATATGTAATGCAACTGAAGGATGAGATCGAGTTCTAGATAATGTTGAATTTCATGTTCAGAAATGCATTACTAGATATTCAGCAAACTTGTTCAGAGATTTCACCCATCCTTGAATGAATTCTAGAGCTCGTATCTGAGATTTCTATAGTGCAACTAAATTTGATTCCTATGTGATAATCACAACATGTCTACATTACACAAAATTGCAAAAGATTTGAAATGCAAATGACGAATGAGATCGAGTATGTTCTAAACACAATGGACTTTCTTGGAATTCCCTCCGACTAATTTGGAGATTCTGCAGTTTTTCCCTGCAAGTTTCTCCTAGTTTTCATGTTTCCCTGTGTTCTAATGTCACCATGGAGGGATCTTCAAAGAATTCCTATACAAGAAAAAATCATGGATTTTCTTTGCAAGTATTTCATAAATTCTCTCCAAATTCCCTGTGTAAAATTCAAATTGGTAGACTTTCTATGCATTTTACATTTCAATGTTGTTTCCACCTAATATTTGGTAGATTTTAGAAGATGCAATTGTCCCATATCAATTGTCAAGGGTACGGTGAGGTTGGACACATAAGACTTGTAAATTGTTATGTAATCTCCAAGGCAATGAATTCCATTGATTTCACAATAATCTAACTTTTCTCTTGAGTTGGTAATCTAAGAAATTTTGAAATGTACAATCAATAAGATTGGAAATTCAATATCTACATTTCTGTCAGATTTCAGCTTTCAAAATCTATAAATTGTATTGATTATGCAAGCTAAAATCTATAGTAAGTTTAGTTTTAGGAGGCATAAATCTACATTCTGAAATAGTAAATTTCACAAATTCAATAGATTTGGAGGTGGGGACATCACTGAAAAATGCACAAATTTTCCCCTGAAAAATGCACAAAATTCCCTGTCTCACATTTCCCTGTGAGAGCTACATTCCTTGTGTACTTGAAAAAAGGCAATAAAAAGCAATTCTCGGAGGGGATTTTTGTTATAGTGCCTACAGGGAACATTGAAAATGTTTCTTGTGCTAGTTTTTAGAGCCTTGTGGAGATGTGCGGCACAATTATTAACTCCGGAATCAACCCAAAATTACGAAAGTGACGATATCTAGCCACCATTGTTTGTCCTCCGACCTTTTCAATTCAGAAGCTGTGTTTGATTGAAGTGAAGTAGTTGTACGAGAGGATATAAGCTTAGAGCTTAGGTTCCTGCATATGTCATGTTGATTTGCTTTTATGAAAAGCTACATGCCACAGCACTTGGTTTCTGCTGTTGCCGCACTAGACTTGAACAATTTGTATTGACCAGTTTGAAATATTTAGACTTCGATTTTCATAATCAGGGTTGTGAGAGGATGGTTACCAGGATGATTGTGAATTGATGAAGATTTCAATCTCCTGCACTCGTCTTTAGTTTTGGAGCTCTAAGGTATCGCACCAGAGAAATCCAAATAGGTCATAGACCCAACCGCTTCATGGTACCCTAAGAGTTTTGAAGTCGATACTGTGCATGTTTGGGGAGATTTTTCGTTCAAATAAATTCTCATTCATCAAAGCAATTCTTGGGTTTTTAAGAAAACAATCTTCAGCTATGACAAATTTTATGAACTTGAGGTAAATAATATAGTTGTACAATGATTCAAGCAGAAATGCACAAAGATTTTAAATAAGGATTTGGTGTTAAAACAGTTACAATCTAGCATCTACAACGACTGATATTTATGTACAAGCTTGGCCTGAACCGCATCAGAGTAATGGAATTTCACTACTTTAACAAAATTGACGTTCAAATACTGGCTTGCTCTTGTGAGTTGTCCAATCAACGTCAATTTCCTTACAGTGGCATGATTTCAACGACAAAAATTCGTGCCACCAATCTAGACAATGTTCTAAGCACTTGGACAGGTTCAGAAATACGTTGTCCTGAAAGCTGCCAAAGTCGTAGAATACACCAGTGTAACGAAGTGTGTCAAAACCATTCCAAATCGGATGCTTAGCTTAATTTGCTTGTCGATATTCATGTACAAGCTTGCATCGTTTACTGGTCACTCTTACTGGTTTTCATGTCTCCCCAGAATTTCAAGTGCTTCTTGTGCACAGTATGGAATTCAGCCCCTTTTTTTTTGGCACCACGGGGCCAGATTGCATCATTTCAAAACAAAATTTCTACTTTTCGCTAGAGAACAGTAATCTTTTTTTTGCCAGAAATTTTCCATTTCTATTAATAATGTGGATGAAGTCGCCAAATTTGGATGAAAAAATTCATGAATATGACTGAAAAGTGTTTTTTGGTCCAAAAGATGGATGAATTTAGAATTACAATGCTTCACCAAATTTTAGTGATCATCATCCTAGCACTTTCTCAAAAAGTTAAAAAAAAAGGGTAAGTTGGTCTAGATTACAGTGTTAGGAATAGAATACTAAGCAAAGCACAAGAGGTAGCAACACTAAGTATGCAAGAATAAAGAAATGTCATTAGGAAGAAGGTATACAAACATAAACAAGGAGGGAGTCTAAGATGAATAATACTCTTCTCCCATTCGTCAAAAGGATTCCCATTTAGTCACTAGTTGACTATCAACTAAAATGAGAGCATATTAAGATAATAATATAATCTTAACACTCCTCCTCGCTCGACATAAAAAATTTATATATCAATATCGTATCATATATGATAATTTCCGTAATCTTGTCAAATATACGGTAGCTGTTTCATTAAAACCTTATTTGGAAAAGCCTTAACTAAAGTAAAGGAGAAAATCACAAATGAATGAAAAAGAGTACAACACTTTTATCAATCCATTCTCATGGTAAAATTCAGTGGGAAAAAAATCCATGGAAGGATATAAAAGATTTCTACAATTTTCATAATGAAAATCTATTGAACCTCTTGCTCCAAAACATTGAGTTATCACATTTCAATGCCATGAATAAGTCAAAGATGGGTGCATGATGTAAGAGCCTTGGTGAAGAGATCAGCAAGATTACCTACTGATACAATCTTTTTGACTTTAAATTCTTGGTATGTAATCAAGTCATGGGTATAACTAAAATATTTTAGATCAATATGTTTAATCCGACCACCGTTAACAAAATCCACTTGCATTTGTAAAACACAAGCTCTATTGTCTTCATATAAGACATTTGAAAAATCATCATGTGATAATTTAAAATTTGTTAGAATAAATTTATTAATAGATATCAATTAGATGCATTCATGAGATGCCTCATGCAAAGCAATAATTTTTGTATAATTGGATGATGTTGCAATTATTGTTTGCTTTATCGATTTTCAAGATATTGGCATGTTGCAACTCCATATCATAAAAAAACATAGCCCATTTGAAATTTAGATGTTGCAAGGTCAGATCTATAATCAACATCAGCATATCCAACAAATTTGGAGTCTACTAATCTAATATAATGTAATCCGAAATCTTCAGTTCTTTTCAAATAACAAAGAAGATGTTCAATGTCATTCCAGTGTCATAGCATGGGACGGGCACTATGCCTTGCAAGGACACTAATTGCAAATACAATACTAGGCCTTGTAGATATTGTCAAATATAAAAGTGCTCTAACTGCAGCGAGGTATGGATATTGTACGTTCACTCAATGGTTCCTCCTCCTCCTCCTTGCAAAGGCGATAAGGACCATTATCTTTGTTACTATGACCAACTATAGGTGTGGAAAGTGGATAAGCATCTATTATATTGAATCTTTTTAAGATTTGGTTGATATAAGTTATTTGTGAAAGAAAAATGTTGCCGTCTTTCATGTGTAGAATTTGTAGGTCGATGCAAAATGTAATTTTGTTAAACAATTTCATCTCAAACTCACAAATAAGAAGCTGAGTGGCTGCAATATATGCAGATTCGGTACCCACAAGGTCCAAATCATCAACATATATTGCGATGATTACAAATCAATTTTTGTCTTGTTTGATAAAGTAACATGGGAGCAACAAATCATTTATGAAATCATGTTATATAAGATAGTTCCGCAATCGTTGATACTATATGAGTCCAGATTGCTTAAGACCATATAATGCTCGTTGTAATTTAATGCAACGATGCTTACCCGGAATAGGTGCAATTGGAGTAGTGATTTCAAGATCAGGTGGAACTTTCATAAAAATATGAGCATTAAGAGTTTCATACAAATAAGCAGTGACTTCATCCTTTAAGACGCATCTCAAGGATGGTATGTACTGCCATTTCAAGAAGATATCAAAAAGTAATAGAATCAATAATTGGTAGATATGTTGAATCATAATCAATACCAAACTTTTGTGTGAAACCTTGAGCAACCAAACGGACTTTATAACAAATAATCTAACCTTTGTCACTGCATTTGCAGACAAATACCAACTTGTATCTATAAGGTTGAGAATTGAGATTATTTAGAATAGATCCAAAGACTAGTCTTTTATGCAAAGAAGCATACTCCTCCTCGATAGCAACTTTTCACTTTAATCAATTAGAGCTATGCATCGCTTCCCTAATAGTATTTGGTTTGGGATCATCTTTTTTCATAAAAAATATTTTCTACAATTATACAAATGAATGGTTCATTTATATCAATTGTTTCTCTATCCCAAATATTACTTGTACTGTAGTACATCCTAGATAATTATGTATTCAACTTGAACTTGTTTTATTTGCAAGCAATAATTTCTCTTTTAAAAATCATAGTAATATTGGACGTAGATGGAGAATCTGATGTGAGTGATCCCGTAAATTTGATAATAGCTACTATAGACATAGGAGAAATAATATTATCAGCCATTGTCTTGAGCTTCCATGGTTGTTTATCTGGTCCACGTATCCGTTTGCCCTATGGTTGTGAAGTTGGAGTTGTAATGGTTTCTGGCAATGAAACTTGAACAGGGACATTCTGAGCTTCATTCAATGGATTTTTGGTAATCTTTGGTGCATCATTGAAGCCATCAAGTATATGATCCGCAATCTTTTGTAAGTGCAAAATTTTGACAACCTCAGTTTCAACCAAAGATGTTCTGGGATCAGGACTCATTGTAAATGTCTTAGGTGCCTTAAACAAAAGGCCTTAGAATGTTCTTGAGTAGATGATCCTCTTTCGAAAGATGAAAATACGTCTTCTTTAAATCAACAATTGGCAAAACGAGTAAGAAGTAGCGTAGTAGTTGATAGGTTGATGTAACAAATAATGCTTGGAGAATCAAATCCAACATATATGCTTTCTTGTCAATGAGCTCCAATAGTATGGCATTGACGTTCCAGAATCGGAACCTGTACATGATAGCTGAATACTCATAAAGAAGATACATTTGAAACACGTTCTGAAAGAAGTTTTTGTGATGAAGTATCTCCAAAGATGAAAGATGGAGTTGAATTAGAGTTGCAACATGTAGAACTGCATATCTCCATATAAATGTAGACAAATTTGCGTGAAATAGCAATGGTCCTGCTATAAGCTAGATCCATTTGATAAAAGACTCTATAAGTCCATTTTGAGCATGCTCATGTACAATTAAGTAGGTCAAGTCAATCCCCATTGTAGTGCAATAATCTTCAAATGATCTTGATCAAAATTCTTAAGCATTATCCATACGTAGTGTTTTGATTGGATAATCAGGAAAATGAGTTTTGAAATGCATTATAAAGCATTGGTGCATTCATGGAGAGGATGTCATAACGATGGTTTGGCAATTAACTTGCCTTGAACACATGCTTAACATAATGTCATTGAATTGACATTTGTTGGTTGCAAATTATGACTAGCTATACATACAATAATTTTTCTAAATAAAGTAGAGCCAGACTGATCCAATCTTTCATACCAAAAAGAAGTTTTATTATCTTTACAAGATAAAGCAAAACTTAATACAACAAGTGGTCGGATCGGAATCCGATACAAGCCACTTACCACAGCAAAGACTATTTCCACCACTTTATTATTTTGTACAAAAATTAGAGCCTCTTGCCTATCTAGAATTTTAGTCAAGAGGTGAAAACCATAGGTGTGTACATCCCGATAGCTTATCAAACTTTAGAGTGTAGACGGAGAAAACATAACATGCATGCATGTTATGGTGGTGCCCTCAAGGAAGATCAACTTTGTTGGTCCCTCCTAAAAATGAAACTCATTCGATCAAGCCATAGTCATCAAATTTCTAGTTTGTTAAGTTGAAAGATTATTTTTATAAATAAAAATGCATTACAAAAGTCACCAATGGAGGTATCTTCAACAACATATGTTTCGCGGTCTTTATCTACAAATGGATCCATAAACACATCCATAGTGTGGGCTTCTTGATTTTAGAGCTCGAAGTTCCTTGTTCTCCTAGAATATCTTGAAAAAATAATTTGATGTTCAACGAACATTTGCCAAATGGCCCACTTTGCCACATTTGTGGCAAGAACGCGTCTCTGATGGACACTTACCATGATTGTTAATAAAAAAAAGTGTTATTCTTCTTTTGTGACTGTTGGCTATCACGGTTATGGCTATGGCTATTCGATTGTCTATAACGATTTTTTCCATGTTTACGTGCCTTAAGTTTAACATTAGAAGCCTTAGCAATATGGGATTCAAAAACCGTAGTTCCAGTTGGATGGGCCTCTACTTTACACAAGAAGATTTTGTTTTGTTTTTCAACAGGAAGTAACAGAGGCATGAGATCTAAGTGATTCTCCAATTTCATGTTTATGTATTGCTGTGCAAGAACAGCAAAGGCCGGTGGAAATGTTGAGAGAGTTTTCTCAATCATCTTTGTTTTGATAATAGCCTAAACATACAATTAGTTGTGATATAATGCGGTACAACTTATTATTGAAAGCAATGAGTGTTGGAAAATCCAACATTTGTAAGCGAGTTCAATCATGAAGGGCTCTAGGAAGAAAAATGGTTTTCTGATGGTCAAAGCAAGATTTGAGCTTGTGCCAAAGCTCATTTGGACTTTCAAGTTCCATATATTGATGTTGTAAACCGGGAATAAGATGACAACAAAGCAAAAGCAAAGTTTTTCAAGAAGTAAAGGTAGAAACTAAAGTACTTACAATCAAAAAACAATTAAAAGTAATACAATCCGATAATTGCTCAGTAAATATATATATGCTTTCGTAGTTTTTGCCCATACTAAATAATTTTTACCATCATCTGCGAATTATGGAGAAAAAAGAGGTTGGAGTCTTGGTGGCTAAATAGTAATAGCAATCACTGGAATTGTAATAGAGGTGGCAAAAGAAGAGGTGGATGTACTTATAATAGAAAAAAGTCTTTAGAGAAAATTTGAAATTAGGATTTGAAATGAGATAAAAGATAAGGATGCAAGCAAAGATAAAGATAAAGATAAAGAATTATAAAAATATAAGATATAAAAATAATAATTAAAATGCTTGGAACTTAGAGAGACATCCAAGAGAAGATGGAGGACGAAGCGGTGGTGGAAATGGTGTAGAGAAGGGAGACAAGGAGGCAAAGTGTAGCAAGGAAAGAAGAGGGGAAGAGAAATAAATAACATTCAACCAAAATGGGTTGGATGGAGTCATGAAGGGAAGCAGAGATGCAACAGAGCTGAAGGCAGGGAGGTAGGGTCGGTGCGACAGAGCGAGAGGCAAGAAGGCAAGGGTACAACAGAGCTAACAGAGCAGGGAGGGGATGGAGGCAAGAGCACAGACAACAAGGCCAACAAGCAACGGCATTTGGGAGGGTCCTTCAAAGAGGGTGAGATTGCACAAGTAGCACAAACACATCAATTGAAAAGGTGTGCAACAAAATTGTCCATGTTCAAAAAAAAAAAAGGTGTGCAACAAAGAAGAGAGATGGAAGGGTGCAAAACCTCCTTCTAAAATTAAAAAAAACTGGAATTACGAAAAGTCAATAAATTGAAAGACAAAAATACTAGAGCATGCTGATAACGTGTTAGGAATAGAATATTAAGCAAAGCACAAAAGGTAGCGACACTAAATACACAAGAATGAAGAAGTGTCATTAAGAAGAAGGTATACAAACATAAACAAGAAGGGAGAAGATGAATAGTACTCTTCTCCCATTCGTTGAAAGGATTCCCATCTAGTCACTAGTTGACTATCAACTAGAATGAGAGCATATTAAAATAATAATATAATCTTAACATGTAGTTCAAAAGATCTTTCCACTTTAGCACGGTCAATTTGATCCTGAATTCCCAAAAGCACGGACCTATGACCTCATCTCTGAAAATCCTTGGAAATCCTAAAAGGATGGAACTTTGACCTCGCCTCTGGAAACCCTAAAACCTCATCTCTATAAACTCTAAAACCTCATCTCTTGCCCATTTTGCAACTACATATGAAAGACTTTTTTATAATTAATTTTCAGCAATGTGATCATATGTTTTGCATAAGTCTTAAAAGTTTCAGTTTTTTTTCAGAAAATTTGAAATTACCATAAATTCTTTTAATAGACCATGGACAAATCTCATAGCAAATACCAAATATTTTTTTCAAAATCTGAATTTTTTTTCATAATTGAACAACATAATACTGGACATCATGGTGAAATATAACTAATCGAGTGATTCTAAAATTAGAAAATCAATTGTCTATGGTTATATAGTCCTAAATTACAAATTGCAATAAACCATTGAATTTTCAAAAATTTCAAAATTTCAAATTAGCGTATGAACTAGACTTTATAAGCTTCATTTCATTAGTTGGTCTCAAAATTGAAAAAAATAATTTGTGACTCAATTCAAATAAAAGTGAAAGGAACAAAAGTTGTAAAAATACATTAACAATTATCCGTGGGTTTGCCATTTTCTTGAGTACTAACTTAGACAAAAATAGCACAATGAGAAGAAATCCAACACCAATACACCGTTTACTCAAAATGAGTTCAAACATAAAAATTTGAATGAAGAAACATGTTTTCCCACCTCAAGTCCAGGTGGATAATTCACAATACTTTATAATCCATATATACGTGCATCAAAAAAAATTATTTGATGAGCTATTTAGCTATTATTTCACAATAAATATGTCCCTATTTTTTTCTACTTCCATTTTTTATATGTTTTTCTATACCCTATGGTTGTTAAAAGTCAAACTTTAAGTATTTGAATACGTTCCTAATTCATTTGTAATTCAGAAATTTGTATGCAATTTTAGGGTTGATTAGTAAAACATGTATACTTTAACCCCTAAAGATTTTTGACTATGTTTTCACCAAAACCACTCTAAAACTGTCATTTTTAAGACAACCACCAAATTTTAGAAAAAAAACAATTTAGGACAAATTTAACCATAGGAACTTTTAGTAAACTGGTTTGAGAAGATGTGGGAAAAAAATTTCAGAAATTTCCGCTGTGTAGATTGCAAGATATTAGTGTTTGAAGTTACAAAAATCCTTTTTTTACCACTACGAAAATCCGGGCAGCTGCACTTCAGAAGGCAATATTTGTATGAAACAAAGTCCAAATGGTTGTAACCCTTTGGATTCATTCTTCAATTCAAGTTGGCTACATGCTTGAAAATTTTCAAATCATTTGGAATTATACAACATGTACAAAAAAAATAGTAAGTAGAAAGAAGTAGAAAATGAGCCAAAATACTAAATTGTAAACAATTTATTTATGGAATTGAAAAATTCCAATCTTAATGGTAAAAATGTTTTAAATAAAAATTCTACAACTAATGCTGTTGTTTTTTTCCAAAAATATTAAAACTGAATTAAATAAAGGATTTCAAACTTTTGGCTCATCAATCAAAATGGGATGATCCAAAGCTTCCCACTTAGATAAAAATCTAATAAATCAATTTCAAATTGTTATTTTTTTTAAAAGTCATTTTTGAAGAAATTTTCTGAGCTACCCGGGCTGCCTAAAGTTTAAAGAAAATCACATATCATGCAATAACTTTTTAACCATGTAGTCAAAAGTTACAAAAATTGTTGGGCCTTAAAGCTACTCCTTGGGCACATTTTGTGTGAAAATTTCAAAGAAACAAAAGAAAAAATCCATCCATAGTGAGCTGCCTAAAATTGCTATGCTGCCAAAAAATGCAGTTTGATCCTTTAGGGGTTAATAATTGTTGAAAACAACCCACACAAATAATATAAATGCAAACATCATATATCAAACAATTATTACAAATGTATCACACATATATAATAGGAAAAAACCCCACAAAATTGAAAACCCCACAAGTAGTATCACATTGGCTAACTTTTATTTACTCAAATTGAATAGAAATCCACTTACTTTTTTTTAATCTACTTGACTTTTCTAAAATTCAAAGATGCTTCAAACCTCAAACATTCATCAACATTACATGTCAACATTTTTTGAATGAAATCTTTTACACCCTTTGAAATGCGTGGCCATGGATCAAAAGCAAACAAGTTATGGCGCTTCATAATTTCTTTGTATACTTCCAAGAATGTGCTACCATTGAAACTTAAGGAACAAACCTTGCTAAAAGACCAAATAATATTTGCCTAATACGCACTCCAAATGTCCACTTTGAATTTATGGTGGTATTTCATAATTTTGAGAGCTATATAGAGTGGATTCCCAAGTTCCAACAACACTGGTCAATACCTCACCATGCTGAAAAAATTGGGCCAGCCCAAATCAATCACTTTGAGTGCCAAACCTTTGCCTTTCATTAGGAACAACAAACTTTCAATCTTCAAGTCTCTATGGACAATGCCAAAGCCATGGCTAGCCTCAATAGTACTAGCAATTTTTTTAATCATTTGAGCGGCTCTTGACTAATCAACAATATTATATTTAAACATATGATTGTAGACAAGGTTTTCTATCGGAACGTAATGTGGGCTTTTTGAATCAGTCTATTTTGACATGTCAGTCGTAACACATTAGGATTCTGCATAGATACAAACAACTAAAAATTATTTTTGAATTTTTGTGAAATCTAAGACTTACTTTGGAATAAAAAACACCGATGAAACTTGTTGAATTTGTCCTTTGTGTCCATCATTTGTCCATCATTTGGACAACTAGTTTGTCAAGTTGGACTATTAATCTATCAAGTTAAATGGCTAGTTTATCGAACTGTACAACCAATATGTCAAGTTGAACGGCTAGTCAGCCTAATCTATTGAGATGGTCTATCTTGAGAGACTATAGAGCCGTTTGGTCAAACAATCCTATCCATTGAGGTCGAGATTGTTTTTTGCTAGATTGTCCATCATAGTAATTGGATTACCTCCCTCGCAATAAATATTCTATTTTGCCGGACTTTGGGGTTGGAGATTGACATTATGACAAATATACAGATGTTGTAACATGATGTGGACAACCCTGAACATAGATTGTCCCTCTTTTACATAGCTCCATCACTATGTATTCATAATCATCATCTTCCAAAATATCTTTGATGGGTATTATATTTGGATGTTCTTTAAGATTGATCAACTTTAGGATGTCAATTTCACATTCTATAATTTTACATTCTTCTTGTGAGTCAAAATTACACTTTGCAAATGTTCTATTGGCCAAATGAAGACCAAGTTGGGACGACTTTCCTTTTCTACTTGCTTCCATGACGGATTCTATAGGCACTGATCTACTTAAATGAGCTTACTTTCAAAGGATTTGTAAGGATTGTGAGAGCTTTCTTTAAGGTGGTGTGTTAGGAACCTCGTGATCTATGTAGGGGAGTTATAGAAGTGGATTGTCAAGAAATGTGGAGTTGAAAGTAGAGAAGCAAACATTTGTATGATTCGGATGTCCAACACCTTATAGTAATAAGGTGATGCTTCCTCTAGTCCGTTTAAATTTGCGTCCATTGTTTAGGGTTTCAAAGAAGAATTGTCTTATTTATGACTATCTTTGTTTGATTTTATGTAGAGAGTTGTTGTAGCATTGTAATGACGTGCCAATTTTGGCCCACTTTTTTGCTTGTTTTTCCATCCCCAATAATGTTTTACATTTGGATTGTCTAGAATGTTAGGTTTCAGAGGAGCGGTTAGTTGTATTAGTAGTTGCGGAGAAATCAACTCCATGTACAAAGATCACGAGCAACTTTTCATTTCTTTGTTTTTTTTGTTTCTTTCTTACTCTCAACATAAACTTGGGTTCTTAACTACAGCCAGGTGGGAAGAACCCTTAAGGATCTCACTTTGATTTTATAGATAACTTAGGCAAGCTACATTCACTTCATAATTTGGAATATTTTCTTGAAATTTTTAGGATGAATGCTAATCAACATTAGTCCCTATAGTTTCTTTATGTTTAGAGGCCCAAAATTGCTTAAAATACAAGTCTTCAAAGCAAGGCTAAAATCTTCATTTATATTTATTTACTAATAAATCCAACTGTAGAATCATTTAGTTAATTTATTAGAGTATATCCTCTTAAAATTTCAAAATAAAAAACGTGACTAATTGTAAGATCATGATGCTTGGGTTTCAAAAATAATTATTTTCAATTCTTTCCAAATGGTTAGGTTTCATCTTTTAAACATTTAACCCAAAAATGTGTAGATTCTACAACTTGCAACTCTCCATAATATGTTGAAAAAATAAGGTGGGAATACAAATTAAAAATTTTAATTTTTTTTTCATATTAATGTTTGAAAAAATCAGTAAGTACAAAAAAGTAGAAAATGATTTAACCCCTAAAGGTCAGAGACTATGTTTTCACCAAAATTGCTCCAAAACTGCTATTTCTAATATAAGTACCAAGTTTTTGAAAAAAAACATTTTTGGAAAACTGTAACCGTAGGATCTTGAGAAGTTCTGGAAAAATTTCAAAAATTTCCACCATGTGGATTGCAAGATAATAGCGTTTGAATTCACAAAAATCCTTTTTTTGTCCCTGCGAAAATCCGGGCAGCTGCACTTCACAAGGTCACATTTGTATGAAAAATGTCCAAAATGGTGGTTACTCTTTGGATTCATTCTTCAAGGCAAGTTGGATACAAGCTTGAAAATTTTCAGATCATTTGGAATTGTAAAGCATATAGGAAAAAAATATAGGAAGTGTAAAGAGGTAGCATTAGAGGAGTTTCGGGGGCCTTAGAAGACTGTTTCAGGCCCGTTCCTCAGTCTGCCCAGATTCAGGGAACGACGGTACAGGTGTGTCAGATTTATTTATTTTCAAAAAAAAAAAAAAATTTACCAAAATATCATCTCAACAAATTTTATTTATTTTTTCAAAAATGACGTAGCAGTCGCTTGACCACGTCAACCTGGCCATTTGGCAGCGTTCCATCATTCCTGCAGAGTTCCCACAGTCCGGGAACTCGCAGTCTCTTAGAAGGCCCGAAACTCCTCTAATGAGAATGTTCAAAACACTAAATTGTTAAGAATTTAAATATGGAATTGAAAAATGCCAATCCCAATGATTGTAATGTTGTAATAAATAATCTACACCCAATGCTTTTATTTTTTTTCAAAAATATTGAAAATTGAATTAAAATAAAAGACTTCAAAGTTTATTTTAGAATTGAGAATCTATAATTGCCTGCAAACTAAAACTCCTCATAACTTTCATCTCATTAATCAAAATAGAATAATTCAAATCTTTCCACATATATATAAATCTAAAGAACCAATTTCAAATTTTTATTCTAAGAAAAAGTGATTTTTAAAGAAGTTTTTTCAATTGCCCGGGTTGCCCGCCAACCAATGAAAATGACATATCATGCAATAACTTTTTAACCACATAGTCAAAATTTATGAAAATTGTTGGGCCTTAAAGTTACTCCGCGGACACATCTTGTATGAAAATTTCAAAGAAAAAAAAAAAATTCCAGCCATAGTGAGCTGCCCAAAATTGCTATGTTGTCAAAAAATGGTGTTTGGTCCTTTAGGGGTTAAAAATCTAATTTGTTAAGAATTTAGTTATGGAATTGAACAATGCCATTCCTAGTGGTTGTAGTAGTACTAAACAATCTAAATCCTATGATTTTATTTTATTTTTAAATATTGAAAATTAAGTTAATTAAAGGACTTTAAAGTTTATGTTAGAATAGAGATTTCATATTTGTCTGCAAACAAAACTCCTCATAACTTTCATCTCACTAATCAAAATAGAATGATTTAAAGCTTTTCACATAAATATATATATACACCTTTCATTTGAAATATTTGCATTAAATTTTTAATGTTATTGTGAATGTTCAATATAAGTATTTTGAAAAAGTTTTGGGCCTAAAGACACAACAATTATTTAGGGATTAACTTTCTTTTCAACAGTAACAACTTGTAGATTATCAATATTTGGAATGTATCTCTACAATTTATTAAGCTTTAAATGAGAGTCTAGGCCCCTTAGGCTTTGTTTTGAGCAAATCTTTGACAAAAAATGACTTTTAATATTTGAAGAATGTTTCAACCTACTAATCTCATTACTATAGGCTTCAAAGTTGTAGCATTGCTCATTGTTTATTTTTGCATGTCATGTTTGCACGACTTGTAGACAAGCAATAAGACCCCCATTCCTTTTCAAGAAGATTTTTTTATTTCCCCTTAGGTTGCCTACTAGAGAATGCTAATTAAAGATTAATTGTATTGCCCTCTTCATTCAATTCATTGGGACCCAAATTGATATTTTTTATTTTTATTTTCTTTTAATACATATCTGCACTATAATTTATTTATTTTTAAATTAGTGACGGAAAAAATTTGATAATATCCTATGAAATGTCTACAACAATTTTCAATAAATTTTGGTCTTTGAAGAGACAATTTATAAAATATTCAATCATCAACACTGGAAAAAAATGAAGCCTTTGGACGGCTGCAAGGTAGTAACATCTTAAATATTTCCACGTCACCGTAACCTATAAAATTCTGAGTCAAATATTTCATTATCCTTCTTGGACTTTCACAAAGGTGAAGACATATTTAAGTTAAAATCATTTAGATAGGAATAACAAGTGGACAATTCAAAGATGAATTGAATTGAATTTAGCATACATTGAATCATCTGAGTCCAATTGCCATACATGCTCATGTACAAATATGCTCTAAATCATGTTTGAATTGAATTTAGCATATTAGAGCATGCTGACTTCATTTCTATTCAATTCCTGACAATTAACCCCTTAAGTTCCTTTATTGTGTTTTCACCAAAAATGCTTCCAAACTGCCATTTCTAGTACAAGTACAAATTTTTGAAAAAAAAACATTTTTTGACAGATGTAACCGTAAGATCTTGTAGTATGCTGACTCAAGAACATGTGGTAAGATTTTCAAAAATTTCCACTGCATGGATTGCAAGATATATAAATTCAAATTCACTGAAATCATTTTTTGGCCCTTGCAAAAAACAGGGTAGCTACATTAGACAAGCTCACTTTTCTAGGAAAAAATGTTCAAAATGGTGGTGCTTCTTTGGGTACTTTTTCCAAGACAAGTTGGCTACATGCTTAAAAAATTTCACATCATTTGGAATTGTACAAAATATAGAAAAAAATAGTAAGTAGAAAGAATTAGAGAATGCTTCAAAATACAAAATTGTTAAGAATTTATTTATGGACTTAAAAATGTCTATCGCAATGGTTGAAGTGTTGTAATAAACAATATACATCCTATAACTTTATTTTTTACAAAAAAAGTAAAAGACTTCAAAGACTTCAAAGTTAAGATAAAAGACTTCAATGTTTATTTAAAGTGAGAGAATCCATAACTGCCCACAAACTAAAATTCTTCATAACTTTTGACTCATTGGTCAAAATGGAACGATTCAAAGCTTTCCACATATATATAACTCTAGAAATCCAATTTCAAATTTTTGTTTTTGAAAAAGTGATTTTTAAAAATCTGCCCAGACTGCCCGGATGGGGGAGGGGAAATAACATATTAGGCAATAACTTTTGACTCACATTTCCAAATGTCATGAAAGTTAGTGCATATGAAAGATATTCCTCGTCCTCACCTTCTATTAAAATTTCAGCCCAAAACATGCAAATCTCCAGTCACATATACCTATCCAAAATTTCTATATGGCCAAGAAATGTATGCTATTTCTTTAGGGGTTAAATTGAATTGAATTCATTTCAATTCAAGTTAGAAATTGAATTGAATATACAAACAAAATCAATGTGTTTTGCACCATATGACTCCATCTCCTAACAGAAGGTGAATAGCAATAGGAAAAAAATCATGTCAATACAATGAAATTGTAATCTTGGGGTCCCCTTGAGAAAATTCTAGTAGTCTTCTACAAGGTCCATTTTTCTCTAATGAAATGCCAACTTTCAAGTTTTTAGTTGTGATAGTCATAAAAAAATGATTTCATTTCCAATTTTCAATTACAAAACAAAAATAAATAAAAAGTTGAATCTAAAATTACATTTCTAAGTATATACATATGTTAATTTTGTACCCTACAAGTTAGAAGTTAACAATAATCAATCAACATATTGAGAAGCTAAATGCGTCGACTTCTCATACCATATTACTTGACCCAAAACTTCTTCAAAATTGATGGAACTGCTTGCAAAATTTAGCATTGTGATTTTGATTTGAGCTTGTAAAGCTTCAAGCTTCAAACTACTATGCAATGATGGTTTTAAAGCTTCAAGCTTCAAACTACTGTGCAATGATGGTTTCCTATGTTTCAAAGTCAATTGAGGGGACTCATTCAACAAAGATTTGATATGATTCTTTCAATCAACATTTTTGTTGGGGATATAGGGGTTGGTTGAAGGAGGATTAGCAAAAATATATAGGCTAGAAAAGATGGACAATTGGATTGTCAAGCCTAGGCAATTGGCCTAAACCAATTGCATGAGTTGTCGCTTGATTTGAAGAGGCAAGCTAGCCACCACAAAGCAAAAATCCTAATTTATTGTGCCTTAACCCCTAAAGGACCATCATGCATTTTTTGGCAATACAAAAAATTTGGGTAGGTATGTGTGACTAAAGATTTCCATAATTTTGGCTGAAATTTTAATAGAAGGTGGGGACAAGGAATATCTTTCATATGCACTAAATTTCATGACATTTGAAAATGTGAGTCAAAAGTTATGGTTGAATATGTTATTCTTTTTTTGTAAATGGGCAATCTGGTCAGATTTAAATAATCACTTTTTTAAGAAACAAAAATTTGAAATTGATTTCTAGAGTTATATATATGTGGAAAGCTTTGAATCATTCCATTTTGATCAATGAGTCAAAAGTTATGAGGAGTTTTAGTTTGCGGGCAGTTATGGATTTTCTACTCTAAAATAAACTTTGAAGTCCTTTATCTTACTCAGTTTTCAATATTTATAAAATAAAATAAAATCTGCGGTTGTAGATTGTTTATTCCAGCATGCAACCACTAGGATTGGTATTTTTCAAAACTATAATCCATAACTAAATTCTTAACAATTTTGTATTTTGAATCATTTTCTACTTCTTTCTACTTACTATTTTTTCTTATAGTTATGTTGTACACTTGTACTTGTACAATTCCAAATGATCTAAAATTTTTCAAGCATGTAGCCAACTTGCCTTGAAGAATGAATCCAAAGAAGTACCAACAACATGGATGTTTTTTCATTAAAATGTGATCTTGTGAAGTGCAGCTGCTTGTTTTTTTGCGAGGCTGAAAAAAAGATTTTTGCAAGGATTTTTGTCACTTCAAGCGTTAACATCTTGCAATCCACCCGGTGAAAATTTTTGGAGTTTTTTCCACATGCTCTTAATTAAGCACACGACAAGATCCTACTATTATATATGTCCAAAAATGTTTTATTTTTATTTTTAAATTTGGTACTTGTCCAAGACATGGCAATTTTGGAGCGGTTTTGATGAAAACACAGTTACGGTTCTTTAGGGGTTAAAATGATTGTTGAATGATAACCTTCCAATTACTTTTTGATTGTCACCTAGGACAACTTCCCTCACATAAAATGGTTGTCAAGGGAAAACCAAACGTGAAATGACAACCCACAGCTTGTCAAGTTTTTTGCCGTGACATTTATATGAGTGTATGACTGTATCCAAAAATGGGCCAAGGTAAATTGACCCCCCTCATTGCCCCACTAGGGCAAACATTGGAATTTTTTATTTGCAACGTACGAATATTTTTTGAAATTCTAAATTCATATTTGCAATCACAGACCCCATATTAGGTAGTATAGGTGAAGAATTATCATTAAACACGGCACAAAATAGGGGGAATTTTGTTTAAATTATCCTTGGTTGGTTGCAATGAGGGGGGCAATTCTCCCTGGCCCCCCCAATGCCTATGTGGTAAACTGAACTAAACAAGGGACTGAACTAAGTTAAATTGAGCCATTAGTGCGGCTGTCGCCACTCTGTCACAACCTGATGCAGGGAATTGAAAATTCGTTCATTTCGTCCACACGTAGATTTCCTTACCAAGAATGGATGCGGTCATGGGCGGATATTTTGCTTGGCAACCGCAGCCGAGCCAGCATTATCGGTACCATATACTGCCACCAGTGGCGTTCAAAAGGGGGGGGGGGGGATCATCAATAAGTTAGTAGCACATGGTGAACAGTTGAAGTAGAATCTCCTGTAAGATATCGTTCAAATACGAAAATTCTTTTCTTTATAAACAAAAAATAAATAAAATAAAATAAATTTTGGCATTGCACCCGACTGGGGTCAGTGTTTTTGTTTTCATTTTGGAGAAGGAACTACACTGAAATTGGTAAATAGTGTTGGGTGATAATTAGTGTTGTTTCCTGTTTTTTACCCCCAACACTATTTTCCAACTTATGTGAAAATAGTGTAAGGGCACTTAACTCCCGCAATCAAATTCTGACCTTTTCTTAGGAAACTCTAACATTAAAAGTTTTTTTGGGGGTGTTTCGGGCCGTTTTGGATCTGTTCCAGCGCTGTTCCTCTGGAAGTAAAAGAACGGCCGCTGTCAGAAATTTTTAAGGAAAAAAAAAAAAAAAAATTCTTAAAATCTTAAAATGAAAATACAAGATGAACAAAAAAAATTTGAATTTTTATATATTTTCATATGACGTGGCAGTCCCTCTGCCACGTCACGCAACTGCTGTGGCGCAGTTCCAGACAGTTCCAAAGTCTGGAAACCCTGGGGAACTCGCAGCCCTCTACATGGGCTGAAAAACATGTAATGTTTCTGCCTCCCGCTATCAAAATTTTTACTATAGAGCTAAAATATTGTTAGAATGGATAAATAATGTTCTAACACTAACCTTGCAAATCACAATTAGTGTTAGGTGGGACAATTAGTGTTGCCAACACTATTCACCAATTTTAGTGTAGTGGTTTCTTCAATACTCATGTGATACTTGGGTGATACTTGGTGATATCCACATAAAAAGTAGATGATATATATCCAGGTAAAATTTGCCAATTGGTCAGTAATCCGGGTATTCTGAAACCCCCAAATGAAAATTTCCTATACAAAAAATAGTCAACAACATTTTACTATAGCCAATTGGCAAAAAATTGTAAATTAAAAAAATAAAATTTGACTGGGATGAATCACCCCCCTCACTCATCTTCTAGCAAAGTCCTTGACTTCTTTTTTTCTAAGGGTGCATGTTAAAAAAAAGACCCCTATTTTGTGCTTGATTAATCTATTTTCTACACCACTCTCAGCTAATTTAGGGCCTCTAATTGCAAATGTGAATTCAAATTTCCAAATTTTATCATAGGTGAAAAATAAAGAAGTCTCGGGGATAATATCAAAGATGAGTGAGGGAGTTGTTTCATGATTTCATCCGCTCAACAAAGTGGTTACTTAATCCTACAATGGCAAATTGGTCACTATAAAAATCAACCTTTTTTATACCACGTGAATCATTTGCTTAAAAAACCCTACGACCATTTATAGGAGGTCAATTTACTGTACAAGACCTTCCTTTTTCTCACAAAATTTCGATGATGAACATGTGTACGTCTATCTTACACTGAAAGATTCTCTATCGTCCATTGGACACTTTTAGCCCATAGAGGGTAAATGAGCAGTAAATACCGTACACGGCATGAGCGTCAATTTTGTCAAGGGCTGGGGAAATGGAATTTCCACGTCAGATTTGCGGAGGCCTACATCACCCACTAACCAAACCCAAAATGACATATATGTGGCACACTGGCACTTGGCCACCCCGGCAAAAAAAAAAATTCTGCCGAATCTTATTCTACCGTCGCCTGAGGAGGGCAACAATTATCCTGAGCTGGCGGACGGCAGATCCACCAATCCCTCACGAGTGCGTCGACTTTATTACCCCATTCCACTCCATGGCCTCCCGAGAAGTCCACGCCGAGTATAACGTACCGACCTTTTTTTGCGCAGACTCCAGTGGAAGCAGGCGGGTAACTGCAAAGTCATTTTCGAAGAAAACACCCGTAGTTTCTGATTCCCGGGACACACTTGCCCCTACCAGTGATTCTTTCATCATTTTTGAGAAGTAGCCAGCTATTCCTTCAAAACTCATGTGATACTTGGTGATACCTAGGTGTATTTTGACTATTTGTCTTCAAAATACAGCATTGATCGGACTATTTTGACCCCCAAATTGAAGAATATCTTGAAAAAAATAGCCACATCTTTGCATATGGCGAAAAAGACGCATAAAAATAACACTGGCCCCCACTCCGCCCCCTTGCACAGGACTCCCACCTTCTCGTGGCCGCCGCATTCTTCGATTCTATCCTTGGCGGGATGCACGCTACCCTTGCAGACGTACTTACGGTTCAGTATCGTCAGTTTCAAATTTCTGCAGTCCATACTCTGGGCGAGGTCGAGGTCGAGGTCGGAGGTCGGTACGGACGACTCACATCGGGGTCGAGTTGCGGCAATGTAGAAATTGTTCATTCCGGACGGTGTATGCATCGATCAGCAGAGAGAACAGTTCGTTGTTGGGATTCCAGGTGAGCGAAAATATTGTCGAGCGAGTATCTTAGCGAGGTTGGCATCATTGTCGACGGGGTTCCAGTCCAGACCTCTAGGAACTTATTAGTTTCATGAATTCACCATTTGATAAATTAACTGAACGGCCGGAAATCTGGGATTCTAGATGAGCGAAAATCTTTTCCAGAGCGATCAGGAAACCTAGTTAGCTAGGTTGGCAACGACGCGGACGGGTTTAGGATCCGGGTATCTAGGGACTTAGTTTTGTGAACTCTCAAATGTGTGAACGGGCGCTGGGAATCTTTTCAACAGGTGCATTGCAGGCTATGATTGATCGGGGTTAGGAGTGATGGGAAACCTGGTTCGGAAGGAACGGCACAGGGCGGATCGCGGGATGAAGATTCGCGCTCATGCGTGGTTGGCGGTGTTTTTCACCGCCACATTTCAGTGTCTGCGACTTGTGGCAACCCAACAACCAGGTGGGTGGATTTGAGCTAGCAGGTCTTGGGGTATTTTGAATTCGTGAAATTGTAGATTGTGAGTCGATTAATGTGAACTTAAGTATCCATTCACCAAACAGGACGAGAGAGGTTCCATTCACCGGACAGGTGAACCTGGACCATTAATGTAGAACCTTCCACCATCTCAAAGTTTTCACCTTATATTATTTGGGGGTAAGCTGAAAATTAGTTGCAAAAGAAACATGTCAAGAAAGGAAGTCTTTTCACTCGTAGCACAAATCAAAGCGAATGGAGCTCTAACGTTTCTGGAGCGAGTCTCTCCCTTCCAAGCTCTGAACAAGTTCCTGTGGATGTGCCAGGTTTTTTGAGCTTGGACTGTGGTGCATCCAAGCCCTTCGTGGACGACTACGGCATCTCGTGGGTACCCGACGACACTTACATTTCCGGTGGCAAGACGGCTACGGTTATCGGCAACTTGACCTACGAAAGCTCGACGCTTCGATACTTTCCTGATACCACCAGAACGCGGTACTGCTACAACTTGCCCACGACTGTTGGACAACGCTATTTCATTAGAATAACGTTCTTCCATGGAGGCTATGATAGTGACCCAAGCGTGAAGTTTGACGTCGCCCTCGATATCTTTCAGTTAAAATGGACATTATCATTGACCACTGCGTCCGATTACCGCTGGACAGAGTTGTTTTTTCAAGCTTTCAAAGACAATGTGCAGCTCTGCCTGTTTCGAACTTCGCGGACAGATAACCCTCTTATTTCGTCAATTGAGCTGCGGCCCTTGGACGCGACCATGTATGCAACGGTGGCCACTGGGTCTGCGCTTATGCTGCAAACCCGGAACAACTTGGGTAATGATTCTTTCGTCAGGTTAGAACAATTACCGTCCTCTGTCACACAAGTACCGGTACTGTAGCTTTTGAGCTGTTTTTTTTAATCTTTCAAGCTGTTTGAAAATTTCTGCTGAGAACTAATGATGAGGTGTGGGCCATGATTTTGATAGGTATCCAAAGGATCAATATGACCGGTATTGGATTTCAGAGTCCGGTGCTGGTTTAGTGAATCTCACAAGCAACTCGGTGTTGGATTCTGGATATGCCGTTGATAAGCCCCCAGCGGCAGTTATGAAGACCGCTGTTGTTGCCACTTTTGCTGACCCATATATTCATTACACATTCACTCCCTCCACGGGTAACAACAATTCGTATCTAATTAATATTTTTCTGGCCGAACTGCAGGTACAAGTTCTCCGCATTGCGCATCTCTCCACATACTTCTTTCTGCACCTTGCTCCTCATTTAAATGTGCTATGGGGTTTAAAGCCAGTAATGCACTTCATTTGCTTGGTTGTTGATGAAAGAGAATTTCACTTGCTCTCCAGCTAGATTCTAATTCTAGGTTTCTTGTTTGTTGATGTCCAGACGCTTACAGCATCCACGAGCAGAGTGTTTAACATCCTTGTGAATGGCGAAGTAGTGGTGTCCAACGTGAATGTGTATAGCAGTGCTCTGAATGCATTGTTCGCGCCCATCGAAATTTCCAACAATATGTCTACAGTTGATGCTCAAGGAGACATGAACATCACGCTATCAGCAGCTCCTCTTTCATTGTTACCACCCATTTGGAATGCGATTGAGGTTTTCTCAGTTCATTCTAAAAGTGCTGGAACTCTTGCCGCGGACGGTACGAATTCCTCATTTTCCAGCTTCAGACACTCATTGTCGTGATAGAAATTCGAAGGGAAAAGCACCTAATTGGGACCTGTTTGCAAATCCGCCAATCTAGATTCTTGTCTCAAATGTTCAGCATCCATACATGAGAGCTCAGGGCCAATTTAGGTACACCTATTTTCAGCACTTGAAAAATACATAGGTTACTCATATGGAATCCAAAAATGCATGTTAAGAGAATCTAGAATCCATGTGAGAAAGCCTTTTACAGTTCAAACATAGGAACCATGCTCAAACCCGTATTCGGACTCACTATTAAGTGCTTGCTGTTACCTTCCTTACATGATCCTGCACATGACCTAGAAGAAGCAGACCTGTTATTTTTCTGGAATTTTTTTCACGAGCTTTCCTCTTGGGAACTGCAGTGACAGCTATCGAAGGCTTGAAGAAGACCTTTGGATTGGGAGCTCTCTGGACTGGTGACCCATGCTTACAAATTCCATACGATTGGTTGACTTGTTCCGTCGATTCTCCTGCCAGAGTAACCGCAGTGTATGTTTCATCCCTAACATTTCAATCTTCTCGTCTAAACCATAGAAAGGCTGTCAATACATCTCTTCTAATTATGCCAATGTGCGTAGTTCTACAAATGTACCGGGGGCCGCCGGGGCAGATATGTTACATGTTGGTGTTTGTTTTTTGTGACAAGAACATATTGAGTTGGAGGGCTCTCGTTACCTAGTCTATATTATTGACAGTGCTGATTTCGAATGTTGGTCCAGTGACCTTTCCTCAGCCAATCTGTCCGGGCCCATTCCGGATCTGCGTGCTTTGACCAGCCTCACCACTCTGTAAGTACTTCCCTTTCATTTGTTCATGCAATCTTCACATGAAATGTTTACTTCTGCCTGATTTCGTTCCCTCTTTGACAAAAATCTAGGTTGTGCTCTGAATATCGTGTTCATCTTATCTACGGAATCTTCATAGTGGGCAGTTTCTGTCAACATGGAGCCTTAAGAAATCACGAGTGCTTGGGATATGTGAAGACAGTCTGATATTCTCTTTCTCGGATTCATTGAATACTTTTTCACATTCAAAGCATAAGAATTTGCCCATGCATACATGTGTGTCGACCATCTACTGACCTTTGATGGCCGGGAGATCGCAGGGACTTGGATAACAACAGTCTCACAGGTGAAATACCTGACTGGTTGGCGTCGTTGCCGAATTTGCAAGAGTTGTAAGCCCCTTCAATCTGCACCTGCTTCTGTCGAGAGCTAGTGCACCAATTTCTTTACCCAAAGTGGATTAATGAACTATCCTTGAGTGGTTTAGGGTTTAGGGTTTAGCGGACCTTGTTACATAGAAATGTTTTTTGTTTCTGATTCCTTCTCTTAAAATTTACGCTGCAGGTATCTGCAAAACAACGACTTGAGCGGAAACGTTCCCAAGGCTCTTCTCAGTCTTAAATCCGTCAGGTGAGTGAACATGTCGGCTCCGTTTACGTTTCACTTGCACAGAGATTTGCATTAACTGCTAAAGGAACTCTGACTTCATTCCCGAATCTTCATTACGTGAAGTGTTGCCATTGCTGAAGAACCAGGAAGGAGGGATAATGGAATTTCTCTTACAGTCTAGAATGCTGAACAGTCGAATTATCCATCAGAATTACAGTTCTTTGTCGCTCCATCACATTTTTTGCTGCAAGTGGTAACTGGACAATCTGAAGAAATCCAACTGGACAGTCCAATTGCGTTAAGAGGATTTGCAAGCGTAAGTCCCTGTTTACTGCTACAAATTTTTCTTGTCAGAGTGCATTCTCTTATCTGGAAATGCGGGGTTTTCAGGCTTGAAGGAAACCCCAATCTTTGCGTGAATACAACATGTGCATCAAGCAAGAAAAAGTCAAGCAGTTTGGGACTTATTATTGGCGTTGTAGTCGGAGTACTTCTCCTCCTTGGCATTATAATCGGAGTCGTGGTGTTCGTGTGTTGCCGCCGCTCAGCCAAGAAGACGAAACCGAATTCTCCCCCTGTTTCTCAAATAGGTATTCAAGCTCTCTTATTCGTTCCAATGTGAATTGTTTTAGGGTTTAGGGTTTAGGGCACCTTCATGGTACACAATTCACTGTAGATTGCTAATTAAATGTTTTTGTGAACAGCGATGCAGGAAGGAACAGCGACCCGAGGGTCCAGATACACCAAGGCACAAGTCATGACTGCCACAAAAAATAATGCAAAGTTGCTGGGTAGAGGAGGGTTTGGTCCTGTATATTACGGCAAGTTGGCCAGTGGACAAGAGGTCGCTGTGAAAGTTGCAGCGAAAGGCTCTGGACAAGGCTCCAAAGAGTTCATTAATGAGGTACTAGATTTCAGGGTTAGGGTTTCTGCAGTCGTTTGTTTGTGGATATTATGTTGAATTCTCAAATGTTTTTTATGTCAATCTCTGAGGAATCCTTTCGCCTTGACAGGTTGAGCTTCTCACAAGGGTTCATCATAAAAACCTTGTGTCTCTGGTGGGCTATTGCGATGAAGGCGACAATCTGATCCTGCTGTATGAGTACATGTCACTGGGCACCGTGCAATCGCACCTATATGGTAAGTTTATCATTGTTTTTATGGCACTTCAGCACTCCAAACCTTAAACCACAACAGACAAGTCGCAACTGAGGTGTGGATCCGAATTTATAGCTTTTATATCGACAAGTATTTCTCTTCGCCGGCTATTTGCAGGTGTGCGAATGATTGATCAAGTGAATGTGGTGTTGCAGGAGTGGGTGAACAAAAGAAAGAGTTCTTTTTGGACTGGAAAACTCGACTGCAGATTGCGCTCAATTCTGCACAAGGTACATTGCTGTAAGATTTTGTAATTGTTGTCTTGTTGGATAAGAGGTATTTGAAAGGTACGGTGTGTTTGATTTATTTTGTTTTACAACCCAGTTTTGGACGCGTGCACCTTCTGTGTTTGACGTCATTGTCCAACTATTTGACTTTGGACAAATAGCACCAGTGGCTAGAATAACTAGGGACCAAACATATTTAAGAAACTATTCAAATTACCTATTGAAATTCTTGGCACTTTCCTGATTAGAAAGTTGCGTCTCTGACAGGATTGGAGTATCTACACGTGGGGTGCCAGCCTGTCATATTTCACCGTGATGTCAAGAGCAATAACATTTTGCTCAATGACAAACTGACTGCTAAAGTTGCTGATTTTGGACTCTCCAAATCGTCGGATTCAAAGGGTGATGTCACGCATATGTCAACTATGGTTAAGGGCACCATTGGTTATCTTGACCCTGAGTAAGTCTCCTCACCAACTCATGCTCACCAAGAATCTATAAACCGAATTTGTGCACTGCAATATGTATGACTCAGATTTCTGCTCCCATAATTATCTTGTTCTGAGGCCGAAAGAACGGTAGAATTCTATTGTTCATTCTTGTTAGTAACACAATTTGTATTTTTTACTGCAGGTATTTCAGTTCCAACCAGCTCACAGAAAAGAGCGACGTCTATGGATTTGGCATTGTGTTGCTGGAATTGATTTGTGCACGACCTCCATTTATGCCACAACTTCCTGAGGACCAACGCCGAATTGATCAATGGGTTTGTGCTGAAAGTCCCTCCCTCGTGTAGTTTCATGTTTGCCTGAACCAAAAAAAAATGGCTCTTCTTTAGTATCATCAAATAAGGTATCAATGTACACCCATAATCAACACTGCCCCAAATACGGCACCTACATTCGGACCAAAAACTGTCACAAAATCCAAGATACAGATTTCACACGATTTACAAAATCACAACATGAGAGTCTATGGTACCCTAGTGTTGGTTTTGGGTACTCCTAAAGACCATACTTTGAAAATACGTAACTTATTCGTATGGTGTCCAAAATAATGCTTGCTTAAGTGCGTTGGAATCCATCCTCTTTCAGTTGCCAGTTATTTCCAACAGAAATAATTGATGTTTAACAATACTAACTATGCTCAGTTGTAATTAGTGATGATTATACGTGCACTATGACACCACTAAGCTAGTTCTGTGGCCTTTTTCTGAACCCACCAGGTGAGGCCCTACTTGCAAGCCGGCACAATAGAGGAGATCGTGGACCCTCTATTAGGCAACCAATACAACTTGGATGCCATGTGGAAGGTGGCCGACTTGGCGATGCAAAGTGTGGAACCCAAAGGCAAGCATCGACCGAACATGAGCACCATCGTCCAAGAGCTTCGAGCTGCTGCGGAGATGGAGATTCCAGACTCTTCCTCCAATTTCAGATTCGATATTCCTCATTCCAACGCCTCCGCTTCGGACCCGAACTACATGGCTAGCTCGACCATCAATGCTCGGTAGCCAGCATGGTCAGTTTTCATTGTCTGTGTTTTACTGAATGCATTAATTAGGGATGGTTTAATTTGGTGTTTTTTCAGTTATTTGTAGCTCAACTGAGAGAGTTTCAGTTTTTTACAACAGGAGGAAAGCAGACTGGAGGAGACTGACGCAAGACTCTTTCTTTCTCTGGAGTCTGGACACATAACTTAACTTATATTCGAGTCGTCTCTTCATTGAACCTCTCTAAAGATTTACTGTAGCATGGGGTGCAGACCGGACACAGTTCAGATTCCACTTTTGCATTTAACTTATCTGGGGCTCTGTATGAATGATCGGTACTTACTGTAGATCGATTCAGAGGTAGCGAAAATATTATGACTTCGCATTATTGAAGGACCGACGAGTTGTCCACATTGATTGTAGGATTAGATGCCTTCAAGTTGCTGTAGATTACCATTATATTTCAATAACATTTGTCAGAGAACTGATTCCAGCATTTGTGGAGGGAAGTCCGCTTGAATTTAAGTGTCTATTCTGTATGTTTTAATGTCATGTAGTATTCATATTTCATAGTTTAGCAATGGTAGAGAGATATCGGTCCACTATTGGCCTTTGAATTTGTTGTTTGTAAACTTGTTTGATTGTCTTTGGCTCCAACTCCCTGGGGTTCTGCAGCACAAGGTTAACCCGGGTCCGCGCATCCCAAAAGTGGATGCGCCGTGGTCAACCGAACTTTCAAAATAGTCATCTTTGGTATTTAATTTAAACTAAGAAAACGAAACTGGCTTGACAAGTTTTGTTTAATCTCCATTTTAAAATTTAGAAAAAATTCAAAAATTGAAAGAAATATTGCAACTGCAATCTCTATGTGAGAATCCAAATTACAATATATATTGTGTGTATTTCATTCGTATTTTCTTGAGTTGTTTTAAAACTTATATCACAAATTTTTTCCCTCGTTCCAACCTTTATGTACAATAAGAATTTCAAATTATTCTATATAATATAGTTTGTATAATTTTGTTTCCAATTTTTACTTTAAGAATTGAAAATTTTGAAAAAAGAAAAATCAACATCAATAGGTAATACATACTTTCAGAAGTGAAAATATCAAAATTTTAATATATATAAATTATATGAAAGGATAAATTTAGCTTGATAGTAACAATTTGACAGAGGATCAATGGCAAGGACGTTTTAGGTGTAAAATTTAAAATAATTAATTCATAAATCTTCACACCAATCTTCATTTCTATTTGTACCTTTTCAAAAAATTCAAATTAATTGGATTGTTTTTTCTAGATTTACTCATTTGTTTTCAATTTTTGCTTCAAAATTATATCAATAGCAATTTATCACAAAACAATTTGATTTTTTATATAGTGATATAAAATCCATAATACTACATACAAAATTATAAAATTGATGCTTGAACACAATTAAAATGGTTAAATTTAGCTCAGACTTCATGTTTGACCATTTTACAATGGAGGGCAATTGTAAGAAAGATTGGTCCTATTTTATGCCACATTCGAAGAGAAGGAGTTGTTTTTTGCTATAACTTTTGATGATAGAACCCAATGAACTTGAAATTTTTATTGGAAATGGTTAAATTGCTTTTTATCATAAATCTTATATTTTAGAAATTTCAAAAAATCATTTTATATTTAAAAGTTAATTTTGCTAATTTGTCACGCTTTGAGGCTTAGGAGCTGTCAAATAGGAGCTGTCAATTTTTTATATCAATGGTTGAGATTGTTTTCTTTTATAGTACTTATAGTACTAAGTGCAAAATCTACAGTTTTGGCAAAACGCTACCAAAACCATTCGGTCTTTCTTGCAACCATCTTGGGTTAGGTCCTTTGGGGTTAAAGTAGAAGGATGATAAACAATTCAAGCTCTAAATGCATCTCTTATAATCTAGGATTTAGTGGCATATTCTTTGAAATATCTATTACTATCATTGATGATGTAGATAGAAGATGGAACAATTTATAGGCCTCCTACTTTATTGCCTCAAGCCCTTCACTTCATGCAAAAAGTGTAGAATTAATGCCCTATTTAATTTTGCAAAAATTTTGTATCTCACCTAGCCATGAGAGTAACGATGACATATCCCTTCTACAAGGTTTCTATAAGATAATTGTGACCCAATTCTAAGACCAATTCTATTGTTCTTTTGCCTAAAATGCCTAATTTATGAGAGCCTTAGGTCAATTTAGGGTATATTTATTTTTAGTACTTTGAGAGATCATAAGAGAAGTTACTAAAATAAAATAGAACATTGATTTTGCAAAATAAATAGAGCACTTTCATTTGGGTAGTTACAAATGTAGTTATTTTTTTGTTCCATGGGATTTGAAGAAAAGCTTCAATTCATGAGTTTCAAAAGCTAAAAATAGTTTTAAAAGTAAAAAAGAAGATGCAATGTATGAGAGGCAATCGGACCTAGCCACAAAAGTTCAAGATTGTTATGGTTGATTCTTGTCATAAATAGTAATTTTCCTTCATAGGCTATACTTATTGTTCATATTTACTTAACAGAATTGGCCAAATCTTTATTTGTATATATATAAAAGGATTGATGTAATGACATAAGGTCTTTTTTTACTCACTAGCAATATTCTACTTTAGGAATGCTGCAAGAAATTGATGGGCTAATATTTAAAACTTGTTGTTTTAAAAAAATCTAATATTTTTTTAGTACCTCTTCATTACTTCTTTGATTTTTTATAGCAAAATTCCAATATCTTAATCCTTGTAATAATGAGGTGTTTTGAAGTCCAAAATTGTTTCAAAAATTTTTCTTTCAAAGCTAAAACAAAATCTTCGCTTAAAAAAAATAAGACCCCCTAAAGGATCTTTCACCTATTTTTTATGTATATAAACATAATTTTCTAACTTTAGAATGAAAATCCCTACCATTACAAAAACAAGTTTTTTCTAGCTCTTCGCAATGTAAGGTTTTGCCATTCACATTTTTTTTAATAAAAGGTACATTTGTCCCATAACTTGCACATTTTTAGCAACATGATGGACAATGGGTTGCTGATGTGAAAAAAAAATTTTGATAAAATAATATTTCATATTCATCTTCAAGAAAATATTGAATGAAAGGAAGTAGAAGATGAAAACTGTACTTCTAGAAGTTATCTCTTTTGCAATATTTGTTGGAATGACACAACACAAAGATTCACATGTAGAACACGATGATTAGTATCTATGTTAAAAATTTCATAAAAAAATTCAATGGTTTTACTTCAATAGAGCCTACATTGACGGACGAAGTTGAGTACAAAGTTGAAATGTTTTCATTCAAACAACCACGTTATAAGCATCAATGGACAAAGTCCAAAAGTACATATACAAAAGTTGTAGTGTGCAACATACCACACGTTATCATGGAAGTTTGAAGAAAAAATTAGTTGTGATTTGAAAGAAAATCAATTTCAAAGTTAGCCATGTCTACAGCTCGATTTTGTTCAACATGATTTGGAATTACTTTATCTTTTTCCAGGGGGGTTTTAGAGCTTTGAAAAAACTTTATGTACCTTGGCATCTTGGTATGCATCATTTGAAATTGTTGTACACAAAAACTGAAGGAAATTAACATTTATAGAATTAAAAATATCAACAATTTGACAAACATGCAGATGATGTTGGTTCTTACAATATTTGAATTTTCTTTCAGAATTGAGAGCATGGAGTAGCATAGCCATTGAGTATAGGTTGCAAATAGACTATTGTTACATCTCAATGTTTTTGCTTTTGAAATATTTGTTGAATTGGGCAATGCATTCAATTTATATTTCACAGTCATATAATGCATTTTTAGGTTCAATTTCTTTGTCCAAAGACTAGAGTTCATGAAGCACATAACAGATTCAACAAATCAAAAACAAAAACAAAAAAATTATCATAGTCAATAGTGTCGAAAAGTTGAAAAGTGCCAAAATTTACATAGGCCTTTATAAAGTTGGCAGTTTTTGAAATCATAGTGAAAGATGTTCCATGTGGAATGAGTTTTTTTTTTTTTTGCTACTTGGATCTTTTATGCTTATAAATTTTCAAAAGCAACACATTGTAGGCTCTTTGAAGTCAGAGAGAGAGAGAGAGTGATGCATGAATAAGGTAGGAGGCTCTGAAAGCGAGCACCTAAAGGTTGGTCTGCCTTTTTCATGTGGTTTCTTGGATGGGATTACTTTTAGCTCATTTTTCAGACAAAAAAAAATAGATTTTGATTGTAACAAAAATAGATTTAAATTGTTTCGTATTTTTTGAAGCATTTTGAATTACTTATGAATTTTCAAACGTGATGAGTCATAGATCCCTATTTATGACCCTAGGTCTTCCATAAACCATTCGCATGCAATTTCTAGAGAGAAATTGGGAAAACAAAGAAAATGATTGGCTCTTGCAATAAATAATATTTTGTTTACCAATCCATTCAATGACTACAGAAGGTCCATTTAAAGACCACCTTAAGTCCATTTCAGGGTGAGTCTATATGGGCAGTTCTAAATGCCTGCTCGCTTTCAGAGCCTCCTACCTTAGCAACATCCCATAAGTTAGTAACCCGTCACTTTGATAATCTACTCAAGTTCTGAATAGGAGATTGTGGGTTGTGCATGCAGATCTTGTTAGTAACATAGGACATAGGAGTTCGTTTTAGATACCTGACAGTTTGAGATGCCTTTCACTCCCCTTGCAGGCCGGGGGGGGGGGGGGGGTGCCTCCTGCTGATTCCCTGCTCGACTGTCTTGAAAAAATCATTCCAAGGCATAACGCCACAAGAACTGGAGTCCACAAGGAAAACTCCAGCATGAGACAAAAAACCGTCTCTACCAATAACTTAGAATACGGTAAGCTTAGTACACTTCCAAGCTCCAACACTGAAGTTAGACTGAAGAGCTGCCTGCCGGCGGTCCAGAGATTTGAACATTCAAGGAGTCCTGTGCAGAAACGAGGTCACAGGACATACTTGAAGGAAGGGTGGAAAATTATGAAAATTAATCTAACTTTCAAGTATGGAACTATACTTTCCTTGCACTCAAACAAAAAAATCTTTGGGGAATTCAATGCAATTACATCATGATCATTTTGGGTTCAGATTCGTGTTTGGGGAAGCAACCAAGTGAGACCAAACTGTTTGGAATAGGGAAAATTTTACATTGGTGGAACCTTCGCCAAGGAGGGACCTTGTGCCGGCTGACAGCTACCACTCAGCAAAAAGAAAGAGACAAAAGCTCAGCAATTTGGGTGAGCCCAGGGGGACTTGCATGCCCTTCGTACCACCACTAATAAAAGTGAAGACACCCGAACCCGTCCCTGTACCCAATTCTGTCATGATGTACCAAGGGTGCACATTTTCGTAGTAAGAATGTACTTTGTTGGTACATGATGATGGAATTGGGTACAAGGACGGGAATGGGTGTTTCCACCTTATGCCTTTGCACCCAAAAGATGCAAGTACAACCCTATAATTCACACATGCTTGGCCCCCCACCAAAAATACACATCCGTCAATTTGGCATGGGAAAATTCAACATGCACACTTGAAATTCCCTAGCAGTTGATTAAATTCCTTATTAGAATATGATTAATTACTAATATTAATTAGGAATACTATATATGGAACACATATCTAGACTCTATATTGTGCATAATACATATGGAAATATACGAAATTATATGAAGTATATATAGAATACATATAGAATTATGGACATGAATCCATATGGATTAAAAAAATGCATACATCAATCCCATATATTATGTATCGTTTGTTGTGTGGATGCATAGTTGAGTGACTCACTTTTGGCAAGAGTTCAAGTCCAAAAAGTCCTTTGGGGGGCAATTATGCAACGGATTATATGTGCACACATCATACTTAGGCTACAAAAGTACCTACCTTGATTGGCTCTTATATAACTTATAAAATAAAATAGCATGAATCAGAATAGATTGAAAAAATAAAATTTTATAAAGGTGAAACGGACTTCATAAATTTTAGGCTTTACAAAGGCATTAAAAAATCTCTCCTAAATGTTGTATGTATGTCTACAATGCAAGACTATCTCTTCTAAAAAGTTAAAGAGAATACCCACTTGAATCATAATCCTTTTTATTGATTTAAGTAACAAAACATCGTTTTAAAAAGTCCTTGAAGAATTTGTTGACAACAAATTTGTCACAACCATGTATTTTTTAAAGTCATTCATCCTTTAATGAGACTTTTTTTTAAACCCATCTACAATATAAGTGCATTTGAAATCAAGTTAAGTATATAAAACCAAGTTTTTTTATATCTTTAATTTTCTTAATGTAATCTATATGCATTTGAAAATTTGTTGTTCTAGATTTCAACAGTGTGAAGGGAACTTGAATCACTCAACCATGCAATCACCTTCGGTAGTCCCAATTGCTTCTTGAAAAATAAAAATATTGTGGATTGGGATAATTTAACTAGTATAGATAATAAATTGTGCAATTAATGAAACTATGTATCCATAAGATCTTCTGGATATTAACTAATTATCTACAAAAGTACATTACAATCAATTAATTTATTGTTAATACCTAGAAGATGCACTAATTGTATCTCCTAGGTTGTATCCCAAAGATAAACTTCATCAACCATGCTTGTTAAATTACCCTCCATTCCATATTTGTATTTTTCAAGATGCAATTTGAATTGCAATTGATATAGGATAAATGGGATTGTTGTATGCATTTTGTATAATTTATATCCATATTTTGTGTATATTATATGTATCATCTATACATACCATATGTATTCTATATGTATTTTATATATTGTATATATTCCATATTTTGCATTCCATATTTTGTATTCCCAAAACACTATGTAGGCTTCAATTAGATTGCTTAAAAATCCACTCTTGGTATTAAACAAGCACAATCAAATTTTTGGTTTTAAATTGAGAAAATATCCTACATGTATGCCTTCCAAGCAATGGATCTTTCTGTTTGCCTAATCAAAATGAACTACAAAATAGACCAACTAATAATCTCAAAACAATGCTAACTTTGATAAACAAAACAAAACAAGGCTACTATAGTTTTTGGAGAAAGAATTCACAATCACAAACAATCAATTCTAAATATAGATCAAATCATGCCATTTTTTAAAATATAAAATTCAATTTAATTGAAAGTTATAGCTAGATGAAGTTTGGCCTTTGGAAGGCAATTCAAACTTCATCCATGCTTTTATAAGGATTTCTCAATTCAAATTGATTTCAAATTTTGGCTATGATCTTAAAAATAAATCTATTGTCTAAGTTATAGAATTAGCTTGGATGGATAAAAACTTACGAAGTTCATTCAACTTCCATTCTCAACTTCATCCTTGAATTTCTTATCGAATTTTGCTTGGTTTTCCTATTTTAAACTAGTTTTGGACTCCTCTAACAAGGATCTAAACTTTAATTACAATTGTCTTCAAAAGATTTTACTTTAATTTTCATCTTTTTTTAAAGATTTAGGATTTCTTCTATGAGTTTATTATTATAAGACTTTTAAAGTTTATTCCTTGTGGTACTTGAATTTAGCTTTTTAGAATCTTAAGTAACTTGAAGATTGAACTTTACTAATGAAAGTTATGAGTAAGTAAAACTTGACCTCTAATTGGTACTTCAGAATTCATTTGCAAATTGCTTCTAATTCATAACTTAAAATTAATCCTTACTTTTATTTTTCGGCTTAGATTTTAATTCTTCTTTAAATTTTCTTTCTTGTCCTTTCAAATGAATTTTACTAATCTTCATTCAATCTTGTTTCTAATCTTCATCTAATCCAATCTTACTTGTTTAAATTTTATAAGTGTTTTATATTTTCAAAAAGTTTGAAATCTCTAATTAAGCTTCTAAGTCTAAAATTGAAATAAAGTCTAGTTCCAATGGACTGAATCTAACTTGTATTTTGGCTATGGTTTTAAATTTCTAATCAAAAGATTTAAAAGAACTATAGAAGAATTAAACATTCACCTTAGATTGAACCTCATCTATGAAGTGGTTGAAAACACCTTCAAAGCCCTCCTCATTTGTCATCTTGTTCCTTCTTAATTTGTGCGTACTACTTGATTATTATAGTTCTTAGTATAAGTTGTGGAAATTGATTCCAAATCTACTTCCTGCTTCCTTCTAAATTTCCCTTCTTCTGTTTCTTCTAATTTTTTTTTCCTTCACTCTATTTTTTCCCCTTCTACTTCTATTCAAGTCTACTAGTTGACTTTGTAAAGAACAATTATTCAAATTCCAAACAAATTTTGAAATATGCTCTTTTTTCTTCTCCTATCCAAGTTAATTATTGTGGGTATAGAATTCTAAGGGCTAACCAAAATCCTACCTAGATTTCCTACTAGTCTTCTTTTAAAATTCTACAACATCTGACTCCCCTTCTCACTTCTAATTTTTTCCATTTCTATTGCTATTTCTACTTGTTTATTCTTCACCCTTCCATCTTTTTTTTTTTTTTTTTTGTACTCAAACTTTGTGTTGTATTTGACCGACTATTTTTTGTGAGAGATTTAAAAAAATCGAATGCAAAGGGAGGGACCCCTAATCTAATGTTGATTTTTTGTTATTTGAGAATAGGAGTCCTTGGAGAGATTCCCCTCCCTACTGCCGGGAATTTACCAATTCATAACTCCTACCTTGTCACTGACCTCAAATTCCTGTCCATATTGGCCATTGGATTGCCCAACCCCGCTTGTACTAGTTGTTGGATCAAGTTGAGCCCTGCGCTTCATATTGGTCATAGGATTGCTTGTATTGGCTGTTGAATTAAACTTTATCCTTGGCCTATCAACTTAGCTTGACTCTGTCGGCCCTACCCGGTTATCAAGACATGTATCAGAGGGTTTGGAGAGGATATTGGATTGTATAGGCCGAACTGGATGATGATGGATTATTTGGTGGTGTGGGGGTAACTCTAATGGACTCAAGGTTGGTTTTGATACAATGGAGGGTGCTTGTTTGAATTTATGGACGCTAAGATTGGATGTTTTGGCAACTATGTTTATGTAGAACACTAAAGCTCAAGTTTTGAGCACTTAAGGCCAAATATTGAACACTAAGCTAAGTTTTGAACTTGGCCACCATCATTTTGGAAACTAAACTTTAGCCACTCAATTTGGGGATAAACTTTGAAACTTTGAGGCTTACTTGGGAAATTGCACAAATTTTCAGTGAGTGGAATTCTTATTTTCTTGAGCTTAAAGCAATGGATTTTGTATGTGTGTCTTTGATTGAATCATCTTGTGTGTTTGTATAAGCTTGGTGCAATGTGTGATCTTATTAATGCTTGAAGCAATTGTTATGAGTGAATGGATTGTAGTTTCAAACAATTGTTTGTGATAACTTCTATCAAATGGTTGTACCAGTCTATGTAAGCTTTAAGCATTGTGTGTGATGATTATACTTAAAGTGGACGTATGAGCAGTGTGTGTAATTCAAGTGAATGTTCTATGTGGGATTGCGGTAGAGCTGAAAATTGTATTGATGAAAATAGCTAGATGACTTAAAGCATGTTGTAAGTGAAGCAAAGAATTAAATATTGAATCCATAATTTGTGTGATCGTATGTGGAATCCTAGTGATTGGGTAATTTAGAGAATTATAAGTGTGTATCCAAGGATTGGATAAGTGAAAATTAAGATAATAGTTTGAAGCTGTATTAACGATAGTGTGACTAAATTTATATTGTTATGGAGTTTATAAAATGAGCATTAGTTTTGATAGCATTATATTTGTGAAAGTTTAAAGCAGATGTGTAATTCGATAGTGAACTGGTGAGAAGTTTATTTGGACTTTTCAAATATAATGGCTCTAAACAAATTAATACATAAATGCTATAAGCAATTGTAAAGACCTATAATTGATTGTTGATACATGAATACTAACAGTGGTTTGTTGAATGATGAGTCAGTGATGCTTACGCGTTTATTGTGAGCCATACTTTAAGCAAATGCAACAAGAATTGGCTTCTATTGTGCTTTAAGCTAAGTGTTATGTTTTCTCTCGCTTAAGTGTGCTTCTTGTTTGAACCCCACCCCCACCCACTAGAATAAGACTAGGACGGTAGGACCACATGCTTGTGTTGTTGCATTTATATAAGTCGGACAGAAACTAAAATTTGGATAAGTGAGTGAAACCTCCACCCGAAACAAAAGGTTATTTTAGTTATATTTCCATTAGAATTGAGCTACAAAACATATTTATTTGTAAATGCAACTTTAGTCACAATACATTATACTATTTGATCATTCCTTGGATGTTGAACCTCTATACTATAATCTTGGGTTTTGCAGAATAGGCAAAATCTAGACTATAACAAGAATACAAGCTTTGAAGGGATCCTAATGTCCTTCAAAGATAGCTTTAAAAACAAGTACAATGGAGAAACAAAGGCCTCAAGATACGACCGTTAACAAGTTCAGTTGAAATGGCCAAAAAATCCACAAAAATAGACTTAAAGGTTTCAAAGTATCAAAAAGGGGTATTTTGGAAAGAGTATGGATGCCCTTAAATACTTTCCCAAGGGCACCCTCCTATCACTTAGGATTTTCATCATAATCTTTTGGATTTTTTACTTTATGCATTGGTCCAAATTACTAACGGATTGCACCATTGGCTTCAAAAAATCATTTGTAGTCTTCATAACTCCCCTATCATTTTTCCACTACAAAAATTCATTGAAACCTAGCGCCAACTTAAAATTGAAATAAGGTAAAAATTTAACTATTGAAAATTACCTTTTGGTAAGAAAGTAATTAACCTTGGCCTATTTGGAAGGTGCGAGGGAGTACAAAAAGACCCCACTTTGACCTCATTCCAATTTCATATGCCTCCGGAACGCTAGTCAACTCCATAAATCATCTTACATTTTGCCAAATTCAAAAAATCTTGCTAGTTTGGATACCTCAAAATGTCAGAATGTCATGAAATTTGTTGGATCCTTTTATTAATATTAAAAAGTTGTACTAATTTTTAGTGAGATTTTATCGTAACTTGGATAATTTTTAGGAATATTCCATTGTATATTTGAATAGTTGACTGTCCAAAAAAGGAGCTTCTGAAAGACAAAAAGTCCCAATTTTTTTTATGGAACCTCTTATAAAAGATGCACACTAGGCTTATGTGTTTTTTTCTACACATTTGAAGAAGGAGAATAAAAACCTTTTTTCTTCTTTAATTACTAGTGAACAAAGAATTTTTTACTCGAAAGGTAATCTTGACAAACTAATTTTGTCATTGAAATTCTAACATAATTTTTATTCTAGAGTACTATATTCTTGCCGTAGATGCTTTCCTTTGGTTTGTCTTGAGTTTGTGATTCTATAGGCTAATAATTGGGATTTCTACTATTTCTAAATTTTAACTAAGAAACTGAAACCTATCTTTAGGAAGTAACTTAATGGATCTCACTAGAATTCCCTCCATCCATTTTATCAAAAATGAATCGCATGCATGGTAGGTTTAGGCATTTTGGACACTATTCACAAAATATACACATCTTCTATTACTACTAGGTTCTTAATCTATCCACATGCGGGATTTTTGGTTATTTTAAACACAATATTAAAAATTGGACCAAATACCATGTTGACATGTAACAAACCTAATTTAGTTTAACATTATTTTTTTGGGCTTTTTGTGTATTAAACTTGACATAAGTTGTAAAAAATAAAACCAAAATAACACTATGACTGCTAAGGACAAATTGGAAGTTCACATGGTATATATGTATTTTTTCTACTGGTTGTACAATTTGAACTTGTGAAACAAAATCAGAAATTGTGCTTGTGAATATCCCCCAATCCATATTTGTATTATTCAAAATCTTAATGTACAGTGGGGTACCAATCCAAATGTCGTTTTCGAATTCGCAGTGAGAAAAATTTCTGTACTGCCAACTTTGAAAGCCTCCCGAGAGCTCAAAAATTGGTATTTTACCACGAAATTTTTACCACAGCATCATCTTTAAGTTAATTATGTGTATGCCTAATTTCAAGGCCAAAAGATTCACCGAAAAAAAGTGATTCAAAATCTACCAACATTGGTAGCTGTGAATTTTTTTTCACTGCTGCCAACCTTGACAGCCTCCCAAAGATTGAATTATTTTTTTTTTGCCATGAATTTCTTGAAACAAAACCTCTTTGTGTTAATAACATATGATAAAAATTTCAAGGCCAAAAGATTAATACAAAAAAAGATATTAACAATCTACCAGCATGTGTCGTTTTGAGAAACAATTGTGAAAACCGTTTCACTACTTCAACTTTGACACCCTCCCAAGGGCTGAAAAATTGCTTATTTACTATGAAATTTTTTCCACAAAGTGATTTCTATGTTAATAGCATTTGTGACAAGTTTCAAAGCCAAAAAATTTATACAAAAAAAAGTATTCAAAATCTACCAACATGTGTAGTTGTGAAAATTCATTTCACTACTTCCAACTTTGACACCCTCCTAAGGGTTGCAATTTTACTTATTTACCATGAATTGTTTTGCACAAGATTCCCTCTATGCTAGTAATATGTGTTCCATATTTGAAGGTCAAAATTTTTACACAAAAAAAGAAATCCACAATCTACCAACATGCGTAGTTGTGGGAAACAATGGGGGAAACCATTTCATTGCTACCAACTTTGACACCCTCCCAACGGTTGAGAAATTGTCTATTTACTATGAAATTTTTGGCACAACATGCTCTTTATGCTAACAACATTCATGCCAAATTTCAAGGTCAAAAAATTTATAAAAACAAACTATTTACAATCTACCAACGTGCAATAGAGAGACACTCAAAGAATTGAAATTGGATTCTCTCCATCCACACAAACAAAATATGTTCATCTAAAATTATTGTAGTTTCTTTATACAATTAGCTACAATCTAAAGTAATTGGTAGGCAATCCAGTGTAATATATTCCAAAGTGCTAGCAGGCTAGCCTATGAGCATAAACTTTTGAGCTGAATTTTTTTTTATTAAATTTAGGTGTTAAGAACCTATAATTGAAGATTTCGGAAATTCAAAAGTTCAGGAAATGAGAGGTCTTTTTTAAAGAATTTGGAGTAGTTTTAGATACTTTTCAAAAGTCCTAAGTGCAACAACTAAATGAATGTACTCCATTTCCGCATAATCAAGCAATGAACAATTTAAAGGAAAATTACATACATCCAAAAAATAACCATTAAAAATATCAGCATATAATTGTTTGAATCATGAGATATATCAGTCAGTTAAACAATTATGTAGACTCAATGAATGAATCCTCAATAGTAGATGAATGTGATGGTTATCTCCCCTTAGATGCAGACCCATCTATAAATTGTAAAAACATTTAATACATAAACTATCTCTACAAGACTCTTAAAGCCTTCTGCGAACTAAAATCCACGCATGATGATGCCATTTGTTCAACGTCCACCAAAAGTTCAAAAGCCTTCTGCGAACTAACCAAATGATTTCATTTCTTCATGACTTCATTTGGCAACATCAATCCATGACAATTGCAAAGACATAATACAAAGCGTTAGATTCATAACAAATAAGAGGATCATTGCAAGAATTGATGGTTGATTTTGTAGCATTTTTTCAAAATTTAGAGTCTTTGCACTCATTATTATGAGTACTTTGTAGTGGAACAATTGTAAACAATGATAAGAAAAATCAATGGCTAAAACTATTGTTGCAAGTATTGTGGACTTCTTGCAAGTACTAAAAAAAAGACAATTTATCACAACAAATAGATACACCACAATATAAATTAATAATAAATTAAAAATCATAAACAAAAAAGAACTAAAAAAATTTCATTTCTAAGGACTTAATGATGATGAGATTTCACCAAAGAATGATCTTGAAACCATTTTCAATGTTCAAAAGTGTGTGTACAAAAGAGCCACTTTGCACGAATGTGGAAGACATAAAGTAGTATGTTTTTGAATGTCCTTTATAGGAATATGCTCCTTTAGTGTAGAAATAGACCACATACATTTAATTTCTAGGTGGTCACCTTCTTTTACATCCCCTGAACTTCAAAATGTAACAAATTAGCTAAATTGACTTTTAAATATAAAAAGCTTTTTTTAATTCTTAAAAAATAAAAGACATTATTACAATCAAATTAGTCGTCTCCAACAAAAATTTAAAATTCATCAAGTTCATCCTTCAAAACTATAGCAAAGAATAGCTTTGTCACTCTTTATATAGTACCAAAATCAAACACCAATTCTTACAATCCCCCAAGAAAATGCATGCATATGAAGATTTCAAAACTATGTGGATTCACTTATTAAATTTGGACTAGCAAGCAAACTTCTGAGGAACCATGGTCATACCATTCGGATCTTGTGTTGCTACAATTGCCATCAATGATTGCAATGTCAGCCCAATTGTCATCATGGTCTTCCTCAAAGGTTTGAGGAGAGTGTTGAGAATGTCTTCATAGTCCTTTGAAGCCACAATGTGCCGCCCCGTGCCACAACATGCAGCAATTGATGCTTCTAGCACATACAAAAACACATTCATTATTTCAATGGTTCAATTAATCTTTAAAGTCCCAAGGCCTTTTTCCATCAAAAACCACTCAAAATTACCATTTCTATTGCAAAGAGCAAATCACTTTTAAATATTTTTTCTTTGCATATCTAATTGTGAGATCTTGTATCCAACTTTTGTAAGAACACATAGAAGAAATTTTGGAAACTTTGACCATGTAGATTGCAAGATATCTACATTTAAAACAAGAAATATATAATTTTTAATGCTCCTTATTGAACTAGATTTTTTCGACTTCGAATCTTCTTAACTTAAAATTTTGCACTATTGATTTTTATTTTTTTATTTTTTATATTGAAAAATTGAGTTGAAAATCTAAAGGAAAAAAGTTCAATGAAAAAACACTTAATTTTTATTTATTAAAAAATTATTAAGTAAAAGTAGGTTCAAGATTGAAGAGAAAACTAAATTGTTAATAGCTCCAAAATGGATTGAAATATAATACTCCGTAGTTGTAATGGTGAGATTGTTCTAGCAATCAAAGTTAACCATGTCTAACAATTTTATTTTCAGAAAAATTGCAAAACATGCATTTGAAAATGAATTCTATGTTATTTTCAGGAAGATTATTAGATTGCACAAAAAACAAGATTGTCCATAACTTTTGCATCACTAGTCCAAATAGAATGAATCAAAGCTTTAGATGTACACAAAAATACAATATTTGAGAAAAAAATTAAGAAACTAAATTTTTTTAATGTTTTATAGTTTTTTTTACTCCCACTTAATCTACTTTTGGGACTTAGAGTGACATAACTTTTTTTGTAGGCACCAATTGAAATAAAAATTGTATTTTTATAAAGCTAATCCGATTTCCTATATTCAAAAAAAGTTTTAAGAGATAATGTCAAAAATTGAAGTCACACAAACTTACCTAAAATCCCAAAATTCTTCCACAAGGGCTTTGCTTTAAAAATACTCCTTGTTTGCACGTGATTTATAATCCAACAAAGAGTAATTCCCCCTCCTGAGTAAGTAAATCTATATAATTTGTAATCTTTTTATATTTGCTAATTATTATGTTTTATAAGTCTAACATTTTGTATTATGTCTTTGTAGTCACCGTAAATTGATATTGCAAGAAGAAACCATGACGAAAGAAAGTTTTCTAATTAGTCTGTAGAAGACTTTTGAACTTTCCATGTACGCTGAGTAGATGGCATCGACATGTGTGGATTTTAGTTGTTCTAAACCAAAGTCTTGTAGAGATAGTTTTGCATTAAAAGCTTTATAATTTATAGATGGGTCCATGTCTATCATCATACTCATCTACTATTGAGGATTCATCCATTGAGTCCACTAGGACTTAGACTCGTAAATTTGACATATCTCATGAGTCAAACTATTTATATGTTGAATTTTTAATATGATTGAATTTGTATTTTTTATGGATATTTTTTAAATGTGTGCAATTACCCTTTTAATTGTTCATTGTATGATTATGTGGAAATGGAATAAATTGGTTGCTGCATACAAGTTGTTTTTTATAGAATATCTAAAATTGCTCCAAATTCCTAAAAAATGACCTTTCATTTCTTGAACTTTTGAATTTCTAGCTCATAAGCTCACGGGCTCACGCTCATAGGCTCGCTTTCTAGCAACCCTACTTGAAAAGATTTGATGACTGTGAATCTTCCTATTCGGTGAGTCAACTTGTGGATTCTTCATATATTGCCAACTTGTGGAGTTTGGGAATAAAGAGGAACCAATTTCGATTGTATGGGGGATTGATTTTTGGAGTTCCCCTACATTGTGACATTGCCATGGTCAATTGTGTCTAGATTGGAGTTGCCTTACTGTAAACTCAATAAAAGCACCCCTATCCAATGTTCACACAACTGGCTAAAATTTGCTCCATTGGTACTTAAAAAATTTTAGTAGCTAAAAGTATATGGGAGAAAATCCTTGAAAAAATTAGATTTTAGCCAAAACTGCAAAAACAATAGAATTTGATAGCCAATTTACAACTTCCTCCACATTGGAATTAGCATCTATTTTGTTGCTTTTGTGTTATATTACTCCCAACCATCCTTTACAACTTGCAGAATCCTTTTTTTTCTGTTTTTTTTTAATACTAGTCACTCTCTAGTCAGACACTCTCAAGGTAGCCAAAGTTGATGCTTGTTTGTCTTAAAGGTAGCATATTGTACTAAATTCCATAAACTAGTTCTAGGATCACTGCCCCTATCTTCGCATTCCCATGGATTTTACAATTTCTACAGAGACCCCTCCTCCCCTGCTGTAGTTATCCGGTTATCCCCCCTCCCCCAACGTGTTGACTGGCCTCCCCTGGTGCGGTCCCGTCCTTTCCGTCCCTTCAGTCACGGTTCTGACGACCCTCCATCGCCATCGCCATCGGATTGCTGCAGCTGCACAGAATCTGGAGCCCCCCAGTCTCACAGAAAAAAGCTTAGCTTGCCTCCAAGGACGAAAAAAGCAACGCCAACCTTTTCCCAGCGACCCAGCCACTGCCCGCGCTGCTAAGCTTCCATCCAGGTGACCAAGAAGACGCCGCAGTCGTAACGTCAACCAGGCTCAGCATATATGATCGACACTGTAGCTAGCAAAGCAAGGCTAGATACTTACATGAAAGCGACGAACTCAACTTTACTCCTGAAGTCCGTTGCTGCGCACTTGATGGTCTTTTCCACTTGATCAGCCGGCCAGGGGGGGCAGCAGCAGTACGTAGCAACAGCTGAAACAGGGGCGACAGGGGCAACAGGGGCAGCAGCAGGAGCTTCCCGGCCTTAATTAAGCCCAGGCGTGTGACAGCAGCTATCTGATCTCAGGTACTGTCTGCTTCTCAGCTGCAGCATGTGTGCTCAAGCTGAACGGGGGAGCTAGCTGCACCAGGTGCATTCTCCGCTAGCGGTATGGTACCACGAAGTTACAATCACCACGATCATTGAGCGAGGACCGACCGAGCTGTGTGACCGACTGGCTCTTGGAAGCTAAGGAAGGGGGCTCCTGACCGAGCCGGGCCTGGAGGCAGACCAACAGTAGTTCCGTTTCATTTTATTCCTTTGGCTTTCTGGACTCCATCTGATCATCGACCGGCTTGCAGCAATGCCAGCTAACTTAGCGAGTTCGAGTTGTAACGAAATTTTTTGCAGCTCTGCAGCTCTGCAGTTTGAGCCCATGCAGCAGCTTGGGAGCTAGCTCGCAACGGTCACTTTGTGGCGGGGTTGTAATTAAAACAGCGCCGACTCTCCAGCCGCATGAGTTGCTGCTGTATTGTGCACTCTCGAGGTTCATAGCAATGTGTGTCGTCTCATTAAGAAACCGTGTTAGATTGTCAAAGTAACCAGCAGTGTGTCGAGTCATCTCGCTGTAGTCCACAGGCTTCTAAATGCACGGCAATGTGTGGCATCTCATTAAGAAACCGTGTGAGTTTGCCAATGGAACCAGCTGTGTGTCATGTCACTTCGGTGTAGTCCATAGGCTTCTATAGTTTTGTGATACAACTATAGCTAGGCCGGCTCCTGGGACAATGCGGCTATGGCCGCCTTTGAAACGAGCTAACTAGGTAGCCCACTCTCTGGACCTGGCAAAGTGGAGACAGAGCTGGAATTAGCGCGGTGTCCAAGAGTGCATGAGCTCAGGTCGAAGCTACATCCGCCATTGTGTGCCAAATGGGGGCAACAGAGGACTTAACTACAGAAGGGATATCAGTGAGGTTCGAAGGAAGTATGTAAACAGCGAAAGGGGGTTGCAGGGGTCCGAGGGGAAGCCAAGCAATTCAAAAAGAAAGGTAGTAACTTAGTCTAAAATTGCTTAAGGGTTCAGCCATGGCGGGCTCCTCCGCCACGTCGATGGAGGGCATAGACATCTGGGGCAGCCGCAACGGCGGCAAGTCCGGTAACAATGGCGGCTATGGCAACCGCAAGTCTCGTTCCTCCCGTTCCTACAGCCTGGGCTCCGACATGTTCTTCAGTCGCAAAGCCACGCCGTCCCGTCACTACGGCAGCAGCCTGGCAGATGACGATGAGGAGGCGCTCAAGTGGGCGGCGCTGGAGAAGCTGCCCACGTACGACCGACTGCGCACCACCATTTTGCAGAAGAGCCTCGGCAGTCGAGTGGTGCACGAGGAAGTGGACGTCACCAAAATCGGATTCGAGCAGCGAAGGCAGATCATTGATAACTTGCTGAGAGTGGCAGATGAAGACAACGAACGGTTCCTTGTCAAGCTACGCAACCGCATTGACAGGTTCGCATTCTATAGAAGTTCTACTCTGTCGCAATTAATTCCATCCTGTCAATGGAGACTTCCATAGAGTACTCCAACAGTAGTGAAGTAGAGGCTCCATCAAACATACAGTACATTAGATTCGCCATCGACCATACAGGTGAACTTTGATTTGGGGTGAAGGGTGCAACGCTTAATCCATAGACATTTTACTCTCTCTTTTTGCAATTGTTTTGTAGCTTAACAGAGACTGATTAAATGTGCGAAATTTTAGATGAAACTAGGCTCTAGAGTGGTGTAGGTTAAGTCTCGAAGTGAACCTGTGTGAGGAATAGAGACTTTACAGTAGATAATTCCAATGTTAGTACAGAAGGCCGAGATTGCAATAGCTTTTGCAACGTTTTTGCTATGACTGACAGAAATTAATTATCAGCTTTGCAATGGTTTAGACAAGATGACTGCCAAAAACCGTCAAACAATTCTGCAATGATTTTGTTCAATGACACTGCCAAAAACCTATGAACTATTTTGCAATGGTTTAGTACAACATAACTGCTAGAAACCTATCAACGATTTTGCAATGGTTCAGTACAATATGACTGCCAGAAACCTAGTAACAAATTTGCAATGGTTAAATACAATATTGTGCAACGTGTTCGCAACTATTTGAGATTGCAATAGTTTTGGCAACAGTTTAGGCGTAGACAGCATTGGTTCCATGGCCAAGACGTTTGCAATTAAAAAAGTTTGCAGCATTTTGGCAATTGTTCTCAACAAACAAAGAATTTAAGGCAAACCTGTTAGCAGTTTTGCAATGGTTAAGCACAGTATTGTGCAATGTAGTTGCAACTATTTGAGAGTGCAAGAGGTTTTGCAAGAGTTTATGCATATAGATAAACGTGGGTTCCGTGGCCAAGTCTTTTGCAACAAGTTTTGCAGCACTTTTGCAATGGTTCTCAATTTGATTATAACTGGAAGGCAAAGGTTGGAACGACTACAGAACCATTGCAAAATAATTAATCAAATGTTGCGACCGCTACTTCCTGTTCTAGTGTGCGATATTCAGCTAGTACTTCATCTGTCTGCAGTGCTTAGTTTAGTTCCCCTGACCTTTGATTTTGATCTTTGGGTTGAGTGGGTCAAATCAAAGCATTTGCACATGACTGGGCATCTTGGTATTTTCGAAGAGAGAATGCTTGAGAGCTTTTTAATTTGGACATGCCAATTTTTTGATTCAACCAAATGTTCATATCTGATCATTTTGGTTGATCCGAGGGGTTGGAATTATGGATTATAAATGCTCTTCGATCTGACTATCCAATAAGTTAGAGACACGATTTTTCCGGACTGTGGACGAGGCATTAGGGAAAGGAATCGGAAAGTCCTTGAAGTAATTATGAAATTTATAGATTAGGAGTTAATTATTGTGGGTGTGGATGGGTGTTTGATTCCCACTGCAGAGTGGGAATTCAGCTGCCGACGATTGAGGTCAGATATGAGAATCTGACTGTGGATGCCAAGTGCTTCGTCGGATCTCGAGCATTGCCAACGCTCAAGAATGTCACCATCAACATTCTGGAGGTAACTAATTAATTATGTCGAGACAATTTCATTTCAATAGCCACAATCTTTGTGCTTGGAGTGCTGAAACTACGATTTGAGCTACAATCAACATTGGCCATGGTTCACAATGAAACTCTGAAGTCGCTGGAAAGTTGTCAGTCAGGGATGGTAGATGACGCGACTAACCTTAACTTGGCTTCATTGAATCTGCGGTGACGCAGAGTATCCTGGGCTGTGTGGGTTTATCGCCTGCCAAAAAGACGGAGTTGAATATCCTTCATGATGTTAGTGGGATTATCAAGCCAGGACGGTGTGTCTACATTTCCTGTAGTACTTCCATCGTAATTCTTTGAGCCTAAATCTGTCACACGGATATCTAGAATCGTGTAATGCGTGATGCTCATCCTCTTGAGAAACAGTAAGAATGGACGTATCAAAACTCGTTGAAATGACCACGATTGAATCACTAAACCCAGGAACATTGCGTTGGTGTGTCCCATTAAAGTCCAGACAATCCCACATTTTTAGCAGAACCTAATGGCTTCTGTAAGAGTGTCCAGTTGGTAGAAAATTCATGGAATCTCAATAGCCTGGATCATAATTTCTGACATGCCATCGACCTCACAGAATGACATTGCTACTGGGGCCTCCAAGTTCAGGGAAAACAACCTTGCTTTTGACTCTCTCCGGCAAAGTGGACAAATCCCTGCAGGTAGCTAGTCGAATTCCCGAAGCTCTAAAACCTAGCCTGCCATCCTTCTCTTTTTCATACCAAGTATATGCAGAAGTACGCAATTCTTAGAATGTTCGTTGCTTTCAACCTTGATGAGATCCCAGTCTTGATCTATCGATATACTCACGCCCAGCCGCTTGAAATTTTATGCCTTGCCAGGGCCAAGTGAAAGGAAATGTGACCTACAATGGACACACTCTGAACGAGTTTGTGCCTCAAAAGACTTCGGTGTATATTAGTCAGCAAGACCTTCACGTGGCTGAAATGACGGTGCGGGAGACGCTGGACTTTTCTGCAAGGTGCCAAGGAATTGGAACTCGCTATGGTACGTGAGGAATTCATTCATTACAGTAGTCAGGCTTTTAATTAATTAGTCTCTCTTTACGCGCGTGGTCTGGAGGGCAGGATATTGTATCAGATTTAAAAAAAATTTGGGGTAAGATTGAGCAGGGAAAATATTGTGAACTTGTGACCATATTTGTGCAGAGATGCTTGCGGAACTTGCGAAACGAGAGAAGCAAGCTGGAATATTTCCTGAGAAGGATGTGGATGTCTACATGAAGGTTGGTGTCAGCTCCCTTTCCTAGTAACCTGCACGTGCTAAGCAAGGACTCCAAAGTTTTGGTGCCCATGAAAATGACGTGTTTTCTAGCAATACTGTAACATGTTTCTAAAGAGCCCATCGTTAATCAGTTTTAAGAAAAAGGATTCATTTCTAATAAAATTGTGAGTGACGTGGTATTAAGAGGAGTAACCTCAACCTAAAATGGACTTTAAATCATCAAATAGCCTGGCTATTGAGTTTTTCATTTTCAATATGACGATATTACAAAAGGAGGGTTATACGAAAAGAGGCATGAAAATTGTACATCTGTATTTGGGGTAGAGACACTTGTTTTTTCAATATCATGGGTGCTGAAACGTGTGCAGGCCACTGCAGTGGAAGGGATGGAGAGCAGCATCTCCACGGATTACATAATGAAGGTTCATGCCACTACTCTCCTACCACAACTTGTTCTGTCAGAGCTTCATGGATGGTTATTGCACTGACTATTATTTTTTATTTGGTATTGACCGTTTTTTTGTGCATTTCAGATTCTAGGATTGGATGTATGCTCGAATGTCCTCGTGGGTGACAGCATGCACCGAGGCATCTCTGGAGGTCAAAAGAAACGTGTTACAACAGGTGAGTGGGGACATTCAGTTTCCAAGCCTATCTTAAACCCTGTCCAGAGGTTTTAAGACAAAATAACTGATTACAGTTTTGAGAAGAAACCATAAAGACATAAGATCCTTCATTTTCGCCAGTTTTTCTTCTTCTTCTTTCCATCTCTACACCAACTGATTCAAAGCCATGCACAAAAATCATGAAATGTCAAGTTCCAATTATCAACATTGGTGCCATGTATTGATTTCAATAGATGAGCTGACAATTAGTCTCACTGCAATTGTATTATTTGTTGGCATGGTTTGCAGGGGAAATGATCGTGGGTCCAACAAAGGCCCTGTTTATGGACGACATCTCAACTGGGTTAGACAGCTCCACCACCTTCCAGATCGTGAAGTGCCTGTCGCAGTTCTGCCACGTTATGGATGCCACCATTATCATGTCCCTTCTGCAGCCTGCTCCTGAAACTTTTGAGCTTTTTGATGACATCGTCTTGCTCTCGGAGGGCCAAGTTGTGTACCACGGCCCCCGCGACCACATCCTGGACTTTTTTGAATCTTGTGGGTTCCTTTGCCCGGACCGCAAAGGTGTGGCCGATTTTTTGCAGGAGGTAATTCATAAAAACTCCAGACCACTATTCAATCCAAAGTTAAGGATGTAACAAGAACAAAACATAAACACTCCTTGATGTCTCTTCTAATTCCATCTATAGTTTCAGCAATTGGCTTGCTCAAATGGCTTCGGACTTGCCGTTAGAAGAGATTATTGGCTAGTTATCGGACCACTGTCTTGAAATCCATCACTGTGGCTGTGATGGATTTACTCTTGTCATTACTAAAAGCCACATGAAGTTTGAAAAATAATAGGTTGATATCATAACATTTATTGAATGTCTCTAGAGTGGAACTAAAGAGTGTATTCAAAACACGTGTACCTAGAACATACCTAGAATACATTCAATCATACAGAATGATTTTTGGTATGTACGAAGTGTTCTGTTTTTTATTTCTCTCGTTGAATGCCTCGAAGTACCGTTTCATCTCACGTGGTATCGATCATATACAAAAATTCCAGGTGACCTCGCGGAAGGATCAAGAGCAGTACTGGAGCAACGGCAATCAAAACTACCGATACGTGTCGGTGAAGCAATTTTCAGAGAGGTTCAAGATGTTTCATGTGGGCCTGCACTTGACGGAGGATCTGGCCACACCGTATGACAAGGAGCTCTCCCACAAGGCAGCTCTCACGTTTGACAGTTATGGCGTCAGCAACATGGAGCTTTTCAAGGCCAACTTCTCCAAGGAATTTCTCCTCATGAAGCGACAGTCGTTTGTGCATATCTTCAAATCTTGTCAGGTAAGTGAAAAGCTTACACACCCAAACATTTCTTACTGGAATTCAACATTAAAAAATAAATGGTGACAGAAATTGCAGAGATAGTAAAATGTTATTTCAATGTTGGCTTTGTAGAATTGAATGCGCACGGCATGGGAATATCGTAGCAGGAATCTGTCACCGTAATTATCAAGGTTGTTGGCTTTGTCAAATTAAAAGGCATTAAACTTACATTAGGATTATTAACGTTGATCTAATGCCAGTCACATGCTATTTGCGATGTTGCAGATTGGGATCATCGCCTTGATTGCCATGACGACATTCTTCCGCACAACCATGGGCCATAAAACAGAAGCCGAAGGGGCGGCGTACTTGGGAGCCCTGTTCTTTGGAATTTTGATTGTCATGTTCAATGGCTACGCGGAGCTTTCCATGACCATCTTCCGGCTGCCCGTGTTTTACAAGCAAAGGGACTTGCTGTTCTACCCTGCTTGGGCTTTCGCATTGCCCAGCATGGTCTTGAGCATCCCTTCTTCCATTGTGGAGGCTGGAATCTACACCATCATTACGTACTACGGAATGGGCTTCACTCCTGAAGCCAGCAGGTATGCACAAAAATCTAATGTCGGTAGTGCCCAAATTGGCACTGTAATATTGAATTTATGTGAGGAAATTCTTGCATATTTTGAATCTCACTTCGATTTTGTGAAACGAGGATGTTATGAGAAAGAATGTTATAAACGATGCCGAGTTTTTGTTGCAATGGCCTCTGGGTACGGAATTTTAATATGATCCGTGTCTGAGTGCAGGTTCTTCCGGTCCTTTCTTTTGCTGACCTTGGTGCACCTCATGTCGAGTGCGTTGTTTCGACTGATAGCTGGGATTTGCCGAACCATGGTGATTGCCAACACGGGCGGCACGTGTGTTCTCATCGTGTTTGTGTTGCTGGGAGGGTTCATCATCCCCAAAGCCAAAATCAAGCCCTGGTGGATCTGGGGCTACTGGTCGTCGCCGATCACGTATGCCGAGACGGCCATCACTGTGAACGAGTTTCTGGCACCTCGATGGGCGACAGTGAGTTGCTAGCTTAATTTTTCTATTTTCTTTTCTTGCTAATGGGATGCATTTAAAAAATAACTAGAAAGTTTGGAAAATCGTAAAGATTTAGCAATGCAAATGAATGAAAGATTGTGGGGACGAAAACGTGACCTAGTTTGCACTTAATATAGGAGAATAAGAGATGAGCCAACCTTGGTGAAACTAGTGCTGATATTTGGAATTGTCGTCCTTTTTCAATTCAATTATGCTGATTTTTTTAGCATGTTTCAATTCCTTCGTTGGACAGACATTACATAACGGCACCATGACGCTTGGGCACAAAGTGATGCACAACTTTGGAATCCGTCGGGAGGCTTACTGGTATTGGCTGGGAGTGGCCACACTCGCTGGTTACATGATCCTTTTCAATGCGTTGTACACGCTCACTCTCACGTATCTAGATCGTAAGCGCTCTATCCTTTTGTAATCAAGCATGTGTGTATTAAACCCTGCGTATAGTGAAGTGTCTATTATGAATACCCTGCCCGATTGTCATGTGGATAGGTATCTTAAATTACATAATATAATACACTAATGCGTCAAGGGAGTTATTTGGGAGTCACAAGGACTTGTAGTTTATTTTTTTTATATCTGACACGTATCAAATCACCATATTCTCAACTGCTGGTTTCTTATTCTCTTTCCAATATAGTCTGAACTCAAGTTTCGAAACCTGAAAAAGTCGATGAATAAAACCCTGGAAACCTGTCTGTTGGATTTTAGACAAGACGAAGTTGCATGTCTCTCGTCCTATTTGCTATTAAAGCTTCTTTGTGACTTCACAGCGTTGGGAAAGCCACAAGCAGTGATATCAGAAGAAGCTCTGGCTCTGAGAAACGCCAACCGAACAGGGGAGGAGATTGCTGTCTCAACCAAGCCCAAGTGCAAGAAGCGTGCAAGATCAAAGGAATCCTTCAACATTTATGGTACGATGCTAGCTAACAAAATATCAATTCAGTTACCTTGTGTTGCCTCTGATCATATGAACCTTAATATGAACATCGCCAAGTTAAATTCGTGCATGATGGACTTTACATTAGACAAAACAATTGACAGATTTTGAACCCTGACCAGGTTTATCATTGTACCCCTTTCGGGAGATAAAAAAATTGTCCCAATCTGCATAGACCTGACAAGCTTCTACAAACTGCGTCAACTAAGAAATGTTGAACATAACAGTCTTCACCTTAGTAGTTTCGACTTTTTGATGTAGGGTTGTTGTTATCCTTTTCTAATGCCCATGATTTCTTACTGATGCAGAATGTGACACCCGAAATGAAAATGACCATCACGTCCAAGACCATGTTTTGAGAGTAACCCATGGGAGCAACATTGAGCTGCCCACCATCCGAGGCTCAGGACAACGGCGAGGCATGATCCTGCCATTCAAGCCATTGGCGATGTCATTCAATGACATCAAGTACTTCGTCGACATGCCAGCTGAAATGAAAGCACAAGGGGTGACGGAAGAGCGTCTCCAGCTCTTGTGCGGAGTCACAGGTAATGGATTATGTGCATAACCTTTGAACGCCTTAATCCTTTCTAGATTTTTTGCACATTTTTGCTTACATCTCTGTCCAAGCATATATTGTACCTCAATTTCGTCAAATTGGTCATAAAGCAAGCTTAGTTTTAAAGATTCAAGTATTACTCTGAATGAAAGAGTTATTTGGACAAAACATTGCCCTAGAGTAGACTTGGGTTGAAGCACTCTGTTCACCATCACGAATATGAATTTTAGAAAGCTATGATGCAATTAGGTATGCTTACCCTGTATGACCTTTTCACCTTCAAGTTTTGCTTTACTTACAAGCATATTATGAACTATATCCGTATGAGAAGAGGGTATACTAACATTGTTTTTTTGTCTTGGACACCAGGCGCGTTTCGTCCTGGCGTGTTGACAGCCTTGGTGGGCGTGAGTGGTGCTGGAAAGACCACCCTCATGGACGTGCTGGCCGGGAGGAAGACGGATGGCTACATTGAAGGGGAGATTCGGATCTCAGGGTTCCCGAAGAAGCAAGAAACGTTTGCCAGAATTTCAGGGTACTGTGAGCAGAATGACATTCATTCCCCTCAAGTGACTGTCAAAGAGTCCCTCACTTTCTCGGCTTGGCTGCGTTTGCCTCCAGAAACCGACCCCAAAACTCGTGTGGTAAGATCATTTCTCGGTCCATTTGTGTCCGTTTATGCAGTTCTCACAGATGTGTATTGTGATGCATTTTGAGTTTGCGCTTTGTATATAAGCTTTGAGCAAACATTTAAGGGAGAGTAATGGACCTAAGGTACAACTAATACATCTCATTAGCACATTTTTGTGCAGTCCCAAGTATGCGATTGTGGTGCATTGTTGAGCTTGCTCTGTATATGCAAGCTTCTGCAGATCTTTTGAAAATAAAAGTGGACCTCGAAGTGGACATAACTTAACAAATACCTTAACCACATAACATAGTCATCCCTTGCATAAAGAGGTCATGAATTATTTGTGATTAAAACCATATCACTTCGGAATTCTCACCAATTAGAAATGACAGTGTCACTTTTCTTTATTTTAAATGGAAAGTTAAATGAACCTACAACGTGGCACTTCTCAGCAGCAGCAGCAGCAGCCCATTTCGACAACCGCTCTTTGATTGTAAAACCAAGTTCACATAAATTTCGAGCCTTTTCTTCAGGAGAAGTTTTGTGAAGTTTTTTCTTTGCATCAGTCAAATTGAATAGTGGGTTGGATATGATGCTTTTGAGCAGCAATTTGTGGAGGAGGTGATGGAGCTGGTGGAGCTGAAGTCCTTGGAGCATGCTCTGGTGGGGTTGCCGGGAGTGACAGGTCTGTCGACCGAGCAAAGAAAGAGGCTCACCATTGCAGTGGAGCTTGTGGCCAATCCTTCCATTGTGTTTATGGATGAGCCCACAAGTGGGCTGGATGCCCGTGCAGCGGCCATTGTCATGCGAACGGTCAGGAACACCGTGGACACGGGGCGCACTGTTGTGTGCACCATTCACCAACCCAGCATTGACATCTTTGAATCGTTTGATGAGGTGCGCCGCGCTCACATCTCATGCCATTTTTTGACTTAAAGTCCTTTAGTTTGCTTCTGCTCGAGTGAAGGAAATGACCTGAAGAAGACCCACAACTGGTCGAATTGGTCATATAGGTTTTCTCATTTACTAAAAAAAATGCATATGTCATCATGAGAAATAAAAATTCTCTAGAGATTGGACAATGACGAATATCGGATTCTAGCTAAGGGTCTTGGGAGACAAGTAACTTCAAATGCTACATTGAGACTTAAAAGATTTACTTAGTCTACACAAACCATGTTTCCACTAGTAATTTGTCATGAAAAATAAGAGATCTCTAGAGGTTGAACAATGGCGAAGGTAGGATTCTAGCTAAGAGTCTTGGGAGTGAAGTGACTTCAAATGCTAGATTGAGACTCCAGTTTAAGGAAGTATTCTAATCTCGGACGATTTTGTTGTGCGCAGATGTTGTTGATGAAGCGAGGAGGCCAAGTGATATACATGGGACCACTGGGGCGGAATTCGGAGACGCTGATCAAGTATTTCGATGTTAGTAAGCCAATTTTGATGTGTTGATGCCCACGCAGAGACCACTGAGTGATGGTCATATCTTATGCTCTTTTGTGATCTGATCCATCAATTGCTAATGTAGACAGAATTTTTATAAAAAAATCTTAAATCTCTACTTCCTGCCGTTCTGCAGGAGATTTCGGGAGTGCCCAAAATTAAGGAAGGCTTCAACCCAGCGACATGGATGCTGGATGCCACGAACGCAGCAGTGGAATCACACCTCAAAGTCGATTTTGCAGAAATCTACCAGCAATCCACTCTCTTCGGGTTCGTCATCTCTGTGTTTCAGGAATGCAACAAATTAATCAAACGAATAGGATTGAAGCTAGCTGATGCACTTCTGTTGCTTGTCCGCTGAAACAAACAACTTGTATCTGATGGCAGACATAACAAGGAGCTAGTGAAGGCACTGAGTGTCCCAGCCAGAGGAGCGAAAGACTTGTATTTTCCAACACAGTACTCGCAATCCTTCTGGACCCAAATCGTAGCCTGTCTCTGGAAGACCAACCTGACGTACTGGCGAAGCCCTGATTACAACTGCGTGCGTTACTTCTTCACGCTCATGATGGCCTTCATCGTAGGGTCCATGTTTTGGGGCGTAGGCAAGGATACGTAAGTTTGCCAACCCACTCTCACATTGACAAGGATTATTCTCTTTTTTTATTTTGTCCTTTCATTTGACGGAAATTAACTCCACAATTGGTAAGTAATTTGGTGGGTGGATTGTACCTGCAGATCCGACCAGATGAACTTGTTCAGTGTCTTGGGAGGGATGTTTGCAGCGACCTTGTTTCTGGGTGTCAACAACGCTTCCAATGTGCAGCCAGTAGTAGCTGTTGAAAGGACGATTTTTTACAGGGAGCATGCGGCAGGAATGTACTCGGCTGTCCCCTACGCAATCGGCCAAGTGAGAATTAACTAAAGCCCCACATGCAATTCCTTCTGAACATTTTGATTTAAGTAAATTCTTTTCTCAATGGCGGGTTTTGCTGATGCAGATGTTGATAGAGATTCCCTACTGCTTGATCCAAAGCATCATCTTCTCCTTGCTCACGTACTCCATGATGAGCTTGGCATGGACGGCTAAGAAATTCTTCTATTACATGTTCATCATGTATTTCACTCTCCTCTACTTCACATACTACGGCATGATGGCGGTGGCTCTCACACCAAATCACCAAGTGGCTGCCATTGTGTCCTCGGGGTTCTACTCCATCTTCAACCTCTTCTCGGGCTTCATGATCTTCAAACCTGTAAGCAAGCTCTCTACCAAGCTCTCTTAATATTAATGTAGGATAAGAATTCAACAATATTTCTGTTTTTCCTCTCATATTACTAAGATAATTATATCTAATTGCAACAGTCCAAAAACGCGCACAATGAGTACATATTGATTTTAAGCATTAAGACACCTCATGATCAGAACTCTTTTCAGTTTCAGATCGTCTGCTAGTAAAACTTTCATCCCTTGCAACATTTGCATATGGTATCTAAATAACGTCATCTGCGGTGCGTTGGAATCCTGTTTGATATGCCAACAAGAATACTTTAAAGTGTGACCATTTCAATAAAATTAGCTGCGTCACAATTAGCTGCGTCACTTAATACAAACTCTCATTCTTAAGGGTGGCCCTGTGCAGAACATACCCGTGTGGTGGGTCTGGTACTACTGGGCGTGTCCTGTGGCTTGGACGCTGTATGGACTGATCACAACCCAGTTTGGAGATGTGACGAGCCTCGTAACGCCTTCGGATGGTTCGCCTCCGATCATGGTGAAAGAGTATGTGGAGAAGACGTTTGGGATGACTTCGGACATGATTGGTCCTGCAGTGGCCATGCCGGTGGTGTTCACGGTGGTCTTCGCAGCTGTTTTCGCAATAGGGATCAAGTATTTCAACTTCCAGCAGCGATGAGGATCACCTGCAATGTTAATTGTACATTACTTTATTTCTAATAGGGGTGAGCAGACAAAGGTGTGAAAGGGTTCAATCCAGTAACGTAGAAGTCATGAAGAAGAACACACAGTTTCGAGGAGAGAGTTGAATCAGGACGTACCCTGGAAGATGCACCAATGAGCGAATTTTATTCTTCGTAAATCGCAGAATTAAACTTACTGCGTTCAGTATTTTTAGGTGAACATTTGATCAAACCTTGCCAGACTTGAACCACCGTGGCCCACTTCCCATCTCAAGTAAGCTTCAAAGTCAATGGTGTATTTACATTCGCTGGTTTTTTCCAGACCTACTTCAGGGTCAAAATCACACCCAATTCGAGGCAAGGTAATAACTCATTGCTATGCAAGATGCTGTTAATACAGGTAACCACTTGAAGCTTCCTTCTATTAAAGTTTGAGGTATACTACCAGAATTGCTTTAAGAGTCCCCCTGTTTTTTCACTATTCCTGGGCTTCGTCAGGATTATGATACTATGGTGCTCTTCAATCTGCACTTGAACTTCTGGTCCTGTTCTTTGTTCGAATCCTGCCTCGCCTTCGTTCAATAGTTGATAGCTGGAACTCACACTGCATATGCTTCATAGTGTTTTAAAATTAGCACCAAATATTCGTTCTAGAGCTTCAATTGCAGTCAAGGGAATTGGGTTAAACCCCGTACCCTTCATAGAGATTACGAGAGGGTTCTGACCAGATGGAAGAAAGGCTGCAATAATTCAGAGAACCCAAAGAACAAGACCAGCAATGTTGAGAAATAATGAGAAGCTGACAAGTGGAAGTGCAATGGAAGAGCCTCCTCTTGCGGGATTTAATAAGCTCATGTCAAAGATTCGATCGTCTAATACAATGATACATTGGTCGTAAATCGACCTCACAAGCAGCCGCGAGTCTGCCGCTATGTTATATTGATCATACAACGATGTGTTGTTTCCCAGTATAAAAAAATTCAGTAAGGTAGTACAGTGGTATTTGCTGTGAAGCTGACATTTACAATTTGTGTGTCTTCGTGTGCAAAAGATCTGGGCGCCGTATCACCTAGTAAATGGCTGAATCGTGAAGTACTGTCTTCCTCCGCCTGTACAGAATAATCTTCCTCTCAAATCATGGTGTCCAATCTTAGGTCAATGACACACCCCTGAAGGTTTTGGGAAAATTCGACGGGAGTCGCAACAACGTCAGGCTTGCGAATGCAGCGCCACGCCGGCGGGTTCTGGGAGAAGTCGCACAGAACAACGAAGCCTTGGCCTTCATTGGCTTGGAAAATGTACACAATGTCGCCGTGGCCAGCGCCTTGAAGCTCGTACTTGAGATACGAAGACGGGTCGACATAGGTCGAATTGCAAACCTTGGGGCACATTTGGGGAAAAAGTGCGTCGGGCATCGCTGTGACGGGTTTCCAGAGCTTCTTCTGAACGAACTCCCAGATGGCGATGCCTGCAATTGTGGAAGCCACTCGGTCTTCCCGGAATCCAACCAGGAGGAGACGGTCGTTGGACTCCACAAGAAAGGGTGGGAGAACGTCGGCGAGGTGAGCTCGGCCCTTCCACATTCGTTTCAGCGACGGGTACTCCGTGAACACTAGATCAGGTGGTAGGGAGACTCTCAGAGGTCGCCATCGTGCGGTCTTCGTGTCGTAAGCCAGGAATGTATGGTGTTCTGCCAAAGCCACCATTCCACTCTTGTCAGATTATATGAAGTGGTAGCGACAAATTGTCTGTTAATATATCAGAAAATCACCTTGTACTAATAGCAAATGTGATCACAATCTTCTCCGGAAAAGTGGAGTCCAAATAAGAAATGTTCCTGCAGGTGGAATTTGAGCTGTCTTAAGCCCTAAAATACGAAACTCAGGATCGCAACCAATATAGCAATCACATGTAGCCAAAGGTGATAACCAGAACAAGTGTACGTTCTACGACGATCCATCTCAAAAAACATCTCCGGTTCGGCACTGCAACTCACGTGTGACCTACACGATAGCGAAATTAAGCGCTGGAGATTCTTTTCCATATAGAAAAATAAATGAGCACTCCATTTGCGTGCATCCTTCAACTAATCAATGGTCTCATGTAGAGTCGAGGAGTTCGAAACTTGAATCTGGCCCTCAAGAATTATTTACTAGTACCATGGAATAGAATGAGGTGGCGGAAAATAGTACCTCGGTTGGGATCGAAGGACAGCATTTGATTGAACCGCATGTGGTACACAACGCCGTTGCAATACGCCGTGGAGGTCCGCATCTCGTCGCAGACATGACTCTGCTGATTGTTGAATTTCTCGCACGTGGTGCGCCAGCACTCCGTTCGCGAATCGTAAACCTCGGTGGTCTGCACTTGCTGGTCGTATTCCAGCCCCCCGGCCACCACCAATTTATAATGACCCCCGAAGCCCTTGGAACCCGCCGACTCAGTGAACATGCTGATAACGGGCCTCTGCCTACGTTTAAGCACTGGCGGCAGCTTCTTCCACGACCTGGTGATGGGGTTAAAAACTCCGAACCGGATGAAATGGCTCTTGAGAGCGCTGATTTCGTACACCATGAGGCCTGACGCAGCGCCGCACAACGACAACCCGCCGATTTTCTGCACCGTGGCAAAGTGGGGGATCGTGGTGAACGTTTGCCAATCGTCATGCACGGGATCAAATGCGTGTAGCTTATGAGGGCTTCCGGGACCGCCATTTTCGAACAGAAACAGCCACGAACGAGGATTGAAGTCGGCTATTGACTCGTCTCCCAAAAGCCGCCCGGCATAAATCTCTCTATCCGCTCGCTTGCTCACCAGGCGCGTATGAACGAGCGACGTGAGAGGCAAGTGCGACAGGATTCGTGCCACGAGTTCCGGTTGCAGGTTGCTCCATATTTGGCTATCGAGAACTGGCGACTCTAAAACATTTCTCCGTGATTGAAATTGTGACGCTCCTGGAAAGTCCGAGCTCATCAAAAGATTCAGCTGACTCCAACGGCTCAGTTGCTTGTTTGCAGACGAGCTCAAAAGAATCTGCCTATTTTGTACTAACGTTCCCATGGTGTTGCTAAGATTTTCAAAAGTAAATTTGTCTACGACGAACGTCAACACCAATCTCTCTTCTTATTCAAAAAACATCGAAGAAGAAATTCAATTACGACGAGATGAATCAATTCAAGCCTATGCATGACCTGACCTCGGAATCTCTCTTCTTATTCGAGGAGATGCAATTGCGACAAGATGAATCAATTCAAACCCGTCCATGAGCTCAAGAACGCGAGTTATACTTCCTTTCTAAAGAAACACAAATATAAAGGGGAAAAAGCAAGAACTCACTCTACTCTAGAAATCAACTCAATTCCAATCTCATGACAAATACACACAAATACACACAAAACACAAAATAAGTCCTCAACGACTCAAATTTTGATTTCTCGTCGACCTCAAACTCCCACTCAACTTCCTCATACAAACGTTTTTCCCCGCAAATCAATTTTTCTCCAACCTCTTGACAAATAGTAACACATACAAAAAAATAAACGCAAAAAAAATCTTCCTCAACGAGTCAAATTTTTCGAATCTCTCTCGACTTCGAACTTCCACTCTGCGTCGGAGAGCGACCGTGCCTTCTCCTCAAAATCTAGAAAACGAAACCGAAACTGATGGCGCGGCTCAAAATTCTGGTACAAACCGGCGCTTTCCTCTAATTGTTTCCAAAATCCGATCCGCTCGTAAGAAACTGATCGATCCTCAATCAATTCAACCAGCTTCAAGAACCTTCTCCCAGACACTCACTTCAAACTTACTGCACATCCAGACACAACACTCCAAAAGGACACTCCCTCACAGTCGACACTAAGGATGATCTCTGACCAGGCAGCGCGAGACTGATTACTACACCTCCCTTTACACCCTTTCAAACTTTCAGTTCCGGCGCAAGGGCAAGAAGCTTCGAGCACAACACCACCTGGCACGATGGCCTTGCATCCGGGACTCCACTTCGGGCTGCGACTCTACAAATTAGGAAGCTAAGCTTCTACTTATGGCGTCTTAGTTTCTTTTCTATTTTATTGCAAGCAGCGTCGTAAGTTTTACTGCAAATTCGGTGTTGCGGTGGAGCACTCTTCGGATCACCGGAACTGGAAGATTGATCAATGGCCGCGCCTGCGAGTTGCAAGAGAGAGAGTCAAAGGGCGCCTGCCCCCGTTGGTTGGTTGGTTGCAGACCTTGTCAAAGGCTAAACTCCGAGCAGGTCAATGCCTGCGTTTGTTGATGGGATGCTTCTATAAACAGCAACTCGTTCCTTTTCCACCGCAATGGAATGAAGATCACTGTTGGAATTTAAGAATTCTGGGACAGGAGTGGATACAAGGTCCAGTACTCTTACTGTTCTGTGCGGGGAGGTCCAATGTTGTCACTCCTGGAAGTGCCGCTGATTTGGATGATTTGGATGATTGGGAAAAACTCCCCAAATTTTAGGGTTCAATTGTTGTCACACTAATGGGCCGACACTTGAGTTGGAAGATTTGCTTGAGTTCAGAAAACTGAAATGCAAATTGTATGCGAGTGAGTGGAGTGTTCTACAAACAAGGGTTGACTAGTTGAGTATTCTCATTTGGATAAGGAAATGAGACATTATTATGGCTCAACAAAGTTGTTTGTATTGTTAAATATGGAGTCTAATCTGAAGAGTATTAGTGTGCCCTGTCCTGTTGGCATAGTCAAAAGAAAAAACCAATTTTTTAATTTTCTTACTTGTAATAACTTCAAAATTTCATGACTTTTCCACCATAGGTCCAAATGCCACAAAACAAAGTCCATGCAAACCTCCTTGTTGAGAGCTTTCCAACAGCACCAAAAATGTGACCAAGGGACGCACAATCTGGGAGATCCCAATGCATCAAACCAACAAACAATTAATGGATGGATGTTGAGCATATCATGTAATAATTTCACCCCTTTAAGGAAAAATCGCAAATAATGTTTCTTTGAAAATATTCTAAAAATGTTATTAATCATGAAGTTTGTACTCATTTGAATAGTAAGGTAGAAAGCACATTGTAGAATGTTTGGTCATTGCACATAAATACAGTTATTGGATTCAAATGTTTTACAAAAGAACATCAAATTAGGGTTTATTTCACATATAATTTGCCCAACTATTTTTTGGAAAAAAAATAATACATTATAAATAGTCAAAACAAAAACATACAACTTCCAATTGTGGCCCCCGAGGAGGACCATTCTTGTCTTTTGGGATTCTAATTGGTGTCTCACTTATTTTCCTACATGGATTCAATAGAAATCCCCAAGCATCCCTTTGTACAATGAAACAATGAATGAAACTTTTACCATGTGTAAAAGTCACATGGATGAGTTCACTGAATTTACTAAATGCCCGGGGAGGACACTCCCCGTGTTTTAGCAACCCACGTGCGGCGGAAAAAGTAATACATGTAATCTTAAAATTTAATTTTTTTTTCCAAAAAAAAAATTATGGATAGATTTTACTACTTTAAAAGTTTATGTTTTGAATTATTGGTATTTTTTATGCTACTAATAATTAGTTATAAAAAATTTAAGAAAAAAGATACATTGTAAAGCTGAAAATAACTTATACACCTCTATATTATATAAGAAAAAAAAATGAAAAAAATGAAAAAAATTCTAAATAATAGCTTTCTATTGAAAGTTTATTTTGGTTGGATATTGATGCAATAGTCATCTTCAAGTGAGCTCTATAAATATTTTAGTTGGAGAACATGCCATTTTAGTTCATTTTTCAACCCTTTCTAGACATTATATTTTATGTTATTTGGAATTGAAATTTTTGTCAATAGAAACCTTTAGTCATTGTTAAACAAAGCTCAAAATTTTAGGATGAAATTATAGTTTATTCAAAAGTAAATAGGGGGTCAAAAAATCACTCCGCCACACATGGATACCCCAAATGTAGTGAGAGTGACCTCCCCTAGACTAAACGGTGATTTACCAATCCTTTTATCTTCAAGTCCAAAGCCTTTAAGTCCCAATTGCACATTAGAATATAATAGAACTCAATTGGATTGAAAAGCAGAGTTGTGAATTAGATTGCAGTCCATAATGGGTCTACTTACTTTACAATAAGAAAATTGAAGACAAATTTCAGCCCTACTAAAGGCCATTTTACAGCATGCCGCAGTGCAATTACAACTGAATAATTATTATTTTTTACTAAAAAAAAATATAAAAATATAGAGCCCACTTGACCACCAATAGTGCCACATCAAATTGGCTGTTTTAAAATTTTTACTTTATTTCTTGTAGATTATTAAATTTTTAAATTTAATTTTCCCCTTATTTGCACTACTGCCAAAAGTCAAACAGACTTTTGTAGGATTCAGATTTTTGTAATGTGCAACATTTACAATAGTACAAATACTATTGGAAGCAAGTCAATGCAAAAGTATATATTTTTATACCAAAGCTCAAATTGAAACTTCACTAATTAAGTTAATCCCTAAAGGTTCTTTAACCCCTTAAGTTCCTTGAGTATGTTTTCATCCAAAATACAAGTACAAAAAATTTGAATTTCTTTTTTAACACATGTAATCGTAGGATCTTGTAGTATGCTGACTTAAGAACATGTAGTAAAAATTTCCAAAATTTTCACCACATAGATTGCAAGATATAAGCATTCAAATTCATTGAAATCATGTTTTTGGCCCTACAAAAAATGGGCAGCTACACTTCATAAGCTCACTTTTATATCAAAAAATGTCCAAATGGTGGTGCTTCTATAGATTCTTTTTTCTAGACAAGTTAGGTACATGCTAAAATAATTCACATCATTTGAAATTGTACCAACATATAGAACGTCAATTTCGTTAAAATGGCATATGAAATCCGCCACTTTGTCTGAACATCTAGGACAAGTATAGATGTAAACCCACCAAAGTTTTGGAATGCCGCCATTTTAATGAAATTCACGTTATAGGAAAAAAATAGTAAGTAGAAAGAAGTAGAAAATGATTCAAAATACAAAATTGTTAAGAATTTAGTTATAGAACTGAAAAATGCCAATCCTAATGGTTTCAATGTTATAGTAAACAATCTACATCCTATGATTTTATTTTTTTCCAAAAATATTGAAAATTGAGTTTAATAAAAGACTTCAAAGTTTATTTTGAAGTAGAGAATCCATAATTCCCTACAAACTAAAACTCCCCATAACTTTTGACACATTAGTCAAAATGGAATGACTCAAAGCTTTCCACGTATATGTAACTCTAGAAAACCAATTCCAAATTTTATTTTAAAAAGAAGAAGGGATTTTTAAAAATTTGCCTGGATTGCCCAACCTGGGAAAAAGCAACATATGGGGCCATAACTTTTGACTCATATTTCCAAATGCCATGAAATTTAGTGCAGATGAAAGATATTCCTCGTCTACACCTTCTATAAAAATTTCAGCCCCAAATATGCAAAATCTCTAGTCACAAGTACCTACCCAACCACAAATTTCTATACAACCAAAAAATGCATATTGGTCCTTTAGGGTTTAATGTTTAGAGGCCAAAACAAGCTTCAAAATACTCTTTGGCAAAGCAAGGCTAAAGTCTTCATCATTTTGTATTATTTTACAAATCCAATTGCATGATCTTTTTGTGAACTTATTCAAATATATCTTCCCCAAATTTCAAAGTGCACACTCCTACTAATTGCAAGATTATAATGCCTAAACTTCTTTTTTTAAATAGTCTTATCTAGCCTTTACAAGAGGTGAAATTTTTGTCTTTCAATATTTAAAACAAACAAACATATAGGTCCCATTACTTGTGCAATTTAGTCTACATGTTGGAAATTAGGATGAAAACACATGAAAATAATTTAATAGAAAATAATCTCGTATTCATATATATATATATATATATATATATATATATATATATATATATATATATACACACACACACACTATTATTATTTTTTCCAGCAAATAGTAGGGTGGAACAATTTTTACAAATACTTTAAAAACCATTAAAAATGATTTAATTTCTAAATTTTTAATTAAATCCAAATTATAAAACTCTAACAATTTGATGTGGCACTACCAGTGCCTCACTAGATTGTGATTACATTTTATTTTATTATATTTATTTTTTAAATTATTCTTTTAACAATACTTTTTTATTTTGTTATTTTGTTAAATAATACTGAAGGTATTTTACTTGGGATGCTCTCTTGCCTCAACACCAAGTCCTGCCATGCCACCGAACTTAACCAAGCAGCAATAGTCGACGAGAGGCCCGGCCCTTGTAACACTTTCATTTCCATAATAAGAATGAGCTTCAATGGAGCCCAGCACGAGGGCCAGGGTGAATTGACCCCCTCGTTGCCCCCACAGGGGTAAACACTCAAATTATTTATTTGCAACATACGATAATATTTTGAAATTCTGAATTCGTATTTGCAATCGGAGGCCCAAAATTCAACAATAGAGGTGAAGAATTATCAACAAGCACGGCACAAAATAGGGGGCAATTTTTTTAGATTATCCTTTGTTGGGGCGACAAGGGGGTCAATTCTCCCTGGCCTTGCAAGAGGGACGTTAAGCTTATTTGTACTAGAGAATGCACTCTCCATGGGGCATTCTGACTTGCAAGTGGGCTCAGGTAGGACGAGCCTTGGTGTTAAGAGCAGGTTCCCATTGCATAATTGGTTGTTGACTGGGGTTTTTTTTTGGACACAAGCGTGTTGAAGAACACATTGCGAGGGAATCCATAAGGTAGAGAGGCTGATTTCACACTAGGTAAACCACTTACCACTACTAGGTTCCACCATCATCCGGTAGTTTAGTCATCTCGGACCGATCGTTGTTGACTTCTCAACACTAAAATGGCACCATTTCATTGGTAAGCTGTCACCCATTGTCATTAGAAGTTGCAACTTATAACCTTTTTTCCTTTCAACTTGCTTCCTACACCCTTGGATCTTGAAGATCAAAGGTTGTGACTGGAACATGTACAACCAATTATGTACAATAACCTAATATATAATTGACTCTTTCCGTGCATCGTAGGCACCTTCTTGGCCCGGCCGATTTTGCAAAGCAATTTGGCTGCAAAGTAGCACGAATCGCTCACACCTGATCTTCACGTACAAATACTGCATAGAGTTACAACAATGGGCCAAAGTTGGGTCCACTGCAAGGACTGCCCCAGGATTAAGCTACCGTCTCATTGTTGGGCGCTGCAGATGCCCCCCCTTGCACGGCATTTTTGACATAACTTACAGTCGGTACTGTACTGCACCCTCCGTCTCTCACTGCCAGCAGTCAGGTACCAATCGTTGACCTCGAAGAGGCTTTTCCCGAGAAAGAAAGGGAACCTTCACTTGTACAGTGCCCTGTAGAAAGTAAGGTAATCCCAATTTCGACTTGTAGGAGTATCTTTCAAAATTTGACTTTTTCAGACCTAACTTTGAGTTAAATATATTCTTTTATGCAATCTTGATGAGCACACCAAATTTCAATTTCTAAGAGACAAAAATTCCATTTTTGAAAAATTGTTTTATTTGTTTTTCAATGTGATAGAAAATAATTGATTGAAAAATATTAGTGTTGAATTTTTTTAATTTCATTTGTGCAAATATTTAAGAAACATTTTACTTTTAGAAAAAATGAACATCACCTAGGAAATTTCTTACGCTACAACAAATTTAGTGTCAAGGTATTGCTAATCAAAAATTTGTACAACAAATTTTTGTAGATTATAATTGACATTTGGAAAATCAATTGCACCATCATACTTAAAGGTAAAGTCATAATGCAAGGATCAATTAGTAAAATATAATCAAAATTTAGAAGTATTTATTTCATAAAATTTGAGAAGGCAACACTTTGACATTAAATTTGCTATAGCATGAAAATTTTCATGAGTTATAATTTCTTTTTCTAAAAGTGAAATGTACACATTGATATTTCTTAAATATTTGCACAATAAAATTCAAAAAATTCATCACCAATATTCTTCAATCAATTATTTTGAATCACAATGAAAAACACACAAAGCATTTTTTCAAATATGATATTTTTATTTTTTGAAATTGAAATTTGATGCACTGATCAAGATTGCACAAAATAATAAGTTAGTTCTCAAATTTTGGTATAAAAAAGTCAAAATTTGAAAGATATATCTACAAGTTGAAATTGGAATTACTTTATTTTCTAGAGGATACTGTACCCCCCTTGTGATCTCTTGTTAATCCTTCAAAGGCTCTTAGGGTCCCTCTATACAACATGTATTTAGCCTTATAACTTTCCAATTGTGGTTTAATATATAAATTGTGATACATTTTTATTTACATAGTATCATGATCATTAATTTACTTTGTATTGAAAAATATTTTATCAATGATTTTTTGATCAAATACCACCAAATTCATAATATATTATACTACCAAAGGGCTTTCAAGCCCTTCAAGGGTAAACTTAAGTTATTAGGGTGCAAATGTGGAGCGATTTCATTGTTGTTTTTCATATCACTACCAAATTGGACTTCATGAAGTATTGCAGAATTTGAGGCCCTTTATTAGGTGCAATAAGGTAGAATAACCCATCGAGGTCAAAAGTAGGAGTTTTCCGCATGTCATTGTTGGAAGTTTTAATTTATTTTCTCACAAAAAGACAAGGAGTGTGAAAAATGGCGAGAGCAATTGAAATTACATTTATTCAACAAAGTATGAATTTGTTATAAAATTTTGAAGTGTGTTGCTACCTATCATGACCCAAAAGTAAGTCTTTGGACTACTTCCAAACCAACAAAAAATGTATCCACAATGGTCATCTTACTCACCTAAAGTAATCATTTCTAAGATGGCTACAACATAAAGGACTACAAAAGTCACTTATTGCAACGAATTTACACTCAAGACAAGTTCCTATTATAGCGACTAATCACTCTATTATTGTCACCTAAGACATTGATTGCAGTCCAAATCTCATTTATTGAATTTTTTTTATAAATGGCCATTTCCTAGGAATTCGAATGGATCTTTTGACCTTAATGGTCTACAAATCTACCTTACATAAAATATGTTGTGGCTAGAATGGATTCTACCCCTCTATTGAAGATGCTCTAAGATACTATTCAAATTTTCACAAAAATAATGAAAATGAATACCTACTCAAAGAAAGTCTCTTTATGACATTTGGTGGCAACAAGTATTTTGATTATATAAATAACATTCTATAAGCATTTTATAAGTAGACATTGGACTTCTCCATGTTGGGGAAGGTATTATGCCTCCTCAGATGCATGGGAGGGATTATTAGTTAATGCAAGGATTGAGGTTGGCTAAGGAGCCATGCAATACAATTTTGTTCATTGCAGAAGGTCCTTTTTCAAAAATGCAAAAGGACCCCGTGACTCATTGGCAAATACGTACCAATAAGGAATTTCAACAATTTCATGCATTAGGAACAAGAATCAAGGAATCTCTAGCCAAATATTTTGTCAAAATAACACTGTATTGCTTTCAAGCAAATTGTTATTCAAAATGAAAAACTTGTAGACATCCATGTCTCATATTTCTCCACAAAAAAATGCAATAACAACATGCACCTAATTGTGATCCTACTCCACAGGTAATTCTAAGAGATTTTATCCTAAAATTTGAACCTTTGAAATATGAAAACTAAGGGTGTTTAACATATTTATATCCAACACTTTTAAAATCTACATGTTATTCATATGGTGTCCAAAATATACTAGCTAAGAGAATCTAGAACCCTCTTTCCTTGCCAACTTCATCCCAAATAAATAGAACAATTTAATAGTAGGATGTATATTATAATACTAATGCAAACAATTTTTAGTCTACATAAAAAATTTAGAGTACAAAAGGCAAAAATTAGTATCACTTCCAAAAGAAATTGTAGAAACTAAATTGATATGTCCTATTTGTCTATATTTGTGTTGGGGGGATTACCATCACCTAAAAAATTAGTCTCACCTTAAATTAATTTTTTTAGAAATTGATAAAATACAATATTATTTCAAATCTAAAATAATGTGACCTTGGTAAATTAGTGTCAAATGCAGTACTAAGATAAATCATAGTAGGTACTTCATTAGCTATTTTTGTCTCAAATTTTTTTTGTCTCATATCCTGTTTGACTTTGCACTTCCACATGTCAATGTGAAATATCTCTACTTGGCCGCTAACCTCACTTCCAGTCCACATTCCCTCATTCCATATACCGGTAAGGTAGATCTCCCATTTCCAATCACTTAAACATTTCAGCATATGTGTGATTGAGCAATGGTGGAGGAGAAAATTTTCTCCAACGAAGAAATAGGAATAAGAAAGATTGTCATTTTGTGGTAATTTTTCATCAGGTGTAGAACTAGTAAAAATTAAAGAAGTGGAAAAGTCAAGGTTTCCTGTTTCCGATCAATAGGCAAGCCCATTCTTGATCAATGGCAACTTTATTAGGTGCCAGTGTGTTATTCATTACAGAAGAATCAAATAAGAATCAAATGGCCTATAAAGCTATGGTTACAAATGGATTGGAAATGGGAGAGTGATGATGATTAAGGTGGCTACCTTAATCATCATCAGGAGCTCCCTGTTAACTTCGCTTATCACCAGTTCACCACAGCCTACCATTATGATGACGTGTTCTGGTTCTCTGCCACGGAGGCTCCCCGTCACCCCTCGAAGGAATCCAGGTGTACCCATTAAAAGCCCACATAATATTCTGTACCGGCCTACAGTATTTGGCTCAGTCGTGGGTCCATGAGCCTCCAGATTTCCGGGCGGCATTCTTTGGGGAATCTCCTCATCTGCTTGACGCTTTCTATTTGACACGGCACTCCCGAAGCATCTGCTGTGAAAGGCACCTGGCTTGGGCCCCAGGAAGCTAGGTCAACAGTGCGAGAGGCTGTGCTGTGCATCTGCACACACAGACATGGATATCATATAGAACTAAGTTATAATACACCAGGAAATTCGAGTTGGTCCATTTCCAGACATCCGAAAAGGGCTTCGTTCCGTGCAGCCACCGGAATGCTACTTTGGAAGCAGTGCCGATTTTAGTTTTTTAGTTTGGGGGGGGTTTAGGGTTTAGGGTTGGGACAGGAGATGGTAGAGTATGGATGGGTCCCGGGATTTGCGGTTGTGTGGAAAGGAGGTATTAGCGGACTGGGGATTGGGTTGGGTTGGGGTGGCGGGGTTGGAGGTGGTGCACATGGTTTACCTTTTTTCCTTTTTTTATGCGGAGAGTTTGCTTGTGCATGTGAGTTGGGATTGCTTGTTTTGGAAGGCACGGTGTGGTCTGTGTTGCACTTGGGCTAGCGTACACGCAGAACGTGAGACTGGAGCTTTTTGTACTGGTTCCAAGAAGACGAGCTGGTTCTTGAAGACACGTTTCCTCTGCAATTTCTTTCCCAACTCAAATCCGTTGTTAACGCTTACGAGAGTTATTTTAGAGCAAAGTCAGAGCAAGTCAAGCAAAATGGAGGCTTTGGCATCCTCTCACATGCGTGGAGAATAGCTACACTTGGTTCGAGGAGGTTTCACGTGCTCAAATGGAGCTCCACTTTGCTGTGCAAAGTGGAATGGATTCTGTGGCAAATGTTGGGGATTTCCTATTTGCATGCCATTTCCTAGTGCTCAATTAGGGGTTTTGAGGTATGCTTCGTGGAGCCCTAATTTTGCAGCATTTTGATAGACAGGATTGTTTTAATCTGGTGATTGGGATTGTCAATCTGCGACCTCACTGATCCACAATGATCACACAGAAAACGTATTTAATTGCTAGCTTAATTTGCTGTAGGATGTGATTAAATTCCTTACTGGATCTGTCTGTATTTGGTATGCAATGGAATCTCGTGCATATGGATTCATGTTACTGTGCAGTCAACTGGAGACTATTAACTCGTGCATTAACCAGATGCCGTGCCGAGAGAGGAGCATCATATAAGACTGCACACCTTCAGATTAGTCACCTCTATATCAGTCGACGAAACAAAGTCATCCTTGACTTGCACCCAAACTACGAGGGACGTCTTCTTCGAGGTCCTTTTTCTGAATGGAACCAAACCAAAAGTTGGAAACAAAGCAAGGACTGAAGATTACAAAGTGAACGATTCCATTGATTCTATTGCAAAAAGAGGGAAAATCAGATGCAGTCAAATTCGGAGTCACTTGAATCAGTAAAGAACATTGCATGTGGTAGTCAAAATTAAATCAAGTTGGACAGAAAAATTGTCTTCATATGACCTAAATAAACCAAAACTGCTGAAAAACATGAGAACAAGTTTTGGGATTAGCTGTCGACTGATAGTTTTATTGAACCAAAATTGAATACATGCGCATACCCTTGCCTTCTCATTGACGCGAGCTCTGAGTCACAGTAAATCAATGCAGTTAGCAGCTGCAGTCTGAATTCAAACCCCTTAGCGTCATGTTTTCTTTAGTACTTTTGAGCGGCTCATAGTGGCCCTTTTCCTTTGTTCAATTCTTTTTGTTCTTTTTGACCCAACACGAGTAATGCTCTTCACTGGTTCTGGTGATATAAAAATTGAGCTCCGTCAGTATTATATTTCTCACAAAAGATCCATCATTTTAAAAAACTTGAGGTTCTGTCCTTTAGCATCATCTCACCTGCCCATCTTCCCACTTCTAGGTTCAGTGGAGAGTCGTTATAAACCAAGTGGTTTCGGATTGCGTCTATCAATTGTGCAAGGACGCCGTGAGTCAAAAGATACAAACTGGTCGCACGTCTATGATGAAAGAGACTTGCAAGCATGCAGGACCACAAAATGGCTTAGCCGGCACCTCCGATCCAACTGCTAAGGTTATGGAAAGACGAATTCTCGGAAATAAATAATGTTTGTTTTCAAGTGCACAACGTCTGCTTCTTGACTTACTATGTGCTCGACAAGAAACTCATGGCTTGTCCGATTCCAATTCGGGTCCACTATCAATGCTTTTCATGATAGTTTGTGAGCATCTAGCTCCTCATCCAATTGTCGATAGTGCATATTATAGTCAAGCACTTCGATGCATCATTCATCATAAACTTGTGCTCAAAGGAAGTAGGACGTGAAGGACTTACTGCAAGTGATGAGAAAAAATCACCTGACAATAAAGAGATTGGTAAGGCCGGCATCACCATCAGAAACTGGTGACTGTGTACTTGTAACCTCTTTGCATATCATGTGTCCGTCTACTTTCGAAGGACCCAGATGCCACTGCGGGCCATACTGAAGGGACTTTTACTCTGGTTGTTCACCAAATGTTAATAGAAATGTGAACCACCGGTTGTTGTATGCATTTGGTGAGATTAGACTGTCAAGCAGCCAAGTAAAATATCCTGATCTAACGAAGCCATCTCAAACCTTTCTTCGAGATAAATTTTAAGTGGTTTTATTTGTGAGACAATCATAACATTCTTTATTGGCTCTCTGCTGCACCCACGGATCCGAATCCATCTTGCTCATTCTGATTCTATCAAATGTTTAGCTAGAATTTGTATGAATTGCTATCTTTAATTTCGTTGACAAGGTGAGGGTGCAAAAGCTAATTGGAGCGACATATGGGAGTAGAATAATGCTTAATAATATTCAAGTTAAAAAGACAGTCAATCTTGGACTAGTCATGTAAGAATTGGTGGGGTGGGGGTTGGGTTGATCTTCAAGGTAAATGATGCATGCTTACATGGATTGCAAACCCGGGTTATTAGGGCTTGCAACTTCTACCGCATGTATCTTTCCATTTTGAGCAAGCGCAATAATAAGCCTTGAAATGCCTTTGCGAAATGCCACTTATAAGAACAAGAAGCTTGTACTCTGAAACGCCTAATGTTATTGACTAGGAGACATGAAATTGGAGCCTCGTTAAGGTATCCAGATAATACGCGGAGCCACAGGAGTATCTCCGGAAGTATAGTCACGTAACGTCGAGTAACCAGAGATAACAATAACCTCAATGCTTTGGATCCTGTTCAATCATGATCAAGGGACTCAAAAGTAAGACACCATTACGCTAAAACAATCTTATGGTATGGAAAATAACATGCCTCTCCTTATCCAACGACTGACTACAAATGGGCTCCATTGCGAGCTCTCTCAGCCTTGACTTTTATGGTCTCTATGGCCTGGACACGCTTCACTGAAGATGAATAATGCCAGAGCTCAGTTGTTGAGAAATTCCAAGTCCAAAACTCATCCACATAGATTCAAGGTCCTTCATTTATATTCGGAGCTCTAGACTGAATTTTGCATCAAACTCCGATCCAGTTCTGTTCAGTTTCTCTGTAATTATGAAACCAATGATACTCGTAGCTGTTACATATCCCCTCTCGTTTACAAGAGAAAGAATCTCTGCAAGGATATAGATATATATATACATACATTCAGAAATTGTCCATACAGATTTTCATCGTGGAGCTTGTGGCAATGACGCAGGTTGAGAAGTCACACGAGACACGTCAACTGCTTATTGAAACTATTTCCAACCCCGCTGCGAGTCTCACCGTGGCCTTAGACTCCCGCTGCCTGACCTGTTCGTAGCGGGAGTCGGGGCTCGGGTGGAGACTCACAGCGGGTGTCGGGAGGCACCCGCGAAATTATGGAAGGTTGGTTCCGGCTTCAACTTCTAAATCAAACCCGAACAACGGAATCTTCGGCACAATGTTATGTGCTGGGTTTGTCATGTGAAATATTAAACTCAGTTGTTTGGTGATCACTCAAATCCTGTTGATTGATTTCATTGCTGGAAAATGACTGGAAATCGGCTTGTAACACATCTTCTGATACGAGGGATTGAAACAACAATCCATGTAATTTGATTTCCTTGTTTGTCCACCGACACACGAACACACAAATTGAAACATGAATATTTATCGAAAATGTGCTGATGGGACGCAGGGTATTGAAATCAGAACACTGAAATTTGGAACAGACAAGGATATCGAATTCAGTAGATTGTTTGCTGCGATCATCTGATTTCATTGTTAACTTTTACTTACAGAAAAGCTCTGAACAATGCGATTCTAACGTGAAATTTGGGTGGATGTGACAAAACGACCCCGTCTAAATACCATTTTCTAATACCGGTACAAGAGTTACATATTGGAATTTTCATTGTAACAGTGGTGACATTTGAAGGTGGTGACACTTTCAGAGCAACCCCACATCCTAACTTCAAAATCTATAACTGATTTCTAAGAGAATCCACAAAAACATGAATGAAAGTGTGTGAAGTGCGACTTCTATTCATTTTTCTAGGAAGATTGGCCGAGAATTATCGAGTCGTGACCCCACCCCTCCACCCCTCATGAAGGGTGGGTTACCGTCACCCTACTCGTGCTCTGCTTTGAGATTCAAGATTGCAACGCCTGATTGAAGTCCACCACCAAGGGTTAAACCCTAAACCCTGCACTCACGGCATTGGCACCACTGGTTTCTCCGACCAATGCACAGGATTGAACACGACATTCTCGCCGCATGTCTCGCAAGACCGGCCTCGGCGCCGCGAAGTACGGCGTCCACTCTGCTCTCGCAAGCCGATACTTCGCCATTTTCCCACTCTCAACTGGTCGCCGTGAGAAGTTCCAGGTCTCCTTCACAACATCATACAGACATACCTCCGGCATCGTCTCATCGTACGCCGGCACGAACGCCAGGTAATTCCTTCCCGCGGAGCAATCCCACGCTTTGTGCGACTCGATCCTCCCAAATATGACATAAAAGTACTCGTGCGGCAATTGCGTCACGTACTTGAACCTCCCCGTGGGCAATTTGCTGTAGATTTCAAGCTCCCAGACTTGAATCCTGTTGGGCTTCTCCAGCGGCCGAGTGGCGATGTAAATCGCGCCATTCACCTGACACTGCATCACTCGCGGCGCTTGACAATCCAACGGATTCATGTAATTTGTGCCTTTACGGAGATCCGGGATTGTGAAGCTGATCTTGTTCCATCGCGACAAGGAAATTTCGAAGTAGAAAATCTTGTTGCACCAGGTGCTCTCCGCTTTGCCGCCTTTGCGGCGAATGGATTGATCGGTTCGCTCTTGGCCGCCGAAGTAGAGCCCGTCGCCGACTATGGCGATGTCGGTGCGCCCATGGGGAGGGAGGCGTGCGTCACGAATGCTGGAGCAGGAAACCCAAGCATCCACGCGAGAATCGTATGTGAAGAGCGTGACTTCCGCGGTGTTTGCTTCCATTGTGCCGGACTCCACGACCTCCGACCCGAGGACGTAGAGCTCGTAATTAGGGTGGCGCCGGTATGGACGCAGTGACCGCCAGTCGCCGACTTCGGCTGACTCGTCTGTGAGCACCATTTTGGCGGTCTTGTTGTGCATTTTGAAGTGGACAAGCGGGGGAAGCAGGTAGCAATCGCGTTGCAGGGGATTGCAAGCCACGAGTATAGATTGCTCGGGAAAGTCTTCGTATGTAGGCTTGCGCTCTGCTTCCAATTCTGCTGGTGGCGATGACGGAGGTGCAGCGGGATCTGGTTCCTGTGGCGGCATTTCTTTGATGTCAGGGTTTCGGCACTTCGGTCGAATGCCGCCATTGACGATCAAGAGACCTGCAGCGCCGGCAATGACGTCGTCCACTCCCGATGGGAGAAAATCGAGGGCGGGCATGTTCATCCACTCTCTAGGCGCTATGGAGATAATGGGCGCGGATTGCAGGATGCGATTGGAGTTAAAGACGACGACCTTGCGGTTGTTTCCACGGTTGATGATGAGGGGGAAGTACGTGCAGTAGAGACGCAGATGCTCGCTCCCGGGGAGGTACATTCCGGGGTTCCAATCCATGATGTTGTGTTGTGCTCGGCCTCGCCATTGCTCCCATCCGGCCCGCAAGGATGAAGAACTGTCTAAACACGATTGAAAGACCTCGGCCTTGTCTTCGGAGGTTTGCCCGTCCCAGTGGAACGTCGGTCCCAAGATCTCAACGCTTCTGTTGTGGCTCATCGCAACGATATACTATTGCTCAATGGAACGTCCAAATCCTAGCTCCAATTCCTAGCTAGCAACAGAACAGAAAATCCTTTGCAGACTGCAATTCAGCCTCGGAAAGTTCGCTTACAAATTCTAGTACGTGATTCGAATGTAATGTCTTACACTGTACTCTTACATTCTAGGCGACTGAATCGTTTCTCCAGATCCTTGCTTGGATTGCCCAAAATTCCCTTTACCATCTTCACAAATGTTTCTATGAATGCAGCGCAAGCCCTCCATTGGAATCCGTGTCCTAAGATTGTAGATACTTCTAGTGTGGCTCACTGCAATGATCAGGTACTTTACCTACTCCATCTTCGCTTCCAAATTCTAGAGACAGAATACGATTCCCCTTGGAGACAGCCCCGAAACAAGCCTTATTGCCGCAGATATGAGGTCCACATTCATGATTTTGGACTTGATTCGAATGGCATTCAGTAAGCTGTTCTTACATTCTAGGTGATTGAAGTGCATCTTCGGACTCTTGTTGAAATAAACAAAGCTTTAGTCTCTACAAAATTGTTCTATGTAATGTCATCCTTGATGTAATGCCAATCATGGTTTTTTGGTTCATCTCTTTTGGGCAGTACAAAAATAATTCATTTAGTGAAGTGATAGAGGTATCGGTACACCAATTTGTCCTAATTTGTCCTTATAGTGCGTGTTACTAAATGAACTTATATATGGTTATAACTATAGGAGAGGAGTCTTTTTATCCTTAGTAAGTGTATTAGTGCAATTCATGTTGAAGAATCATCATATATATCATCAATAAACATATTCTTCCCTTGTAAAATGTTATAGCCTTACATGAATTCATTTTGTAGCATCTACTTATAGATCAAATTAGTGTAGTAGAATGAAGAACCTAAGGCATCAAGATATATTCCAAGAACATTGTTTTAAAGCCCATATATAGGGTGTCTATATGGTCCTTTGGAACCAAGCTCTTGGATTATAGCTTGAAGTTTCAAAACCTCCTTATTATTAGTTTATTTACATCCTAGGCATAAATGAGTTGTGCAAAGTATATATGATAATTCATTTATTCATGGAAGAGAATGTACATTCATTCCCAAAAGAGTGATACCATCATAAGGTTTGTAGCAATTTTGTAATTTCTTCCACCAAGAAAGGAGCAATATATTGCCAAATCTTTCCTCAAATAATTGTATTTTTTTGAAAAAAAATAGTAAAAAATAAACCTTTAGTTGTAGCAATGCATTAATGAATTTTTATTGAATTGTATACCTTGAATCTACCATTGAAGAAGATGAGGAGATTGAAGCATTTGAGTGAATAGTAGTTCAATATTATAAATGAATGTTTTACTAAATAGCATGTATATATGATGTTTGAATTAGCATTGAATCTATTAGAATGCATGTCATATCTTAAATAGAATAAATGGTACAGTTGTGATTATTGAATCTACCTACTAGTTAAAACATTAAGAATAGTTTTTGCTATTGACATCTAAATAGCATAGTTAATAAATTCTAAATTTTATGTATTCAATACAAGCTTCCAAGCTTTGATGTGTATATTGATGTCATTGTAATTTTTTATTATTATTTTTGGATGCTATTGATGAATGATATCATTGCAAAGAAGAATACAATAACAATTCCAACAAGGAGTTTGTTCATTGCACATTTGTAATGATTACTTCATGTCTTCTATATTTTGATTGTTGAATGTAGATTTGCAACTTTCTCTATTAGTTGAGACCCTCTACTTCTTTTATAATGCAAATTCGATTAGAAATCAATGTTATGGATTATTTTTGAGAGAATACAACATCATAGAGCATCAATCAAGCTCTCCTAGCTTAGTCTGTGATTTGAACATCAAATAGATTGTGTGCTCTTAATACTTCAATTTAATTGTACTTTGCAAGAGTTGTTGTATCATTCTTCATTGTTATATTAAATTTTGTCTCATTGATTGAAATTTGATATCTTGTAGGTGAATTGTTTGTCTTACTTGCAAAACAGTTTTTTCAACAACATATTGGTAGTTGTTTGTCGGTTCACGATAATAGAATTCTTGTTGTGGTATATAACATGTAATGAATAGATGTGACGCTTTGAACTGAAAGCTCATTGTATATGAAGAAGTCAATAAGTAATACCAAATTGAATTGGATGACACATTAGTGGACACATTGTTATAAAAATAATTGTAAATACAAATAAAATAAAATGATTAGGGCTCTGGTAAACTTCACCTTGACATATGAATCATAATTCAATTTATGATTATTTTTTATTTCGTTAGTATTAGATTAAATAAACTATTAATGCATTCTTAATCATACAATTTTTTAAGAAAATCAATATTTGTATTGTAGATGTTGATGATTAGTCACTATATACTTTGCATCTATTGATATTTTAAATGTTCACTAATACTTAATTTTTTTTCTTGATTTTCTATTATTGTAATGAAATTCAAATTTTACACACAATTTAATCCATAAAAGCCCAAGGAATTTGGACAAAATACAAATGTATTATAAATAGAAGTTCTATAGCTTTTTTGAAGTTTGCATTAAAGATGATAATGTGAAGTATACTAGAAATATAGTTTGAATTTTTAGCATTTGAATTTTTTGGGATTGATCAAAATTATAGTTTTTATTGATTTGTGAAAAAATAAATAAGATTTAGTAATGTCAGCACCTTTTCCAAATAGTAAGGTTTGCACTTGGATTTTCCAACACTAGACAAATCCTTAATGCTTTGTGCTATTTTCCTCATCATACTTTTAACTGTAGCAATCTTAGTTTTGAATGCAAAAATTGAAAGACAACCCAATCTAGTTTGCACAAAAAAAAAGTAAAAATAATTTTTTATTTTTTCAAACCGCTCCCCTTTGTTGGGTAGCGACCATAAAATGGTCACCAAGTGCTTAGAGGTTAAACTAGAGAGTACCAAGTTCACTTAAATTTAGTTTAAGAAAAATATAACATTGCTCACAGGAGATTATAATTAAATTTCAGTGTAATCTTTGGCTATAAATTTTTTCTTTTTTTGTTGATGAAATTGCTATATCAACAAAAATCCTTGGGATGATTTTTTTTTTAATGTATGTATTCAATTTTGGATTATTAAATGGCTCTTTATCTACAATTTGCATGTTTCATACAAGCATGTCTATAGATAGAAATATCTTTGTCACTCTAGTAAAAATATTTTTCTGCATTGCCTAATATAAATGATATTAAAAATCTCACTTGAATTCTATTTTTCAATAAATAAAGTATCCCTTTTTTTTGCACTCCTTTGGCTCCTCACACTAAATCATAGAAATGAGGTGCAAAATTCCAAAGTTCTTTGATGTTATTATTAATTAATTTAAAGTCTACTTTAATACATGCAGAAAATACTTCAACGAAATAAAAGGACTTGAGTAAAGTAGAAGTTAGAAGTTAGTTAGGTGTAGTTAGCTAGTAAAGATAAACTTAATTAATCACCACTACTATTACAAAGTATAATTAGGTATTCTTTAGGCAGTTGCAACATCCCATTAGCAGTTAGGGAGATTTTAAGAGGAACAGATTGGATGCTAATTATTTTCATCCATCTTAGGAAAAAAGTAGTTAGGAATGGAGAAGTATCTCCTCAAACCATAGGAAGGTATAAAAGCCTTCCCACAAATGTGCTTAGGGTGCATAATTCCTCCTCGATTGTTGGAATAAAGAAGACACATTCAAAGACTACATATGCAAAGACTAAAAGTGACTCATCTTCTTCAAACTTGGTGTTTTCAAAAGCATTACAATGTAGTTGCAAAGATACAAAAGCTATGGAGTAAAGGATGGTGACGATAACATCAAAATTACAACATAAGGATGGAGTGGAAAAATAAAGGAAGCCTACATAGAAGTGTAGAAGGAATGCACCAATTCTTTAGGAAAGAATAAAAGAAGGAGGAAAAGGCATGTTCAGCCTCCCAATCTAATTACTCAAAACAAATGTTAGAGGTTAAATAACTTTGTCAATATTATTAAATATAAAAAATAAAAAATTTACAATAAAATAAATGGTACCAAGTACTCACCTTAGAGAGCCATTTAGAAGTCAGAGATGGATTTGCGACCGTCACTACTTTTGCAAGTTTGGAGTACATCTTGGTAGTTTTGTCATTCACGCCTTTCTGCATTGTTGTTGCAATACCCACCTTACTAATATCCGCCTCAACAATATTCTCATCATAAATGCAGACGGCAGCATTTGCCACAATTCCAATCTCGTATTGTATATAAAGTTTAATCACAATATGTCAACTCTTTTTTATACAAAAAATATATAAAATAAAAAATAAATATTTACCCTAAAAATAAAAGATGTAAACACTTCCAATGGCATTGAGTACTAGTGTTCTTCACATTCTTTTGGTACTTTTGGAAATCTTATGCACTTAGAATTTCATTGAACTTGTCAACTATCAAACTTCCATATTTTTGTATTTGGTACAAAGTATGCACCAAATTTGTCTTCACATAGGAATCTTTTGTTTGTCTAATAGGCCAATATGAATGTACATTAGAATAATATGAATGTACATCAAAATGATACAGATAAAAAAATGACCAACTACTATAATTTGTAATACAAAGGAATGAATTCTTACTTGTTTATATCATGCATGGATTGTATGATGACTCCAATTTAGTAGGCCTAACCATAAGCATAGGAACAAGTCATCACAATGGAATTTGGAGCCTTGACAAATGGTGGGGCTTCATGCACAAACTATTGATGGTCCCATCAAATCCACCTTTTGTTCCAGACAAATGTCATACTCAAGCATTGTTACAGCATCGTCCTCATCTTCTTCCAAGAACTCCACATCTTCATCATTACCTTCCATTTATAGTTGCTCGGTCTTTGCACTATTTGTGCTACCTATTTGTTTTTGGACCTGTAAATGAAACTTACTTAATGTACAATAGTGGCTAAGAGATGCATATAAATGAAGATGGCAAACAATTTTTTGGATTTCATCCTAATACATATCTATAACTTAAAGAATTGGTCATCAAGGCTTACTGGCAAGCCACGGCCAATGTTTTGGGTAACAATCAGTGCATCAAAACTCTGACCTTCAATTCTAGTACATGCTTTGTTTGTACATATAGGCCAAACATGTGATTACTAGTTGCTCATATAATGTTATATTGCCAATGTCACAACATAAAATGCCCAAGAATTAAAGTGAGATTGCTAACCTCATTGATTAAGTGGACAATTTCCATAGCATTTTGGCTACATTTGATGTAGAAATTTATATGACAAAATAATGTGTTTAGTTTCTCTTATAATATTGCTACCCTCAATAAATTATAATTTTGATGCATGAAGGACAAGCATCAAAACATCTTTAGCAATAACAAAAGATAAAATCCCAACCAATAAAGAGCTCTCAGAATTATATGTGTCCATGAAATTCCTTAGGAAAAGAACAAAAGTACCCATGACTAATTCATCATTTGATAACGAAAGATAGAAACCCACCCACCAAACAACTCTCGAAATTGTAAGTGTCTATGAAATTCCATAGGAAGAGAGTGAAAGTACACATGTTTAATTGATCTTTCAATAATGAAAGATAAAAATCCAACCTACCAAAGAGCTCTCAAAATTGTATGTATCCGTGAAATTCTTTAGGAAGAGAGTAACAATACAAATGTCTAATTGATCTTTTGGTAATGAAAGAGGATTAGTGAAATCAAACCAAGCTACATTTTAATTAATCACTCTTTAGCATGCTCAATGACAAGTTAGCACCTTCAATCATTTCACCTTAGAATCCAAGTATCTAGTACAAAATGTAAACCTACAGTCCAACTTCTAATTTCTAACTATTCTTAAAACATAAACATGAGATTATGCTTGATGTATTTGTTTTGACAGTCATGTTGTAAATCTACTTGCCAAGTAAGGTAGGCCCACCCAAATGTGCCATTGACCCAAAACTACCATCATCAATTTGGATACATCTCCAAAATCAATATGTATCTATGTTAGATTTGACCAAAAAACTTTGTCCTTTCATAACTTTTGCATACCTTATCCAAATGTTGCGTTCTTTGGTGCGTTGAAACTTCCTTTCACTTGCCAACAAAAAATAAGAAAATTTGGCTAGTCTAATAATAGGGGCAATTTGGCTGTCCCCATCTTATGTAATTAACATCAAAGACAACAATCCAATCTTGCTTGATTATGGGTAGAAAATTCAAAATATTGTAAGAAAAAATATGAATTGAATCTAATCATGAATTGTGACTGTAAATTGAATCTAAACTGGGAATTGAATCTAGATTATGATTTGAATCTAAACCGTGAATTGTAACCTGGCTTCTCTTGTTCAATGGCTGACTACCATTGGCTGATTATACATTTAAGTTCAACAAGCTCTATTGAATTGATTGGAAGTTGTGAACCCCTCTTCCTATTGAGTTACACAACTAAAACTCTGAATTGTGACTGATGTACAGTCAGATTCAATTCAATTACGAATTTTGGACCTCCCCTTTGTCTAAAACTATGGCATTGTCCGTCCTTGCCGTCCTCCTTGCTTGCACGCCTTCAGGGCTCTAGGCGTCTACTTCCGCGATCTAGTGCTCTAACTCATCCTACACCTCCCTACCATCCATACACTGTATTCCTCGATTGCGTTGCCAAGTTATGAATTTCCATCTCATTACTACTTCAAACGTTGTCGGCGCCGGCTTTTTCTTCAGCGAGGTCCCACTCCACCATGGACTTCTCTCCGGCGCCGATGTTTTCTTCAGCGGGGTCCCACTGCACCATGGACTTCCCTCCGGCGCCTTCGCTTGCGCTGCATGTTTGCATTCCATTCCTCCTTGCCCTCTGTCCGATCCATTTGATTTAACAAACTCCGTTTCGCCGCATTCTCGCTTGCATTCCTGGTTCCTCTTCACCGCATCACTTTCGCAATTCAAGCCATTTTTATTTTTTTGAGGGGGGGGGGGGGGGACTTACACTCGCCCGATCGGGCTTGACCCACCGGTGGACCACCAACGCTTATGGTTTAAGTCTTCTGGGAATGCGTGAGGGTGGAATTAAATCCAGCCGCATTGCCGATTTAATGGGAATGCCAAGTTCTACTGTGTCAACGATCTTGACGAAATGGAAGAAATTTGGACGCGTTACTACAGGTAAACCCAAACCTCCACCAACAAACCTCTCAGATCGTTCTCTTCGAGACCTTGCTCGACTCATCATGCAAGATCGGCGTCTCACTTTGGCAACACTTGCTAAAACGTTTGGAGTTCACCAAAACACAATCCGCAAGCATATTTGGCGGCTTGGATTTGGAAATCGCATCGCTCCAAGAAAACCCTATCTTAGTGTATCGCATAGAAATCAGAGATTTGCATTTGCTCGCAAGTATTGGCAGTGGACTACCAAAGACTGGAAGAACGTCATTTGGACAGATGAGTCCTCCTTTGAACTTGGCAAAGAAAGTCGATGCATTCAGGTTTGGAGAAGAGTGCATGAGAAATATATAGACCGTTGTTTGGCATCCACTTTCAAATCAAGAAGAACGTCAGTCATGGTATGGGGCGCATTTACTGGATTTGACAAATGTCCACTCATTTTTATGCCGCAAGGGGAGCGAACTGCTAATGATTTAGTAAAACATGTTTATGAAGGTACTATTTCTGGATTTTATTTCATGCATGATTCACCACAACAACTCATTCTCATGGAGGACGGTGCTCCTATACCCCGTGGCAAAGTTCCAGAACTTTGGAGACAAGCTCATGGCATACCCAAATTGCAATGGCCTCCAAACTCCCCAAACTTGAACCCAATAGAGAACTTATGGAAGATCATGAAGGATTTACTTCGCCACCACAAGAAACCAAGCAACAAAGACGAAATGATGGAAATCGTTAAAGCGGTTTGGGAAGAGGTTTCTCTTGAGCAATTACAGAACTTGATAGCAAACATGCCGGATTGAATTCAAGCAATTATTGCAGTAAGGGGTGGTAGCACTAGATGGTAGGTACTATGCACATCAAATCAAAAATGTTACATGATATTTAAGTTTATATGTAAATATTTGTATGGATAATAAACTACTCTTTACTACAATTGCAATGCAACTTGCGGTTTGGAAATCTGTTTGTTTTTCATAACATTCAAGAGCCTTCAGAGAGGCTGCCTTTGCCTCTCTGAAGTCTTCATCCACGAAATGCATCCACATATTATTAATGTAAGCTTCAGGACTGAGACAATGGCAGTACATTTATGGTGTGATCTATTTTTTTGGCTAATTTTAGGACAAAATATACAAACAAATAATTATAGAGATAGATGGTCTGTCAAAATCCAAAGAATTTTTTGAGTATTATACCAATGAAATCTAACCATTTGCCATCAATCACTTATTTTGAGTTTTAGTAGAAAAGAGAAGCTCTTTATGTACACTTGGGGTGGTAGGAGATAGAACAACCCATGTGGGATAAGTAATTTAGAGTTTGTAATTTCTCAACTGCTCATAGTTAAGTCTAAAGTAGGAATTGTGTTAAAATTATAATTTCAGACCTCATTTAGGCATAGTGGAATACCTTTTTTAAAAAGAATTTGAGCTAAAAAAAGTTGTGGAATCAAGCTAAGTTTCATCTCCAAAAATCCTTTTAAGATTTAGATCTTCCAATCAAAAGTTATGGACAAATTTCAGAGAGGATGTATGAAAATGTCAAAAAAAAATCCTTTCAAACCCCTCTATGAAATTTGTCTATAACTTTTGAGTGGAAGATTAAAATCTCAAACGGATTTTTGGAGATGAAATTTAACTTGATTCTCCAACTTATTTTAGTTCAAAGTATTTTGAAAAAAGTTATTTTACTATGCCTAAATGAGGTCTGAAATTATAGTTTTAACACAATTCCTACTTTTATTAGACTTAACTATGAGCGGTTGAGAAATTACAAACTCTAAATTACATATCCCACATGGTTTGTTTTACCTCTTACCACCCCATATGTACATAAATAGCTTCTCTTTCCTAAAAAAAAAATCAAAGTAAGTTATCGATGGCAAATGGTTAGATTTCATTGGTACAATACTCAATGAATTCTTTGGGTTTTGACAGATCATCTATCTTTATAATTATTTGTTTGTATATTTTGTTTTACCTCCTACCACCCCAATAACCCGATTGTGAAGTCATGACCTTGGCACTGAGCAGAAGTCTGACATTATTGACGCGTGGCTTGTTAGCTAATGTTGGGTGTGGAATATACCACATCATTCCGTCAGAGGGAAGGCAGCTGCTCTCACAGCTCTTGAATGTTATGTTGGCTAAGATATGTCTTCTTGAAGTTGCTGGATTTTATAGTGAAAACTGACTGCGGTCCAGAATTCGTAATTGAACTGGACCTGACTGTACATCTAAAAAGATTTCAATGAAGAATATGATCTAGCAATGCATCACAACTAGGTCCACACAATGAGCTAAAGTTAATTGTAAAAAATGCATAAACTCAAAGATACAAGGTAGCCATGATGACAGAAATACAAAAGTTCTTCAACTGTTGTTACCATGAAATTAATAATGATCCATATAGTACTCCCTACTTGCAGCATCTCATACAGTCATACCCAACCCATTTTAGATGCCTGAATGAGATCTGTGCACTTGAACCATTCTCTTGCTTTTTCCTTTTCTTTTTTTCTTTTTCGATATTTTAGGCCTCATTCTTTGCACTCACATAACATTCAGTAGCCTTCAAGGACTCTGCCTTCCCCTCCTTGGAGGCCTCATCCACGATGTTCATCCACGCCTCATTAATCTAAGCTGCAGTGCAGGGAGTGCGGCATTAGATTCATGGCGTGCTCCATTTTCTTTCTATAATTTCAAGATTGAACATACAAATAAATACGATTTACAAAGAAAATTGGTTTGCCTAAAATCTAAGCTAGAGTCATGATTAGCATACCAAGGCAGTCTTTTGTGTGACCATTACAATAATTTACTTTTCATTTGTTGAATGTCAAGAGAAGCTCCTTATATACCTATGGGGTGGTAGAAGTTAGAACAACCCGTGTGGGATATGTTAATTTAGAATTTGTAGTTTCTCAACCACTCATAGTTAAAATCAAAAGTAGGAATTGTGATTGAAGCACAATTTCAGACCTCATTTAAGAATAGTTTAATAAAAAATTTCAAAGAAAAGTGAACTATGAAAAGTTGGTAAATTAAGATATATTTCATCTCCAAAAATCCATTTGAGATTATGATTCTCCAATCAAAAGTTTTGGACAAATTTCAGAGAGGATGTTTGAAAATGTCAAAAACAAATTTCCTTCCAACCCCTATCTGAAATTTATCCATAACTTTTGATTGGAGGATCAAAATCCCAAAAGAATTTTTGGAGATAAATCTTAACTTCATTTCACAACTTTTTTCAGTTCAACGGGTTTTTTTAAAAGTTTTTATACTATGCCTAAATGAGGTCTGAAAATCTACTTCAATCACAATTGTTGCTTTAATTTGATTACACTATGAGTGGTTGAGAAAATACGAATTCTAATTTACATATCCCACATTGTTTATTTTACCTCCTACCACCCCATAGGTATATAACTAGTTGTCTTTGCATTCTAAATTGCAAAACACATTTGTCTTAAGAAGCATTGCAAGGAATTTTGAATGTTGAAATTCATTGGCTCAATGATTTGACAGTTATTTTGTATAAAACTCATATTTCGTGTACTATTTGAATTGACAATGCTTGAATTTATAGTACTCCGAGTCTGTAGATTTTCTGCACTGTTAGAATTGAAAGCAATAGTTTTTTTATCCCAAGTCTGCAGTAGCCACCCTGCCACTCTGACAAAGTTCGACGCGTGTTTTTTAGCTACTGATGGTGTGTGGGTGCAAGATTACCCACCTTTAGTAATCAGGCAAATACTGACCATGTTCTATGCCTTTATCCACTTTTTAATACATGGGGGTGTTGTGAGCGCGGTCCACTGTGCCTTCCAAGCAATGGATCTTTTTTGCTAACGTCTCCTAAGTGTCATGGATGACAGCGAAACTACTAGAAATACATGGGTAACTAACAGGCTAACTGCAATGATCAGGGGTAATAGTAAATCCTAAATCCCTAACTATCTATCCTATGTTTAGGGTTGGCCGGGTAGTTGGCATCATTTCTAACGTCCCTAACTACGTGAAAGGGGAACCCTCACGTTACTTCCATAAACTTCTAAGACTATCTTTTGAGGGTTGACACTTCTCTCGGAAGTTCTAACTCTACAGCTAGCCCTAAGCTTAGTTGTTACTCTAATTTCCAATCTCTAATTGTAACTCCAGATTTTTACTTCTAGAGTGCTAACTTTAATTTTTACTTCTAGTTTTGACTCTATGTTTTGACTTTTACCCTCGGTTTTTTATTCCTAAATTAATGTTAGATTTTTACTCCTAATTTAACTCTAGATTTTTACTCCTAAATTAACTCTAGATTTTTACTCCTAAATTAATCCTAGATTTTCACTCCTAATATTAACTCTAAATTTTTACTTCTAAACTAACCCTAAGATATTTGCTTGAGAATTTGACTCCTAGATTAACTCTAGATTTTTATTTCTAAATTAATTCCTAGTTTAGATTCTAGATTCTCCTTCTAACCTAATCCCTAATTTAGCACTCTCGAATCTAACACCTACTTGTACCAATCACGGCTTGTTTAATCATATGTAAGGGCTAATGATGGAAGTCAACGCTAATTAGGAAGAAAGACACCAAGGACTAATTCAAGAAAAACTTACCTCATCACTGTTGGTGCCGAAAATAATTTCATCCACGTCCCCGTACACATCTTCATGCTCCATGGTGGTCTTTGGTCTTGGTTGAATTTTCCCAAGCTCACTGCTTATGTTTCAAAAATTAGGACCCCGTGCGATCTAAACTCCTTCTTTCCCTTTTTCCTTCCTTCTCCTTCCCTTCTCTCTCCTTTTCTTTCCCTTTCTCTCTTTCTACACTAACACTATTCTACCTAAACTTTTATGGATGTCTTACAACTTTAGATTCAAACCCCAAGGAGGTTTTAATGTCTCTCCTACCCTCTTACACTACCTTGTCTTTGTGTCATCCTAATCCGCCTTCTAATGGTCACTACAAATTCTCGAGATTTTCCTCTTAATACCTACTTAGCTAAACCTAGGTCACTATTTATCGTCTCTCTCATCTAAGTTGCCCATATAGCCATCCCCTCCTTTCCTCCTCCTTCTATCTTTTGAGTGGTTTTGCAGTTTTTTGGATGGACGATTATCTTACGTGGAGCTTTAGCCAGGACTGGACCCCATCTTCTCTTCCTTTCTTCTCTCAATCGTTACCTTGTTGATTTTTTGTTTTAAAAACAAGCCCGACTCCCCACCTAGACTCTAATTTCACCTAGTCTTGTATTTGATTTTTTTCTTAGAATCTAATTTTTGGTCCTTGTAATCAGTTTTCCCCATGCCCTTGGACTAGTTCCCGACTCCCCTAGTCCTGGTTGGTTCCCGACTCTCCTGCCCTGGCTGGTTCCCGACTCCCCTTGCTCGGACTGGTTCCCCGATTCCCCTTACTCTGGACTGATTCCCCGACTCCCCTTGACCGACTCCCTTAATTGGCTGCTCCGACCCCCTTAACTGGCTGGTCCGACCCCCTTAACTGGCTGGTCCGATTCCCTTAACTGGTTGGCTCCGAACCCCTTTAACTGGCTGGCTTCGATCCCCCTTGACTGGATTGATCTGGTTTTTTGATTGGAAGTTTAAAGGACGTAAATGGGTAGTTAGGCTAAAGAAACATAGAAAAAAATAACAATAATGGAACAACCAACAACAAGGAGAAACCGAAATCCTTATGATTAGTTTAGGAGGTATTTACGGTTCTAGTATTCTTACTAACAGATGGTTACACTGATTCAACTAATTTTTGAAACTCTTGGATATCTGGACACTAACGAACATATCCCCATGTGGATATTTGGACACTAAATTAGAAGGGTGGTTGGAATTTTGTAAAAAATGCCAAACTTTTCTAGGCCTTAGAATCAAAGCTTTGCCGTTCCGAGGATAACTATAAAAAATGCCAAACTTTTCTAGATTCTACAGTCAAAACTTCGCCGGTCCCGAGGGGGGTATACGTAGCCAAGCAAGGGTTAGACAAAGAAATAAAGAAATACACACGTAGAGAATGCACATGGAGAAGCCAAAGCTTTGCCGACAACAGAGGGGTCCACACAACGATAGGGATGGTTAGACAAAGGTAAAGCACTCAACTTAAGAGAATACACGTGAGTTAGTATGACAAGGTAAGCAATTGACTCACACCCTAAAGGCCCCCAATGGCGGCATACGCCAAGGCAGTAGAGGGGGTGGCTTTAGGATTAGTAGCAAACACAAAAGACCTTTAAAACACAAGGGTTAGTTCGTAAGAGTGTATACGAGACACAAGAGAAATACACAAGGAGTACACAAGGCAAGATAGAAGGACCCCCAAGGACCTTCAAAGCTTGAAAAACAACAACAAAAGGAGCAAAAAGTACTCCAAAAACACCGTAGAGGTTTTTGGCTTCAAACGCCAAAATATCCAAAATAACTTAGACCCACGGACCCAAAACAAGAATTGGGGTGTTTTAGAGAGAAAAATGGGGACCTTAAATAGGTTTCCAAGGCCCCACCCCTCCCTCAAGAGTTCTAAGGTAACCTTATCAACTTGGATTTTCATCCTCATCTCCAAGATTTTCATCCTAATCCTAAAAAAAACTACTTTTACCTATCTATGCTAGACCAACCTCCTAACTTTTGGAGATTAACTCCAATCGTCAAACAGATTGCGCCGTTGGATCCAAATCACCGTGTTTAGTCCGAGATCCCCTTATCCCCCGTACCGAGGCCAAAAACCCATCGTAGGCTAATTTAGTTTAAAAACCAAATCGTGGTAAAATCCTAGATCTTGGGGGTCTCCTATTTTGAGAAATGTAAATAGCCTAGGATCTCCAATAGGTGTGAGAGAGTTGGAAAGGACTCTTGGTTGACTTTGTTTCGCCATCGTATGGTCCCGGAATGCCGGTCAACACGACGGGGACCCCGCCACGTGGTTAATTCCTGAGGAATCTCGCCGGTTCGGGTACTTGCTGCTATCGGAATGTCGTGAAACTTCACGGAGCGCATTATTAACATAAAACAAGCTAGTCTAATTTTTAGTTAGATTTTCTCATAATCTTGGTAATTTCCATGAAATTCCCGTTGGAGGTTAGAAGGGTTGACCACCCGGAAAAGGTTCTTCTGCAAGTTGGAAGATGACGGGATTTTTCACATGACCTCTCAGGGAGTCACATGAAAGACGTGCAGGTGCGTTTCCGTACTTGGCACGATTGATAAGTGGAGATGAACTGGCCATTTCCTTGAATTAGCGACGGTGCGGGAATCTTTTGCAGATAGAGGAATCTTGGCGAATCGATTTCGTTGTTGGACTCCTGGCATGGGATTTATCCTAGGACGCCATCTTTGGATTGTAGATTTCTCCACGGACCTGGTCTTGCATCAGTGGCTCCTACATGCTAACAATCGGGGTTTGGAGAATTCTAAACCTAATTCTAGGACCCGACCTAGTGGCCTCGCTGTGGATCCCTCGAACCGACTTAGCCATGAATTGCCACATCCATGGTGGGATTTAGCCCTTCTGGGGCTATGTGACTTAAACCCTCCAAATCTAACCGTTTTGTTTTTTCTATCTATTTTTAGGCCAAGTTTGGTAGAATTCTAAGTCTAAACACAAATCTAGACCAAATACTATAATGGGTATGTTACAACCCTATTTTGGTTCTACACTCTTTTTATGGCTTTTTGTATATTTTTCTTAAATTTAAATTGCAAATTTCCAAAAAAATAGTTCTACGAGTCCCAAGTGACAAATTTGGGAGCTCACATATGGCGACCATCTATGGTATGATTTGCAAAATCATGAGGACCCAGCGTCTCTTGGTGCAACTATCCTTGGGTACATGGTCAATTTGAGATCAACCCTAAATGACAGACCAAAAGCCAACGTGCGGCTCTATCTACAAAGGTGTTAATCCAATCAAGAGACTTTTGATGGATCAACTGACAAGGGGAAGGAAGAAGAGGACATGGTACACCTTCCAAGTAGAAGGGCTAGGGGTGGTCAAAGGAAGTTTGACCCCCATAGACTTATCACTCATTTTGTTCATTTCCTACTTATTCTAGTTATTAATTTTCTTGTTGTTTCCCCATCCGCCTCGAACGGAGTCGACTTGGATCTATAGATAAAAAATGTAAGAAAACCCGCCATCCGCCCTCAACGGAGTGAGTTTGGATCTAAGAGGGAGATAAAAGTAGGGAGAAAAACCCCTGTCCTCCTTTGATACAGCAAATCGGGACACTACAGATAAAAAATATTTCAAACCCGCTTTCCTCCCTCAACGGAGTGAGTTTGGACTAATGAGATGAAAGAAAAAAGAAGAAAACGGAAAGCAAAAACATAAATGAAAAGGCAAGTGGTTTGAGATCTTTTGGACCTCACATCCCTTGGTTATTTTTAGAGTGAATTTTTACATCACAAACCAAAGAAAGAGGTATAATATGTATATGCAACTAAAATTAATATTTATGTAAAAAATTAGTGCATCAGCGCAATGTGTTTTTTACTTAATACTAGTGTATCCTATGTTGTTGCCACAACCAAAGTAAAAGTAAAATTGTAATTTTTATAATTTTGTAATTTATAAAAACTTTAAAATTCAATAACTTTCACACCGTAGGTCCAAATGCCATGAAACAAAGTTTATGCACCCCTCCTCACTTAAAGAGCTTTTCAACGATACTAAGAACATCACCAAAGGATGTATGGTCCAAAAGATCTCACCATGACAAACAAAACAAAACAACTAAATAGCCTCATTTAATCTTTAAAGGACAAAAAGGTGACCTTGGAAATCGTCCTTTTTTGTTACTGTGTGAATCATTGGCTTAACCCCTAAAGGACCGAGGGATTTTCCATAAAGACATTATAAAAACTGCGATTTTTTGGTATGTTAAGGTAGGAGGTCCATAAACCGCTCATCTAAGAGCTAAATCTGAATTTTGGGGAGGTAAAACTTCTTAAAACTATTTTTCAGTAAAATTTCCTTGAAAGGCAAGAGAAATTGGCATCTAACCCAAGTTGTTTCATATTTTTTGAAGCTTTGTAGATTTAGTTATGAATTTCTGAAGTAGCAGAAAAGTGCATTTTTGTGGGCTCTAAAACCGACCACCTCCTCAAATGCACACCTCTTGTACATTGGAAAGTGCAAAATGTACTTTAGAGCCTGATTGGTTTTAGAACCTGCTCCATTTTAGAACCTGTTACCTTATTCAAAAAAGAGAATCAAAATTTATTTTTGGAACTTCAACCATATAAAACTAAAGTAAAGTATTTTACCAAAGTGTGGAAAAAATTTCAGCCCTTTCACCATGCGGATTGAAAGATTATAGCATTTGAAGTGAGAAAAAAAAACTTTTTTTCCAATCTTGCAAAACAAGGTCAGTAGACTTCGGGTTCATTTGGAGTAAATTTTTTGTTCTACACAAAAATGAGATTTATGACCATTCATGAGTGTATAAAATTAGGTTCACTCACAAAAAAATTTAGAAGAAAATATGGAGTCTAGCTTATTCAAAATCACCCTGCAATGCAAGGAGGTTAAGTGAATTGGCAATACACTAGTAATTTTTTTGTGCAATGAGGAAATATTTTATTTGAAATCCAAACGGTGAAAAACTAGAGACAAACATTCAGAATATGTAGAAAAAAATTCAAGAAATTTGACTTCACTGATTGCAAGATAATAGGGCTTGAAGTTAGAAGAAAATGTTTTTTTCTTGAAACTACCCCAACATAGGTAACAAAATTTGACTCCTCTTAGATTTTGATTTGACAACTAAATTTTTATTTATTTTTGGACAATTGTATGCCATATTTTATTAGTTACATATATGCCAAATTTCAAAACTTGATGATCTTTTTTGCAAAAGATTCTCCAAAGATTTTCAAATTGCCCAAGTTGCCCAAAAAGTTCAAGGCAACACAACTTTTGATCCGGGCACCTGATCATAAAAAAAATTAGTTTTTCACAAAGGAGGTACATGTTTACACACTGTCTCCAAATTTCATGAATATCCGACCAAAAATTACTTTGCAGGAACCTACCTGAGATTTCTTGCTTACGTTGAACGGACACTTGGTCCTTCCTTTAGGGGTTAAGAAGTAGCAAAAGCACTCACTGAAGTCAGACTACTACAAAACATTCCAAAAGTGAACAGTTGCATTGTCTTCTTCTGTCCTACTACAACGATTCATTATTATCCATTGGACATGTGATGTCCGTGTGGACGTTTAAAGGTTAAGGTACAGATGTGATAATTATAAAATTTTGACATTGAACATGCTAAAGTATAATGTCAGTGAGTGGCTGTCCCCATGCCAAGTGTGAACCCATTTGCTGGACCGACAAAACCAATGATGACATGGCAATTTCCCTCCTCACCTGAAAACAAGGCGGACAAGGGATTGGACAAACGGGTTTCGTCGAGCACCAGTGACGTCCCAGTCTGAACCCCGGGCCCCGCCACCCTGCATGTTCATCTTCTCTTCCCCTACGCACTCCCGATCGCACTCCCAGCCCCTCCCTCTGATCGCCGCCACCACGTTCCCTTTCGTCCCATGTGACAAAACCCTCTCACATCTCTCATGTAACAACGTTCAAAGTCCAGATCCCACGACTTTCGAGATTGTTTGCGAAGGAGGGTTGCGGATTTGGAGTTGGGAGTTGGAGTTGGGTTTGGGTTTAGGAGGAGGAGGGATTTTGTTTGATTGATTGATTGATTGATTGGGTTGAGCAGCCATGGGGATGCTGGGGACTTTGATGCGGCACCCGGACGAGATCGCGCCGCTCGTCAAGCTCAAGGTCGCCGCAATGCAGGCGCAACGGGCGATTCCCAAAGACGAAAACCTCGCATTCTGCTACAGGATGCTCACGCGCGTCTCACGAAGCTTCTCGATTGTTATTCAGCAGCTGCGACCTGAGCTGCGGGATGCGGTAAGCTTTGAAGATTTTTTGTAGTTTCGTTCTCTTTTTCCCGTGTTGCATTGGGTGAGTTCGTTCTTGTATGAGATCGGAACGTGGTTCGGAGAGGCGTTGTAGTTTGTGGGTGCTTGGGGGTTTAGAAACTTGTTTGGGCTATTAATTCTTATGTTGTTTGAGCTACACGCAATGCGCTTTAATCTTTTCACCTCGGGAATCAACTTTTTCAGTTTGGATCGTGTGATGAGGGTGCTTTAGCAGATAATAGTGTGGTAATGATAGTGCAGGATGTTGCTTTTGGTCATAATGAAGAGGTTTTGAGTTTACTTTTTTTCTTCCCTCGGAGTGATTCTTCGAAAACTTGAATGCCAAGAGTGATTTTTAATGAAGTTTTCGCACATTTAGGTCAAGTGCTTAATTTCAGAGATTTGGATGATAACTTGCGGGTTTGGGAGGCTTAGGGCTTTTGTCACTAATACCTAATGCAAAGGTCTGGCTTTTGAAGAATGCGTCAGTTTCAACCAAGAAGCTCAGTATGGCCTCTTGTTTTTTCTAGTAGTTCAGAGTAGGTTATGTGGAGGCTTGGTGTTGTCCAATTTCATTTATTTTGTGACCAATGTCCTTTGATTATGGTGATATAAAATTGGGCCCCATCCGAAGTATGAAACCGGTCTTTACGGGTTAAACAAGTTAATCTAAGATAGATATTTATGGAGCTGTGCAGGTCTGTGTTTTCTACTTGGTGTTGCGCGCCCTTGACACCGTTGGTAAGAATTTCATTGCGCCTGTCAACCCACACATCTATTTACTGTGTTAGAAGCATTTTAAGTCGTTTATCAATCACTTGCTTTGTTTCTGCAATTCCTTACGTGGCTATAAATTGTTCTTCGTGAAGGCTCACTTTGTATGAACTGTTTATCGCATCGGCAGAGGATGACATGGCGATTCCAATAGAGATCAAGGTCCCCATTCTCAAGGCATTTCACAAGCATCTCTATGATCCCTCGTGGAAGTTCTCTTGTAAGTGTATCTTCCTCCACACGGGAATACTCTATTTTCTATTGAGAGACAGGTTGCCACTCTGCTTAGCGCATGATTTGGTGCTAATTCTTTTATGTTGAAGGTCGCTTATCCACTTTGTTTTGTGTGAATCGAAATAAGGCCTGGTCTGACTTGACCTTGGAAATACTTTTCGACTCTGTTTCAAGAACTGCCTGTTTGCTGTCACATGAGGCTTGATGGTCGTGTACGTGAGCATGTTAGGTGGTGAGAAGGACTACAAGGAGCTGATGAACAAATTCGATTTTGTATCGAACGCCTTCTTGAATCTGGACGAGGGGTATCTCTCTTGCCATCCTTTTTCTCTTGCAAGATTGACCACACATCTAAGCTGATGAGCAATCACATCATATATTTTCTTGGTTGAGTCATTTCTTGTGATGAAGACCTCTGCAATTTCAATCGTATTATTTATCTTCTTTGTCGCAAACTTCAACCGATTAAATGTATGGTTCTCGATGGGTTTCTCTTCATGAGGGTTGTATTTTAAGCTATCCCACACATTGCGTTGTTAGTATCAGATCTGCAATACTTTTTAAAGTCGAGTTGACAAGGCAGTGCTCTGTCTATGAAAAGACCTTCTGGAATATAACGTTGAGAACCTGGCTCATGATTAAATAGGTATCAAAAAGTGATTGCGGAAATGGCTGATCGCATGGGAACTGGGATGGCCAAGTTCATCGAATCTGAGGTACGTGGTACGATTGGAGCTCGTGAAGGAATGCATTCTACATTGCTGACAAGCTCTAAATCATCGTTGTTGTTTTTGCTCCATGACTTGGGTAACACAAAGAGTTTTCCAACTATAATTTCAATATCTCACAGCTTTATTTGATTTTTCTATAATCATGTTTTTATGCTCCACACAGGTGATTACAGTAGAGGATTACGACGAATATTGTCACTACGTTGCTGGCATTGTGGGCTTGGGTTTGTCTCGCCTGTTTCATACCTCTGGTCTTGAGGCATTTCAACCAGATGAGCTCTCAAACTCCATGGGCCTCTTCCTTCAGGTGCTTCCTAGTGGATGTTTCTTTGTTACCTTTAAAGTGCATAGTTAGGAATTTGCAAGTATTCTATGTTGATTCCGCTGCATCTTAAGTTCTTTTGTGCTTCATGCTCTATTTTCACTGCACATCGTGTCCTGAAGTCTTTTCCAGGGGATTCTTGGTTTTCTCTTCTGACCAGCTATGAGAGTTGAACTGAAGATGCTCTTTTTTCTTTCAGAAAACGAACATCATAAGAGACTACCTTGAGGACATTAATGAGATTCCACGTCCTCGAATGTTTTGGCCACATGAGATTTGGGGCAGGTTCGCAACTAAGCTTGAGGTGAGAAAATCATTTTAATAAATCTGAATGGCATTGATTTAACTGGTTCAGACACCAATCAATCTGTATAATGACTTGGAAGTTTCTTCGTCTATTTGACTGCTTCCTGATGAAATGACATAACACACAGGATTTGAAGCATGAGGACAACTCAGAGAATGCTGTGAGATGCCTGAACGCAATGGTTACGAATGCTCTAGCACATGCGATAGACTCTCTCAAATACATGGAAGCTGTTGAAGATGAAGACAATTTGCGATTTTGTGCCATTCCTCAGGTTTGATATCACCATTTCATGAGATGATCCAGACAAATTGTATGGACGTCCATCTTGCTGGTGCTTACGAGTTTTGTTTTTTGAGTTCAATTGTCGAATTCAGCGCAAGATAATTTTGCTATTTGTAGCTGGACAGTCGCCGAGTAATCCTACGGTGGCCATTTTCCAGATATTCTAGCACCATGAATTTTTCTAATTGAGTCGACCTTTGGCCCTGAACAGATTATGGCGATCGGAACACTGGCTGAGTGCTACAATAACCTTGATGTCTTCAGAGGAGTTGTAAAGATTAGACGAGGTGAGTTTCTTTTTTCCTAGTTCTCTTCAATAGAACGCTTATCTAAAGGATGCACAATCTACCAAACTTCAGCATGTCTTGTGACTTGAGTCGAACTTGATCGTTTCCACTGCAGGAATAACTGCCAAAATTATGCTGACCAGCACAATGGGCGATGTGTATGGGTCTTTCTTTGATTTTTGTAGAAAGATCGAGAAGAAGGTATGTCACAATTATAGTCTGCATGGTTTTGGTCTTAAATTCCGCAGCATGTATATGTCCATGTTGGCATCTGTCTGTACTCTGTAGTTAAAGATGTACAGAATTTCCAAGAGGCTTGCTACACTAGAGGAAAAGTGGAGGAAAGGTATTGTGAAGTGGAAGCATGTTATTCAGTCATTGGTCTTGTAGAGCGCGTGGCTACCACACTAGAGGAACACTGCAGAGAGGTTGAGAAGTCCCTTTTCTCATTCAGTCATGCTTAGAAAATCCTGTGGCACATAAAAGATGGCATGGCAGTCAAGAAGCAATTGTTTTTCTTGGCACTGATGCTTGGAAATCCGTGGCCTTGGGAAAGGAGAAACCTTTACTTGTAACGGTCGGTGGAAGTGATGTCAATTACCGTTGTGGTATCGGCCTTAGTTTACACGCCCGGCAACGCAAGCTTACGGAGGTGTTGGGTGGCGCAGATTGATGATACAGATGATTCAGCATCAGTAACACGTAAACATGTTGAGGCAATACAGGAGTACTGCGATTCTCACTTACTTGAGCCGTATGTTTCTCTTTTCCTTTTCCCAACGCTGCAGAAGAATTTCATTAACATTATTTCTGTATATGCGTTACTTTCTCTTTGAACTGGAAGTTTTCCTCGTGTAATTTGCTGAAGTCAGTTATTAGGGTCAAGTTGAAGATCTAGTACCAGCTCGTTGAACTGTTCTGTCTTTGGTTATATCTGCAGACGAGTATTCACTATAGACCAAGAAACTGGACTGGACTTTTTAATGGTACGCCTCTCTTCATCAGATTCTCTTTAATAATTTTTCAATATTATGGTTCTTTTAGACACTCGAAGGAGAGTGGTCTTGAGAGGCAAGTCAGCATATAACGATCATTGCAATTTAGATCGACGGCTGAAATGCGCAACGAGTGTTCCACTAATGGGTGTTATTTTGGTGTCTGCAGATTCTTATTGTTCTCATGCTCATGGGCTTCATGATGTATATGCTTTACAACAACTGGTAACGACACCAGGTTTGGAACCACTGTGTAGTTGGCCTTTGCCAACCACACCACTTCTCTCGACCTTCCAAATTTCTATATTGTTAGCTTCGGAGAGCTCGACGTTTGTAGGTCTGCACTAGTTTCACCCACTTGCATATGTGATCTAGTGTGATTCTGATCCTGGAAAGGAAACGGGAGGGTATTAATGGTAAGATTATATCAACAGATCGAGGCGAAGGTCATCTGCATCGATTCCTGTCACGAGATTGAATTTCTGACTCTTGTAGTTTTTAGTTTGTACTCTACATTGCATGTTGTACTAAATATTGTTAACACTTACAGTAGCCAGACATCATTCGTTTGGCGTGATTTTGATTAGCCAAACAGATCTGAACATCACTGATCATTTTTATTACAGCAAGTCGGTTTCAAATCTACGGCTCTTGTATGCTACTCCTGCTTTTCTTCAGATCATCACAGAGTATACAGCTTCCACGTCCTTTCACAGAGGATCAAGCATGTGATGGACAGTTTCATGTACCGTACAGAACTTTGCTCCTTTGAGATCTAATCAGGTAAAATTGCACTGACCTTCCCTGGGGGTGACAGATTATCTGTGAAGGACCCCATCCAGATTAATAACGGTGAAAATTATTTGTTGTTGACTTGTAAGAGATTCGCACACTTGAGACAGGCACACATTCCTCATGATTCATGCTACATTCATGTTTAATCCAGTCATCTTTTCGTACTCACTAGAATGATTACACAACAGTGGGTTGGTTCTACAGGGCTTGGACTCATTACACTGATTATCCTACTTGTGCGACCGCAAAATTAGTCGCTTTGCAAAAAAGAATTGGAAATTAGTAAAAATACAGTATTCAATGGTTGCAGGAGTGGTTTTAAATTTTTTTCGGTGTTCATCTTTGTAGGTTTACAGCTTTTCACAATGTTTGATACTCCTCTTCATAGACTCTACAACTTCATCATCGTGTCTACAAAACTCTTTGTTATTCAGACCCTTCCTTGAATTCCATATGTTTTGTGTGCAATATTCATCATCTTTAGAATCTCTACTCACTGGTACAAATCTACAAACATTCTGGACTTGAATTTTCTTGTTAAATTTGGAGCACTTCTTCTATTTTCTCAAAATTTTGCGCACTCGTGATTTTGAATTCCTTGTGTCCTTTCCGACGAAGCTCACTGGGTTCCAGTAAGTTACCTCGAAGCCATGAGAATCATGCAATGCCACTTGTTCTGAGGAGCACCAGTCAACAAAATACCTGCAGTGGCACATTCTGCATGAGATTCGCATCCAACCTCACTGATGGTGGGACGACTGACGAGAGGTAGAGTGACAATTACGGATTAAATCAATTATTTTTTAATGACTTTTGTGCTACGAGATTTAGACTTTTCTAAAGAGAATGTGAAAAATTTTAACTTCTAAAGGGTCTTTCAACCATTAACCCTTGAATGACAAGCGTGTCACCATGGAAATCATTTGTTTGCGTATTGTGTGAATTGTTGGTTTATAAAAAATGAAAAAAGCACTCATTGGAAGACAAGCTACTATAGAAGATCTTCCCTTTCCACACAAAATTTGGAAGATGAATAGTTGTACTTTTGTCCTACATGAAGATATTATTTGTCATTTGTTGGCAGAAAATGTCCTCCGCGTCGTTTATGGGTTAAATGAGGCAACCCATTTCTAACCATTTAAGCAAACAAACGTATCTATAGGGTGGGAGGTTTCAGTGGGAAAATTTTCCCATGTGGTAGAAATAGAATTAAGAAGGTTTCTGTAATTTTTCAAATTTTTAATTCTCAAAACATAATTACTATGAATTTTTAAGCTGAAGATTTTGTTTGACTTATATCAATCATATAGACCTTCCTATTTCCAACCAAGGTCTGATTGCAATATTGAGAGTCTTGTAGCCATTCCAATCATAATGTGCTACAACTGCACCAGTAACTATGTCATAATTTATCACTATTCATTACTTCCTACACGAAAAGAAAACAATCTATATTGCTAGAATGGAGTGCTGATTAGGAATGGGTTGACTTCCTTATTTGGTCTGCCATCCACTATTAAAAAAAGCCTGGGTAGAAACATATCTGAAATTTATTTGTTGGAACACAATTCAATAAAGTCCAATATAGAAATCTTGAAATTATAATGATCACAGGTTCACAATTGACCAAATGTGTCAAAATGAATTCATGAAAAGGGAGCAATGGTCTTTAACCCTATAACGTTATTGAGGACACTAAGTGTTTGATGGATGATAAGAATCCTTCTATGTAAGACAAAAGTGAAAATATTCATCCTTGGAAATGAGTATGAAAATGGGAGGTCTTGCACGGTAATTTGACCCTAAAGTTCAAAGGCATGTTTCCATCAAAAAACAAACTCTAAACTACCATTTCTATAGCAAAGAGCAAAAAAAGAAAATTAATGCTTTTTTTTTTTCTTCATATCTAACCTTAGGATCTTGTATTAGACTAGTATAAAAATGTGTGGAAGAAATTTCACAAATTTTGACACTATAGATTGCAAGATATTTGCGTTTAAAGTGAAGGAAATAAGATTTTTTGCACCTTGTTCAGCAACATTTTTTGGCTTTGGACTTTCATAACTTATAATTTTGCTCTATTGATTTTAAATTTCTAATTTTATATAACAAAGAATTGAATTGAGAATCTAGGAAAAAAAATTCAAAAAAATTTCAGTTAGTTTTTACTCATTAAAAAAGTATTAAGTAGAAGTAGATAAAAATTGAAGGAAAATCCAAATTATTAATAGCTCTAAGATGGAATTAAAATACACTAATTTCATTAGTGAGATTGTTCTAACAAGAGATCTTAACCTTGTAAAATGTTTTTTTTTGAAAAATTGTGAAAATTGAGGTCAATCCTACAAGTTATTTTTCAAGAAGATGTTTTGATTGCTTGAAAAACAAGAATTTCCATAACTTTCATACAACATAAAAATATAATCTATACAAAACAAAAAAAATTACTTATTTATTTTAAAAAAATTTGAAGTGTTTTTTTCTGCCCACTAAACCAAAATAAAAAGGGCTTTTTGTGCCATAGCTTTTGCTTCCAGACTTTGATTGAAATAAAAATTATATTTTTGGAAAGCTAATGTGTTTTTCTATCTTAAAAAAAAATTAGAAAAGCACAACAAATATTGAGACCATAGGAACCTGCTTGAAATCCATTTTGTCCCCAAGGGGACAATGGGACTTTAGGAGTTAAGCAAATGATTCACATGGTAACCAAAAGGATGATTTTCACAATAACCATCCATGCATTCCAAAATTAACTTATAACACTGCCACAAACAATGAGTGTCTAATTAATGATTAATGTAGATTATCCTATACAATGAAGGAAAAATCATTTTTTCATACTATCATTTTTGTATGGAAGGGAGGAAGGTTGGGTTGTTTTTTCTTAGGTGTGTCCATAATGAAATTGTTTTATTTTATTGCAATAGATTCTTAAAAGAAACATTATAGGGAATTTGAGGCCTCCAGAAGATTGTTTCAAGACTATTCCCCTTGCTAATTGCTATGAACCACTATGGGGTTGTCAAACTATTAACCCCTAAAGGACCAAACACCATTTTTTGGCAACATAGCAATTTTGGGCAGCTCACTACAAATGGAGTTTTTATTTATTTTTCTTTAAAATTTTCACACAACATGTGTCTAAAGAGTAGCTTTAAGGCCCAACAATTTTCATAACTTTTAACTACGTGGTTAAAAAGTTATTGTATGATATGTCATTTTCATTGGTTGGTGGGCAACTCAAAAAATTCTTTAAAAATCACTTTTTTCAAAAATAAAAATTTGAAATTGGTTATCCAGATTTATATATACATAGAAAGATTTGAATCATTCTATTTTGATTAATGAGATGAAAGTTATGAGGAGTTTTAGATTGTGGGCAGTTCTGGATTTTTTACTCTAAAATAAGCTTTGAAGTCCTTTATCTTACTCAATTTTCAATATTTTTGGAGAAAAATAAAATCTTAGGATGTAGATTGTTTATTACAACATTTTAACCATTGGGATTGACATTTTTCAGTTCCATAACAAAAAATTTAACAATTTAGTATTTTGAATCATTCTCTACTATTTTCTATTTACTATTTTTTTCCTGTATGTTGTACAATTCTAAACAATCTCAAAAAATTTAAGCATGTAGAAAACTTGCTTTGAAGAATGAATCCAAAGAGTAACCACCATTTTGGACATTTTTTCATACAAATGTGACCTTGTGAAGTTCAGTTGCCCGATTTTTTACAGGGACAAAAGAAGGATTTTTTCCACTTCAAATGCTAATATCTTGTAATCCATGTGTTGAAAACTTTTGAATTTTTTTTTCACATCTTCTTAAACCAGCATACTACAAGATCCTATGGTTAAATGTGTTCAATTTTTTTTTTTCTAAAATTTGGTACTTGTATTAGAAATGACAATTTTGGAGCATTTTGGGAGAAAACATAGTCTTTGACCTTTAAGGGTTAAAGAATTTAAAATTAAAAAAATTTATAAAAAAAACTATATTATATTATATATATATATTATTATTGGACGTGGCCATCTCCTAACCATGTCAGATTGTTGATGTGACTATGTTTCTACGTTTCCCATAGTCTAAAAAGTCACGGTCTTTTAAAGGTCTCAAAAATCTTCTAATGGGTGGCTAGGTTCTCTAGCATAGTAGAAGATGGATGGTGCTAAAGTGTAAAATTTTGATTGTAGTCATGTATAATCAATAAAGAAGCCCCTAGAAATAAGAGGGCACCAATCATGCCTAGTTATTGTGTAGATTGGACCATGATGACATGCCCATTCTTTCAAAATTAAATCCAAAACTTTATAATATGGAATGTGTCAAAATGAACTACTCGATATGAAAAAATGGTCTTCAATCTAAAATTTTATTCTATGGAGTGATTTAAATATTTAAAATTCTTTTAGTACAAAAGAATATAAGTTGAGAACAACCTAACAAACTTTGAAGAATTTAGAGATTTAACATTAGAGATAATGTCTCCTAAATAAAAGGAAGGTTTTAAGATAAAATTCTTCAAGGACTAAGGAAAGAAAAGCTTTAAAGTTCTTCTCAAGTTTAAAGCTTTTAATCTCTACTCAAGTTCAATATCATAAATCAAACAATTCATACAAATGAATCACACATACTGAATAGGAAAAAAAACTGAAAATCCCACAAGTAGTATCATATTGGTTAACTTTTATCCTTTCAAACTGAATATAGTTCCACCTACTTTCTTCTAATCAACTTGTCATTTCTAGAATATAAGAATGTTTCAAAGTCTCCAATGCACTCAAACACTCATCAAAATTATTATATGTCAACACATTTTGAATAATATCTTTTACACCCTTTGATATTTAAGGCCATAGATCTTTAGCAAACAAGTCATGGCACTTTGAGAACTCTTTGTATACTTCCATGAATGTGAAACCATTGAAAGGAACAAACCTTGTTAAAAGACCATATAGTATTGACCCAATGCTCTAAATGTTCACTTTGGGTTTATAGTGGTATTTCATGACTTCGGGAGCTATACAAAGTGCTCAACAAAGTGGACTCCCAAGTTCCAATAACATTAGTCAATACCTCACTATGCTCAAAAAGATGGGCCAATCCAAAATCAATCACTTTGAATGCCAAACCTTTGTCTTTGGTTTGAAACAATAAAATTTCAAGCTTCAAGTCTCTATAGACAATGCCAAAGCCATGGCAAGCCTTGATAGCAATTGCAATTTTATTTATTTTTATCATTTTAGCAATTCTTGACTCATCAAAAGTATCATATTCAACCATATAATCCTAGACAGGGTTTTCTATCATAACATGATGTGGACTATTTGCATTGGTCTATCATGAAGTGTTAGTTGTGACGTGTCCAAATCGCGCTTGGATACACACAACTAAAAATAATTTTCAATTTCTTTTAAATCTAAAGGTTATCTTGGAATAAAAAAACATCAATGAAGTTTGTTGAATCCATCATTTGTATCTATCATCTAAACAGCTAGTTTGTTAAGTTGGGCAATTAGTCTATCGAGTTGGATGGCTAGTCTATTGAACTGGATGACTAGTTTGTCAAGTTAGACGACTAGTCTATCGAGATGGTCAATCCTCAAAAATTGTCAAGTCATTTGATCAAACAATCCTATCCATCAAGGTTGCAATCATTTTCATCAATATTGTCCATCATAGTAATTAGATTACATCCCTTGCAATGAATATTCTATCTTGACGGACGATGGGGTTGAAGATTGACATTATGACAAGTATATTGAAGTTGCGATGTAATGTGGATTACCCTAATCATAAATTGTACTTCCTTCACATAGCTCTATCACTATGTATACATGATCATCATCTTCCAAAACAACTTTGATGGATATTATATTTAGATGTTCTTTAACACTAATCAACCTTAAGATGTCAATTTTACATTCTACCATTTTACATTCTTTTTGTGATACAAGGTTGCACTTTGTAAGTATGGTGTTGGCCAAATGAAGGCCGAGTTGGAACAACTTTCTTCTTCTACTTGCTTCTATGACGAACTTTATGCGGATTGATATGCTAAGATGAGCTTACTTTCAAAAAAATTGAGAGGATTTCAAAGCTTTTTCTAGGTTGGTGTGGTAGGGATCTTGTGATCTATGTAGAGAGATATGAAAATGGATTGTCAAGAAACGTAGAGTTGAGAGCGGAGATGGCAAACATTTGGATGATTTGGATGTCCAACACTTTGTAGTGGTAAGTTGATGCTTCTTCTAGTCTTTTTAAATTGTTTGGCTTCCTACATCCATTGTTAGGGTTTTAGAGAAGAGTTATCTTATTTATGACTATTTTGTTTAATTCTATGCAGAGAGTTGTTGTAGCATTGGGGATGCAACATTAGATTTCAGAGGTGTAGAAGATGTTGTGACTTGAATTCTAGCATAGAATGACGCAATACACTTTTCTTCATTACATGCATTGGAGGATACGATGCGGTCCAATGAGCGAATGATAAAGGTCATTCCAACATTGAGAGAGTCTCACTCTGACCAATGCACTAATGTTGGACATTGTGGGAAATTTAAGTAATTCCTTTTGGAAAGTTTTGAGGATTTTTGATAAATGCAAGGTTTTCAATGTTGACATGACATTGGCTTTTCCCGTCAAGATATCCATCAATGTTGGTTAGGGCACGTTAAGATTCACATCAACCAAAAAAACTATTTTGTTTAATTTTTTGATGGCTTGGATGGCTTGCCCATCAACTTGGACAGACTAATTATTGATGGCCCATCAAGGCCATTTAAAAAATTCATTTGTTTATTTTTGATGGACTAGATGGTTTGTCGGTAGATCTGAAATGATAGGCCATTGACTAGGAAGGACAAATCATGCCCAAAAAAAAAAAAAAAATTAGAATCCGGACAAGCATTGGAGTTGAATTCTAACATTTTGTCAGTCTGATAGACGTCCAGACGTGATGTGATGTTGAAAATCCTCAATACATGCAAGTTTGAGAGACAAACTAATTCTAGGTCAATTAGAGTGATATACCAATTTTGGCCTAGTTTTGAGCTTCTTAGCTTATTTTTCCATCTCCAAGGATATTTCACTAAGGTTTTCTTTGGATATGCAGATTTTTTCAAGTTCTTCTAAGTTGAAAGCATCTTACTCTTAAACTTACATTTGAATTGTTTAGTGTTAAATTTTAGAGGAGCAATTAGTTGTATTAGTAATTGTAGAGAAATCAACTCCCTATGTGTATGAATATCAAGAATAGCATTGTAATGATGTGCCAATTTTGGCCCACTTTTTAGCTTTTTAGCTTGTTTTTCAATCCTTGAGGATGTTTTACATTTGGATTGTTTAGAGTGTTAGGTTTCAAAGGAGCGATTAGTTATATTAGTAATTGTGGAGAAATCAGCTCCATGTATAAAGATCAAGAGCAACATTGCAAACTCTTCTCCATTGATATTGTCAATGATTCTAATTTAGAAAATGTGCTATGCGCAAAGTTACAACTCTCATCAAGGATGCTCTATAAGTTTTTTTCTCAAAAAAATTGGTAATGGCCTTGGTTTTGGACTGTATAGAGCAAAATATAGCTCTTTGGTAGAATTATAGAGGTTTTGTCACTCTTTTATTTAGAATTTGCAATGTTTTGTTCCATTTTTGGTTTTTGTTTTACGTTGGCTACCATCAACATTTGTTAAGGTTGACCACATTGGCCCTACCTATAATAGTCATTTGATTGCGAAGAGGAAGATGAAACTAGGCCATCTATAGCTAGGATGGACAATGGAACTGAAGCACTTGAAAGCTTCTATAGTAGCCACTTCAAATTATCATAGACAAAACCACAACTAAACTAGGACAAATGAGTCTTGTCCCTCGTATTTTTGCAAGGTTGAAAGATGTATGAATGATGTGGCGCATATTTTGCTAATGCTTTGAGGTACTTCACTATAGTGACTATACCTTGTAATCCATATATAAGTGCATCAAAATTTTCTATTTTTGGGTCTGTTTATCTATTTTTTACAAAAGATATGCCTCTATTTTTTTCTACTTCTACTTTTGCTCATTTTTCTACATCCTATGGTAGTTAAAATTGAAGTTTGAAGCATTTAAACATGTCCCTATTGTAATTTTCAAATGTATATGCAATTTTAGGATTGTTTTGTACAACATGTACACTCTAACCACTCTTGAACACAGTCTATACAAATAGTACGTATATCAAACAATTCATACAAACAAATCAAATAAAAAATAAAACTAAAACTAAAAACTAAAAACTAAAAACTAAAAATCCGACAAGTAGTATTATATTGGCTAAGCTAGACTTATGCAACACGTTCTTAAAAATTGCTCGCCACAAATATGAGTTGGAATGAACAAATAGATAACAACCCAAAATTAAGCATTATTCATTAATTTGTCTATTTGTAGATGAAAAATGGAAGCTCTTCAAGCAAATTCTTCCCCTCCTTTTTAGATTATCCTTTGAGTAGATTTAGAAATTATGTATTATAGATCATTTATATGTACTATATAGTAGTTGTAATACAATATGTTTCAAAAAATGATGCTACAGTAACTTGAATATTTTTTTAATAATTAGCTTCAACGTTTTAAATGTACCCTCAAGTAAATCTCATAATATTTTTGAAGTAACTCTTAGTAAAGCATCTGGGGGCTAATGCCATAGTGCCAAGGGCTTTAGCATATGCCAAACTATAGATTGTAATGGAATAACATTTATGTTTATTACAACTAATGGATTTCTTGTGTATGTAAAATAATTAGCATTTTTCTTTATATGTGAGAATGATAACTATATACTATATGAATCAATTATGAATGGATATACTTTCATATCATAACACTATGCACCTAAAAGATGCAATTTGTGCATCTTCCGGGTATTAACTATTAATCGACAAGTATAAGAGTGTCAACCTATAATGCATGCTAAAAAGATGTGAACATGGATTTCAATTGTTTGGGATGGTGATTCATGTGAAAATTTGAATTGAAAAAACAAATCCTATGCGTTACTTCTTTGACACAAAATGAGATTCTTCACAACTTTCACAATAATAATCCAAATGGAACAAATCAAAGCAATTGAAATACGAAGCTAACATTCACCCATTCCATCCTCCCATAATTCAGAAGGCAACTCCAAATGTGACTCGTCAAATGTTTTGGAGTTAAACACCATGTTGTTCCTTTGGATCCAAAGAGTCCAAAAAATTGTAGTACGGGCTTCTCGAGCGAAATTCTCTTAGTCGCATTGAGTCTACATTGGATGGTGACTGTGAAGATAACGGCTTGTCTCTAGGTTGCCAAGGACCTTGAGCTCATTCTCCTGCGAGCAGCGCTTTGCTGAGGACATCAAATGTCCTTTTAAGGGTTTAAGGTGAAGACACCCATTCCCGTCCATGTATCCAATGCCACTATGATGCACATTTTCGTAGCAAGAATGTACTCTGTTGGTACATGATGACAAAATTAGGTACATGGCCGGTTTAGAGTGTTTCAACCTTAAACATTTCCAATTTGTGAGGCTAATGACAATGGGCAATTAATTTATGGCACTATCCCGGATTGCTTCCCTTGTATCTGCTTGCATCTATGATAAAACATGATTTTCATCTCAGTCTGTGCTTACAGCCTGATCCCGTTTTCCAGAGGGATGTAAACTTCAGTAAGCAAGCTCTTATAAGGTAATATGTCCATTAATCACCCACCTAAGAGCTCAAACTGGATTTTGGGGAGGCCAAGCTTGTTGAAAACATTTCCAATAAATTTTCAGCTTGAAAGACAAGCAGGATTGACATCTAACCCCAAGTTGTTCATATTTTCTGAAGCTTTGTGAAATTAGTTATAAATTTTTTGAAGTTGATATGACATAGGGCTCTTAAATCACCCACCTCCCAAAATGTACATTGTTTGTACATTGTTGAAGGTTATAAAAAAGCAACATGTACACATAATGTACGTTTGAGGAGGTGGGCAATTTTAGAGCCTGTGTGATTTTAGAGCCTGTTACCTACCCATGAACCAAGGGCATGGCCGCTTGCACAAAGGGCAGCTGGCAGTACACACTTCAGTTTAAAAAGCAACTGTAAGCTTAGTTCCTCCGGTTGGGGGTTCTCATGGCCCGGTACAGGATCCAAATTGATTTCATAATTTGCAATGCCAGAAATATTAGGGATTTTAAATAGAGTAGTTCAGTTTGTGTGTTATTCATGTGGTTGAAATATCACATCCTTATGGTAGGTTCCCACTTGGCTGTATGGAATAACGGCCTGTAAAGTGTAAGAGCTGAGAGCAAAAATGTGGAGAACCTTTTCACACGGAAACTGGTTAATGCCGGACTGACAGTGCCAATACGTACTGAAGAAGCAACTGAGACGTTCCCACTTGGAGTCCTGTACTACATTGTTGCACATCTGTCGTAGTAGCCGTTCCCACCTGGTGTGTTAGTTCTATCACAAGTAGAGGTGGGTCCGGCTAAAGTCACGTCCAGGAAGACGGTGGAGGCAACGTTTTGAGAGAGCTTGACGATCCCGATTGCAAGATTGTGCTACGTATGCTTCTGTCGACGTTGATTTCGTATGTCTTTGAGGTCTGTGACTGTTGAAGACGCACTCCGTTTCTGGTGTGGGAAAGCCACGGAATACTGTATGCTGTCTCTGAGATTGTGATTTACTGTCTATTTTTGTTGGAGCATTTGGAGGCGTTAAGTGTAGCTTCTTCTGTGCATTCGCTTCGATTACATTGCGAAGGTGCGTATGTCATCATCTTCATCGTTGATGAAGTACAAGTTCACGCGGAGGCGCCTGTTTAGCGACGATTAAGACACTTGCGGTACATCAGGAATACCGAGCTTCGTTTGATGCTGCTGTCTTCCGGAGGAGGACGATAGAGTCCGACGTCATCTCCCGTGTGCACTGCCCATTGTCTGCAGCACCGCTGTAACTCCGTTCTTCTATAAGAGAGCGTAATCTAAATGACTGACTGCTACTTTCATGAGTGCCCTCTATGTCTGTCGATTGTTCTTTACCATTTTCGGCGAGGAGAGTTTAAAAGGAATTCGTAATTTGAAGTGTGTTTCTATACATTTGCGCTTAGGGTTTACTAACCTGGGTTTTTCCTTCTGCAGTGAATGCGATATCGTTTCTTCTGAACACAGACATGGACGCTTTCGGTGACTTCAACAATGTTGCTACGTTTGCATTGTGGGTTCTGGCCCTACTTCTGGACGCGAACCAGACTTTGCTGTTGCCCTCGTCCTAGATAGAGGAAGATGACAGTGCTGACATCGCTGCAAGCGTGCTCACCGAATTCCCGGTTCTCGATACGTTTGCCCTGTTTAGCAACTCGCTGCAGTAGTACTGGTTGTGCTGCTCTTCAGTTGGTTTCAGTGACGAATTAAGCTTCTGGGTTCGGCCACATTCTACAACATGGTTTTTCTGATTCCTAGTTGGTCAATATGACAGTTCACGTTGGCTTGCAATGTTTAGAATGACCAAAACATCTGTGTTTGCATTGGCCGAAATCATAAAACCACAAGTGCAAAAAAACCCCACCAAATACCATTTGGCTGTGCCCGTTGTAGTTCACTTGGCTTGCACTCTTTTCAAACTAATTCATGGTGCAAATCTCACAATCTGCTCTGAGATGTTTGCCATAGGTCGTAGTACCGTTTGCAAAGTGCTGCGAGAAGTGGTTTTCGCTGTCAACGACACTCTGAGGCACGAAATTTCGTGGCCGACAGGACAACAACTGCAGGAAACGCAGTCTAAATTCAATGACATCTGCTCCTTACCTGGAGTTGTTGGAGCCATTGACGGCATGCAGGTCCCCATTTCAAAACCTGTTGATTCGTCGGCAGACTATTTCTACTTCAAGAGCGGAGCTTACAGTATGAACTGTCAAGCTGTAGTTGACAACGACAAACACTTCTTGGATCTGTATGTGGGAATGCCCGGTTCGACGAATGACAGCCGCATGCTCCGTCGGTCCTCCTTACATTACTTGGCTACGCATGGACAACTCATGGACGTCGCGTTCTCCGTGGATGGACACTCTTCGTACTTGATAGGTGACCTGGGGTACCCTTTACAGCCGTGGCTAATGGTTCCTCACAAAGGTGGTCTTCACTTGTCAATCTCGGAGCGTCTGTTCAATAAAAAATTGAGGAAAGGTCGATGCGTAGTTGAAAATGCATTCGGCATTCTAAAACAAACATTTCGGGAATTGCTGGACAAGAGTGAACTGCACTTGACGTTCCTGCCGGATGTGATTGTTTGCTGTGCGATTCTCCACAATTTACTATTCCGCCAGTCTCACGAAGAAATGGAGGAATTACTCCATGTGCTGAGAATGGAAGGACTCGAGACAGCTGAACCTGCAGTGGACGGCAACTTTGTAGACAATGTCCGCAGAGACATTGATGACGACGTCTCGGATGTTGCGAAGCAGAAACATTTGGATTTGGGGACTTACCTCACCACCAGGAGACGACCTGTGTAGAATTCAAGGTAATTCGAACTTGACTTGTGGTACATGCATTCAAATGTGTGTCATATTAACATTCACTGTGTACAGCACTTGTGAATGCAGTGGTGATTTGCACTTCCGTTTATGCACAATTTTTTTTTTTTTTTTTTTAATAATCTTACACATATTCACAGGTTCGACGGAGACGTACTGTCTGGACTGCTTCGGAGGCCGAAACTATGGCACTGGCCTCCGACTATACATGTGTACATATAGTGCGGGTACTTCACATACACTGTACATATAGTGCTTGCACTTGAGGCATGCTAGATTTGACATGCTATTTCTGTCATCACTAATGGGGCAACGTAGTTTTTACAGTGACAGATGCTAGCAGTTCACGCTTTGGAAGATGAGCGTGGGAATTCATCCAGAAATAGCAACGTCTTTCACTACGTCCTTGACATCTATTTTGGGAATGACGTTGTCGCCCGAAATGTTGCCCACCGCAGCAGTTAGGTCCGATTGTTCAGTCGCAGGGTCCCCATTTTCAAAAATTGTTGGCTCTGCATGGCGGGAGCTCTCTCCTGCTGCGTGTGCAGTATGTACATTCCTTGGCCTGTGATTGCTCAGTCCACTTCCTAACACGCTGGTCAGTTGCGTCAAACAATGTACCATTTCTGTTTGCTTGACAATTGCCAGCCTTGCGTTCTCATGAGCTAGCATCGCACTTTCGTGGATTCTCCGATCTCTGTCTCTCTGGTAAGTCATCTGCTCCATGAACAGCTGCAGTTGAACCTCGATCTTGGAACGCTCAATTTCGAGTGAAGCATCTGATATGTCTTTCATTTGTGATGCCATGATGGAGCCGGTTTCCTTTGTGGCCTGTGCAATCACCGCATGGCCTGAAATATTCTTGCGTCAAACGCCTGTGTTGCCCGACCGTCGTTGTGTGTCGTCCGTGTTGTTATCGGAGGAGCTGATTAAGAATGGGGTGATGCCTGCAGGTACAGTTGCTGCGGGAGTCGTCGGAAACGGTCGGCTGCCGCCTGGACGACGTGCTTCTTGAGAGGTAGATGGAACAGTCGGGAGGACTGACTGTTTGCGGGAGCTGTCTTCTGTAGACTGCGGCTGCGACTGGTCTTCGAAGTCCATGGGGTCATCAGTCTTGGTGTCTGTATCCGCGGTCGTCCTCTCGTTCATGTTGGCCTGTGCAGGTGCCTTGAAGTTAGAGTCCTGTGGTGATAGAAAATCTCTAAGGTGAGGAGGTTGTATGAGTAGACGGGTGCCAAACCATTCATGAATGGCGTGAAAGAATTCCTCGGAGAATTGTCATGGAAGTCCTTCTGATTTGTGCTGCACTGGAGTCAAGTCCTAGTAATCAGCAATGTTGTGTCCACTGCGTCCAAAGTAGTCTACAATCCTCTTGTAGTCTGGTAACAACTGATTCCATTTGGTTTTACATGCTGCTCCGTCGCGAAGAACACTTGAGAAACCGGCGTTCATTACTTCCTGGGAGATCCGATGCCACTTGCTGATGTCCGGAATCATCAAATCTCTGCCGTCGACGGCATCCTTCTCTGCTAGGTATTGCTTGCGTTTTCCCTGAATGAGGACCAGAATTTCAGCAGTTTGCCAATTCGGCCCTCTGTCTTTCCTTGCTCGCTTGGTGGTGGTAGGCATGCTGTCTTCATCAACTTGCAGGGACTGCCGATTAATGCTCACCGGAGTGAGCACCGGACGTATTTCCGTGAAGGCAGGACGCATCAATGGAGAATAAGTGCCTGCACGCACCACATGTTCACACAGACGCAGTCATGACACAGAAGCAGAGGGGTAAGGTCAAACACGTTTACATGACATGTGGAACTTCAAACAACAAGTCATGTTCGGAATTCATGGTGACATTGTTCATTTACAAAAAACATGCGTTGACTGTGCAGAAGGACAGCCACTGCAGCGATGTCCTCATACCTTTCTAGAGAAGGCTTTCTACGTTACAGAAGCGAGTCAGGTGACACACAAGGACGGACGCCGACATCAGATTGAGGTATTTTTTTCAAAGAATAACACGATGTCAAGCGAACATAGTTTGCGAAGTCCAGTCTCCATGACATGCAGGTATAAACCACTTCCTGCATAACAGCTTCCTAACACAGAGAACACGAACTCAATTGAATACTAGCACAGCTGTCTTGCTCAATTCAGGTGAAACAAGTTCTCTGTTTGTACTCCGGAAACCAGACCGAAAATTGTGCAGAATTGCTAGACATTTTCCTTGAACCCGGTACGCTTTCAACGTTCTTCAAGTTTCCATGGTGTCGTTGGACACTTTATTTCTAAGATGGGAGTACTTCAATGTCCTCTCTGTCTTCACATAATGCAAATGAACATAATGCAGTGTGCCCACAAAACATACTGAGAGTTTATAAGTAGTGCTATTCTTGTACTCATTGAGGCATCGGAGGGGTGTTTGTTTTGTGCAGGTACTCCGTGGGAACTCAGTTTACTACACAGAAGCAGAAAAAGCATTCACATGGACTAGTACATGCACAGCAATGCTTACGTTGAATGGGAATCGCTGTCGGCCGAAAGGGTGTCGGCAACTGTGGACGACCACGCTGATTTTCCATGATCGTAGAGGAATTTCTCGTATGGCCACAGCAGTCAAGTGCCGAATCTGTCAGCGACAAACGCTATCACTGTGTCTCACAGCACTAGTGACAATGACAAGCAATTACCCACTATTCAACACTCCGATAATAATGACTCTGAAACATTTAAAGCATGAAGTGAACTGCAATTGCACTACTGAATTCTTTGAACCTGCATTGTTCCACTTTTGAACACGAAATTGGGAAAGCCAAGCGCTGTCAATACTACTCAGGCAAGCGAAGGCTGTCACTAGACTTTTCTCGGGCTCCGGGCCTACTATAACTTAAAAGAGGGATAAGTGCTTTGGCGCTCCTTCCTTAATGTCTCTATGAGCCCACCATGTTATTAATAACGTTCTGTACAGTACGAAATCTACGTTTTCCCAAGAATTTTAATGTCCCACACACGATTGCAGAAGCAATGGTGGGCCTGCGGAAGTACATAATTAACTAGCCTTAATCATGCTCTTTGAACCTGGCCACATCAGCTATCAGCTAGGTTCGGCAGACAACGACTCCCTCAAGTGGGAATGCACCACCAATTTACTGCTCAAAGCACAGTCCCCTGACACCAAGTGGGAACATACCTTTAACCCCTAAAGTTCCATGACTATGTTTTCACCAAAAATGCTCAAGAACTGCCATTTCTAGTACAAGTATCAAAGTTTTGAAAAAAAAAAAAAAAATTGACACATCTAACCATAGTATCTTGTAGTAAGCTGACTTTAGAACATGTGGTAAAAATTTCAGAAATTTACACCCCGTGGATTGCAAGATATAAGCATTCAAATTCATTGAAATCATTTTTTTGAGCCTGCGACAAACCAGGCAGCTGCACTTCAGAAGCTCACTTTTCTATGAAAAAAAGTCCAAAATGGTGGTGCTTCTTTGGATTCTTTTTCCTAGACAAGTTGGCTACATGCTTGAAAATTTTCACATCATTTGGAATTGTACAACATATAGGAAAAAAATAGTAAGTAGAATGAAGTAGAGAATGATTCAAAATACAAAATTGTTAAGAATTTAGATATGGAATTGGAAAATGCCAATCCAAATGGTTGAAATTTTATAATAAAAAATCTACAGCCTAAGCTTTTATTTTTTTCAAAAAATATTGAAAGTTGAGTAAGATAAAGGACTTCAAAGTTTATTTTAGAGTAGAGATTCCATAACTACCCGCAAACTAAAACTCCTCATAACTTTTGACTCATTGGTCAAAATGGAATGATTAAAATCTTTCTACATATATATAACTCTAGAAAACCAATTTCAAATATTTGTTTCTAAAAAAAGTGATTTTTAAAAATCTGCCCGGACTGCCCGGCCGAGAAAAAAAGTAATATATTAGGCCATATCTTTTGACTCGTATTTCCAAATGTCATGAAATTTAGTGCATATGAAAGATATTCCTCATGCACAACTTCTATTAAAATTTTAGCCAAAAATGTAAAAATCTCTAGTCATAGGTCCTGTCCAAAATTTCTATGCTAGCAGAAAACGTATGCTGGTCCTTTAGGGGTTAAGACATACGGTGGAAACACCTAAAACTGTCAATATAAGCAATTTTGCATTGTAGGAGGCACCTTTTCCTAGGAAAAAATATTTTTGTAGTATTATCAATTGAAAATCATGAATTAAAAAAATAATAATAATAATAATAATAATAATAATAATAATAATAATAATAATAATAATAATAATAATAATATAATTTTTGGCATGTAAATGTTGACATGTAATTTCTATAAATTTTCAAAGTGGAAGCTCTATAGGCCACTAAAATTGTCATATAGCTAGATTTAAAATCAAAATCCCAAAAAATTAGGAGTCAACTAATTTTAATAAGAAAGGAAATAATTTAATGATACTTTTGTAGGAGACTTTAATGGAAGTCTAGGGACACTTCAAGGGAAATGTATTGTACATGAATGAAAATAGGGGTGGTTTTAAGTGTTTCCGCCTTATTCCTATGCTAAATTTTGGTTTAAGCTTGTTGCAATTGATACTCATCGTATTGCCTGCCACAACGAGTCTCGTTGGGCTCTTTAGGTTGTTTCTTACTATTTCTCAACTTTTCCAAGGATGTCTTGATTAAAAGCTTTGGTCCTAATTAGATCAATATAAATTATTCATTTGAAGAGTTTGTTTGGGGTGTTCTAAGTATAGGGTAATGCCCGAGTCTGAGGGCATTTTGTAAAAAAAGGGACCGACGAGGAGGGCGGAGCCTGACAAGGAGGTCCGTTTTTTCACAGCATGCTCGAAGGACAAGGGCGTTACCCGGCATAAACTATAGGTGGGCAACATATTTTTTTGGATGAGATAGCAATTTTGGATGAAAATTCCATAATGCCCGATTACGCGGTTTTGCCCGCGTAATCGGGCATTACGGCTCCTTGCGACTTAGAATGCACCCACCAAATGAACGGACAAATTCCAACAGTGGTTAACGCTTATTAATTGTGGCACTTGGGCACAAGAACATTTCAAATTAAGCTATATTATCCCTCCTTTTTGGCACTGTAGGATCAGATTCCCCCATTTTCAAAATAAATGTCTATTTTTTCCAAATAAAACTAATCTTTTTTCACCAGCAATTTTCCATTTTTATTAAAAATGTGGATGAAGTTGCCAAATTTAAATGAAAAAATGCATGAATATGATTGAAAAGTGTTTTGGGGTCTAAATGACAAGTAAATTGTAGAAATACAAGACTTCACCAAATTTTAAGTGATTGCCATCTTGGCATTTCTCAAAAAATTAAAAAGGAAGGGGTAAACTACCATTAGAAGAAAACTGAGGCCCCAAAAGGACCGCGAGTTATCTTGAGGTTCCCAACCTCGGGAACTCCATCAACTGAAAAATCAGCTGTACACACAGAGGCTGCTGACCTGGTCGGGACATTGCCACGTCAGAAAATATTAATTTAAATTTTTTTTTTAAATTTTAAATTTTTTAAAATTTAAAATTTTTAAAATTTTAAAATTTTTTAAAATTTTAAAATTTTTTAAATTTTTTTAAATTTTTTTTAAAATTTTAAGTTTTTTCTTAAAAAATTTAATTTTAAAATTTTTTTAAATTTTAAAATTATTTAAATATTCAGACAGCGCTGTGATGTTCCCAGCACAGGGAACAGCCCTTACACAGCCCTTTGGTGGCTCGATTTTGATGATCATTACTAGTCATCGTAATTGACAGATAATGCAATTTTGATTTTTTCTTTAATTTTTACTTGACCCTAAATGTTTGAGGTCTTTTCTTTCTATCAAAGTCCACTGAAAATTGTCAATTCTATTGCATAGGGCCAAAAAGATGGAAAATTTAATTTTTTGAGTAATGGACCACTGGATTTTGCACTAAACTTGTATATGAACATGTGGAAAAAATTTAGTCAAGTTTGATAGTAAGGATTGCAAGATATTTGCATTTGAAGTGAAAATAAATAAATTTGAAGGGAATTTCAAATGGCTTTGACCGTTGCTTGCAAAAAAATTTTGCACTATCATGGACTTTGAATTTTAAAATCTATGAAGAATATATGGCACATATCTCCACCAAATTTCAAAGGTAACAAAGAAATGAAACATATCCAAGAAAATTTTGCAATGCATAGGTGTGTGAAGAAATGACATTACACTAGGCCTTTTTGCAAACAAAATTTCCACTTCATACTTTCAAATTAGAAGAATTCTAGTGGTGCTAAGATACATTTTTTCTTCAAAATTAAAATAAATAATTTTCAAAAAACAAAAGTCTCTAATTTCTATAGAAATTAGGAGCAACCAACTTCCTAATATATTGGGCACTATTGCAAAAATGGTCCTTCATTCTTTCCAGTTGTTTCGATGAGTTCCCATCATTGATAACTTTGTTCCCTTTACTCCTATATGTATCCATGCATTCCTAAAATTAAATATGTTGTTCATTTACATTCTCAACATTTCACTAGAAGAAATCTGTGTTTTTTATGATGCATTTTTTGTGATGTCCACATGTTTTTATATCAACAATGACATCAGATACAATATGAAGATGTTAGATGTAATATCAAATGTAACATAAAAACAAGTAAACTTCACAAAAAATGCGTCAAGACAACATAGGGTTCTTTTAGCATTTGGAACAAGTTCTAAAAAGTTCCCATCGCCATCATCTAGGGCAATTCATTGCCCTAGTTGCTATGCTCCCACAAGTTAAGTAAAATTCATGTGAATTTCCATGCTTTATTTGCCCCTTTCTTGCAAAATTTGAACTGAAGTGCTTATAACTTTTGGGTTGTAAGTTAAATTTCACTGAAAATTATATCGATGTGAAGCTCTTAGAAATCCACATCTTTATAATTTTTCTTAAAAAATCAAGTCAAAGATTGAGATCATAGAGACTTGCCCAAAACCAAATTTGTCCCCCAAGGGGACACTTGGGCATTTAGGGGACTTGATAAGATTTGTTTCATTTACTTGAGCTCAAACTAAAAAAACATAATTTTCATCGCTCAAATTTGCATCAAGAGCAAGGATCTAAAGTATGTAAAATTAGACTACTTACATGACGATCCATGGATTGAGCGTGGATCAAGTATATGCCATATTTAATGAATTATGGACTTTTGAAAGTCCAAAATTAATAATGATCATTGAGAGATCTCACAATGGTCATCAGGAGATAATCCAAAACATTGAGAGATTAGTAGAAACATCGTAAGATCTCCCGCTGACCATTAATAATTTTGGACTTTCAAAAGTCCATAATTCATTGAATAGTTCAAAAATAGTTAAATGTGGCATGTATCTTCTCATGTAGAAAAGTCAAAAATTCCACAATGAGGTAATATTCAACACCATTCTCATAAAAAAAACGCGTTCAAGCATCTCCCCCATGGCCCCCAAAATTGGATTAAAAAACTATATGACCTCACAAAGTCATCCACTGGCTAATTATTGGGTGCCACAACGTAACATGATCTAGGAACTAAAGGTAAATAAGCCAAGAAGGTAAGTTTTAATTTTCATTGATCATGGGTAAAAAAAAAAAAAGCCTCAAATCAATTGTGTTCTCCAAAGTTTCTCTTCTTACCAATTGGGTCCTCTTAGCAATCATAGAGATTATGGATTGATGTATTGAAAATTGCGTTTCTACCATTGATATGAAAAAATGTAAATTTTAATTTTAATAACTTTCACACCGTAGGTCCAAACGTCATGAAACAAAACCTGTGCACCCCTCCTTGCAAAGGGATTTTTTGATTGTACCAAGAATGCAACTAGGGGACACACAGTTCCGTAGATCTCATCATAACCAAAAAAACAGTCTCATTTAAGGTATAGATTTTTAACACAGCCACACGTAAACAGAAATGAAATTGTCCCTTGAGAATTTCTAGGATGGGTCATCAAGAAGCTGCATAATGGGTGAGATCTGATAGGTTTCTGAAACACAGACAGGTCAGGGCACCTCCTTCCATTCGCCCTGACAAATCAATGCAAAACAAAAACAAAATGCAATAAGTCTTGTCTTGTTTGTTCTAAAATTAAAAATCAACTCTTAAACGACAAGTTGGTCACTGTGGAAATCATCTATTTGCATACCGTGCGAATTGTTGGCTTAAAAAAAATGAAAAAGCACTCATTGGAAGACAAACTACTATAGAAGATCTTCCCTTTCTACACAAAATTTGGAGGATGAATAGTTGCACTTCTATCCTACATGAAGAGATTCTTTGTCATTCATTGGCCATATAACGTCTTCCGCGTTTTATATGGGTTAAAATTGCATTTCCGTTCCTTTCCGTGCCACTAACGGCTAAAATAAACTCATGAGAGCTTGGTTGCAACCTCCTCATTGTTACATGTCTAAACAATTGAAACCTACTCCTTTGACTTAAAGTGGGGGAATGTGCACTTTTGAATTATTATATTCCTACAGATAGTTTTTTTGTTTGTTTTACACAAGCAAAGGGAACCTTTACTGCAAGAAAAAAAGGAACAAAGAAACCCAACCGCAAGCGGCCTGAGAGGGGCAAGTAACCAAACAACCTAACATAGAATTCATAAAATTCCTACAGACAGTTTTTGGGGTTACGGAAGGTCCTGAAGTAAGATACGTGAAACCACCAATGAGACTGACGGTTGGGACACAGACAATCTAGACTCCGTCTTCTTATAGAGGCGGTGACGTATGAATGACGATTGTTGGAAGAACAAACAGAAAAGATTCCGTCAAGGATTTGAAGCACTTCAAACTTATTATTGTTCTGTTGGGAAGTGAGCTTCAAATTGATGAGTGAAAACAATATTCATGGCACAAGTGTGAAGTCGAGATGAATGCCACACCGTCAGATTAGAATTACAAAAAAATACTGTGGATGGATGCATCCGCCGTCTAACCAATCCGGTTAAATACTTGTCGTGTGAAAGTAGACCAGCTACAACTGGAAATCAGTCCACAAGATGATTTGGACTGTGTCAGTCAAGTCAGAAAAAAATGGAATTGGCATCTAACCCAAGTCGTTTCATATTCTTTGGACCTTTGTGAAATTAGTTAAAAAAATTTGAAGTTGAAACGCATTGGTCACTAATGGCAAACACCACCTGGAATGTACCCTATTGATACATTGAAGAAAGCAAAATGTACCCTTTTGTCTTGTTTGCTTTTAGAGCAAACTACCTTATCAATCAATCATTCAGTGAAAGTTGAAATCATCATAACATTATTAACTATCAAGACAGAGTCAAGGTGCTTTTCAAGAGATTTTTTTTAAAGAAACTCCCATTTCTTGTTACATTGACCAAAATTGAAAAGAAAATCATTTGTTTTAAAACTTCAATCGTATGAAAGTGTAGTAGACTAATGTAGAAATGTGTGGAAAAAAAATTGAGCCCATTTGATTGCATGGATTGAAAGATTATGACATTTCAAGTGAGAGAAATAACTTCTTTTTCATTCTTGGGAGATAAAGTTAGTAGACTTTGACAGCCCTTTCATTACAAGAAGTTTGAGCATTGAAGAAGGACATCAATTCTCTAATAGCGGGGAACGTTGGTTGAGAAAACAAAACAAATTTAATTTTTTATAGAAAAAAATCAGCAAACAACAGGGCCAGATGGTGGGGGACAATTTCAGCAAATATTTCTAAAAATCATAAAAAATGGTTTTAAAATGTAATGTAAAAAATAAGTTCAGAATTAAATAATTTTGAAATCTAATGTAGTAGTGCCACATAAAAATTGTGATTATTTTGTTATTTTTTATCATTTTTTATTTACAAAATATTATTTTATATTATTTTTCAGTATTTTTTAATTTTTAATTATTAAAACAATTTTGTCAACATTGCGCTAGTTCGTAGCTTGGGCATTTAATCCTTTATTAATGGCCTTTTCAAGGCCTGAATTTTTCTATAAGGTAACTTTGCCTATGACAGGCCAACTTTGGACCAACCTAATGCAAACTCAAAAATTCATGAGCAGTACATGTGTCTTGTGAAATGTACTTCACAAGAATTTTTTGGCTTGAATTAGGCTGGTCCATAATTATGCCTGTCATAGGCTGAGTTACTTTAATGTGGATTGAAATTCTTGCTTTGCACAAAAGTGAACTTCTACACCATTGAGTAGTACATTTTGTTAGGTACCCCAATGTAGAATTTATATCTTACTATAAATCACCTTGTAGAATGAGGAGGTTGATCAAGTATATTTGTGATACACTAGTTATTTTTTGATGATTTTTCATGCAATGAAGAAATTTTTACTTTAAATCTAAGCGGTGAAAGTTTAAAGACAAACATTTGGAATATGCAGAAAAAATTTCAAGAACTTTAACCCCTAAATACCCGAGGCACCCAAATCTGGTGTTTGCAAACTCTAAAGTTAAATGAAACCTAACCAAGTTGTTATTATTATTAGTTTATATTTTTGGAAAGTTCTTCTTGAAGTCTAGTTTTAGCATTAAAAATCCGATCTTGAAAATAAATGATAGTGATTTTTCTACTTAAGATTTTGTGCAAGAGTACCCATTGCAATCTTGACTTCCCGTAGTGTTGAGAGCTCTTGGAAATGAGCCTCAAGTACACTAGATCTTGGAGAAAAAATCACATTCAAAATTCATTTATAAAAGTTATAGAGTAGATTTTAAGAAGCCATAAATTGATTGGAGTTATACATGTTAGGCCCTTTAACATCATAATTTTTTGGTCACCAACTTTTTAGATTTGACTTGTTAAAAGAGGATTGAAAGATTTGTGCAATTTTAACACACTCATGGTCAAACATTATAATCTTTCACTCCATAAGTGATATTGTTGTGTTTTCTTTTCCTATGAGATCTCTAACATGTCTAGTTTGAATTTGTACGGTTACAATTCAAAAAAAATTGATACAAATTTTCAAAATGTTGGCATTTTGTTCAATTTAGAGCAAATTCCAAGTAGCTCAAAACAAGCCTTGGGCATTTCGGGGTTAAGTTTGCAAAATGCAAGATAATAACTTTAGAAGAATTTTTTTTTTTTTTCTCAAACTTGCCCAATACAATTAGTAGACTTTTGATTCTTCTTGGAATGAGATTTTTTCAATAAAACTAATTCTTTTTACAAATGCCTAATAGATCATGTTTGCTATGTATATATGACAAGTTTCAAAAATAGATGAGGAATTTAGCAAAAGATGCCCAAACTACCTGAAATGTTCAAATTTTTTCAAGCAACATAACTTTTGATTTAGGAATCCATTCAAGTTTTTAACCTGTAAAGAACCAAAAATGTACCCTTTGAAGACACTATAGGATTTTAGGCAAGTTCCTCATATCTCAATTTTTGATGTGTTTTTTGCAAATATAGTTTTTATTCCAATTGATATTCAAGAGCAAAAAGTTATGCCACATTATGTTATGCTTTTAGGAATAACTTTGAAACCCAATGTTTGGGAATACAAATTGTACAGAGAAAGCACATACACTCCTACTTCCAAAAGAAGTAGTTAAAAACTTACCCCCTAAAGTTCCATCGAAAACCACTCAAAACCAGGATTGATGAATTTCAACGTTCGGCTCAAAATCGCATCCGAAAATCGGACATTTGGATATCTAGACGCAATGGATGTTGCAGAACCTCAGCAGACGGCGGAAATGGGGGCGGACGGACAAATGGCATGGCAACGGGCGGACAAGCCCGGCGGAGAGTAAAGTCCACTACTCAAAACTACCATTTTTAGAGCAAAGAGCAAAAAAAATTGTTAAACAAAAGTGGATTCAAAATTGAAGGAAAATCTAAATTGTTAATAGCTCTAGTATGGAATTGAAATATACTATCTCAGCTATGAGATTGTTCTAGAAAGAGGTCTTATCCTTGTGTAAATTTTTTTTTTTTTAATTGTGAAAAGTGAGGTCAAAAAAGAATTCTACAAGTTATTTTTCCAAGAATATGCTTTGATTGCCCCCAAAACAAGATTGTCCATAATTTTCATGTAACAAATTCAAATGGAATGAATCAAAGCTTCCCATGTATACAAAAATATAATCTATACAAAACAAAGAATTTAAATATTTTACTTTAAATTTTTTTGAAGGTTTTTTTTCTGCCCGTTGAACTAAAAAAGGGCTTTTGGTGCCATAACATTGGTTCCCAGGCTATGATTGAAATAAGAATTATATTTTTGGAAAGCTACTAAGTTTTTCTATCTTTACAAAAATTAAATTCAGAAAATCACGATAAATATTGAGACCATAGAAACTTGCCCAAAATCCATTTTGTCCCCCAAGGGGACATTGAAACTTTAGGGTTTAATTGTCTTATTTGACACCATAGGAATCCACTTCCTGAAACTTCTTTGAAAATCCATTTGATCTAAGACTTTGGACCTTTAGGCGTTCAATTTTTTCCCAACCCAGCAAGGCAACAACAACAACAACAACAACAAACCTTGTGCAATTCTTCGGCTACAAGCAACATGTGGAGACTTATCCTAGATGGAGTGGGCACATGCCGAATAGAATGGTTTACATTCCGTGTCATGCAAGTGCAAAAGTTGATTTGGGGGCATGGAAGAAAATTGCAATTCAAGCCACAGAAAGCGGCTGAAAATATTCTGAACTGGTCACGAGACAGCCAAGCTTGCAGACTTGATGGAAGAAGGTCCGAATGGTTTCCCAGTAGCAAGGGACACTCAGGTCTACTTGACTTGGTCTGTACTCTGTAGCCGCAAGTCACCTGGAAAATGGGATGAATTCATCAAGGAAATTTCATGAATAGGTCAACTAGAATTCGGACACTAATAATATCTAGAATTTTAGAAATCTCTTGGAAGCCGGGGTTTCAGAGAAAAAAAACATGACGACGACAGGTGCACTTACTGTACAATGCTAACATTCTTGCTCAATTCCAAGTTTTCTACTTGCCAACAACATGGATAGTGACAGTGACATCTTCTTCACCAAGCAAACTTCTACGAAGAATGAGAAGTTGGTGAAAGAAAAGAGGTGCCAGTGGGGAGCAGTTCCTAGTGAAGGTGTGACACCCCTTTTGTTTTGTAGCATGTGGAGGATGAGAACGAAGAATGCGGATGTGATGACAACAGAGTGGTGAAACTTGGGAGCGCAAGGAGCACACAGAAAATATATACTCCTGTGAAGAAATCTTTTCCACGCCCATTATTCACCTCTAGAGGAGAATAATGGACGTGGAGAAGATTTCTTCAGAGAAGAAGAATATTCTATCACTGAGAGCCAGCAGGAAGTTGCCATGTCCCCATTTCTCTGAAGAATAGACGTGCAATGACCTTTAACGTTTGGATTGAACCCTAGTTTGATGAGACAACCCAAAGTGATTTTTTGCAAGTGCAAGTACAAGAGTGCAAGTTTACAGACTAATTTTATAGAGGGAACTGTTGTCAAAGGCCAATTTTTGGCGGACTGAACGAAATTTCGCTCAAAACAGAACTCCTGTGCGAGACCTGCTTCCCCCTCCGAGTTTCTTTCTTGCAAAACACGGTGCCCAATGCAGCAAAGATGCCGTGGGCAGGCAGGAAGCCTGGAGCCGTCCAATTCCCAATTGCTGCTAAAACTTGCTAAACTGAGGAAATTCACACGTACTCGGCAGGCAGATCAGATAGACCTGATGTAGTTAGGGCATCCCCACTCCAGCTCAACATGTGACTCAAACTAGGCACATGGCCGTGCCCAGCCAAAATGGGTGCTCCACAGCAGACACGGCAAGTCCCAGACAGTGGCCGGGCGCGGCAAAATCTGGAGAGCGGACGGGGAAATACTGTTCGTTTCCCGTGGCTGGGTATGTCAGAGGACACAGGGATTGAGGTACGGAGCGCAAGTTTTCAGGCAGGTTTCCCCACGAACAAGCTCCAAGCTACACATGACAACCTACTGTACTAGGCACACCAGGCTACCACCATACTCCTAATAACCAAGAAATAAATCAACCTAAATGATTTATATACCAATGCCACTATTCCTATTACAATCAATTACCATCAATTTAAATTGGGTGTTAAAACGAATGAATAGTTTCGTAGGTAGATGGTGAGAAGTAAGGTTGGAGAGGTAGGTTTTATAGAGAAACCCATTGTCCATCATGAGCCTTCAAAAAGTATGGGATAATTAGAATAAAAGAGCTTGACTCCTCATTGTAAAAAGTTAGAATTGTGTTGAAAGTAGAATTTTAGACCTAATTTAGTCACAATAGAATAACTTTTTCTAAAAAACTTTGAACTAAGAAAAGTTGTTAAATAAATATAAATTTCACCTCCAAAAATGTGTTTGAGATTTGGATTTTCTAATCAAAATTTATGGACAAAATTCACAAAGGGGTTGGAAGGGAATTTTTTTTTTACATTTTCAAACATCCGCTCTGAAATTTGTTTATAACTTTTTATTGGAAGATTCAAATCTCAAACGGATTGTTTGAGGTGAAATTTATATTAATTTAACAACTTTTTTTAGTTCAAAGTTTTTGAGAAAAAGTTATTCTACTATGCCTAAATTAGATCTAAAATTATATTTTTAACACAATTCCTATTTTTGACTTAACTATGAGTGGTTGAGCTTACCAATTCTAATATTATTTATCCCACATGGGTTGTTCTACCTCCTACCACCCCATGTGTATATAAATAGATTCTCTCCTCCTTCTCCATCAGTATTTCAAATTGGAAGTGACTTCGGAAGCAAACAAAGTTAGTCACCAAATTCATTTCTCTCAATGAATTAAAATTTTAATAGTTAGCCTTTTAAATCCCGAAACAATGTTGCAGTGTGGGGTTCACCGTGTTCCTGTGGACCACACTCCCTTCCCAGGAGCCGGACGTATTTCTCCAACACTCCAAAGAGCCACTTGGAGTGTCCTTTTGCCAAGTTGGAGTGGGGATGCTCTTAGGTACTGTAGGTAGGTACGGCAGGTGCACGTGAATTCCCGTTGTCTGGTTGCCGACAGATTGACTTCACTTGCGAATTGGAACATCGAATGATGCATTTGTCACAGTTGCCATTTTATAATGGACTTGGTACAGCTTGAAGAAAGAATTGGTAGACGTTTTGGGGAGGTCGCAAATCTTCTTCTTATTTTGTCGGTAAAGATTTAAAAAAACAGAAAAATGCAACTAGAAGGCAATCCTACCTGTACTCAAAAAACCCTATTCTATCACTTCCTGGTTTTCATATGGTAACATTGTACGACGTTTGACTCGCTCTTAAGGGCGTGCTACCGATAGTAAGAAAAAAAGAAAAAGACATAACATTGTTGATTGGTCAAAACTCTAAAGGAGGAAGGAGGGGATTCGGTTATAATCTAGAGAGAATCATTGGCTGCATGGAAAAGTCACAACGCTGGTACCATTGGTTGACAAGAAAGTTGCAGAAAATAATTGACTAGCTAGGAAGTTGCCATGCCCAATTTCTGGAGGAGCAAAAGGGAGTAAGGAACCCCAAACATTGGTTAACAATGTTTAAAAGCATCGCCATTGTGGGGTGGTGAAATCCCGGTGGGAGGCAAGGCATGGCGTGCTTTGTGAGATGAGAGGGCCCGGTTAGCCAGCCCCCCCGTCTAACTATGGACCAGGTCCTGCACCTTTTATTATGCCATCTCTTAGTGACTACAAAGGACTTGCATTCGATTCACATTCAAATTTGGAGCTTTGAGCATAGTCATGACCCCATGGAGCTGAAGCAAAGCAACTCCTCCCTCCTTACTTATGTTGTATTAATTTCTACAAAAATGGAGTTTTGTGTAGACACTAATTATCCAACCTTGTCAATAGGACAAAGCAATTTACTAGCATGTTTTGAGAATATTGGTTCTCTAAATGCAATTATTTTTGTATTTTGAATATCTTGGAGGAAGAATCAAACATCTAGCAATGACGAACTATTTTGGAGACTAAATCATGGTTCAGAGTTGTGATTCTAATGTAACATAAAGAAGTAAAATTAGAGTGCTATAAATTGAAACAAATGTTTGTCATAATTTAATTGATAAAAACTTATAAGATAGCTACATCTAATCACACCCCTTGTGCAATGCTAACCACTATAGATATTACCTCAACCACACACCTTCTAAAATGAAAATCTAAGGTTTGTTTTGAAATACTTATAATTTACACTTTGAAGGTGTTTATAACATATGTACCTATAACATAGATACACTATATATCATGAAAAAAGACTATAACCTATATAAGTTCCTATAACCAAAAAATGTGTGTGTACTAGACTCCTAAGTTCATGGACTCATAGATTCTATACTCACATGCTAACACTCCCCCCAACGAGAAGTGTGGCCTTCCATTTCCGAGGAATTTGATTATTTTTTTCCTTGAGGCATGTCAAGCCATGTTTTTGGTGCTAGTACTAAAATACTATCAACCCATTAAAATATAATCTTCAAAGAACAACTCCATGACTTGTAGTGAAAAACACACACGAGGACAACCCCAATTTCTTTACCAATGTCAATGCAAGTAAGTACAAGTGGATTCCACATCATTATGGCATCAAATCGACCTTGTGTAACGCAGGAGAACATTTGCTGGATGAATGAGAATCACTTAAATGTTGCAGCAACCCATGTGGGGCAGACTGAGGCATGAACTTACCACCAATTTTACAGATTTCAAGTGGCTGGGACTTTTTTTTTTTTGGGTTTACTGAAAAAACGCTGATTTTTGAACTCGAACCATGGGAGATTGGACCCTGAGACTTTTGAGACTTAAGTTTCGTTTTCCCCCTGATGCAAATAATGAGTACCAAAGCCTACATAATTCATCCCCCAAAAGTGCACCTTGGTCTCCAATGAATTGGCATCCATGGACCAATTCTACACGAGCTGATGTACCAAGTCAAGGCTCTCGGTGACCGTCAATTTGTAACTGGACCACCTACATTACATGCAAGGTTACGACTTGTGTAGAACAAGAATTTTGGCATGCCCCCCAAATATTGGTACTGTGATCCCGGGTAGATACTCATCCATCGTACCATATTTTAGCAATCGTGGGTGTCAAGATTAGATGGTCGAGTCGGGTTTTGAAAGTGCGGTGTTCAAAATTAAAATCTACTTTTTGACATTCAACTTTTGACAAGGACTAATCAATAAGGGGAAAAAAAACGAGTTTTTAAAGAAAGTAGCTAGCATAGAGAAGCAAAGATTTTGACAAACTTCTTGTCTCAATTTTTACATCTTTATTTTCATAAAGTCTTTGTCCTCTTCTTCTTTTCACGCGCCTTTGGTACTTGAGACTTCTAGGTTGTTAAGGCTTCAATCATTCTAGAACAACATGAGTCTAACCACCAACAAAAAACAAAAACAAATTCTAGCTAGTCTTGGCACCAAGAATACTCATGTGAAGAGGAAAAAAAATGATGTGCACAACTAATTATTAATTGAATATTAAGTATTAGTAGTGGTTTCTTCAAAGTTGGTGTCTTTCATTTGCTTTAGAAAAAGTAACATGGCCTTCCGTCTCAAACAAGATAGAAGACTACTTGTCTCAAGGTCTTCAAAGACTATAGTAAGGAAATGACCACAAGAAGACTCACAACCAATCAAATTGGTCAAGTGGGTCTTCTTGTAGGTCATTTTTTCCCTAGTCCGTAAATATAATTTTTCTTTGTACAAAATAAAGGATTTGACCTCTAGAAACCAATGTTTTATTATTAGATTTCCAAATTCATGCCTTAATTTCAATGTACCAATGTTGAACATTTTACAATGAGTTTATGATTGTTATCTGGATTTAATACAACATGATAGTGAATGAACTTCTTTTATAGATTATACTTCTAGAGATGGATTTCAAAAGACGTAAGTTTGAACCTTTTGTAAATTTGGATCACTAAAAAATTGTAGCTAAAATTAGGTATTTGAATGTTGCCTGGAAAATTTGAGTTCTACAAATAGATCTTCTAAGTTGGTGCCCTAATTTTGATGTCCTACTATTGAACATTCTACAATGTTTATCAATTTTATTTTTTAATTTTCATTTGCAAATGCTTTTGAGTTTGAAGGCACTCTTTGGTAACGATAGAAAGTTGTTGCCCTATTCCAAACGTAGTCAGCTAAAATCACCAATTGAAATTCTAAGATGAACATATATATTCTTTATTTCATCAATATTTTCCTAAAAGTCATTCATTAGACATTTTTAGTCCTCAATTTGCAACTTTTTAGGATTTTACCCTTAACCCCTAAAGTCCCATTGGCCCTATGGGGGCCAAAATGTGACTTCAGGTAGGCTCATACGGTCTCAATATTCATCATAATTTACTAAATTTTTATGTAAAGCTAGAAAAATACATAATCTTCTTGGGAATATCATTTTTACTTCAATCAATGTCCGGAAGCAAAAGTTATTGCACAAAAAGCTAAAAACGAGGTTTGGCAGGCAATTCACAAAAATTCACAAAAAAAAAAGAAGTAAAAAAGTAAAAAATAAATAAAAAAAATAAAAAAAAATTAATTAAAAAAAAAAAAAAAAAAAAAATATATATATATATATATATATATATAATTTTCCTTAACACATTATATCTTTGTCTACTTGTAAAACTTTGAATCATTCAATTTGGACTAGTGATGAGAAAGTTCTGGACAATCTTGTTTTTCGGGCAGTCTCATAATGTTCTTGAAAAAAAAACTTTTTGTCCAACTTTGAATGCTAATATCTTCCAATCTATACGGTTAAATTTGATGAAATATTTACCATATGATCTCATATAAGTGAAGTACAAGATCCTACGGTTAGATTCTTAAAAAAATGGTTTTTTTTCCTGCTTTCTTGTGTTAATGCAACATAAATGACAATTTTGAGTGTTTTTTGACAGAAAAATGACTTTGGGACTTTAGAGGTTAAACAATAGGTTGATCATTGTGTGAATTGTTGGCTTAAAAAAATGTAAAAGCACTCATTAGAAGTCAAATTACTATAGAAGACCTTCCCTTTTCACACAAAATTTGGAGGATGAATAGTTGCAATTCTGTCTTGCATGGAGAGATTCTTTGTCATTCATCGGCCAAACAATGTCAATCCTCACCGTTGTTTATGGGTTAATGAGTGCCCTACCTTGGATAAATTTCCCAATAGTATGGGGGCATGGGTGGCAAGTCTCTGTACAGATGGAATCTGTACAAGAAGTCAATTTTTTGAGCCTTCGAAAACAGTCAAAGTTGAAGACATTCATAGGGACAGGCATCCCTACGAAAGCACAAACAGCCCTTTTTTTTAACTTTTAAAACCCCTGAAAGCAAGATATTTTTTTGGGTGAGAGAAAAGCCACCATACCTCTCCTCCTCAGGAGCCGATGACGAACCAGCTACCCTAGAAATGACCCGTTGCTACACTACTTAGGCACAAACCATTTTTCATGTGTACATGTGTTGTTCAATATTTAAAAAAAATCGTTAACAATGATGATGTTGTTGCATCGTCGTTTGAGGGCTCTCTTCCAACACGGTACAGACAGAATTGAAACACACGATTCAGTCATTCATTCATTCTCTGCCGCTGGGTTTGTAGGCACTGTATATGATAGTTGAGTTGGTACGTAAATCACAACTCAAGAGGGAGATTGATTTGTAAAATTGAAGAGCAGTTCACATGAATGAAATGAGCCACCAACAAACCCATCATCAACTGAAATGACTCTTTGGGTTCCTGTAATTCAAGTTGCTACCAAATACTTCTCCCGTTGCAATGATGCGATCATTGGATCAATGATGCCTTCTACCCAACCAGAATCAGATATCGGCATTTTCCAGCAAGCGGGTTAGTTAGTAGCCATTATCACCGCTTCAATCCCAAAGCATGACATCCCTGTGCAGATGGCATCAGTCATCACAATCTCTGCGATTCTACAACGGCACTTGAAATGAAATGAAACGAGCGAAATTTGTTGGAATGTGGTGGAAACACCTAAAAATCGTCAATATAAGCAATTCAGCATAGTTGAAGGCACCTTTTATTAGAAAAAAAAAAATTAATTAAAAAAAGATTGTTTAACTAATTAATTAATTAATTTGTATCTGACATGTAATTTCTATGAATTTTCAAAATAGAAGCTTTCCTAGGCCATTGAAACCATCATATAGCTGAAAGTAAAACTGAAATCTCAAAAAATCAGCAGTCAATTAATTGTAATTATGTAAGGGGACACTTTAGAGGCACACTTTAACAGAAGTCTAGAGTCACTTCAAGGGAAATCTATTATGCATGAATAGGTTTAGGGATGGTTTTGGGTGTGTCTACCTTTCTTGCATTCTCACTATGATCTGTGAGTAACTCTAGGCTATCTACAAACGTTGCCACTGATTCCTAATGACAATGCCAACTAAGCTTATTACAGTCACCTTCAATAGTTTTTTACACACTTTCTATCTTGAAGTTGAAGCTCACGCAAACCACAAATTTGAAATTGTTGCTACTATTATAGCTCAAGAATCCATCAAACAGTCAAGAAATTGTAAAGTGTATTGGAAAGCTCAAATAGTCTAGTTTCAAGATATAAAACATTTTGCATATTGGATTTTTTTGAAAGAATGTAAGAATTTGGCTATGTATTGCTACATGTCTACCATCTAGTTACTTTCCACTTTGGGCACAAACTACAACATTCAATTTTTGAGACATTAGTGAAATGGGAACTTCAAGCATGTCCATAGATTTTCCTTCCCATTTTGTTTGCATTGATTCAAATAAATTCTTTCCTATTCTTAGGCATGGGCTCATTCTAAATATGGTCTTTCAGTTTTTTCCATAAGTTTTCTACATGGTTAAAATCAAAGAAGTTTGTCAGTTGTTCATATGAAGTGAGCATTGTGGACTCCATTCTTGCCAAGATTGGAATCTCTTAATTGCAAGTAGTTTCAAAGAAGGAACTTCAATATTCTAATCGATATGATCTAGTGAAGCTGGGAAATGCAAGACGGATGCACACAAGAAAGTGTTTAAACTTATTGAAGGTGATTGTACAATAAAGTACCTAAGGCATACTTTAAAGTTTAGCCCTCGAGGCTCCACGCTTCCACAAGGTGGATTACTAACGGTTTCAAAAACTACTCAAATGAGATATATGAAATGGATGAAGTACATCCACATGATTATGTTGAGGAAACAAGTTTTTGTCTACTCTTCAGTGACGTGCCTAGCAAAATCCTTTTGTGCTTCATGAATTTTGTGCAAGGTTCTAAATCAAATCATATAAGGTAAACCATCCCATTGCGGTCAGAATTTGAGTAGGCCCCATTGTGGTCAAAATGTTAATGGTGGTGTACATTTGAGTTCTCAAATGTACACCACCATTAATATTTTGACCACAATGGGATGGTCTCAAATTCTGACCGCAATGAGATGGTTTACCTTAGACATGAAAAGTAAACAAAAACCTGTAGAAAAAAAATTCTCTCACATTCTTTACAAGTCATTCTTTATTTTGCTTCAAAAGCTACTAGAAACTCGCGCTCTACATTCCCCTTCCTAGCCTACTAGAGTTTTTGCATGATAACTTTTTTTAATGTTATGTTAGGCCTTGAATAATATGGAGTATTTTTTTTGCATTTCTTTGCACTTCCTGACTCAGCAAAACCTCGTAAGGTCCATCATTCTAAAAGTGGGCTGGTCTACCAGTGCCGGTAAATCCTCCCGGCAGGGAGCAGACATCATGCAGTGCCGAAAATGGAGCCCTTCAAAGAAAGTTACCAACAGGCGGCTGGGCTTGCTTCCTTCTCCACGGCACTGACTGCACGAGAAAAGTCTACGAGAGCTTCAGTTTATATAATTCTAATAAGATCGTGACATGGAAGTATCTTTGTTCTATCCGAGAAAGTGTTCTCTGCTCATTAGATTAACGGCACGGTACATTAATTTAGTGCATTGGTTTGTCCTATGAGTGAGGAGGGTTAAGGTAGGGTCTGTAAAAGCGGCCTGTCTCTAAAAGCGGCCTGTCTCTAAAAGCGACCTCTACCACATAGAGGTATATTTCACTTTCTTCAATGTATCAACATTGTACATTTCAAAAGGGGGGCGCTTTTAGAAACCACTGCATTTCAACTTCAAAAATTTGTAACTAATTCCAGAAAGGTTCAAAAAATATGAAATGACTTGGATGAAATGCCAATTCCATTTTTCTTCCTAGTAAAATTTACTGAAAACTGTTTCAAGGAGTTTAGCTTCCCTAAAAATGCAATCAACTCTTAAAGGGTTGCTTTAACAGCCTCCTACCTTACCCCTAAATGTCATGACTCTTCTCTATAATTGACGATTTGGAAAAAAATAATTATAAAGTACTATTTGGAAGAATATTTTGGCATCAATATACAAATGAAAGTTGTAGGTCTTGAATTGAAGATTCCATCCGTACGGTTAGATTCACCAATGCTATCTTTGATATTTTATTTTTATGAATTTTGAAAAGGAAAATTTAAAATTCCTTCAAAATTTGATTACGAGCAAAATATTATCATTTTTGGAGTGAAACTTGTTGGAATTAATTTGAAAGGAGGTTCTCTTTGTATGGTGATTTTTTGGAATTTTTGTGTTTTGTACATCTATGACCTCAATTTTTGCAAATCCAATTCTGAACTAGAGTCAATGCAATTTTGGCTTGGTCAACCACTTGACATACTTCCACATTTGTAATTTTAGAGAAATATATACGTATTCTAATAACACCAAATTCAACCAATAGATACGACGAGAACTTGATAAAATATCTCCCCAAATTATGATGACTTTCATCCAAGCAACAACAAGTAAGAAATAAGAATGTGAATTTGTTCATTGTCCAGAATTTGGACATCGGAGCGTTCTAGGGTTAAATTAGCATCTCAAAGAAACTTGGTGTCACCACAAGATTTTCAAGTTGCACTTATTATAGATATCATATCTAAAAGGCAAATTCAACGTTCCTTGCCAAAGAATTAATATTCAATTTGCCAAAGATTAGGAATATTTTGCCAACATTCTATTATATTATTATTATTATTATTATTATTATTATTTATTCATTTAAAATAAATTACAAAACTAATTTAAACAAAAATTGGCATCCATTTTTAGAATAATTTCTTATTGACTTTGACTATTGAATATGTTGTGTGTGGCTTTGGAAAATGAGTGTCACACGCAATACCAATATTAGAACAAATCAATGTAGTGCCTTTAGTTTTTACATTCAAGCATGCTTCAAGCATCTATAGTGTGACACATGAATTATAGCGTGGCAATTAAGAAACAAATGTTCTTTTTCTACTAAAAGTACGTGCCAAAATGAGAACTTTGTTGAAAATGTAGTATATATATGAAGACTTAAAAAATGACTTACAAGAAGACCTTCAACTAATCTAAATTGTCATATGTGTCTTTTCATGGAGCATTTTTGTAGTCCATACAAATCATTTTTTTTATAAGTTTTCAATATCACATGTTGTTTTCAAGCAATGTGTAGTATGTAACATCATTTAGGTAGTCCAGTTATCTCCACAAGTCAATCCAAAGAAGTAGATGATTTTGCCTTGTTAGTGACAAAAAATTCAACAAACTTATATAGGTTTATTATCCTAGAATGAACTTTAAGGATTTTGGATAGGTTTCTATAATGTCAAATGTTACTATAGTTTTTGAATTTTTTAATGAAGACAAGGGATTCAATTAATTTTCAACAATATAATTCTTATCTCGTTTGGTACCTCTTAGTAAAAGTTATGCCTTCCTAAGCACAAAATGCTCAAGTCCAAGTAATTAAAAAAAACTCAAAATTATTATTATTATTATTATTATTATTCATAAAATATAAATAAATCTACATGGAAAGATTTGATTCATTACATTTGGATTAATGATGTGAAAATTACAAAGACTCTTTTTTGGAAGGCAAATACTACATCTCCATAAAAAATACTTTACAAGATTTGTTTTTGATTTCAATTTTCACAAATTTTCAAAACAAATACATCCACAAGGTGTGGATTACTTGCTACAACAATCTCACCAATGGGATTGACATGTTTAAATTCTATTTTAGAACTATTAATGATTTAAATTTTCCTTCATCTTACATGTACTTCTACTCAACAATTTAAAAAAAATTGGAAACTCTTGATTTTTTTCTTGATTTTTTTCCCTAGATTTCTAACTTGATCTTTGACCATGAAGATAGTGCAAAATTTTTAAGTTAAGGGGATTCAAAGTTTGAAAATCTAGTGAAAAAAGGTGAAAAAAATCATTTCTTTTCATTTTGAACACTAATATTTTACAATCTACAAGGTCAAAATATCTAAATTTTTTCCACATACTCTCATATAAATCTTGTATAAGCTCCAACTATCAAATATGCAAAAAAAATTTCCATCCTAAGTTTGTGCACTAGAAATGGTAGTTTTGAAGCATGTTGGGGGGCAACATAGTCATGAGTCTTTAGGGGATTAAAAATAAAAAGATTGATTTTTTAAGGTTTTTGAAACTTGGAAGGAAAATAGGGAGTTGGCAAGTGATTGCATGATGATTTGGTACATGTAAGAGCGACAAAACAAACTAAAGCATTAATGACTTTATAATATCCCTGCTTCTTTCATCGTGCACAAGGGGTTATTTTGTTGCAATGTGGTAATCAAGGAATTGTTTTTTTTTAAATTTCTTTTGGACATTGCAAAAAAAAATTTCGTTGGAAAGATACATTTGTTTATAACAATATAAATGGCCGGAACATGTTGAATGTAGATGAAATTTAAATTATTCATCCAAAAGAATGTACATTCATCCCCAAAAGAATAATATTAAATTTAGAATATATAACAAATCTACTTAAATGGAAGAATATATTGCCTAGTATTAATTCAAAAAGATTGTATCATTTTTGAACAAAATATCCCTACAAAAATCCTTATTGTTGGTAATACTCCACATGAATCTAAACCCTCACACTAAGAGGGATGCAAATAACTTTAAAGTGGATCAAAAGTACAACATGCCCCCTTCACATTTTTCCATTTCTCCAAGGCGAATATAATATCAAATCAAATATAGAATTGTCAAATCCAAGTTTAGTCACAACTTTATCCTACACATGATTTGGTTATTAGTTCACAGTTAATGGGACACGTTTGGTGTGTCAGAATGGAAAACATGGAGAGCTCTTCAAGTATACTCATGTGAGTCTAAAGGTGTCAATTTTATCGTGCATGGGTGGAGATGCTCATTGTTCTGCAGTTCCATGCCCGGAATAGTCTCCCGCGCTTGACTTTTTCCAATCCAGCACCTCGGACTCCAGGCACCCTCCATCACGACCGTCGGTATCCAGCAATCCAACAGCCCTAATTACTTAATTAATTAGGTTCTGACAGTTTCCACTTAGACGGAGGCGGGACACTTTCCATTCAATTTATTATGGATGTCACTTAGGTAGGGTAGGGGCGGGTATGGGCCATCTTGGCTTCTCCCGTTTCTTCAGAGGACTTCCCAAGTCCACTGACTGACTGCGCTGTTGTTGTTGTTATTGCAGTTATTGATTAAACTTATTATTGTTTTTTGAGAACTGGAAGAAGCCTGTGGGGAGAAGACGAAGCCCGCCTGTGGGGCAGCCAGGATCATCATGAGCTGGGACCCTGGATCTGGCGGTAGAGGTAGTAGTAGTTGTGTGCAAGCGAGAGACAGACAGAAAAGAGAGAGAGAGAGAGAGAGAGAGAGAGGCTTACAGGTAGTGTTAGTGATTCGCAGGTGCACGGAATCTGTTGGAGCTCCTATTCCTTATCAACGCCACTCCACATCGACGAAGACAGTTGTTTCTAGTTTCTTCAACATTCGAGACAAGCAATTGGAAGCTTGCATAGACTGATGATGAGCATTCGAGACAAGCAAGTCAAGTGAAGCTTGCGTACTAGACTGATATATGTGAGCAATTCGTGAGAAGCAATTGAAGCGTGCATAGACTGATTCGAGCAGTCAAGAGCAGCAATTGAAGCGTGTATAGTCTGATGTGAGCATTCGAAATAAGCAACTGAAGCGTGCGTAGAGTGATTCGAGCATGCGAGACAAGCAATTGTAGCTTGCATGTGTAGACTGATCAATTCGATTGTGGAGTATTTCAGTGCAGTCAAGGAGGGGAGAGAAGCAGAATTAAGATGGCGGTGAAATTCATTCCTTTTTTTCTTATGTGAATTCTACTTGGGCTTGTGTGCTCCAGAAGGATCGGACTTAGGAGGGAAGAAACAGGGGAGGACTCCTCTGCCTCGTTGAAGGCTTAATCTCTTCGAGAGATGCAGCAGCGGAGCTTGATCGTTGCCGTTCGTGAATTAGAGACGCAATTGCCGCCGGGAATGAAAGCGTTGCTAAGTGAGACCTCGCGAACGTGGCGATGGGCGGAGCGCAACACATGGATGCTAGCGAGCTTGATGGCGATGGCGTATGCAGAAGCTGGAGTCGGTAGTACCGACATCCGGATCGACTCCCCCAATTCCCCATCGCGCAACTCTCCGCAGGTGTCTCTTTCCATGGAATCTGCCGTGGGCAGCTTGTTCTCCCTCTTGTGTATCTTCATCGTGGGCGTCAGCACCGGCTGGTTGTGGAAAAAGAATCAGAGACATGGGGAAATGAAAGTTTCGTCTTCGTCGTCGATGGAGATTGTTGCAACCGAGATTACGATACCAACGCCTACCACGTCGTCCACGACGATTACCAACAGCAGCCCGCGCTTGTACCGCTCCTCAACAGTAGGCGCCGTGAAAGAGTACACGCTCACGGAGATCATCGCCATGACGGACAAATTTCGCCACGAGCTCGGCCGCGGCGGCCAAGGCGTCGTTTACTCCGCGAATTCGCTTCCTGACGAGCCCATCCCTCGCAAACTCGCGGTGAAGCGCCTCCAAAACGGCAGCAATGTGCTCCTCCACAACATCGAGAATCGGCCGCAAGAAATCATTGAGAAGGAGTTTTGGGCGGAGCTTAACACAATTTCTCGCCTCCACCACCGCAACCTCGTGGCCCTTCTTGGGTTTTGCGTCCAAGACGACGACCTCTTTCTCGTTTACGAGTTCATGGCCCGCGGCACCCTGGATCAGCTTCTCCACGCGCGTAATCTCGAGAACGCCCCAGTGATGGACTGGAAAGCGCGCATGCGGTGCGCGGCGGAAGTCGCCCAAGGACTCGAGTATCTGCACAGCCACGCGGAGCCGTCGCTGGTGCACCGAGATGTGAAAGCGGGCAACATTCTGTTTGATGAGGAGATGCAAACGAAGATTGCGGATTTTGGATTAAGCAAACCCTTGCCCTCGGGACACCAACCCACTGTTTCAACGCGAGTGCGCGGTACGCACGGCTATGTCGACCCTGTGTATCTCATCAATGGCGTGCCGTGTGATAAGAATGATGTTTATAGCTATGGCGTGGTGCTGTTGGAGCTTATCACTGGAAGGCGAGCCATTCAGCAAGGGGTAAGCTTGGTGACGTGGTGCAAGGACTACTTTCGGGAGGAATCGGTGATGCGGCATTTGGTGCCGACGATGGTGGATATGCGCATCAATCGACATGAATTTGTACACGATCAGTTGTACGATGTGGTGAAAGTGGCGCAGATGTGCGTGGAGGATCGACAGGAGAATCGGCCCAACATGAAAGAAGTGGTGGTAAGGTTGCATAATGCCAATTGCAAGGAGTATTCGAGCTCGGGAACGAGCAGCCTCGAGGTAAATAGTGCGCATTCCCTTCAATCCTTCTCTCTCGCAGTCTCTTTCTTTTGGTACGTTAATTGCAAATTGTTTTTGGGATTTCTTTTGCAAATTTCTTGCACTACGACAGTTTAGGAAATTCTAGGAGGTCACAAGGAAGAGTGTTCGAGTGTAGCGGCTTCGGTAGTTTAGGAGGACCAATGTATGCGAGGGGCAGAAGTGGTAGGTGCTTTGAAGGGATTTTCTCTCAATTTCCGAGACCGAGGAAATTTGAGCTTCAATGTAGGAAACATGAAGGTCAGAAACTCTGGAATCACGCAACCGGTGTCAGAGTGCTGGACTTCAACTCTGCGAAACTCTCTCTCCTTTCATTCTATTCTGAGGCTAGCGCAATTATGAACCCCGAATTCTTGTCTGAAAGTGCCGTGGGTTTAATTCGCCTTGTCCTATGGAACACAAGCCTTGCACTCTTCCACTCATGGGAGTGTCGCACTCTTGCATCTTACACGTCCCACGTAAAGAAAGAGTTTGTAACGTTGAAAACTTGTGACAACTTGTGACAACTTCCAGTGTTAGAATTTTTTTTCTTCAGAATATGAGTAAACCACATGGAAAGTGGTTACTAAACAGCGATGAGAACTTCCACTGATGCAAGTGGTTCCTCGGAAACCCCATTAATTATTTGTGTGTTTCTTTCGTTGCAGACGACGTTGGATTTCACTGAGAGCCAGGTCTCCAATTTCAGTTCCTTCACAGATCTTTTGCGTCATCCGCAGCCTGCACCTCCACTTCATCTTCACCCTCCGGCATTCACCCGGGCCATCAGCGGGTAGTCTTTCTGAACTTTAATAACCCCGAGGGGTTTATTTTCACAATCAACGAACAGACGCATCTCTCTCAGTTTGAAACTGTGGTTACAGAATGTGGACGTAACCATTTGGTGAAAACCTAAATCATGTTGTATCTTGTGTAGGCTCCCTTCGTACGAGATCCGCGACGGTGAGATTCTGGTCAAGTGCACTGTGGCGAACAACCTGAAAATTGCTCTCCGGTGCAAGGTCTGGCCGACGCCCAAGAACTTGGGCATGAACAAAGTGGAGGCGACGCTGAACGGCTTGTTTCTGTGGAAGAAGGGCTTGTGGTGGTACAATGCCAAGGGCAGCCGCGAGTTTACGATTGACGACGAGATCCGATTGACGGCGGAGTGGCACGTCGGGCTGCGCGTTCCAACGGTGCTCAACCGCCATGCGCTTCCTTCAACGGATCCTCGTCGCCACCAAGGGCCCTTCTGCGTTTACTATCTGGCTCTCAAGCAGGATGGGGTGCTGCTGATTGAGTACAAGGGGGACAAGGAACCAGTCCCTGAAAACTCGGTATGGCTTCTCGCTCCTTCTCCCTCCTTTGTTCTATTCCACGCCTCCCATGTTGCTTCATAAATATCGGATGGTACATAACTTAGTTCAAAGCAGGGGATCCTGTGCTTTCTATGAATCAATCAAGGCTCCTTTCACTGGAGAACATCTTGAATGCAAGCTTGCTCATGGATTGTGGGCCACTGGAACACGAATATATTCTTGTTACAGTGATACTGTAGAACGACCCCCGTGCCTTCCCATTCAACAATGTTGCGTGATTGCATGTTCTTGGGAACCCGAAGTAGGAAGGAGTTTCATATCCGTATGAAACTCCCAAGAAACCCAGTTGGACGTCATGTTATTTTAGCAGTTTTAATTAATTAAGTAGGAGGCTTTCTTTCATTCTTTCGATTTTCGTTCTTTTCGGACCAACACATGCAATTTTCTTTCCTGATTGTAGTAGTGTAGAGTTTGGCCCCCTCTGAATTCTGTTATTATCAGATACTGTCAATCACATTGGTTATTTCAAAAGCATGAAATCTCGGTTGTTTAGGGTTTGTGAACTCGTCGCGAGGGCGTCATCTTTCTTCGTATGTGATACTAAAGTGAGAGGTTGCTAAGAGCGATCCATTGCATGTATGGATGCGTAGGCCACGAGAAAGAAGAACTCTTTCAAGAGGAGAGATTCAGGTCCTGAGATGCCTTGGGCATCCGCTGCCGAGCCTTTCACAACCATTGATCCGAGCGGGGCCTTAGTCTGTTGTGCCGTGCCTTGGGGTGCTCACACCTAGTCCCAGTATGTATGTAAGTCGCTAGCTTAAACCACCTCCACCGTCAGTGTGTCGTAGCCGAGTGCATTTGTTCCGGAGAGTTTTTCGTATCGACTTTGTCGTTGCTTTGTTTTAAGGAAGTTTTTTGGATGTTGTTGCAGAGGGAGAGCGCCGAGCACAGATCTCCCACGGAGAGTGTACAGCCCAGGCCCATGAGAGAGATTCAAAGCATCAATCACTACCCCATCAGGATGAGGTCAGGGACAGGTGCAGGTCCAGCACATCGGCATAGTTTACACACAAGGAGGTCCATGCACGCAAGGCAGCATTCAGCGTCAGCCCATTAAGAACTAATACTCTCATCAGCAGATTGGATTCCAAGATTTTGACCTGGAACTAGGCTGAAAGATGGTGGGGGTCATCAAATCAAGCACATGGCTGCTGCTGCACAGGAAATTCTGCTCTTGCATGGGACTCCAACGAGAATTGCATTAGTGTTTTGAAACACTCGGTTGACACAGCATTTCAACCATGTACCATTTGATGCATTCAAGGGCGGGTTACCGACAATTCATTGCTTCAAGAATATGCACAAGCACATGCTGAATCAGGGCATGGCGCTCTCCTACGCTCAACTTCCTCTGAACCTGATAATGGCTTACGTCAACGTCGAGCAATACGCTGCGAGGAGAGTGAGTGCACAGGGAGTGGTGAAGACCCAAACCCATTCAATTCCTGGTGGCGGTGGCGACTCGAGATGTGGCCTCACCTTGAAAAGCTGTAAATCATTACGAGAGGGATGCAGGGAGTCCCTATATAGTTTCACACAGATTCATACAGAGAAATCTTTACAGCCGGCATGTGTCAAAAAAATTAACGAAGTTGTATATATGAGAAAGGCCTCGGCAACAAGTAGAGGCGATCTCCGAGGCACTATCACTTCTTTACGTCTTTAGACCAACTAAAAGTTTAGAAACTGCTGTACTGGGCCGAAGTGGCTCTTGAAAGCTAGACTTCTTGTCTGTCTGCTTAATGTATGTTTTGTTCGCTTGCAATCGTTGTGTCAATCTCACAGGAACGGTGTCCACTTTTATATTCGTGAAGTTCGCATCCTTTGCTTGGGTTTCGTCCCGCAGATTTCTTCCTCGTTTGCCATAGTCATTACGGATGCAGTGTCGGTTGAAACCATTTTGTAGGGAGTCGAGCTCTGAAGATACAGGTGAAATTGCTTCCTTAGTGATTCTTGCTTCGTGCAATAAGAGGAATAGAAGCACAATCTTTATGTTTCGGTTGTGTTCGTCTATTCAATGCCTTTCGTTTTTATTCATCACTTTTCCAAGTTTTTGTTTTGAAACAAGGGAGGCAGCAGCCCTTTGCCCAACCCTTGGAGGACACAGGTTTTCAAAATACACTGAAAAATCAGCCCCAGGCCTGAGCTTGGTGTGACCTTTGAAGGGTCAAAAGAAGAGGGAATTTTTTTAATCGAGGGCCTGAGACACACCTAAGACACACCAGTAGCCGGCCAAGCGTATTTGAATTATCATGCTTGTTAATGAGAAACAATGGCGGAATGATGCGTTTTGTCTCATCTTCTCCAGCTACTGGTAGACTGCCGCTTTCTTAAAAGACGGTGAAATTTTGGTGACGGTACAGGGTTGCAACTCGGTCTAGAACCTCCCACAATGGAATTGGATAAGAAAATTCATAAAAAATTTGATTTGAAGAGCACTTGGCTCCTGTACCGGAAGAAAAATCGCTCCACAGTTCCCCCAAAATCACACCGTACACTTGTTGGAATGATAAAACCAGCTTCAAAGTAACACAGACAGTATTCTCTTCCTTGAATCCCATTTGAATCTCCACCATGGTACACTCTAAACCCTAAACCCTGTTGTGCACTTGATTAAGCATATTGCACCTAAATTAATAAGGGAGGAGGTTCTAAAGGTGCACACAGGCTCTGAAATTGTCCACCTCCTCAAATGTACACTATTTGTACATGCTGTTTTTTTGTAGCCTTAAGCAATGTACAAATGATACAAATAGTGTACATTTGAGGAGGTGGGTAATTTTAGAGCCTCATGCCATTTCAACTTCCAAAATTCCATAACTAACCCCACAAAGCTCCAAAAAATACAAAAATGACTTGGGTTAGATGCCGATTCCACTTGTCTTTCATCCCCCAAGATTCAGATTCAGCTCTTAAATGGGCAATTTATGGACCTCCTACCTTACTGTGATTTAGATTTCGGTTTTCTCTTCTTTATGATACCCCTCTCCCAAATTTTCGGGTTTTAGACCAAACTCACAGCTCTTCATTCCTTTTTGAATTGCGAAGGAAATTGAACTTTTGATTCGGTCCCTAATTGCAAAACTCCAGATACACAATAGAGAAGTCACAGTAGAGCATTCCTGCATTCCTTGAAATATTATTATACAGGTTTTAAATGTTCTCTCGTTTCAGAGAATGAGGAAATGGATCTGTTGTGACACTCCTATCAAGCAATGCAAGACCAAATGGTAAGTATGTTAAAAGTACAAACTGATTCTGTTTGTTCTTAACCAATCTTATGTTTCTCTTTCTTCTTTTTTTTTCTTTTTTTCTAATTTTTCTACCCAAGAGGCCTATTCACTCATAATGGTGATAAATGATTCCAAAGAACTTGGATCCCCCATGATATGTTGACACATAGTCTATCAGCCTGTTAAACGCAGTGCACGTTTAAATTCAAAACCTGTTAGTTTGACTGGAATTGACACTATTCCGTTTTATATCTATGTCATATTATTGACATGGTTTCTGTCCCTTTCTCTATCAGAGAATCTCAATAACATGAGCTTGTCTTTTTTGTAACCTTTAAAGGACGGACCCTATGATCGTGTAGTCAAATTTGCATACGTTGAACAGACACTTGGTCCTTTTAGGGGTTAATAATACTAACAGTAGTTTGTAGTGATACTATCTAGGATAACATAGGTCAGCAAAGAACCTTGACACCCATTTTCATATCTCATGAGATTCTGTCTTCAGGGCTAGTAGAAACATCCTCCCCAAATGGAAGATGCCCTAACAACCAAAAACTTAAAATTTTACCAGAATTGTGAGCAGCGACTGACAGCAGAAAAAATTCCACATCTTGCAATACATGTGGAGCCAAGTCTCCTTTTTGAGGAATGCAAAAAACAATTATGTTTCCATGGAGTTTGGAACAGAATTGATTTTGGAAGGTCAAGATACGGAATTATTTCAAAATGCAAGAGCAAGTTTTGAGGGTCTGAAGTGGCTGAGGAGTTACTCAATCCCTCTGTCTGTCTGCAACGGCAATTTTGTTAAATTGGCAGTATTCCACGAATTCAAGGATGTGCACACTGAAACCTAAATCTGTCTGTCCTATGCTAGGGGTAAATCGGACATTCACCGCACGCATCCAAGAACCACACAACAACCGTTGCCAATTAGCGCACAGTAACCGCACGAGTCAATTACCAATTCGATTGTGATGGGGACAAAATTTTGTATCACCATCTGATGACCGCACACTACGGTGAAGGGCTGCAAGGAATTTTTTACTAGATTTCAAGTGCATCACCTTTAAATTGCAATAAAATTTGTAAGAAGAATTTTTTTTGCATTCTGTTTTTTTGAAGGAGAATCTTAACATGACATTTACTAATCACAGCAAATTTCAAAACATGCAAGTCTATATATTTATGTGGAGAAGGATTTGAATTTCGCTATGTGCGGTGATTGGCAAGTTTACTGTAGTACTCAGAGCTTCATGTAGATGTGTGTCACATGTTTGGCATTGAAATCATGCCAATTTAACAAAATTGACAATGTTTTTGAGAACTGGAACTTGTCTGGCGATTGCTATCTGTTTAGGACATTCACGGAGATCATATTGGATCCACTCAAATTTCCACTGACAGGAGCAAAAAACTCTCAAGATTTGACACATCAAGGTTGCCAAGGACTTACTACACAAAAAAAATACTGATCCAAGAAATCTTGTTTGACGCATGAGCCAATCACTTAAGCAATTCCACCCATGTTCTAGAGCAATATAAGGTACTGTAATTTTTTTTGCTATACAGCAAGATAAAAATCACCAAGGATTGCAAAAAATTTGGTAAATTTTATGCCTTGCATTGAAATTACTATGAATTTTGAAAGCCAAAAGTTGGTTTGAACCCAAACTCAACATGTAGTCTTCCAATTCCAATCATTCAAAAACTACTTTCCCGCTCACTACTTCAAGACATGTGTCATGATCTTATTAGTCCCAACCTTAAAAAGGAGTAAAAAATGCATTCAGAGCTTTGGTTGGAAATCTGTTACAGCCTTGGTTGGAAATGGTTGCACGCTACAGGTTGGGTACAGGTCCTTGCTCAGGAATGGGTGGTTTCTACCCTACATGATGAAGCACCAAGCATCAAGCCTATGATGGTTGTAAAGACCCTCATGGCTTCCTGGTGTCGGTAACCCCGTTCATATTTGTTTCTAATGCCTGAACTTCAAGAAATAACTGGCACACATTACATTACAAGTGAATGCTGAGATTTGAGGAACCGGAGCACTTTTGAGTCGCCCTCACTTTTGTGTGTCTTTCCCAGCTTTTACAGATCAAGATTTCAGTTTGGCCATGTCACATAAATAAAATCCATCTGGGCACTTCAAGCTCTTCCAGGGCACTTGAATCAGTAGACTGAAAATCTCAGGTTTTTGAGCAATTGAATGTCACTGATTTTATTGTGCTTTGCAATCCCCAGTTGTATAATAACATCAATGGGTTGCATGTTGACCCTAGGTCTAAGCATAATTGAAGATCTTCATGCTGTGAAAGATGAGAGTTTGCAGTCCTCTCACATTCCAAGGTCATAGCAAACTCCGTCTGTCCTGAATAGCAAACGATCCTTGGGAAATTGAATTTATGGAAAAAAAAAAAAAAACAAGGAGACAGTGGCATAGTTTGTAAGGTTTTAGCCTGTTTTGGGTTTGATTCTCCAGATTGATTAGTTGGGAAGATTGATTAATTTGCCGTTCGAAGACTAGATTGACAGGTTGAGGAATTTGATTGACATTGAGAATTCAATCTTGAAAAAATCCATCGAATTTATTTTGAAACCCATCGAATTCGCTTTTACAGCAACTGGTCAATTTTTTCTTCACATGAGTGGATCTCTTATATTGCAAACAGAGAGAGGCAAATGATAATATGAACTTCAAGTTGGGTATGATCGATAGGCATGTTCGATATTTTGCCAAATTCCGGTGAGTCAAAATGAGAAACTCAAGTGCTGCAAAGTTTGAAGTTCTAGCCGTTGAGAGCTCAGATGAGATTTTTAATTTCCCACTCGGAACCCTAAACCCTAGAGATGAAATCTAAGAAATGGGCAGATTCAATTACTGATGGGCATCCTGTAAACAATCACGTTTCTAATTCAAAGTAGATGATTCTCCTCCCTCAGGGTCTGTAATCCTAATAGCTTGTTACAGTTGACTCATTCTTCAGTGAAGAGATTGAAATTCAGTGCTGTTGTTTTCTGAAAAACATGCCTACTATTTTTCTCGATCAGAAGTTAGCAGTTGTTGTACTGCCTTTTACATAACACCAAGTTTGCAGTCGATGCTGTTGCAGCTTGCTATCTCATACAGTAAGCATTCTCTGTTCTGGGTCAATTGGGATTTTAGGGTTTAGGGATATGCATTAGTAACGTAATTATAAAAGAGCACCCAATTTGTCACATTCATATGCCTAGGATTCTGAAAACTAGAATCAGTGGAGATCTCAGGTTTTAGTCGGGCAATTGAAACAGCACCAATTTCACTGAAATCCGCCACTTGAACAAATGCAAGGTTCCTAAAAAAAGTGCCAATTACTTGACGTGTGGAAATTATGCCAAAAATAACGAATATGACCATACCATTCCTTGTGGGTTAATATAGATAGACTACCACCACTCACCTCCAATCTTATTATTAGCCCAGTGCCGACTTTTGAGTTTAAATCATGCGCAAGCTCGCACCCCTTGTTCCTTACGGAAAGTATCACAAGCTCCCAGATGTTTTGCACTAGCAACGGGAGGAATAATCAGGCAAAAACAGAAAATCAGGGAAAAATCAGTGGCACAAATATATATATGTATATATATATCATTCATCTGTTTGACGAACAATATAAATCATCCCTTGAATCAATTGCATTTAGCTGTTTTCCTTTCAGCAACGGGGCTTTTGCCGCTTTCGTTTCGGATTTTTTGAAAGCTCGAATATAATGGCATCAAATACCGGTATCTGTGAGTTCTCCTCAATTGCGTTCATCCATCTCAACTACTGCAAAGTCGGGCGCAGGCAAGCAGCACACCATATCATTCAACCTCCTCAGATATTGGAGAAGCCGCAATCTAGCCAACCACGTACTACATCTAGATAACGATGGTCCATTCCGGCTCCACTTTCCCCAATTACTTCCTGGTCACTTGGATTTGGACCTCATGCAGGGAACAAATTGGAGACATCCATCCGCCAGCCAGAAAAAGCTTCAAATGAAAATTGGCAATCTCACACAATTCCAGGCCATCAACCCATGCCTGGCATTGACTTGTGGCCTTGCAATTGGCCCCCAGTGGCCATAACCTTTGAATGATCAATCGGCACGTTCATTTTCCCACTACCCGTCCTTCACGTTCACAGAGCGTGCACCACGAAGCATCCATGATTCGAAATGGACCAAACCGGAAGAAAAAAAATTCCAGAAAGTAAAGTTCACGGACTCCGTGAAATATTCCATATCTATTGCAATCACGGAATTTCACTGGTTATGGTATGGTACGGAACAGAATAGAATGGAATCGAACCCTGAAAAATCCAGACCCCTCATGCTGTGAAATTTCCATATATACTCGATCTGTGAAATTCCAGACTCCTCATGCTGTGAAATTCCATATGTGGTTGAGTTTTTGGATTCCCAATTTCCCATATTAAAACTTCCAGGAATCCTGGAAGTCAGGCCTTCAATTCCTTGGAGAAGGTTGCATTGATTTGAAGTCTGAAAATTTTCGGTAGCAAGTGTGTACACTTTGACGTTGACTGTCGGCACTCTACCAGTGAGTGATGAAACTAGCCAGGGGTGAAATCTTTTTGTTACAATTTTGAAGCTCCGTCCCTTCGAAGTGAGCTTGATCGAGATTCCCATCTCAAGTTGCCCTTGCTGCGGATGGTGGAGACTCGCATGTGCGGCCTCCCAGTCAAAAGCCGGGAGGGATTTGTGTACTGCCCACGAAAGCCTAGCCCGATGAGTCAGTCCATGAGGAGCCATGATCAAGCAGACCATCAATCACGGAAGCCCACTCAGCCTTGTTTTGTTTTGGTGGGTTTGTTTTCCCCCATTCTTTCCAAGGGAATATGCAATTCCGATTCCTGCATCCCGTGTCCTTCTGAGGAAACCCTCGGAAGTCAGGAGGCAACCTTTGAGACGTTTACGAGACAACCAAAAAAGCTGCCTTTGAATTGAATCGATTAATTTCGGGTTCAACCGCAAGCCTAACTGGAAATAGAAAGCACGACCGCATGATGAGTCAGGAAAGTATTATACAATCGGAAACTGTCCGTGTTTCAAGGGACAGAAACAAAAAACTAAACAAAACTAAACACTATTATAACAAAAAGAACTCCAACGATGACGGAATTGGGCAAGTGACGGGCCATCTGCTGATGATTGCAGAGGGGCGGAAAAAAGGGTCGACGAGTGTGAACGCAGCAGTCGGATTGTAGGCAGCTGAAGAACATCGCATTGACAGTCTGGTGTATTTGTAGATATTTTTGATTTAAAAATGGTTGGACATGGTTTCTAATTCCGGGGTCAGAGTTGTGCGCTGTCCGAAAATCTCGGAGGAAAAAAGAGCAACGTTTTTGTTTTGTCTTTGTCTTTGTAAAACTGTTTAGACTGTCTGTTACAAGGCTTGACATTGGGAAGAATCCAACGGATTGAAAGGAGAGTTTTAAAATCATGGATTGAGATTTTTATTTTTTATTTTTTTATTTTTTTCAATGCTTTTGGGGTGTCTGAGAACTCATGGACTCTTGGATTGCTTGTCACTGATTCCTTGCATTCCTTGCATTGACCATAAGGTTAAGCCATTTTCGGCTGATTTTTGCTGACTGTTGTCGAGCTCCAATTTGCATTCCCCAAGAAAAAGCTTCTACTGGCTGAATGGAAGAATGAAAAGAAAAAAAATACTTTAAAAAATACTCCTTTGTCATACGGAGTACTTCGGAAGCCAAGTGTATTAATAACTATTGATGCTCTCCGGCGTAGTGCAGTGCTCTGTCAGATTCCAGTCAAAGAAATTCTTCAATCATTTGTGAAGTAAATTCTCAGCAAATATAGGTATTTTCTATAAATAGATTTCCAGGCATTGGGCAATCAAATTGCCACCACATTTATTCATGCATTCATTAATTAATGACACCGTTTGTTGCAAGTAATACCAAAATTAAAATACCAGTCAAAGTGTTCGTGAAGGCATTCCTTGCAACTTGCAATTATGTGAGGAAAATCATTTAGTATGAGATAGAAAATATCCCCTAAATGCCCAAACTGCGGGGTTTTGGCAACATAGCGATTTTGGGCAGCTCATTGTGAATAGGATTTTTTTTTTTTTTTTTTTTCCTTTTAAATTTTCACACAACATGTGCTCGAGGAGTAGCTGTAAGGCCCAAGAGTTTTCATAACTTTTGACTGCATGGTTAAAAAGTTGTTGTATGATATGTAGTTTTTAGTGCTTGGCGGGTAGCATAGTCGGCAAAAAAAACTTCTTTAAAAATCACTTTTTTAAGAAATAAAAATTTGAAATTAGTTCTTTAGATTTATATTCACATGGAAAGCTTTGAATCATCCAATTTTGATTAATGAGATGAAAGTTATGAGGAGTTTTAGTTTGAGGTAGTTTGCAGGTAATTATGGAATCTCTACTCTAAGACAAACTTTGAAGTCCTTTATTTAACTCAATTTAAAATATTTTTAGAAAAAAAAAGGTGTATATTGTTTATTACAACAATTACAACCATCGAAATTGATATTTTTCAATTCCATAACAAAATCTTACTACCTCCGTCCCAAAATGATCTTCTTATTGGATAAAATGTTCCAGATTAAGGCTAAAAATAACATTTTAAAGACGTATTTTGCATTGGAAGTAGAGTTTGGTGCACTCTTGGTGTCCAAGAAACTTTGAGCTTCAAAACTCTTTTCAAGGTGTAGTTCGGGGTATTGAAAAGTGGAATTTTGGGGGCATTTTTAAAGAGCATTAGTGGACATTTAATTGTCGAGTGTGAGGTTTTCATTTTATGGGCATTTAGTACATGTCCAAGATTATGCTTGGACCTCCATTTTGCGTCCCAAAGCTTCATCCTTTTCAACTGAAAAATACTCAAAGAGATGCAAAATACAAAAACAAACAATGTTGATTGATCCCTCCAATCATTTCATTTGTCTTTTGATTGATGATTGCACGGATGGAAGGGGAACTACTACTTAAGGTTGTTTTGCTAGTCCCCAAAAGCAATCAAAAACCAAAGTTGACCTATTCCAACATTACAAAGTGCAATAGGAAGATCATTTTGAGACAAAAACTTAAAGCCGGTAGGAAGATCATTATGGGACGGAGGGAGTATTAGTTTAGTATTTTGAATCATTATCTATTTATTATTTTTTTCTATATATGTACTATTCCAAATTATCTAAAAAATTTCAAGCATGTAGCCAACTTGCCGTGAAGAAGGAATCCAAGGAGTAACTACCATTTTGGACATTTATTCATACAAATGTGACCTTGTGAAGTGCAATTGCCTAGTTTTTTGCAGGGCCATAAAATTTTTTTTATCACTTTCAATGCTAATATCTTGCAATCTACATCGTGAAAATTTCTGAAATTTTTTCCACATCGTCTCAAATCAGAAAACTACAAGATCTTAAGGTTACATATATCTAAAAATGATTTTTTCTAAAATTTGGAACTTGTCTTAGAAATGGTAATTTTAGAACGATTTTGGTAAAATCATAGTCCAAATCATTTAGGAATTAAACTCAAAACACACATTTGAAAATTTTGGTATTTTTTCCATATATATATATAACACTTCATTTTTTCCATCATCAAAATATTCAAAAATATTACATGTGATTTTTTAAAAATAATTTCTTTGCAAGAATTATAATAATTACAAAAATGCTTAAAGCAATATGAACTTTTAGCAAAAATGGAGATGATAGTGATAAAAAATAATAATGGTGTAATTGGTGTACTCTTTGAGCTCACATACACTAAGAGAAATTTAATAGAAAAGTTCAAAAGTGGTATCTTTGAAGCTTTCAAGATGCTCCCTTCAAAGTGTCACAAAAATTACAATTTTAATAATTTTGGATAAATGCACAGTACGCTGGACCATTTTTGGTAGAAATATATACATAAAAGTCCATTTCATTTTTTTGCATATGATCTCTAAAATTTTTGATTTTTTTTCTATAATTTCTTTATAGTGTGTTAAAGCAAAAGATGAAAAAAAAATATCAAAATTTCCTTTGTATATTTATATAAAAAAAACTTCAAAGATGACATCAAATTTTCATTTACTTTAATAAATTATAGAAATGATTATAATGAAAATTAACTCTATTGAAAGTTAGACCATCCTTAGAAATACTTATTACAATTACTTTGATAAGAAAGATTTGTGTAAAGTTGATTTTAAGTATGTCTAATGTACTTCTAAAACTCAATACTATGTTGGTAAGATAATGATGCATAAATTAGTCTATACCTACAAATTTAGGGATATAATTTTATATATTTCAAATCAAAACATTTGAATACATTTATACCTAATTAATTATAAGTCTTTCTTTTGCAAAATATTTGAATTTTCATTAGATCAATGAGTCTTTATCTTAAATGTTGTGGACTATGACAGTAGTAAAGAGTACATTTCAAAGTCCTTTACAAATAATGTATAAACAATTTTGCAATTTTTTTTTTTTGAGGGGGGGTTATAGATCATCAAGTATACAACATTAATATGTGTCCTTTTTGATGTTCTACAACTAGTATATTTTTAAATTTACAAGACTTTCAAAAAATCCCACTGAAAAAAGGACTATGACAATCCATATTGGTCCAGCGTAGTGTGCAATTGCCCTTTTGGAAAAATTTAAAGTAGACAAAAGGTAGATTATTGGAGCTACATTTTCTTTGTCAAGTTTAAAGACAATTAAATCAAGAACTATGTAAAATTCAAGTTTGACTTTCTACCATGCCCCTAAGATTTACATTTCCAAGTCAATGTTGCATTATAATCATAATTTATTCATATTTACTGGAACCAATTCAAAACGGTGAGATTGCATAGAGTAGTGTCCTCCATCTATTGCAATTCAAGGATTATCTTAAAGTGATGTTTAAATGCATTCCATGAAGGGATATTTTTTCATTTATTTTAGGCAATGCAGAAAATGATCTTCACTACAATGATGTAGTTATTTACAACTATATGAATGAATGAAACATGAAAAATGTGGATGAAATTTAATATCTTTTGAGCAAAATATTGCTCAAAAATAATATTTAATTCCAAAAAGTCTTATAATGTGCCAGCTATCCTTGTCTACGTAGTATTATATCTTGAAGAGCTTGGTAGGATAGGTAGGTGGAAGGGAGATATCCCAAGAAAATTCTACTTAATATCTCCCACCCACACTCTCTAATAAATCTATGTAAAAATTGAATTAATTCATTCAAAAAAGAAACATCCAAAAGGTAGTATCATTGGCTAATCATGAAAAATTGTTACTTTTTGTACATGGGTCACTTTATCAATCAAGTGGATCATACTATAGACAAATAGGTTGCTACCCAATCAAGGGCCAAATTGAGACTAATGAATTTGCCACATTGAATTTGCCAATTAATCAAATAGGTAAGGGCTTCATGCAAAACTAAAATTTATATTTGAAATTACCCATATCATTGTCTCTCATATTGACTCCCTCATATTTGACAATTGAAAATTTAATATCAAAGATTTTTTTTAAATTGGATAGAAAGCCAAATCATCCTTTGATGATTGTGATTTAAAAAAGACTTTCGAATCTTTGGTTTTAGTATATTTAGGTAACTTTTTTTTGTAACCTTGATAAACTTACTGTTCTCTATTTCACTTTTTTTAGCACTACAATATTTCCACTACTAGTGAGGTTTCAAAATTCAAATTGAGTGTCACCACTAATTTTCTTTCTACAAAAATTTATTCAATACATCAAAATATCAACCTATACTAATTTAAAATAGCATGATAAGAATCATAAGATTAGTGTCACCTCTAAAATTAGTGTCATTGCTATATTATTTTTTTTATGAATAATAAACTTTATACCTTTATCTTTACATCCCTACATATGGGTCAAAGTGCATATTACTCCGTATTACTTTATTTGAACTTTCACTTTTGATTTTTGATTTCCTATACATGAGACGGAGCACTTCACACGTGTTCGGCACGGGTTCAAACTAGTCGCCATTCCATTCCATAACTAGATCCTTGCACATTTAAAGTTATGGTTCCAACACTTTTGCCAATTGAATGGTTGAATGATCATCGTACGATTCGAAATGCTTGATTTTGACTATAGTGCATATTATTCCAAAAGTTGGCCAGCCAGATGAGTTTTTTCATTTTTTGGTTCGTTCAAATGTGTGCAAGCCAATGGGTTTCTCCATTTCTGAAAAAGTGTTAGTTGCCAATCAATTTTCATTGTAAGTTAAGTTTCATAAAGAGAACTGAAAAGAGGGCCAGGCATTTGTCTCACCTGGCTTGCTCAGGAACACACACGTCCTATGATTTGCCGCATCACCTTCACATAATAAGAGGAACTGATGCTGCATGCACCGACATCATAACCATTTTATTTTATTTTTTTAAACAAATGAAACCAAACAACATCACGCCATTCTGAAATGACAACTATTCTAATAAACTTGAAATGCAATTATTGACATTCAAATGGCAGTACCTATGGCCTTCAATAGCACCCTATTGCTGTGAGCTTTAGAAAAATCACATATAATTCACTTTAGGTTTTAAAATTACAAATCAAATTGTGATACGTGGTGCATGTGATTGCCTAGGATGGCCCAAAGTGTCTTATCACTCATAACTCCACGTTCTTTACCAACTGAAATTTCGTTTATTTCCAAATCAAACTCAGTCCCCAACCACTCATAAAACTGTGCAACAAGAATTCCAAATTGGCACAATTCATCACTGGACAATTTTTCATTGCTATAGTAACACTTGTAGGAATTCACATGGTTGAGGCTTCATGCTAGAATGGTTGTCATGCCAATGTTTTTGCAATGCCAAAATGCCCATGATGACATATATTATGAACATGAAAAACAAAAATATAACAAGAATGAGTTCCATTTTAGAATCCATGGTTAGAGAAGGTGAGAGGAAAATTTCAAAAATTGGATGGATTCATGTAAAGAGAAATAAATAGAAGCCAAACATATGGTATTGGTTTGGACTTTGGGCTTGGCCTTCATACTATGGTTGTCCATGTTGAGAGGTTGTGAGAATTCATTGTCAAGGGTTTGGACTTTGGATTTGGCCATGGAGGCTTCACACTATGACTAGCTGAAAGCTCCAATTCCCATATTTATTGCTTAATTTTAGCCCATTTCTTTGAATTCTCAACAAAAATTGGTCACTCATTTCTCCCATCTCTTGACTTGGACGGCCATAGTGGAAGTGCCCATAAGTGTCAAACTCCTAAAATGTGATTTTTAATGTAAGGAAACTATCCAAGACTAAAAAATAAAATATTTCAACAGTTTGTTATCAAATCTGACCCTCACATACAATAATATATGGTTGCAAAAATATATAAGTTATGATTTAAATGTGATTAAATCCGATGGCTTACCTTACATGTCCATAAAATAGTTGGTCTGATAATCACAAACCATGCTTGGACTAAACTTGTAAAAGACTTCACCTAGAGATTAGAAGAAAATCACCCCTTGTTTACGATTGGCATGAATGATATATTGAGTTCGAGAATCCCAATCCATGATTGTCAACTTGTCATTCTTCTCTTAGTCACGTGGCCCAAATCTCATTAGACAAGTATGACTATCATGGATTTAGATTATGAAATAATCCCGAAAGGATCAAGTGTTTGTTCAACATCCACAAGAAATCTTGGATAGGTTTCTACAAAGTCAATTTTGGTTGGATGTTCACAAAATTTTGACACAAGGTGTGAACATGTATCCTAGAATGAGAATATAGTTTTTTTTTCCAATTGAGTGCTTGAATCAAAAGTTATGCTACCTGAAAATTTGGAGGTCCCCCATGTAGCTTCGGGTAGCATTTGCTAAATTCTTCTTCTACCTCTGAAATCTAGCAAATATGTAACTAACATGACACATGATGCAACTATAAAAAAAAACCCATGCATAGTGCAAAAATCTCACTTTAGGAGGAGATCAAGTCTATTGACCTTGTTGGACAAGGTCAAGCCAAAACAAATCTTCTAACTTCAAACGCTATAATCTTTCAATTTGTGCACTTCTAACTTCAAATGCTATAATCTTTCAATCTGTGCAGTCAAAGTTCCTAAAAAAAATTCCACACATTCCCATAGTAGTTTAGTACAAATCTATATGATTGTATTTATTTCATTAAATTTTATTTCTTCAATTTTTTCTCATTGCCCTTAAAAGTGGCATTTTTTTTTTACAATTTTTGTCCAAATGATGTGCCTTGGTCCTCTAGGGGTGGGGTGGGGTGGGGTGGGTAAAGAAGGGGGTGTACATAAGTTCCGAGATGTACACCACCATTACAATTTTATCCACAATGGGCTTTCTCCCATTTAGGGCCAGCTTAAATGTGAGCCCGGTGGACAAAGAAAGCAACTAAAAGATAAGAACAATACCACCGATGATAGGTAAGCATGGAAGTAGGAGAGAGAGATCCACCAATATTAGCGTCTTAAACATTGTAGAAGGAGCATAAAAGTGCTTTCCATATTTCAACCCTGTGGACTCCTCCCACTGTGGACTCCTCCCACCCACCTATACATGCAAGGAGGCCCTTAGTCCGTAATGAGGTGGTTTACCGCATTATTGACTGCATTAAGTGGGGTCACAATTTATGTACTCACCTTACTAAACCATTGTTTTGATATCCCAGTAGGGCGTTATAATAAATCCGGTGATGTCTCACATACAGTATCCGATGATTCCTGCCTTGACCCATCTGAAGGCTGCAGAGCTTCTTGGACACACCTTCCCAAAAATATTGAAGCCGTAGGAGAGCCGTCTAACTTATGTGACTGATGCCCATCCTCAGATTCCAGCCGCAATGTGGGCGATCATGTTCAGTCAGTGAATTGTGGTGGCGCGTGGGTACCCCCCAAAACCACCACTTCTTGCTCCTGTGCTTAGTAGACTGGTCAAATTTTCATAGATTTTCTTTGTTGGCACTTGGGAAAGGAGGTTCCAACGCATCTAAGAACATGACATTTGAATACCGTATGCAAACGTTACAAAGGAACAAAGTTTTGGTTTTAAAATAGTTTCTTCAAAATTACAGGTACGTAATTGATTTGGGAGATGTACACAAAGGGAACTAATAGAAGTTTAGGGTCAGTGGTGTATTTGGAGGGGCCCGACCTTACTATGAAGAAGAAATTTGTTCCACATGAACAACTCACTTGACTTCCGATAGTAAGACTCTGGTCCCACTTTTTTGTGAATGGTTCCATGATCATGTGCAACCATTTTCCGTTTCTATTCCTTGTCACTAGATTCAAACACCAAACTTCAAATATCAACAACAAAGACTTACACAAGTAACCCACAATAACAAAAAAAAAGTAGATATAATATGTGAACATGAAGTCACTAGGTTTATCATAAGGTAGATTTGGATGCAAATTGCACTCATTTAGTGCCGTTTTTTTTTTCTTATCACCGATTATTTTGACTAGCATCTAACACTAGTGAAAACATGGACTACGTAAACAAGACAAAGGACACATGAAAAGACCCACATGACTAGTTAGATCTCTTGTAGTCATTTTGCTCGTCCATAAATTATATGTTTTCACTAGAGTGAGGTATCATGAACTTGAACAATAAATATTGCTATGCTATTTCCATAATGAGATCAAAAAGTAAAAAATGGTTGACCTTAGAAAGTTATTGAAACCCCAAAGTAGCTCTTAAATGGTTAAATAATTATTACCCATCTTGAAAATAGGTGATATTTTTTAAGTCCAATTTTGTGATGGTGTAGCTTCATTTTTGAATTACATTCATGTCCTACTAGTTAGTTTTTTTTACTACATGTAGGCAATTATTGTTTTAAAAACAACAATATATCACTTTAAGTTAGCAATTTAGCACTTTCAACTTATTTTGTTTTCTCACACACACACAAAAGGCCTTGAACAAACACTTCCAAGATCCAGAACCACAACAACTTTTGAGAAGCAACCAACAAGAAGTGAGGAGTTTTTTGAAGCGACCGATGAAAAGGTGAGACATATTTGTGCTTCAACAAAATTCATTCAAGGTGAATCTAGTATTCTATACATGCTACCTTATGCTTTCAACTTTGAAAATCTTAAAAACATAATGAGACAAAAATGTCAAAAAAATCCTGAAACCACTTTAACCCATAAACGATGCGGAGGACTTTTGGGGGCCGATGAATGACAAAGAATCTCTCCATGCAAGACAGAAGTACAACTATTCATCTTCCAAATTTTGTATGAAAAGGGAAGGTAGCTAACTATTCACATGGTACCCAAAACAAATGATTTCCACGGTGATTGGCCCCTCATATAAGTTGCATTTCTCTTCAGTTTGCTAATCTCATTCCATTTTTATTTTTTTTGGTGTGTGTGTGGGGGGCTTCTACCTTCCGCAACTAAAACGAAAGAGTCTCTTTTCGAAGCTGCTACTTTATTGCCGTACCTCCGCCTAGCCTTGCGTGTCCAACAATTGGGAATCCAGTACCCCACTGTTGGGTCACTTTTGTGCTCAAAAGATCTCCCTGCGTCCAGCTTTTTGCTTTCGATTCTTCCGTTACTTTTTTGCACTAATTTCAACGAAAACAGCCACGTAAACAGCCATTTATCACTCACAGATACTCCAAGTGTACACGCGCAGGGATCTGAATTCCAAGAGCCAACTCGTAAAGCCACTTTGCAACGAATTCCAAGAAGGGATTCCATAGATGAGGGCCTTGACGCCGGAGAAAAAGTGGAGCACATGATTCTCAGTTCGCGGAGAATGGAATCCTTCTTCTTGCATCTCAAAATCTCGAATGGAATCCATCACTTGTTGACAAGCTGATGATTATGCACTCCGGGACTCCGTCATCAGGCTGATAATTAATGCCAGGTTTATATGCTCGCCACATGTGCTTAGCCTACAAACGGATTGGAGCAAAGTCACCTTATCCAAAAAGGCTCCTGATTCTCCTACCTAAAGGAAGGAAGGAAGGGTGATTCCTCTCCCAATCCCGCATGGAAATGATTAATTACCACACTTCGATGCATCGGTGCTACACATGCCGGAGTTTGTGCGGAAAGTTGTGCAGTGTCCGGGGAGAAATTGGACTGGAGCCAACGGATGACGGTAGTGCCCAACTGACACCAAACGGTATCGGAACTTGTGGATTATTATTACTACTGTACTGAATTGCTCAAAGGAAATCCAAGCCTACAAGGAAACAAATCCCCAAATCAGCAATGTCCAGTTGCTTCGGACGTCTTCAGTTGGAGATTTCGAGCATCCCTTAGTTGGGTTGATTCCGATGTTTTTCTGTTGATTCGGAGTTTCGGACGGACGTTTTGATTACGGCCTTGTTTTGTGCTACTGTAGTGAGATAGATAGATATATAAAATTGGGGTCCACTACCTTATGAGTTACTGTAATGGCCGAGTGAGATTCTGTGCACTATTAATTTAAAGCCCTAAAAGCCGCCACATGTCTTGGGCTCCGTTGGCCAGTGCTCTTCCTCGGCACTGAGATTTTCCAGGGTCACTCCAGTTGGCTGGGCAACCTACGGTTCGATCCGGCCCTCCCACTACAGTGCTTCTTCAATTAATAAGCTTCCGCCCTTATCCACGTCTCGACGACCGACGTCACTCGAGTCCAACCTAGAAAAAGGCAAAAGTGCAGCCGCCATTCCAAAAAGCCTACTGTACTGCACTGAACTTGAGTTGCGCACCTCCGGAGAACAAAAATCTCTCCCACCTCATTCACGAGTGGTGTTCATACAAGGCTACTAGACGCGAGTATAAATTTACAGCAGGACTACAGGAGGAGGAAGCTTTTTTGTTTTGTTTAGTCTTGTTCTTTTCTTGATGCACATGCACAGTTTCCATGGAAAGAGGAAGCTTTTTCGATGGGTGCTGTACGGGGCTTTTTGAAATGGAAAACCTGGACACCTACGAAGCAATCGTCAATGCAACCCGAAAAAGAATGGAGGAAAACCGGGGAAAAGGTCCACAGAAGATGATGGGGGGAATAGGAAAGACATTCCTCCACCGACCCAGTTCTCAGTTCTCGCAGTGATGAATCGTCGACACTGACTACGAAGTTTATCGTATGTGTATGTGTACGGGACTTATACTGTTCTTCGAGTTTCACCAGCTCTTTTCCTTGCATTCCCACTTGAGTACCCTGTGCCGGTGCCGCACGCAAAATAAAAGTAAAAGTAATTTTCTAATTTTTTAATTCATATAAACTTAAAATTTTCACAACTTTCACACCGTAGATCTCAATGCCACGAAACAAAGCCCGTGCACCCTTCCTCACCAAGGGCTTTCCGACGGTACCAAGCACACCACCAGGGGATGCACGGTCCAGGAGATCTCACCTTAACAAACAAACTATCTTCATGGATGGAATGATTGAATACCGCGGCTTTCTACATGAGGTAACGGGTTCTAAAATTGCATGGTGTCTAAAACCATCCACATCTTCAAATGTATAGTATGTGTACATGTTGCTTATTCATAGCCTTCATTTACTGAAAATTATTTCAAGAAGCTTTGCCTCTCCAAAATTCAGTTTCAGCTCTTAGGTGGGTGATTTTTTTTATCTGTTACCTTACTGCGTCCGGGTTCTTTTTTTCTCTATTTCTCAATCTGTTTTTTCAGTTCAAATAGGGATTTCTTCACTGTTATATTTTAATGTTCTCCAATTGCAATGGGGGCAATCCCACCGGCCAACAATGAAGTAACTAACCGGTGGGTCTCCCCAAACATTGTTCATCTATGGTGTGTGTTCCTGAATCCTGATGTATTTTGTAATGTGGATGTGTGCAGTACAGTACCCCCTTGTAAATGTTTACAGTATTATTTATGGATACATACACACAGATTTTTTTTTATTTTTTTATTTTTTTACTTAAAAAAAAAACACCAGGCATATAAGTTAACGCCTAAAGGTTTTTGACTATATTTTTTTACCAAAAACGCTCCAAAACTGCCATTTCTAGTAAAAGTACCAAATATAAGGGAAAAAATATTTTTGGACACATGTAGCCACAGGATCTTGTAGTACGCTAGATTGAGAATATGTGAAAAAAAATCCAGAAATTTTCTCCATGTAAATTGTAAGATATAAGTGTTTGAAGTGACAAAAGTCTTTTTTTGGGCCCTACAAAAATCCGGGAAGCTGCACTTCACAAGGTCCTATCATTATGAAAAAATGTCCAAAATGGTTGAAATTCTTTGGGTTCATTCTTCAAGGCAAGTTGTCTATATGTTTGGAAATTTTTAGATCATCTGCAATTGTACAACATATAGGAAAAAAATAGTGAGTAGAAAGAAGTAGAGAATGATTCAAAATACTAAATTGTTAACAATATATTTATGGAATTGAAAAATCCCAATCCCAATGGTTGTAATGTTGTAATAAACTAAACAACATACACTTAATGTTTTTATTGTTTCTCCCAAAACATATTAAAAATTGAATCAAATAAAGGACTTCAAAGTTTATCTTAGAGTAGAGATTTTATAACTACCCGTAAACTACCCACAGCTAAAATTCCTCATAACTTTCATCTCATAAATCAAAATAAAATGATTCAAAGCTTCCTATATATAAATAAATCTAGAGAACCAATTTCAAATTTTTATTTCTTAAAAATTTTGATTTAAGAAAGAGTTTTTTTTGGTGCCCGGGGTACTCACCAAGCAATGAAAACTACATATCATACGATAACTTTTTAACCACATAGTCAAAAGTTATGAAATTATTGGGCCTTAAAGCTATTCCTCAGGCACATGTTGTATGAAAATTTCAAAAAAATAAAAATAAAAAACTCCATTCGTAGCGAGTTGCCTATAATCATTATGTTGCAGTTTCGTGCTTTAGGGGTTCTATACGTTTTCAAGGGATGTACATATATGGAACAATGTATCATGATAACTTGACCCATAAACAATGTTGAGGACGTTATCCGGTCGATGAATGACAAAGATTATGTCCGTGCCTGAACAAAAATGCAACTATTCATCTTCCAAATTGTGTGTGGAAAGGAAAGCTCTTCTATAGTTAGTTTGACTTCCAATGAGTGCTTTTGCGGATTTTTTAAAGCTGACAATTCACACGGTTCCAAAACAGATGATTTTTTACGGTGACCAGCTCGTCATTTAAGGGTTCATCCAATCCCAATAGAGTTAATAGTAAAAAATTTGTCCCGTGTTTGTGAACCTGTGTCAGAGGAAGGTTTAACTGAGAATAGAACAAAACAAACACGGCACGAGACTGAAACCAGACCTGAGTTTGGGTGCTCGAGGGAGTTTGGTCCTGTGAACCTTCATCTCTTGGTCCTGCCTTGCACACACTTTACGATGAACTCTCTAATACCTTATCACAGTCCAATTGATAGGCAATTTTTTATTTTATTTTATTTTATTTTATATTTTTTTTTGAGACATGATAGGCAACTTTTTCTGGGGTGGGCTGGTTGGCTGGGCTGTATTGAAGTCAAATCCACAAACTTCGAGGAACGTTGGGAGTAGAGTGTACAGTACCCCCAGCGCGCATACCAACCCCCCTTTCTAATCATTGAAATGACGGCTGGCCAATGGGAGCCCAGAAAAAAACCCTCGGTGGACCCCACCGCCGGTCCCACAAATTCCCCTCGGCCGGACTGATGGTGAAGCTAGTGGGCAACTTGACCCTTGCCTTGAGGAGAAGTGGAGATAGATGGCAAGTGGAGATAGAACCCCCAAAACACCTCCATTGGGGACCTTGCCACTTATGCAATGGAATTCTGTTTCATTTGTTGAATAAATAAAACAAATTAAAAAGATCATAAAACATTGAGGGGACCTCAGTTGATTGTTTTCTAGGTGTTTTTTCCTCGGTAATGTTTGATTAAACCGTAAAGGACCAGCATGCATTTTGGGCAGGTACCTGTGGTTGGAGATTTTCATGTTTTTGGCTGAAATTTTAATATAAGGTGGGGATGAGGAATACCTTTCATATGCACTGAATTTCATGACATTTGGAAGTATGAGTCAAAAGTTACAGCCTAATATATTACTTTTTTCTCTGGGTGGGCAATCTGGGTAGATTAAAAAAAAAACTTTTTTCAAAAACAAAAATTTGAAATTGGTTTTCTAGAGTTGTATCTACGTGGAAAGCTTTTAATCATTCCATTTTGATTAATAAGATGAAAGTGATGAGAAGTTTCAATTTGCGGGCAGTTATGGATTCTCTACTCTAAAATAAACTTTGAAGTTCTTTTATCTTACTCAATTTTCAATATTTTTTTGAAGATAAATAAAATCATAGGATTTAGATTGTTTATTAAAGCATTGCAACCACTGGGATTGTTTTTTTTCAATTCCGTAATTAAATGATTAACAATTTAGTATTTTGAATCATTTTCTACTTCTTTCTACTTACCATTTTTTCCTATATGTTGTATAGTTCCAAATGATGTGAAATTATTTTAGGAATGTATCTAACTTGTCTAAGAAAAAGAATCCAAAGAAGCACCAACATTTTGGACAATTTTTCATAGAAAAGTGAGCTTGTGAAGTATAGCTGCCATGTTTTCCGCAGGGCCAAAAAAATGATTTAAGTGAATTTGGATGCTTATATCTTGCAATCCACTTGGTGGAAATTTCCGAAATTTTTACCACATGTTCTCAAGTCAGCATACTACAAGATCTTATGATTACATGTGTCAAAAAAAAGTTCTCAAAAAAATTGTACTTGTACTAGAAATAGCAATTTTGGAGTGTTTATGGTGAAAACATAGTCAAAGAACTTAAGGGGTTAACCTTCTTTCAATTCAAAGAAGAAGTTGACAACCTTGTATTCTTTTTTGTTTACATTTTAGGGGAACAAATACAAGAGAGTGGAATAGTCCATAACAAATATAGTGCACCCTCAATATTGCAAGAAATGGCACGGCTTGTCCAAAGTTCACATGAAAAATACACAATTGAGGTTTTGAGTTAGTGAGCATTCATGTCCATGTTGTAAATTGTGCCCCAAAATAATTTCTTTTGAGGCTTTCCACATTAAATGGTGGATTTTAGATTTCCTACGGTTAAAGGCCAATGGTCAAGAAATGTCACAAATAATGGATGAATGAACAAAGAATTAGTTTTCTCTATCATTCAGGATCATCCATGTCTAGATGAATTGCAAGGTTCATACACTTACTTCATGAAAAGTTTGCACTTTTTCAAGAGTCATAAATATATTCATTGCTTTTCCAAAGGTGGCAAATACATTGGCTTTGCCTCTTCATTTTGGAAGCTTTGAGATATCCAATCCATGTATCCCATAGCGTTGAATTTTACACTTTAAGTTTGTTGATTTGATTACTTGAAAGATAGTCATATTAACCTGTAAAGTCCCAAGTGTCCCCTTGAGATACATTTAAAGGTTTGAACAAGTGAAAAATGGTTTTATGATGTCTTTTAGTTACCTATTTTATAATTACTTTTGTGCATTGAGGAAGTTTTTTATTTGAGAATCCAAATGGTAAAAACTTAGAGACAAGCACTTGGAATGTGCGGAAAAATTTAAAGAATTTTGAGGATATAGGTTTTAACCCCTAAAGGACCATTGTCCCCTCGGGGGACAAATGGGTTTTCGGGCAGGTACCTACGAGCTGAAATTTTCTCCTGATTTTTTGAAACTTTTTTTGGAGGTAGAAAATCTGATTAGCTTTATGGGAATATAACTTTTTTCACAATCGGTGCCCGGGAAAAAAAGTTATGCCCAAATAAGCTCAAAACAGGGATCGAGGGGCAGCAAAAAAAATTTGCAGTTTTTGTTTTTGTTTTTCTAATTTTTTTTTTCTTATAGATTATATTTTTGTCTATCTGAAAAGCTTTGATTCATTTCATTTGGATTTTTTATGAGAATGTTATGGACAAGCTTGTTTTTCTGGCACTTAGAGCATCTTCCTGAAAATATAACTTGTAGGATTCATTTCTGAATGTAATTTTTTTAATTTTTCAAAAAAGAAAGTTCCAAAAGGTTTAGTTTTTTTGCTAGAACAATCTCACCATTGGGATTAGTGATTTTTAATTCCATATAAAAGATATTAATATTTTAGATTTTCTTTCTATCTTGTACCTACTTCTCTACTTAACAATTTTTTTAATAATGAAAATTAAGTTTCTTGGATTATTTTTTTCCCTAGACTCTCACTATCTCAAAAAAACTTAATTTCCACTATAAAGATTAAAAGCTCAAAACTCTATAGTGCAAAATATTTAAGTTTAAAATGTTCAAAGTCATAAAATCTAGTCCCGCAATGTGCTGAAAAACTTGTTTTTTTCACTTTAAACGCAGATATCTTGCAATCTGTGCGGTCAAAAATTCTGAAATTTTTTCCATACATTTTCATACTAGTTAGGTATAAGATCCTAAGGTTAGATGTGAAAAAAAAAATTTCAATTTGTTTTACTCTTTGCTCTAGAAATGGCAGTTTTGAGTGTTTTTTGGCAGAAAAATGTCCTTGGTCCTTTAGGGGTTAAGATAATAGTGCTTGTAGTTAGACAAAAAGTTTTTATTTTCAAACTTGTCAGGCAGGGTTGATAGAGTTTTGACTCCTCTTAGAATGATATTTTTGCATTAAAAGTATTTTTCATAATAATCTTATTTTATATCATGCTAAATACATGCATTGCAAATTTGAAGATTAGATGAAGAATTTTGCAGAAGATGCCAAAATTACCCGAATTGCTAGGATTTTTTGGGGCACCGGAACTTTTGATGTAGGCATCTAATTGGAATTTTTTTACATTCATACAAGGTGTCTCCATCTTGTGTCAAATTTTCAAGAACTATCCCTTCATTTTTGACTTCATCAACACCTACCTGAATTCCAATTGCCCCTTGAATGGACATTTGGTTATTTAGGGGTTAAACTCAAATATCTTACAATTTGTGAGGCCAAAGTTAATGATTTCTTTTACAAAGAACCAAAAGTTTTTTAACCTCAAAAGAACAAAATCTTCCTCTTTTTTGCTCTTTGCAATAGAAACAATAGTTTTGAATGGTTTTCAATTAAAAAGGCCTTGATACTTAGGGATTAAAGTTCAAATACTAATAGTTTGAGACAAGTGGCATTCAATCACCAATAGTATGGAAAGTGTACAAGATATTCAAGAGCATCATTCAAGAGAAGATTATATTAACCTCTAAGAATATTAGCGTATGTTGGACAGATTATGAATGTCTTAGGAGTTTTAGAAAGATTCTTTAAGTAAATTGAAAATACACACACACATATATACTCTTCAATGATATGACACGTATGGGTCCGTGGTGCTTCATGATTTTCTTGTAAGATTTTGAATCAATTCATATAGGATGCAAAGAAAAGAAAAACTTGCAAAATAAAAATCTTATGCCTAGATTCTTTTCAAATCATATTTTATTTCATCTAAAAAGCAAAATCTACATTCTCCTTCTTTTCACTTCTTTTTTAGGTGTTAATTTTGAAATGCCTGAGATGATAGAAAAATATTTTTCATCAAATTTGTTTGGGAGAAATTGCTTGAATCCAATTTCAATGAAAGATGTTGTATATTCAATCCTTGTGATATTTTCTAAATTTTCTACATATGAAAAAAAAATATCCATAGATTACCATGCATGAGGGCCTATAAACACGAGCCTACAAGTTTTGAGTCAAGGTGTAAGTAGGTACTCTACAACTATTAAAGGTATCTATAACAGACATACTTATAATATAAGTATCAGATATAATTATAGAAAGTGCTTATAACATAAATACCTATAGCATAGACATCCATAATATAATCAGGCATCTATTGTATAAACATCATATATCCATGGAAGGTGCTTATAACATAGATAGCTATAACATAGACACATGTAGTATGGGCACTTGTAATATAAATATCTATACCTTAAATTAAGTTGTTTCTTTTGTTTTCTTTTGTTTGTTTGATATGTTGAGATCTAAGAAACCGTAAAGCATCTACGGCGACGTTCTTGGTACCATTAGAAAGCTCTTTACAAAGAGGGATGCACAAACTTTGTTTTGTGGAGTTTCAACAAACAATGCGGTATGTAAATCTCCCAAAACTATGTAGCTCAAAAAATTTAGGATTTCGTGAATTTTTCAATTGGTGTGGTTTAGAAGTTTTGAGTTTTTTTTGAGTGGTTTCCAAAGACTTTGTAGTGTAGGGATTTCAGATTCTAGGATTTAGTGAGGTTTTGTGAATTTCTGAGTATATTGGAGTTGAGAAGGTTCGAGATTTTTTGTGCTGTTCCCAGATACTGACAGTGTTAGTAGTGTAGTGTAGGTTTCGTAATTTATTGGGTTTGGATGAAGTTTTGTGAATTTTTTAGCATATTGGAGTTTAGATATTTTGTTCAATTTCAAAATAAGGTGTAGGTAGGGGTTTAAATTTTTTAGGTTTTGGTGAAGCTTTGTGAATTTCTGAATACAATGTGGTTAATTCACAAATACAGGTAGAATTTAGGGGTTACAAGCTTTTTTAGGATTTGGGAAGTAGGGCTTACTAGGTGTGCATGTAGGCTGATTTGATCTGAACGAAGAAGGAAGCCAAGCTAAAGGGCAGTTTCCATGTCGAACCTGAGGTGAAGGTCTTGTTTGTCATTTGCATTCGCAGGATTTGCATTATGCTAGAAAAAATTTGACAATTTTGGTTAGGGCGGTATTTTTGGGCTTTTGAATCCGGAAAATCGGATTTTCTTAATTCTCCAATTTATAGCTTAGGAAGAATTTGAACACCTTTCTTTGGTTTCCAATCTTTTTATGTGTACTGATAGCTTAAGATTACACACACAATGTACCAAAAATGTACTGTCACTGCTATTAGTTCCCCCCCCCCCCCCCGCCAATCAATGTTTGAAAAAACAAGAGCCGTTGATTTTTTTGAAAAAAAAATTACAACCCCCCTCCCACAACCGTCGATCTCAAAAAAACTTGGATACGAATACGAATACGAATACGAATACGCCACAGATACGGATACGGATACGGATGCAATGTAGATACACATGCAGAGACAGAATACGGATACGGATGCAGATACGTATATGCATACGAATACGAATACAAATACAGATATGTATTTGGGAACAGATTTATCCCATATTGTTTGTAAGGATTACCGATTCTGGAAATTACAAAGAGGGGGAGGGGAGGGGGGAGTTCCAAAAAAATTTAATTTAAAATATTTGGATGGGTGGGTGAGGTGGGGTGGGTAAATAATCAGTACCTTTTTGGTACATTGTTACACAATGTGTTCAAATCCATTTTATTTTTTAATAAAATGGATTTGAGCACATTGTGTCACACAATGTACCGAAAAGGTACTGTCACAATCTTTAAAGAAGGATCTTGAAAAAGCACACTTAAAGGCTACTAAAAAAATTTGAAAATGGATTGAAACGAGAGTTTATTTTTTCCTGTAACCATAAGCTTGTAAGTAGGAATTCAAACATTCTTCTTGAATTTTGGGGGCTAGTCCCCCAACCCATATTGTTGTTTTGAATTGATTTGTATCATGAATTGTTGTTTTTCTCATTTGTGATTCTTGTTGATTCAATGTCAATGACATGCACCCCAAGCCTAAGAAGGTCATGCAATTGTTGAGACTAAAAACAAAATTTCAATGGAATACTTGAATGCTCGATTATCTGGGATTGACAGTATAAACAATGCTAGATGTTATGAAAATTAAAGTATTGTCTCTTTTGAATTGATTTGAATTTGTGGTAGCTTGCGTTTGTGTAGTTCAATCTCGATCTTGAATTCTATTCTCATGTGAGGTTCTCTCAAAATTAGAGGAGTAAGCATTTAAGATCTTTAAACAAAAGTATTTGGTTTAATATCTAAGGTTTATGATGTGGATCGTCATGAAGTTAGGTTTTTCCTCACTTCCTTGTACTTCCTACTATGAGGGTTAGTGGGATCTCCTTACATCAAGATCTACTACAACAAGGGCCCCAACTCCAACGTATAAGATATTTTTTCAGCAAATTTCTTTCGTCTGTAATGTGTCTGGTAAGGCTTGTTGATGGAGGGAAAATTTTGCTAAATTTCTTGGCAGTGGTCACCGGAACCCTAGAATTGTTTTGGAGACTGAATCATGATGGTTTTAATAACAGATGGATTCGTGATTTTGAGCTTCTTACAAATTGGGAATGGTGTGGGTTTGGGGATTTTTAGTTTAAGAATTCATTTAGACCCCAAGGAGTCGAGTTTTTGGATTACAACAATTTGTGTTGAGTTCATCTTGTGTGGCTAGCTTTGATAATTTGATCTCTTGTAGATCTCATTTGACATTGCCATTATATTCTACCACTTGCAATCTTTTGTTTTTTGTCGTTAGTAGAGCAGTGACCTTGCTACAGTGTTTTTGTATTTGGATGTGTGACAAGTTGGAGGTCTTCGGTTTGATGAGCACTAGATTCACTGATGATTCATGCGTAAAGGAATCTTTTTAATTGCGTACTCTAAACTACTACTTTGTAGTGACTTAGGGCTTGTTTTCGGGTTTTAGAATGATTCTCAATCATTTAGAGGGAAGGGAGAACCTAGGAAAACTGCAAGTAGGATACATTTTGGAAATTACTTTGTGCTTGGGACACTAATGATGATGGGATGCTGTAGTGTAGGCTTAACGTAGTGTAGGCTTAACGTAGTGTAGGCTTAACGTAGTGTAGGCTTAACGTAGTGCTTGCAAATATTGCTATGATATGCTATTGACTCAAGTACGTATCTATCCTAAACATACTACAAGAACTTAGATTTGCTTGTGCTGGTTCCTAGTGCAAAGCATGCTTGTCGTTTTACTCGTCATTTTGAGACAGAGAAAGCAAAATTCTGTTGTTAGGTCATTGTGTGTGGTAATTGGAGACTTTAAATTTCCGTGAGAGCACAAAATTTCACAACATTCTTTTACTGTTGTAATATTTAAAGATTGAATCATGATGTTTGTAGAATGAAGCTGAAAGTGACAAAATCTTCTTAGTTGAATTTCTTATATGAATTTGGTTTGTAGAGAAAGTTCATTGGTTGTGAGGACTAGCATTTATTAACATTGACTCTGATGATTTGTTCAAGTGGGTGATAGTTTGATAGGCAAAGTAGAAACCACTTATCAACCTTGTTTTGAAAGGTGAAGGTCAATAGCAATGCCAACCAGGCTGGGTTAGAAAAGATTGAAATCCACTCTTAAGACTTAACAATTGTAATAGATTTCTTTTAGTTGTAGTTTTTTTCTTAAAAAAAATTGTGCCCCTTTTACAGTAGGATGTCTGAGTAGCCAGGATCTTGCATATGGTGTACATGTATAAAGTTTTGATAAGCATGATGAGAAGCTTGTAGCAAAAGGAGCGTTGTGCACGTCAAATGCGTGAGGTTCTTGTAAGTTTACTGACTGGAACTATGATATATACTATGAACACAGAGGGTTCTTATTTTTTACTGGAGGAAATTTTTTCATGTGCAAATATGAGTGCCGACTATTGACTTGGTTATTGTTATAAAGAGGGTCCATGACGAATTTGCAAAATTATGTCATAGTGAGCTCTAGGTTTTGTTACAAATACGGTTGTACTAATACAAGTTTGAGCAATAATGGACCTAAATGAATTTGAGCTTTGTAATTGCTTCAAAATAAGACATTGAAAATTGAAGCTTCTAATTCATTTTTATGTATTTTTTCATTTTGGACAATTAGAATAATCTCTATGAATACGAAGCCAAGAGTGTCTTACTTCAAAAACCACCTTCAAATGCTCCTTTTTTGTAGTAGGACACAAATTCTTGAACAATAGTTTTTTGAAAATCTAATTGTTCAATCTTAGCATACTAACAAATTTTCATAGAATTGTAAATTTATTGATCTTGAGATTTTAATGATCTAAATTCATTTTTTTTAAATAATTTTTTTGGAGGCAGATTAATGTTAGGGACCTATATCTTTAAAAAAATTTAGAGGAGGAATTTTCCTTTTTTTTCCTACCAATTTTCAATCTGCCTAGATACAAAACCATATCTATTCTCCTCTAATTGGAGTAATATGTCCAAAAATAAAAGTAACTAAACTTTTAGGGGTGTAACTTCAAAATAGATACCATGTATTTTAGACTATACATTGTTGCATATGCATTCTCATTCTCTTGTCTTTATTTGCTACAACACCTACTACAAACATTCATTTTTATCTTACTTGAATCTATAATATGTTCTGACATAAGATAATTTGCCACCACATATCGTGTACATCTTGCTTTAGGATTCTAGTTGTTAATGTATTGGAAATGATATCGAAATGTGGTAGTTAATCCACACGTTCAAGATACTCTCGTATTTGAAAATCAAGTTCTTTGATGTAGACGTATAATATTATTTCTATAGGTTATTCTTTAGGATTCATATATCTTGTTATTTTAAAAAAACCATAACTTTCACTTTGCATTTTCAAACACCACGAACAAAGTCCTTACACTCCTACGCACATAAAGCTTTCTATTCATGCTAATTTAGTGGCATTTGGACCTATGGTGTGAAAGTTATGGATTTTTTAATTTAAAATCTATACCTTAAATTAGGTTGCTTATTTTGTTTTGTTTGATAAGATGATATCTAACAAACCAGGAGGCGTTTGGTGGAGCTCTTAGTACCGCTCAATAGCTCTTGACAAGGAGGGGTGCAAAAACTTTGTTTTGTGGCGCTTGGACAAACAATTTAAAAGTTATCAAATTTCAAAGTTTTTTATGAATCGAAAATTGATTTAAATTTTGTTTTCATTGAACCATCATAGAATAGGTCAAAACGGGTCAAAATGGGTCAAAAAATAGATTATCTTTAATTTTGGAAAAATCGTAACTTTCACACCACATCTCAAAACGCCACAAAACAAAGCCTTTGCACTCCTTTGTGCATAGTGCTTTCTATTTATGCTAGTTTTGTGGCGTTTGGACCTACATTGCGAAAGTTATGATTTTCTTAAACTATAAAATTGAATTAACTAATTTTTTATTTTGAAAAAACATAACTTCCACATTGCATGTTCAAAGGCCACAAAACAAACCCCTCACACTCCTTTGTACATAGAATTTTCTATTTGCGCCAATTTCATAGCGTTTGGACCATTGATGTGAAAGTTAAGATTTTTTTAATTTCAAAAATTAAATTAATTTATTTTTTATTTATGAAAATCATATCTTTCACATGGCATGTCCAAACACCTCAAAACAAAGCCCTTACATTCTATAAAGCATTCAATTTGTACCAAGAATGCAACTTGGCTATCTATAAAGCATCCTACATTGTTAAATTTATTGAATTTCAAATTTATTCTAATTTTCAACTTTAGAAAAACTTTGAAATTCAATATTTTTCACAACATAGTGTGAAGGTTGCATTCTTGGTAAAATAAAAGCAAAATAATTTTCTAATTTTTTAATTCAAAAAATCTTTGAAATTCAATTATTTTGTAACCATTGGTCTAAACGCCACGAAATTGGCACAAATAAAAGGCTTTAAGCGCAAGGAGTGCATTTGTGGTGTTTGGACATGCAATGTAAAAGTTATGATTTTTTCAAAATAAAAGAGAATTTAAATCAATTTTTGATTCATAAAAAACTTTGAAATTCAATAACTTTCACACTGTTTGTCCAAACACCACAAAAACAAAGTCCGTGCACCCCTCCTTGCCAAGAGCTTTTGTGCGATACCAAAAGCGCCCCCGGTACCTTACAATTTGTTAGATCTCATGGTATCAAACAAAACAAAACAAAACCCTTGCACTCCTTTGTGTATAAGGTATTCTATTTGTACCAAGAATATAACCTCTCACACTATGGTATGAAAGTTATTGAATTATTTTAATTAGTTAAAAAATTAAAAAATATTTTGGCTTTTATTTTGGCTGTGACAATGGCTTAGGGCACACTAGTCTTATAACTATAAAAGGTACCTATAATATAGAAGTCTAAGCTCCTAGGCTTAGGAGTTCAAGATCCTAGGCTCACATGCTAAAAAATGTGGATCACCATGTCGTATTATTGTATTAGAAACATAAATTGTTCATTTCTTTTTATCTGAATTTATGTCATAGAAATGATATTTTTTTAATTTGACCTAAACTAATAAAATAAATTTATCAAGTCTTAATTTTTACTCTAGTTGAAAAATTGAAAAAAATTATAAAGTTGAAAATTTGATGGCAATCTAAACTTTGGACCTATCACTATGGGAGGGATTCTAATTTTAAAATGATATGTTAAGTTTTATCAAACTATAATGCTCTACACCAGCTATAACATACATCTATAGAGAATTTTTAAGATTTTTGGAGCATAATTTGTATTTGGTAAGAATTTTTTTTTTTTTCCAAAAGTTCACAGTATTTAGTTCAAATTCTTCACAAAAAGAGTTTAAATTTTATGTAATATAAAATTACATCTCCAAAAATAAAATAAAATTTCAAGAATATAAATTTCCAAAATGGGAGCATACAAAGACAAGAACTTTGAAGCTTAAAAAAATGGTCATAGGCTAATCCATTTTAAACCTGAGAAAAATGGAGCCTATGACTATGTAATTTATCTCAATTTTCTTGCTTTATTTCCTTTATTTTGTAGGAAATTTTGGTTGAGAATTTTTATTTTTTATTTTCTACAGAAAAAATGACATGTCTTTTATAAGTTGTCAAATTTTCAGAGTTATTAGTGATGATTTGAAATTATTATACATTTCTAAACAAGAAGTGAAAAAAATCATGTATCTACAAAATTGGCTCAAAATTTCTGAAATTTCAACACAAGTATATAATATAGTGAAAAATACTATAATATATTATAATCTTCTATACTATTTTATGAATAGAAATTCAATAGATTATAGTAATAGGTCCAATGTTTAAATTTTAATAAATAATTCTTTTCTAGAGTTTTAGAATTTTTCAAATTGGAGTAAAAAATAGACTTGACTTACTTTGCTTCATTAGTTGGAATCAAATTCAAAATAAATCATTTTTTGGATGAAATTCAGATCTAATGCAAGGAGTTAGAGATTGTTATATACACTACAATATCATCGATAGCATATACATCCAAGTTTATAAAAAAAATGATGACATTTTTTAGTATATAGCAAGTAGAAAGGATGAGTGTATCACCTACATAAAAATCACATGAAAAAAATTGATTTCTATCCTCTAACAGACTTCCATTGTCATCCAAAAGTTAGAATTTGGCTTTTCACCAGAATTAAACCCTCAATGATAGGCCAAGCCCTTGGATTTTGATGTAAAAGAACTGTTGACCAAAAGTGTTTTTTTGTATTTTTTGGAATGTCTCAACCTACTATATTTACTTCTATAGTGAAGATGGCTTGTGAAGTATGGCATTTAGGCTTCAAAGCACCATTCACTATTCACTTTTGTATGCCTTGACTAAACAAATGTTGGGCAAGCAGTAAGACCCATGCCCCACTTTAAAGAATTTTTGTACTCTCCCTTGGGTTGCCTACCATTCAAAGGAATGTTGTTTAGCCCCTAAAGGACAAGACATTCAAATTTTAAACGACGGATGAACGCTAACATACACCAAGCATGCAAGAATGCATTTTTTCATCCATCAAATTTTAGAAGATTCTTGTATTGTTTTAATTTTTTAAGAAAGTGCCAAGCTGATGATCACTTAAAATTCGGTGAAGCCTTGTATTTCTACATTCATCCATCTTCTAAACCAAAAAACACTTTTCAATCATATTCATACATTTTTTTCTTCCAAATTTGGCGACTTCATTGGGAATGGAAAATTTCGTTTTTAGAAATGGTCCACTTCTAGAAATGGGAAGTTTTTGGGCAAAAAAAGATTACTTTTATCTAGCAAAACGTAGAAATTTGTTTTGAAATGGTACCGAATTTGGCCCCACGGTGACCGTCCAAAAAAAACCCTTGACTAGGTCCAAATGAAAATCCACATAATTTATGTTGAATAAATTTTTATATGCTTCCCTCATCCTTTTGTGTTTGCACACATTGAGCTCACTTTCTCAACGAATTTCCCATATCCTACAGGCTGAAATGCTCTCAAGTTCTCAGAAATTGGTTCCTCTACTAACCACAGAGCACGCCAGCTTCGAAGAAACTACGCCACGGAGATTGGAGGCGAGGATGTCCCAGAACCAGCCGAGTCCAACTGACCGACGCCGTCCTCCGGCCAAAGTCGGTGGTCAATGCAGTCCCGCCTCTTCACCTTCTTGGCCAGTTCTGTGGCACTGGCAGTGACAGCCTAGGAAGTAACTTGAGGGGTGCAGCTCTTCGTAGACTCACCGAATAACACAAACACGTACTACTGGAACTTATTACTCTCTCACCACGATGGCAGAATCGTTAGCGCCATCATCGCAAACGTAACGGCACGGATCGATTCTTCACACAACGAACTAAGTCTTTCTCTCTCTGCAAGTTGGAATTCACGGAACACAATCAAGTACCAATCCCCGACCCCTTTCTGAACCTACTATGAACTAGTACGAAGCGGCTCATTACGAAGTAGTATTTCATATAATTAATATAAAATAAAGCTACCGGTTCACTAGCTTCCTCCTACCGGCACGTCATACTGTACTTGATTCATCAGTCGTTCAGTCCAGTCCAGTCCAGTCCAGTCTAGATAGGAACGAGGTTCTTGGAACATTGATGCATCCACGCATTCAGAGAGGACAAAGTTTTCCCAAGTTCGGTAGAAGTCGATCCGGACAAATCGCTCCTTTCCCGAAACGGAAGTGGGGCGATCGAGCGAGGTCCAGCTCGATTCTGTGCTGCAGGAGCTAAGATACGCAGATAACGTGAAGATTGAGGGGTCATCGGATTGTCACTAGGACGACGGAGTGACTGATCTGACTTCGATCTTCGGGCTGACGGATGTGGGACTGGAGGATCGGATCGGAGTGCCACGGTGGGCGTAGCGTTACCGACTGGAGATTGTAGCTAGCCCCGCCTCTGGACTCCGATCTGGAGACCTGCATCGACGGTGCGGAGTGCACCGCAGCTTCAGCATCCACCGTGGATTCGAATATGGAAAGGAATATCCTCGTTTCAAAGATAAAATTGTAACACAAAAAGGAGGATGTGTGTCACATGAGTGCTGCTCCAATCAACTTCATCATCAGGAATACCGGTAGAGTAGCCTCAAGAGGGGCAATTTCGTTAATATGGCGCTGTTCCAATACTTTGGCAGTTTTTAGGTGTTCACACCGTGACACCGCGCGGTATGAAATCTACAAACCTTCTAGATGTCTGAAATCTACAATTGTCCTAAATGTCATTTTTTCTATTTAGACCGCACGGTCTGAAATCTGTACCGCTTTTAGATTTTTGAAATCTATATTCATCCTAGATGGCACTTTCACGGTTCCAACCAGACAGTTTGAAAAAAAAACATGGAATCTCGCCTTTTTAACAAAATTCCCCATCAAATTAGGAATTCAGTCTTAAGAATTTACACTGAATTGATGAGACTTGACGGGTCATTGTAGTGTGGCCCGTCAAATGTCCCGTGGCCTGATAAATTTGTGTGTCATGAAAGAAACACAATGGCATGATGGCGAGCATATGCACTCAGACCTCGTAATAAGATGTTCATGCTAAAGGCCCCACTAACCGGATTGAGAAGATGAATGGACGCTAGGTACTATGGGAATGTGTTCAAAAAAAAAAATTGGAAATTTTGATATCATATTTTGCAAGATTATAGCATTTGAGTTTAGAAATAAATATTGTTTCTCAAGTGCAGTCAAGATGTTAAAACATAACTCTAACTCTTTTTGGAGTGACATTCATGTATTAAACATAAATTTCTTTTGTGTAATCAAACCATTGCATACCGCAAAGTGTTTGTTGCATGCTTTGTCAAAGTCCAAAATTAGAAGAGGATTTTAGCACACGATTTCATTTTGTAATCCTAATGCATATTTGTCATTGTCAATGTTCATAGTGGCTCAAATATTGATAGTTGAACTTCAAAAATTCATTACTAATTCCACAAGAGTCCAAGAAATATGATTGAATGTGGGTTAATTCCAACTTCATGTTCTTTTCATGAAATATTTATTGTAAAATGTTTTAAAAAAAGAGTGTGCAAAATCTTTAAAGGGGATGTTTTTAGCTCATTTCACCTTGGATATGATGCACATGTGTGAGATGACTTATTAGAGCTGGGGTTAGGCATTTTTTCTGGAATAATAAGCCTTGCGTTGCCCTCTCTACACTGGGGAATATTTGAAGGGAGCAAGCCACATAGGTTTAAACTCTCAGAGATAGCGATATATATATTGCCTTTAAAAAACATGCTGGCCGAGGGACCTTGTTGCAGCATCTTCCCAACTGAACTAGATAGAGTTATTAAGTAGTTATCAGCTGTTGTGCATGTGAGGAGCGTTACACAACGTGACCTTATTACCCTTCAGTGTGTTCCAAATTCAGCATTTCCTCTGAGAGTCTGAGCTACTCACGGATCTCAATATTTTGGTTGCACGAGATAATTCAGGAGGTGGGCCCTTTGCCTTCTCAAATTTCTGGCTTTCTCATTTTAGGGGTCCGGAGGCTTTTTTTTTGAATTTTTTTTGGCAAATTTGGGGCCTGCGGCCCCAATTTACTCTAGGAGGTCCCCTTCTACTTTAAAAAAACCAAAAAAAACAGGGGCAGGTTTTACCCCACCCCCCCTTCCTGAAATATCTCGTGCAACCAATTTATCGAGATCCGCTACTCACCTGCTCAGTCAATGTCTTCATGACAAAAATCCAAAACCTCATACCTACTTGAGTACCGGGTTTTTTTCATTTTTTTTCATTTTTTTTTCATTTTTAAACAAATGAAACGGACATGAGTACCAATTTGGATAAATTTTCAGAACAGTGTAAGTTATGATGTCAGGACATCTACCATCCAGTAAGCAGCTCCAGCCATGCCTATCGGTAACTAAAGTAGTTCATGGGTCTCCAATCATTCCCAGTACCGTAGTACGTCAATGAATGACTCAATGCTTCCAAGTTCCAATCCAAACGGGGAAATGACAAAAGGTAGGAGGTTCTAAAAACAGGCAAGCCGCGCAGACGCACACGTTTCTTTCTTTCTTCAATGCACCATCAATGTACGAGAACTGTACATTTTAAGGAGGTGGTCCAATTTTAGTGACCACTGTGTTTCAACTTCAAAAATTCGTAACTAATTCAACAAAGATGTGAAACTGACTTTGGTTTCGATGCCAATTGCCATTTTTTTTCTTTTGATGAAGATTTACTAAAAACAAATTTCAAGGAGTATCGCTTTTCCAAAAAATGAAATCAACTAGTAACTGGTTTGTTTTAGGAAACCTTTATGTATATTAAGTCAATCATGTAACCCCCTAAAGTAAGTCCCATTATTTCTTAGGGGGGAGAAATGGATTTGGGATAGGTTCCTATGAGCAAAATTTTAGTAAAATTTTTTAATTTTTCTTTTTGTAAGATAGAAAATCTTATTAGATTTTTGGGAAAATGATTTTCATTTCAATCAATGTTTGGGAGCAAAAGTTATACCAAAATAAGCTCAAAAGAAATCCACAAAAAATTGAAATTAAATTTGAATTCTTTTTTCGTATGTTGCATTTTAATCTACATGGAAATCTTTGATTTGTTCCATTTAGATTTGTGATGTGAAAGTTACGGAGCGTCTTGTTTTGTGGGCAATCAAGGCATCTTTCCTGAAAAAATAATGTACATGATTTGTTTTTCAGCTCAATTTTTGCATTTTTTCAGAACAAGAAGTTCTACAAGGTTAAATTTGATGGTTGGCAAACAATCTCACCATTGAAATTAGTGTGTTCTAATTCCTTCTTAGAGCTACAAACACTTTAGTTTTTCCTATTATCTCATACTTTCAACTTATATTTTTGTGATTGTTTAACAAATTTTCATATATTCAATCTTTGAATGCGTGTTAAAAATAAATAAATAAAGGTGCATGAAAAATTAGGAAAATTCTATAGCAACACCAAAGGATGATTACTTGTGTGTGGCAATGTAGCTCCATGTCACTCTGCATTTAGTTATAGATACTCAGCTTCAAACTTCACTAAAATGCTTATTTCAAGAAAATTTCCAAAATTTCCAAGTGGAGTTGAAACTCCACTTCTAAAGCTTCAATTTGTTAGTTTTCTTCCAAAGCAAAAGGAAGCTGTTTTGGATGTCAAAAATCAAGTTGTAAGGGGGGAAAAATACTCAAAATATTAAAATACACTTGATAGTGTACCACCAATTGTTGGATAAACAACGATCCTATATAGAATCAACATACAATTAAAATGTCTTGAATTGAACACAATGATGTGGATCTACCAATCATCCATAAAATTGCACACCAAACAAGCGGATGAAAATCATCCATTCTTCAGTATATGCTCACCAAGCCTGGTTGCCCATCCCAAGGGCACAAAACGTTTGATACTCCCACACCTGCCTCGAAAACTGACAGGGTTCAGTCTGCTCCTACCCTAAACAATTATTCTTCAAATTCCAACAGAGTAGGGGCAGAGTTCCAAACTCATTTTGCACATTTCCAATTGGGATTCTGGGCCCTGCACCCAATTCAAATTGACACATGCTGGAATTGGTGTTTGTAATCTCATTGAATTCCCCAATTTAATGACAGCCCATTTGGCACATCATGCAGACAAGTGCAGCCTCAAAGCAACAGTTGACAGTATATGAACTTAAACCTTGTTACAGGTGTTTTGTTTCTAGAGCATAGATAGTGGTCTGATTGTTATGAACAGGTGGAGTACCAAGTACCTTGGATCAGTTTTAAGAAGAAAAAAAATGGAGGCAGGCAAGGTAAGGTAAGGGCCAAAATTGATGCAGGTGAGGGCGAGCCCAGAGCTCATTGTCCCATAACATTTGTACACATTATAAACTTCAGGCAATGGTCCTCCTCCCCATGTTGGGCGGGTATTGCACCTCCCTAGATGCCTAGGAAATGCCTAGGAAAGACTTTCAGTTAATTCAAGGAATTGGGGTTGGTTGGTTGAGGAGCCATAGATTGAAGACAATTGTGTTCAACTGTAGAGGTCCCCCCCCCTTTCCAAGGATGCAAAAGGGCCCCTTGCCTCATTGGTAATTGAACAATGTTATGCCATTGCTTGTTACCCGCTCTGAAAGGACGCGACTCTCCATGACTAAGGTAGTCACCCATACGCTCCGGTTATTGGACCAATAGGTACATAATTTGTTTCTACAGTGAGCAACGAAGTCACCCACTGGACACTTTGGATCCTTAGGAGCGTTCTAGGGTTAAGATAATAAGCATGCCTAATAATTGTGATCGTGGTGCACATCCAACCCCATAAAAGATTCTTGTCTAAAAGTGTGAGCCTTGGATTGATATTGGTTAGATAGATGTCAGAGCTCATAGGTTTATTTACATTGTATCCGTGACGTACATCCTATAATAATTTTGGAATATATATTTTTTTCCCTTTCTCTTTTGAAACTAGTGGATGTTTTTAGTCTATTGCTCAAAACAAAACATTGTCACTCAGTTTCAAATCCTCTTTCAATTGTCAACACAATGAATCAATAAAAATAAAGTTTCACTTTTTAATAGATGCCATTGTCAAATGCATATTTGGTGCTTTTAGCTAAGAATGATACGTTATTGTAAGATTCTTTGATGGTGAGTTCAATTAAAATCACTCACAAATAAAATACATCATTGTATTGAGAATAGTAATTTATGAGGAAAATTAAGATCTAGACCACTCAAATATTTTAGATATCCTTAACTTACAATAAGTTACTTCAAGCTCTAGTAGATGGGAGTCTTACACTCACACTCTTCCTTGGTGCTTTGCTTTGCTTTCCTTTCAACTAGTAAAGAATGTCTCAAAGACATTGAATATTTTAACCTTATTTTACCCCAAGATTCCTCAAAATTGGGAGAAGTCTAGATCTAAGATTATCCTCTTAAGAAGGTAATATTACCATAAAGGCATAAACTAATTGAAAATTTCTTGACAATCATTCATTGTCCCTATGAGGCACAAAATGGATTTCGGACAAGCTCCTATGGTCTCAATTTTTTGTGTTTTTTCTAAACCTTTTCATAAGATAGAAAAAACACACTAGCTTTGAAAGAGTATAGTTTTATTTCAATCAGTGCCCAGGATCAAAAGTTATGCCATCCAAAGCACAATTTTCAACTCATCGGGTAGCAAAAGCAATTTACAAAAACTTGAAGTAATTTTTTTTAGAATTGTTTCTTGTAAATTAAATTTTGTCTATATGGAGAGTTCTGATTCATTCCATTTAGACTAGTGACATGAAAATAATAGAGCATCTTGTTTTCTGGGCAATCATAGCACTAATCTTCTTCACAAAAATAATGTATTAGGTTTTCTTTTTGAATTCAACATTCACAATTTTTCAAAAAGAAGAAGTTCCACAAGGTTTGTTCTACTTACTAGAACAATCTCACTATTGGAATTAGTGTATTTCAATTCTATCTTAGAGCCATTAACAATTAGTATTTCCTTCTATCTCATACCTACTTGTACTTTATAATTTTTTTAAAGAAGAAAAAATCTATTTCTTCTTTTTTGAATTTATTTTCCTGAGACTCGCAACTCCATTCTCTAACACAAAAAAAAACTAAATCCAAACTCCCTAGTGCCAAAAAGTTGAAGTTAAGAAGATTCAAAGCTTATAACCCAGTTACACAAGATACAAAAGAAACTTGTTGTCTTCACTTTAAATGCAAATATCTTGCAATCTATATAGCCAAAACATTTGAAATTTTTTTCCTTGCATTCTTACACTGGTCTAGTACATGTTCCTAAGATTCAGACCCTACACCATCCCCCCCAAAAAACATTTTTTTTTTGCTCTTTTACTATAGAAATGACAATTTTGAGATTTTTTTCAATGAAAAAAAAGGCCATAGTCCTATTGGGGTTGAACACATCAATGGAAAAAAGAAAATACAGTATGGTTTTCCGCCAAGCCCCCATAGCATTACAAAAAATATGAGGCCTCAACAAGGCCGTGAGTGCTGATTTTCGGGACCCACGGGTGATATTACGGAAAAAAAAAAAAAAAAAAAAAAAAAAACTTTTTTTTTTTTCCCGAAAAAAAATTGAAAAGTGACGTCACGCTGATGTGGCGCTGACGTCAGCGCTGGCGTGGAACTTCGACCACGTCGGAATTTCAGTTTCTGAAATTTTTTTTTTTGAGAAAAAACTCCGTAGTATCACTACGGGGTCCAGGCTTAACAGCTTCCGGAGGCCTCATATTATTTGTAATGAATGTACCTGTGGTGTACATTGTTCCCTTGTTTGGTGAGCCAAATCGACCACTGTGGCATGGGAACCTTTGGACGGAGGAAGTGAGAGCACCAGCAGCCCATGTGAAAATTGTGTGCCAAGACTGATGAGCCCCCCTGCGGCCCAGGCCCGTCCGTCCGTCCGTCCGTCCGTCGTCTTCAATTCAGGCCCCTTTGGTAAGTTACGGTAGTTGATACCTTTCCAAAATTGTTTGGCGGGGTTCTAGTCTAGGAGTTGACCTCGGTCTCCCTCTTCCGACCCACGTGCACTATCACGGTTCATTCTGGCGTCGACGCGTGGCAGATACAGTGCTTTTTCGGAACGCTGAACCTCATACTGTATCAGTTCAGTTTTTTTTCATTTTTGAAACTTTTTTGGTTAGATTTCTCTACTTTGTTTTCCCATAATACTATACAGAGTATCTCTCTCAACCGACTTCCTATGGAACTAAGGTAGAGCCACCCATTCCTGATAGTGAGTCATTCCCAACCTATAGGTCCTATAGGTGCAGTTATTTCTGATCATATTTTTTGAAGCTTGGAATGTTTTGTTTTTTAACTAGTCAAGGTTGGAACTAACAGGTTCATGACACATGTTCCAAAATAAAGTACCAGGTTCGAGAATAGTTCGGGCATTAAGAACCGCCCACCTGTAAAATGTACACAATTTGTACATGCTGTTTTTTCATAGCCTTCATTGATGTACAAACAGTGTACATTTAAGGGGTGGACGATTTTGGAGCCCTATGCTAGTTCAACTTCAAAATTTCATAACTAATTCAAGAAGCTCCAAAAAATATAAAACGACTTAGGTTAGATGCCAAATCTACTTCTCTTTCAAGGAAAATTTACTGAAACATATTTCTGGACCTGTTACTTTAGTGAGAAAGAATGTAGGAAGTAATGAGTAAGAAATTAGTTCTTGAATGATCGGAATTGGAAGAATCTAGACATTGGCTATGGGTCTGGCACACTTTTTGCTTCCCAAAATTCTTAGTAATTTCAATTCAAGCGATAAAAAATTTCAATTTTTTTGCAATCCCAGTCATTTTTATTAATGCACCTCTTAAAATATTTGTTTTGCCTTGCACTACTCCATATCATATCTGTAGTTGCTTATTTGATCAGTTATGGGTGGTTCTATCTTCGTGAGATTTCTCTAGCTTGGCTACAACCTCAAAACACTAAAGAAAATCGCATGTTCATTACATGGGCGGGTTCTTGTCTGCAATTAGGTTGTAATGCCCAATTATGCATTTTTGCCTGTGTAATTGGGCGTTACAAATTTTTCATCCTAATTCAATTTATTATGTTAGTGAAATATGATTTTCTAGCAATAGTTTACATCGAGCAATGTTTTTGAGGAAGAGGGGGTTTTGGGAAAAATATTGTGCCAACGAGGAGGGTGGAGCCCGACAAGGAGGCACATTTTTTTCCCCAAAATCCTCAACGACCAAGACATTGCCTGACACAAAATTTCTTTGATCTTGAAGCCATTTTTTGGATACAAATCATTTTTTTTCTCTACACAATTTTGAGTTTGAATGACTTGTTACCTACATATTTGTACTTTACTCATTCAATTTTATACAATTATGTTTTCAAAAATAAATAAAATTATGAATATCTGTTATGACAAAAAAAATGTAGTTTGGACCGAGAAAATAATTTGTTTTTAAACATCGTGGTGAAAGGAAAAGAAAAACAAACTGCTAATTTTATTTGTATCAACAAATAATTTCAAATCTAATGTCAAATCTAATGGTGACAATGTTGTAGCAATCAATTAAAGCTCTATGCCCTTACTTATTGCTTTTGAATTTTTTTTTGAGTTAAAAAAACAAATATAAGTCACAAATTGTTTTCTACAAAATTACATAAGAGTCCAAAAAACTAAAGTCCTCACTTTTTTTACTTCACTAGTCAATGTAAAGTAAAGTAAATCCTCTCCAATGATGATATTCATCTATTTTGACATCGAAAGAAATTTGAGCAATCAAGGTCTTTTCATTTATTAATATCTACAATTTCCTTTTTTTTACAATGAGAGTAGCGTTGAGGATAGCATAGCTAATTTTCAAAGGGCTAGTGTATTCTATAAATTTCAAAAGAACTCCTAAATTTTTTTCATAAAATTGTTATCCTTGGAACGCAAATAGACCCTCTTTTGTCCATATATTCATAATTATCCTTTTGGAATTAGACCTTGTAGTCTATTTTTTGTTTTGAAGGTTGATTTTTCAACTACATCTAATGAATTCTAATACTTTTAGAAAACAAATTGAAGGTCAGTTTTAGAACATTTTCTAGGAATTCAGAGTTCCTAATTGAGATGGATATACCAATTTTAATATGATTTAAAAAATCATGAATATTAAAGGAGCTTGAAATTGCAAATTCTTTGAATTTAGGTAGAAACTCCAAATAATGATAAAAGAAACTAATAAAGAACAAGGCCACATGAGGATATACACTAGTAGAAAACGTAGGAATTTTGACAGAATTCTGTTGATTTGGTCGTGTTGTCCCGGTCACTATTTTGTTGATTTCAACAGAAATCTGTTAAAATTATCAGATTTCTGTTGAAGTCAACAAAACAGTGACCGGGACAACACGACCAAATCAACAGAATTCTGTCAAAATTCCTACGTTTTCTACTAGTGATATAATACATAATTAAAAATTAATTAATTAATCAATTTGTTTTAGTAGTAAATTGAAATAATGTGTATTTGTAGCAAAAATCTTAAAATAAGCACCCCCTAAGACTATATAGAAAATTCCCTATGTGCTTGTGCATCAAAATTCTTTATGATTTACATGATAGAATGGTGTGGAATGCATAATCTACCTTGTAGGTTACATTTACATAAGGTGGACATATGATAGCCTTGAAAAGAAGAATACAACCTTCACCACGGTGGTGGTTTGAATTGGAGCTGGGGAATACAATAAGTTTTTTTTACTCTTGAATCTCAAAAGGGGCAATTAGTTTCTCTAAATGGTTAAGATTTTTTTCCTTGCTATGAATTTATCCCAATTTTCTTATTGGAAACAATAATATCATTCACATTGGTAGAACCTCACAATTTAACATAAATATAATCATTAAACCTTAAAGGTCTATAATGGGACATTCCATGAGTTAAAAAAACCCATTTAGGAAAGTTGATGTCTCATCATCATATTGCAATCAATCACCTGACAACTTGTTCTTTGGACTCATTCTAATCTTAGAACTCAATACATGGAATGGTCATATGCATTCCAACCTTGCAACACCACACTAATGGTTAAAAGATACCAAATTCTACAAAGATTATAATGATGGACTCACCATCATGTACTCCACGTGGATTGAATGCTCCAACAAATCCTCCACAAAATCTCACTTAACCAAGTTCCTTTCTCTAGTCCCTAGACAATGCAACTACTATTGCAAAAGTTATTTGGGATCCATACTATTGACTTGGAAATGCAATAAGCTTTTGACAACACCTATTTAGAACTCATTATGGGGTGATTCCACGTGTGACTCCCTTGCTTGCCTCAACTCCATTTGTTCTTCATTTTGTCTTGAGCTTGCGAGCTTATTAGAGTTCTTTATTTAGTTTATGTGATTGTTTTGGCTTAGTTTTCCTTTGTCTTACGAGTTGTCTTACCATACCTAGTTGCACTTATTGCTACCACTAGTAGAAAAGGTTTCCAAAATCATGCAATTGGCAAGAGAAATGCTCCATAGTTTTTAACATCATTGCCCATGAGTGTGTTCAGGCAATTTCCGCCTCTTCTGAGGTGATAGTATAAAACTATGTACAAGCCTAATAATAGGATAGTCAAGGAATAATTTTTGTACACGTGGCATGTAGCCATTGGACAAAAAACATTTCCAATTCCATACATTGAAACACCCAACCTCTGAATTTACTTCTTTCCTCTTCAATTTTTTTTCTTCTTGCAGCAAACCCTGAATTACATTAAAATTTTCAATTCCACATTTAATATGAGACTATAATTTACTCTTCATAGTCCCAAAAACATTCCTTTGGACACCCTACTACAATACTAGAATCAAAGCACAATAAATATGTAGCCAACACTTCCATCTTCAAAGTGCAAGTATTGTTTATTAAATGCAAGTTATCAATCATACTTTGTATTCAATGCAAGTGTCTTCTTCGAGGTATGTTTGTTTGCCAAGTATCAAGTTTTGTCCACAAGGTATTCCTTAAATAGTCTGGTTGACGTTCTATTTTAAAATTGCAACGACTTTCAATTGTGCACCCACTTATTGAGAATTTTGCATAGTAGAAAACAATGTTTGATGGAATCTACCTCAATTTGAATACTTAGACTGTGATTTGGAAAATTTTGCATGTGAAGCCTTCAATTTACACATGTTGTCAATTTAACATTTATAGATAGGAAGATTAATTGAAACAACTCTACAATTAACTTTTCAATTGGTTGTCATTAATTAACTTATCTCCGAGAATTTCTTTCAGACATTGGTAGTGTCTTGGGTAGTGTAAGTGATAAGTTGATGTAATTATACAAGTCACAAAGTTTGGATACTCACATAAGAAGAATCATGTCAAGGTAACTGTCGAGTGACTTTGTGCCTACGTCAAGGTAACTACAATTTGCAAAGTTTCAAGCTCTTCATAAAGAATATCAAAATCAGCTTTAGAAACCATGTACAAATTATATTTCACACTACCTCACATTATTGCACTTGATCTAAACAACGTCACAGTTGTTGACTATCTTCTCCAACAACGTCTTCACAACATGGATGGGTTTCAATACAATTATTGTGACCCTCACTTGCAATTTTGAAAGGCAAGTAGATGAAAGGCTTCTTCAAGTCAAATTGCACGGCATTAGGCTTATTTTTTTCTTTTCAAATCACATGGTTGTTGGATTTTCAGAGGGGAGTTATTGTTTTCTTTGCAAAGTACACGGTTGTTGATTTTTCAAAAGGGGGTTATTGGTTTATTTTCAAATCGCACAATTGTTGATTTTTCAGAGGGAAGTATATTGTTTTCTTTTCAAATTGCACATTTGTTGATTTTTGAGAGAGAGGGGGAGTCAAAGTGGGTTTGCTTGTCTCTTCTTAGAAGATAGTGATGCCCAAAACTATGTAGCACTCCCCTTGCCAATTGTGTAATTATAGGTGCCTTTTTTTAATTAGTGTATCTACTTTTGCTTACCAACTTGATTTGTAATGTTCCTTGTGCGGTACTTGCCTTTGGAATCCCTTGCTTTTGGGTGTCAGTTTGCCCTCCGTTCCATCCTTGCTTGTTGGAAGCTCTCTCTTTAGTCTTCATTGAACCCGATTCTCCTTTCTCTTTGCCCTTGGATGTGTTTGCCTCCTTCGAGTGTTTTATCATCTTTGAATGGATATCTGGCGTTTGTAATTTTTTTGACCAAAGGGTTAGGATAAACCACCCTATTATAGACAAAAGACCCATCACAAACACCTAAGGAATGGCTCATCAAAGTCTTACATCAAACCGTAACAAGAAAAAAAAAAATCAATAAATGAGATTTGGGCCACAATCAATGTTTTGGATGACAATAATTGAGTACTAAGTGCCTCCAATAGGAACTTCTACCTCTTTAGTACAAATTCATCACACGTGAAGTGACTTTTTTAGGCCTTCATGTTGTGACCATGTTAGGAAATATTGCGACTACTTCACATGAGTAAGATGGCCATTATGGATACACTTTTTGCTCATTTTGGAGTACTAGTCAAGAGACTCTTGTGGATCAATTGGGTAGCACACTTCAAAAACTCATAACAGATTCATACTTTGACCAAGAAATAAAATTTCAATTGCTCTCTGGCATTCTTCACATTTTTCTTCAAGTAGATTTTAATTTTAATTTAAAAAAAATTACATTTAAGAAAAAAAAAATCAACAATGCCAACAGCACCAACCAGTCATTCTCACTGCCTGTGATAGGTCGTTTTACTGTATATCCAAGGAAGGGAGAGTTCTACAACTGTCTGACCCATGTCGGCAGTTGGTGGCAGATGAAGGTGACCATGATTGCAGTGAACCCTAATTTGACTCATGTTTTTTTTGTTTTTTTTGTTTTTTTTACATAAATAAAGGCAGATCTGAATTGCAAGGGAAAGAATACAAGAACCCAGCCGCAAGCTTGACTCATTTTTTTATTTTTATTTTTATTTTTTGAAAATGACTCATGTTTTTCATACGCTAAAGTTTCAGCACAAATTCCTGTTTTAGAAAGGAGTGTGTCTGGGAGGTATTAATTAAATTAGCCAGTGTGTCATGGGCTCGCTAAGTTTTAGTCAGACCCTCACTGATCCCCTGCCCTTCCATTTCATGCTCTCCACTTTGGATGATGTTTTTTTCTTCATCTGTCAGATTCATCCGCTTGTTCACACCCAAAGTCAAGCCCCGTGCACATGGCTTGCTGACGTGGTAGTTCCATACAGGAACCCGTTCATCTGAAAGAGAATATGTGAGCATGACATCAGGGCTGTTTACTGTGTATTTTTTGAAGGAAAAAAAAACCAAAAAAACAACAACCCCTAATTCCTTTGAGATTTGATGGGAAAACAACCTGCCTGGTCAAAAATGGATTTGTGAAAGGGTGATGATCATGAGAGCCACTCATTCAATGGGGGCAATGCAACTGACATGACTGCAGGAATTCCATGATTGTGCGCATGAAGGAATGACAAAATTATTTCAGTTCATGGCAAAACTGAAGCAGTGGCCTTTCAGTCACCCATAATTATTTCAGTCACAACCCCCTTTTCGGTCGTGGAGAAGTGCAGAGGCATCATTAGTTCAGTGGGACTGAGTGTAAATTAAAAAAAAAATTCATGCGGAATTGGGGCCCTGCAATGCTAAACGTACAGATAGAAATGGAAGTGTGATTTAAATTTGTTAAATTTGTGTCTGAAAGACCGGCGTGAATGAAGCAGTCTGTTGGGAATGGGCTTGACTATCTAGAAGAAGAGCATCTCACCCGGGGATGCGGAATGCAGGCCCCGGCAAGGAGCTTGTTGTGGCTGGCATCGGCTGAAACCATCATCCTACGAGGTAGAGGCCTTGAAAATATTCAATGCAGGGCACTCTAAATTTTAGCCCCTACAATGCAACCTGCCGTGCTTCCACACGTTTGACCAACAACACGGTCTAAGGTAGGAGGCTCAGAAATGGCACATCTAAGGGCTGGTCTGCTTTTTTTGTGTATTTCATTGGACGGGAATAATTTTAGCTCATTTTTCAGACAAATAGAAATAGATGAGGAATCTAACCCAAGTGGTTTCATATTTTTCCAAGCATTTTTGAATTACTTATGAATTTTCAAACGAGTTGGGTCTTAGGTCCCTATTTATGACCCTAGGTCTTCTATAAACGGTTCACTTGCAATTCTACAAAAAGATGGGGAAAGCAAAGCAAACGATTGGCTCTTGCAATTGATAACGCTTTTTTCCTTGATTCATTCAATGACTGCACATTTCAATTTCAGAACCAACTCATGTCCATTTTACAACCATTTATAGGTTCCATTCTTAATGTCCGTTCCATTTCAGAGCCTCCTACCTCAACATGAATTTTCAAGTTGAAATGTGTAACGGCATGTGCCTATCCCCCAAAAAATTCCATAGGCATGTGTCCCTTCCACATCAAACAAACTTAGGGTCAAATACGATTTAACACATGGAAATTCATGCTGTCGCCTGGGAAATTGTTTCTCTCCAATCTATTGGTAGAAGTGTGGTACACATGCATGCCCTTTGTGGTCTACTTGACACACCAAGTTTCAAAAGTGGAATCATTCAACCATTGTTGGTGGAGATGCTCTAAAGCCTCATGGACTAAGATGGTGAATTCCATCTTTGATGCCTCCGCTAGGAGGTCAAAACTATAAAAGAACCAACATATTCTTTTCTTCTAGATAATTTGAGGTCCCCATATGACAACGAGGTCATTTGATTCTACTATAGTTGGATGGACTATGGTGGTAAGCACCTTGCTAATGCTTGGGTTTGAACTCATGACCACCTTACCAATGTGCCAAGGTTAAAGCTACTAAATCAAAGATGTTGAATCTGTAAAGTTACACTACCCCAAAGGTTGTTGTTTCAACACTTGTTGTGACTCTTTTTTTCCAACATTGTTTTGAAGACACGAAAGTGTAGAAAAAAAGATGCCATGAGTAACCATTACTTTTGATGTTTTAATGTGAGGAGAAATGTAAAAATATTGTAAGAAAAATATTTTTCACTTTTCACTTCTTGAACTAATTTTATGATGAACAAAGAAAACATAAAACAACATGTACTTGATTTTTCAAAATTAATAGGCCAAAAAATCTTGGTTAAAATTAGCCAAAATAAAATTTGTGTAAAAATTTGGTGAGTTGGGGGCATAATAACAACTATAATTTGCACATATCAAATCATTTGAAAACATAAATTTAGGCCTGTCACATGTTATGTGAATTATAAAGTATTAATGTGTGTATGTAGATTTGTGTAACAAAAAAATAATGTATTCTAAGTTTGAAACAATTGATACCAAATGGAATTTTTGCTTTATTGTCCAAAAGTATTTGTCTAGAGGTTTGTATGTTGCAAGAATACTTGAAATAATAATTTTCATTTAAAAAAATATTTAATTAACAAAAGGAACACCCTAGGATTAATGTTGCTACATATTGATGACTTTTAATATCTTTGTTTTTATTTAGTATTTGATTTCATGTCTATATATATATATTTTTTTTTGTGTGCAACAAGAGTTCCATGTTAGATAAGGAAGTCTTTCCATGTTATATGCATGACATGCATTTTCAACTACTCCCAAGTTAGTATCTAGTGTAGGTTGTTATTTAGTTTACACAATCATTGATCTTAATGATATACATAATAATTTTGTTTTATTGTGAAATCTTTTTCCATTCCATAAATTCTTGTGATGACCTTTAGATCATAGGAGTTTTTTGCCTTGATGTACATAGGAATTGAACCTCTCGTCCATTTTTGAATGACCATAAATATTTTTTGTTTTCAAGGTACATAACTTTATTCAAATAAAGACAACCATAATTATTTGCAAACTCAAGCTTTACAAATTTCAAGCTACAAGTGTGTTTTGAAAGTTACCAAACCTTCAATGTATCATTGAATTTATAATAACTTACACTACAATTTGACTTTCATTTCACAAAGCAATTTTTAAGAAAAAATTTCAAATGTAAAAATCTATATAAGGACATTTGAAATTTCAACATACTCAAATTCAAAAATCTTCAATCATTTGCCACTAGTAGTACAAGAATAAACATTGGCCTAATACTATTTTTTAAATCAATTATATGTGTGTTAAGTAAAAAACTCAATTTAGAAAAAAATTAATCAATAACTTTATAACTAATTTCATCCCTTGATATATAAAATTAAAAAAAAATATCATATCTTTTATCTATTGTTGTTAAACAACATTAATTACTTTAAAGCCACGCTTAATTTGGTTAAAAAAAAATACCATCTCACAAAACCACAAATGTCAACCTAGGTTATCAAAAATAAAATTCAAGTTGAAAAATTTATAAAATCTGTTTCAATGTTTTGGTCGAGGATAGTATTTCCTATAGATTATTATATGATTTTTGTTCTATTCATTTACTACAAAAATGGATCTATAGTAGCCACAAACACCTTAGCTACAAATTTGAACATTATAGAGATATCTCATTTGAAAAACAAAATGTTAGTCAAAATTAATAAAGTATGGATGTGATCTATTATTTTTGGTGAAAGAAATTATAAAGCTTTAAATTAAGGTTATACAATTTTATAATTTTATAATAACAATAAAATTTTATAAAAGAGACTCTTTTTAGTTCCAGTGATTGCACTAAAGTAGTTTGGTATATTAGAAAAAAGCCTTTATATGATTACATGTACGATAAAAAGACCTCCTTATGAATCATAGAAAAATATTTCAAGTGTTATGGTTTAAATGTTTTGAAACAAACTAGTTTTATTAGGAACCATGCAACTTATTTGATTGTTGATTTGATTTCTTGTAGATTGCCTTCTTATATATTTTGCTAAGCTATTTGCCTCTAGTTTGAAGCAATGTATTATGTGCCACTAGTAGAAAATGACATCTCAACCTGTAAATGACATTTCTTTGCTTGGTGGGCAATCCATGGGAGAATAAAAAATCTCCTTGAAGTGGGGCATGGATTTTGTTGCTTGTCCAAAAATTATTTGTTTAGGGCATGCAAAAGTGACCAATGAATAGTGCTTTGACTCTATAGCTTACATGTGGTGTTTAATAAGCCATCACATTTTAGAAGTAGGTCTAGTAGGTTGAAACATTTCCTCCAAAATGCAAAAAACACTTTTAGTCAACGATTATCTCAAAACCAAGTCCTAGAGTCTTGGCCTCTTGTTTAAGGATTAAGAGGGTTGTTGCAAGAAACACTTTCCATTTTTTCTCTTCAAAACGGCCTATTTCAATGAGTATTGTGAATTTTGAAATAATTAAAAATAAAAAATAAAAAAATGTATAATTTGTAACTCATTGAAAATAATCTATTTTTAGAAATTAGATCTAGAAAAATTTATCTCTAAAGTAATGCACAAATAAAGCACAATGGAAAATATCAAGAAAATGAACACTTTGATGTTTGATTTTCAGAAAATAGTTAAAAAATTCAAAAAATAAAATAGAGTCAGCCATTTTTTCTAGCTAAAAGATGCCCCATATGAAATCTTTTCATCTTTTGGAAAAAAATTGTGTTCTTTGCACTTGCACAAGGTAGTGCACTTTGAGTACAAGTGGAAGGTGGACAATTTATTATTTTTAGAAAATCTCTTCGTGGGCTTGTGTAACTTTAATAGAAATCCTTGCATTCCAATTTTGACTTTAAACTTTGCATTTTTGGGTCAAAAATAGTACTCTCCCCCCCAAAAAATGTCCAAATTGGGGGCTAGTACTTAATAGTTTGTTCCCCCTAGACTTTCATTCTTTCATGCCTAGTGGGGTTTAATAGAAGCTACAGTAACTACGCAATCCTTTGAAAATAGGAGCTACTCATGCACTAATCTAGCAATTTCTAGAAAATCCCGAATTTATTTAAAGACAGACAGAGTGTCTCCAAATATCACATATTCGTTGTATAGATATATTAGACTATTTCAAACCTTTTGTCATCTTTTCATATTTTTCAAGGACAATCTTTGCTATTTGTGAAAAATCCTTTATTAAAAGTGAATTTATCCATTTTATAAGTTTAAAAAACTAATTTTTGCCAAAGAAAATTTGAGTTGATATTTGATGTTTGAGGTCAATCTACTAGGATTACGCAAATTTATGAAGTGATTTTCTAAAAGTGTTAATACAGTCTCCATCTTCCAATTTGTTCTCAAAGTATGTTTCATTTATAAAAAAAATGGCATTATAATTTTTTTCTTCTTGAAATAGAATTCATTAAGAAGGTGTTCAAGTAGGAAGTAATGAATTTCTTTTTTCTTTTTTCTTCAATTTGTATAGTAATTTCTATGCATACAAACATAAAGAAAAAATTCTTGAGAATTTCTATTATCCTATTTTTATGCATATCTCTAATGAAAGGTACTTTTCTTGCTTAAATATTTGGGGATACATTATTTTAGTGTTCTTCTGATTTTTCATAAATTTCCCCCTACAAACCACTGAATACTCCAAGTACTATCCAAGATTTGACATAAGATTGGAAGATGTTTCTTGGAACAACCATCTATCCAAACCTTAATTCCTAAAGGATCATTGTCCCTTGAAAGGGCAAATTGATTTTGGGCAGGTTCTTATGACCACAATTTTTAGTGAATTTTCTTGAAACTTTCTCATAAGATAGACAAATTTCTTAGCTTTATGGATATATTTTTATTATTTCAATTGGTGCATGGGAGCAAAAGTTACACTACAAGAAGCCCAAATTTTCATTCGACCGGCACAAAAGAAATTTACAAAAGCTTGAATTTAAATTGGTTTTTTTTCCTTATAGACCATATTTTTATCTACTTGTCAAGCTTTGATTAATTCCATTTGGAGTAGTGATGTAAAAGCTATGAACAATCTTGTTTTTCAAGCAATTTGAGCATCTTCTTGAAAAAATAACTTACATGATTCATTTTTGAATGCCATTTTCACAAATTTTCTAAAACAATTGTATGACAAGGTTAAGTTTTCTTGCTAGAACAATCTCACTCTTGGAATTATTGTGTTTCAATCCCATCTTAGAGCTATTAACGATTTAATTTTTCTTTCAATATTGGACCTACTTCTATTTAACGATTAAAAGAAAATGAGAATCAGGTGTGTTTTTTGAAATTTTAATCCTAGACTTTCAACTCAATCATTCAACATAATTTTTTTTATTAATTCAAAGTCCATAGTGTATATTTTTTTTCCACAAATGGAGGTCAAAGTCGTTTGAAATTGCAGGATAGTGTTCAAAAAAACAATAAGTTCCAACTTTGAATCTATGGTTAAACTCTAAATATTCATTTATTTTTTAATATTTCATTGGTCGAATGCAATAGAAGTGGCAGTTTTCAATGTTTTTTGACAAAAAACACACGGCCTTGGTCCTTATTAAGGGTTAAGCTAGGATGCTTGTTTCTATGTTTTGTTTTGTTTGTTTGTTATGATGAGATCTCCTCAATCAAGCATCCCTGGTCGCAATCTCAACATTGTTAGAAAATTTTAATGAGGAGGGGTGCATGGACTTTGTTTCTTGGCGTTTGGACTTACAATATGAAAGTTATTGAATTTTGAAGATTTTGTGAATTTGAAAAGTAGAAAATCACTTCTTCTTTCTTTTATTATATTGTGGAAACAACAAATGGCACACTAGTCTATACCTTCTAAACCTTAAGTTAGGCTGCTTATTTGTTTTGTTTTATTTGTTTGTTACAATGAAATCTCTAAAACCATGCGTCCTCCAATTGTGTTCTTCATCCCGTTAGAAATCCCTCAGCAAAGAGGGGTGCATGGGCTTTGATTTGTGGTGTTCCGACTCACGGAAGAAAAGATATTGAATTTCTAAGTGTTCATAAATTTAAAAATTAGAAAATCACTTTTCCTTTTATTTTATTACACTGTGGCAACTTGCAACGGCACACTAGTTTCAATCATAAATAAATATCGAAGAGTTTTTTTTCCCCCCTTGTGTCAGAACTAAAACAATAGAAGAAAGAGACAGAAGGAAAAATTAAAAACACACTTCAAATTAAAATTAAGAAAATCCACCCATTACCAAATTCCACATCATTTTCACAGAAACAGAGGTAACAGATTCCACCACCACCACCACTCCGACTAACTCATTCTCCCTCCATATAATTCAGATTCAGACAAACACAAATAGCAAAGAGGACCAACACACAAACAAAGACAAAACCCAAACCCAAACCCAAACCCAAACCCAAACCCAAACCCAAACCCAAACCCAAACCCAAACCCAAACCCAAACCCAAACCCAAACCCAAACCCAAACCCAAACCCAAACCCAGAGACAACCTTTTATTGGAAAACCAGCAGTCTAAAACAAGAGAAAATAGTAACTTAATCCCAGACGTCTAAACCTGCTGTCAGTCCCTTGCTAACTAAGCTTTACTTAATTTCCCCCAATTTCAAATGAAATTCCTCATTTCCAGACAGTCTAATAAACCTAATTTCAGGGTCCTGGGTAGTGAGTAGCTGGGTAGGGGCAAACAGTGGGGGCTTGGTATGGCAAACAAAGCACCGCTTTGCTAAGTACCACCGGGTAAAGGCTTGTCTTCTTCCTCCAAGCTGAAACCTAATCACCCAAGCCGTGCATGGGAGTCCTTTTTTTATTTATTTTTTCCTTCCCTCCCCTCTTCCTTCGTTCCCCTTTCAGTTCCCTTTTCTGAGCAAAAATGCAAGTGCCTGGGGCTTCATAGCTGCGTTGCAACGGAAGCTATGAGTTTTGCAACACAAGGCGCATTTCCCAAGGCCAGACCAAAGTTGTTGTTTTTATTTTAGTTTTATTTTAGGGTTTCTTTATAGTTTCGAGGCTTTTTAGCCAGACTGGCTGATGAAAGTTGAGTTTTTTGATGGATTGTGCCAGGTGGTACCTCCCCTCTCCCCGCCTCTGTGTGGAAAAAAACCCATGGTACAGTAACGCGCTCCTTTGGCTGGTTTTCTGGTTTTCCCCAAGCCGGGAAATCAGGTATAAAGTTGTCCTGGCTTGCCACCAATCAGTAGCTTACATGGAATTCTTACTTACTTTTTCAGTGCTCAAATTGTAAAACTTTCACTGTGAGTAGTAATGAGCCCTGTCCTTCCCTTCGATTGCCCCCCCACCCCCACCCCCACCCCCACCCCCACCCCCACCTCGCCCCTAGATAACTTACAACTACTGTGGAGTGCTGGAGCTTCTTCATTTTCAGTTTCCCCCGACTTCGAATTTCCTCAGCAGTCAGTGGGAGGCTAGCCAGGGAAGTCTTCTCTCTCCTAATTAGCTGTCTGTGAGGCTGGGTGGGCAAGTACTTTGAAAGCAAAGAGGGTCGAGTGATGATCACAAAAGGGGCGACCCAGTGGAAAGTCAAAGCTTGTTTGTGAGCCACCCCACCAAATCGAATTGCTGGTACATACATACATACATGTAGGTGCAAGAGAGAGAGAGAGAGAGAGCGAGAGAGCGAGCGTGAGCACCTGGAAATTGTTGGAGCCTGGAATTCAAACACGACTGAGTGAAGCATTGAAGTAGAGTGCGCTGCTTTGCAGCTGGGAATATCTATCTGTCTTCAGTGCTGAGAGTTCAACTTCCACCAGAGCTTCCCTGGACTAGAAACCTTTGCGGAGACGTAAGGCGCGCTCCTGAGAAGCATTTAACTCAGTTCGTGAAGATTTTGGAGTGGTTAGAGCATTCGAGATTGGGGTCATTGCCTCCACGACGTTCGGTACAATTTTGAGGGTTGAAGCTTTTGCCTCGCAGGGAGTGTTGGAAATAAACCACGTTTACCATTTTGCAATTCAGTTCCGGGTTGCAAGTCTAGTGGATTTTCACACTTTGACGAGTTAGAACTGTATGATGATTGTTGAAATCCGAGGATTTTTGAGGTGAGTGTAGGTTGGGTGTGCGGCGTGAACGGGTTTGCACGCTCGCATGGAAACCTGTTAGATCGTAGACTAACAGTTTAAGGATTAGAAGTGAGAAGAGCTAGACACATTCATTAATTCCGTGATAGCTAGCTGGAAAACAGAACCAAGAGCCACGAGTGGCTTCGCAGTTCGATTTCAAGCAAAGCAAGCCTACGAGCTTGCGTGAGGCTTGAACTCGACTGCTAGAATTACAATATGCGGGGATGTTGGATCAGCAATCTGCATTTCCAGGGCGTGAACCAAATTGGTGTGCCTGGATAGATTGATCACGGGGGTGATCAAGTCAAGCTAGCTTTGGAGGACAACCAGACCTTCAATCACCGGCGTGAGAATATATCTATTGCTGGAATTGAATTGACATGATTTGCCTGGACGTCCAACCCTCAAGAATAGGCAAGCTGGAACCCACTGACCCTCCGGATTACAAACTCCCACGGGGCTCCAGCAGCAGCCCGTCAAGCATCCCCGGCTTGGGCGCCCACCAAATGGCCGCGGTCACCACCATGGTCTCCAACTTGCCGCAACCCACGTACGCCGCGAGCGTCGTCTCCCAGCAATTCCGTTCACAGCAACAACCGTGGCAACAACAACAATCACAATTTAGGGCGACGTCGCGACTGGCTTACGTCGAGGAGGAGTTTCTGGGCGCTGCCATCGGGCAGAAACGCTACCGCAGCGCCACCGACGTCGACGAAATCCTCGCGTCCTACCTCGGCGGTGCGGGATCTTCTTCCACTTACAGCGGCCCCATGAGCGGCCCCAGCAGCGTGCAAGCGTCGCGCGACATGAGCAGCAGCCGCAGCCGCGACGTGGGCGCTGTGACGTCGCGAGCACAGGCAGATGTGGACGTCGCGTGGGCGCCGCTCGGGGAGATCGTGAAGAAGGCCATGGAGCGATCTTCCCCGCGCGCGACGTACTCGGGCAGCAGCCCCAGCTACACGCAAGAGTACAGCTCCGACTCGGGGAAGCATTCCGATGTCAGCAAGCATTTCTCGCCGTCTCCACCTGAAGGTAAGCCAGTGCCAGGGATTTCATGTTTCTAGCGGTCGCATTTTCAGTTTTTGAGATTTGGTTTCTCTGGGGGCGAGGTTTTGGTCTAAACCGGGAAACTTCAGTGGTCGGAACTGGCACTCGAATCTGCATAGGGAGACAATTGATGCACCAGTTCATAGCTTGAAATTCGTGATCTGGGTACCCGGATTCTGAAGAAGTGAGTGAGCGAGCGAGCGAGCGAGTTCATGAAGAGTTGAGGATTTGAGCTTTGATTGTCAGTGTATTTGAGGTTCGCACGTACGTGTGTAGCTCCACCGTGAAACTTCTTCACAGAGTGTCGAAGTGTGAACTTGCACAGGAATCTTTACAGGGAGCTCATGGACTCATCAGTTCGTAGCTTGAAATTCGTAATTTGAGTACTTACCCGGATTGTTAAGAAAGGAGCAAGCGAGTTCATGACGAGTTGAGCGTTTGAGCTTTGTGTATTTGATGTTTGTGCGTGTGTAGCTCCACCGTGAGTGAAACTTTTTCACAGAGTGTAGCAGCGTGAGCTTGCTCTCGAATCTTCAGAGCGAGCCCATTGATTTATCAGTTCATAGCTTGAAATTAATTTGCGTGCCCTGATTCGTAAGAAGTGACCTAGCGATTTCATGACCAGTTGTGCTATTTGAGCTCCATGTATTTGAGGATTTTCAAGTATTTGAGGTTTGTTACGTGTGTAGCCGAACCTTCTTCACAGATTGCAGTAGTCTGAACTTGCACACGACACGAATCTTCACAATGAGCCAGTTCATTCATCAGCTCGAGAGTAATTTGGAGTGAGTGAGCGAGTGAGTTCATGGAAGTGGCTGAGATTGGAATGTGATTTATGGATTGGGTTTTAACTTAACTTAACTCTCGAATGGTGGAGAGGGGTTCAGTGAAGATAACCCCAGTGAGGGGTTTAATAAGTTACGTCTGACAGTCAGAGCCGTGTGGGCCGAGTACTCCTCCTGGTGGGGTCGTCTAGATTCGACCAGTCAGTCCGTCAGAGTGGCTTTGAATGCGGCAACTGTTGCTGTTCACACGGAACCAAAACCGTTAGCTAGCGTGTCGACTCTTCTCTTCCCTGTGGAAGAAAAGATTTTTTCAGATTTTTTTGCCATTCTCGATTGGTTGTGTTAAATCCATTGTTGATGATCGTCTTGTACAGAGATTCCGCAAATGCGTAGAGAAGGCTACACAGGCGAGGGGAGCGGGGGGCAAGGCAGTGTGAGTTTCAGCACGCCAGAGGTCGCGCCAGCCGCAGCCGCAGCCTCGGTAGCAGCGCCATCGCCAGCGAAGAAACGGAGGTATCGCGGGGTACGGCAGCGTCCGTGGGGCAAATGGGCAGCTGAAATTCGTGACCCGAAGAAAGCCGCGCGCGTCTGGCTGGGCACATTCGACACGGCGGAAGAGGCCGCCATGGCGTACGACGTCGCGGCCACCAAGTTCCGCGGCTTACGAGCCAAGCTCAATTTCCCCGATGGCAAGCTCCCGCCCACGGGCACGGGAACCTCCTCGTCTTCCCCAACTGCCGCAGCCGCAGCCGCAGCTCCATCTCCATCTCCATCGCCATCGCCATCTCCAGCTGCTTCCCTCACTGTTGCCTCATTCTCCCCGTCGTCTTCGGCTCCCCAGCAGCAAGGCCAAGGTCAAGGCCAGCGATGGAGCTCCGAATCCTCGCGCCAATACTCGTCCCAATTCTCGTGGACAAGTCCCATCGCGGCGCCCGCGACGTCCGCGACCTACTTTTCCCCTGAGCCTCTGCCTCCGTCGAATTTCTCGCAACAATCGTTGCAGCAAACAATGTACGCGTCGCCTTCCACCGATTTAGTCCCGGCAGCAGCGCAACCCCTGCGCCATCTTCATACCCAACCCAGTTTATGGCCGCGGCAGCCCTTACCTCTGCCTCCATCCCAGCCATGGCAGAATATTCCCGATCCTCTCGTAGACGTAAATCTCTTGCAGCACCAACACGCTGGGATGCATCCCCAACAGTTCGATTCGAGGTTCTACGAGGTGCAACCGCAGTTCCAGTACCACCACCAGTACACGAATCCACAACAACCGGGCGAATCGCCATATCTCTCGGATCCCCGGTTTCATCAACAACAACAGCAACAACAACAACTGTACCACCATCACCAAAGCTTGCGCAATTTGCAGGAGCTTCGGAATTTGGGTGAAGAATCTTCGGCTCTAGAGCTTTCTTATGAGCAGATCTTCGAGCAAGGAAGTTCGGGATTGCCATTATGGAGTCCGCGGGCAGCGCCATCGCCCAGCAGCAGCTCGGGCTTTCCCAGCCTGTTTCCGTTTCCGGACGAGCCACCTCCTCCGCAATAGAGAAATTGACTGCTGTCCCCCATTAATCCGATTCTTTTAGGTTTTTAGGTTTACAATTACGGGTCTGTGTGTGTCCATTCTTCTGTCTGGGTCGGTCGTCGGTCGGTCGGTCGGTCGGTCGGTCAGTCCGCCAAGGTTGTGGTCTAGGGTATGTATGTAATTACCTTGAATTTTGTAGGGTTCAGTTGTGCTGGAATTGCACCGGAAACTGGCAGCAGTAGCCTGCTCCTGCTGCTGCTGCTGCTGCTGTAGAGGATTGAGTTGAGAATCGATCTCGCCACTATTAATTGTTCGTGTATAGACAGATAGACAGTGTGTACAAGGCGTAGATCGTCCACAGTGTAATTAAACAAAGAAACGCATTCTAGCACATGGTCGGCGGGTAAGCTTAGTAGATCATCAACCAACTGAATGTGTAGGTAAAATTAGGTCGAAGAAGCCAGGCACCTCAATGTTGGAACACCAATTCTTTTTTATATACGCCGAACGTACTTTCGGCTCAATCAGATTTTTCTGTGCCAGTGTGTGTTTGCATTCTTTTTGCATGCGCCTGTAGTTGTCATGATCCCTGACTGTGAATCTAATACTTGGGTGTGATTGTTGCGGCTGGGCGAATCCAAAAGTTGCGAGCTTTTGGAATTCAATGCCAGTGGACAGCAGGCAGGTAGGGGCATTAAGTGGGGGTGGAAAAAAGAGTCGCACTGGGGACCCAGAGTGTGAACCAAAAACCAGCTGGCAAATGATATTGTTGCATCTGTTTTTTTCTTTCCTTTTTTAAATTGTGAGTTAGAAAAAGTGAACCTGGCAGTGTGGCTTTCCTGCACAGTTCATGTGGGGGTTGAAATTGCAATAAATAAAGGAAAAAATCTTGTTACGGGTCAACCTTATCCAGTTTTTTTTGTTACAGTAACCCACATGTGAAATTCTTGCTCGTGCTCACCCGTAGAGTAACTCATCAGTCATCACCAGCTGGCCACGTCGTCCACTTGGTGATGAGGTTGAGGCTCAGTTTTGGTCAAAGTGTCAAACTCTTGCTGGTGGGACATGTCTGAGCGCTGTGCACCGAAGGAGCTTTCTTGTCCTGCTGTACTAGCTCAACCAAGTTGTTATTTTTTCTCTTTTCTCTCTTCTAGAAATGCGGTTTTCTCGAAGTGAAAATTACAAATAAATAAGCATGGAAATGACCAATTAAACATATAAATAACCAAGTAAGTGAAGTACAGTACAGTAACCATATAACTAATAGAAGAGAGGATAAATCGAAGGTTTTGAATTGCCCAGCTCGTGGGTTGACGTGTTTTGGAATGGAATGGAAGAAAATCAGGCATGTCTGTTAAAGAAGTAAAAGGAAAAATGATTATTTTTCGCTGAATCATCGGTTGAATTGCTGCATGAAATTGGATTGCTGATGCATTGCAGATGAGATTGTGATGCTCAATGATAAGAGACGGAGATGTCGGGGAGGTAACGTCCTGAGTGAGAATGAGACCCACCGTGCATGCAATTCCACATCAGGATGTGGTTTACGTGGACAGCCAGCTCAACTTGCACATGGGCTTTGCATGTGCCAGCTTAGGATGGGGCTTTTGTACCCTCTCGAGCAACCATAACGGCAACCTCGACACAAGGGTTGCAAGCTTTCAATGCAAACTGCCTTCAATCTGACCTAACTTCATGCAGCTGTACTTCGAAGAGAATCGAACATGAGGGAAATGGAAAAGAAGGCAGTCTTGGAATCCGAAGAGAACACAATTTTTGAACATCCTGAGAGTATTTTATGAGTTCTCAAAGTTTGAAACCATCTACATTTTGTACTTCAATCTAAAATAAATGGGTAGAAACTGGAATTGCGTCCCTAACGGCCGGTTTTAATTCGACATAACAAAACACTCGGAAATGTCATGTACTAGATCGTGGAAAAAGTTACAAATTAAACCTTCAGCTTAACCAATTCTCCTTTTTTCCTGCTCTTAGCCTTACTGCTTCGAAAATGTGCCGATCGTGTGTTGCAACTGCGAATGCGAGGTAATGTTACAACTTACATTTGGTTTCAAGAAACAAATTTGAATTCAAAAACGAAAAGAATCATCAACCAACAGTTTTTTCTTGATCCATTTTGCAATTATACAAACCACTGGCAGTGCAGACCAAGGTATTAGTCAGTGGTGAATGATTGCTCAGATCCTCAAGCGTGTCTGCAGCACTTGCCGGTATGCGACTAATAATTCGAGGTCGCTTCAATCCCGATTTAAACATGCTTGTAGCTACCAATATCTAGTCTAACAATTTCAATATGTTTACTTTTTTTAGAATTGGTGCCGTGTGGGTATTTTCCTATTAATCTTAATATAGAAACAAAGGCGTTGATTATATATATATATATATATATATAACTAAAACTTTGGGGAAAATCAGTCAATAAAAATGTGCAAAAGAAGGGATACTGTATCACCAATTCGGGCACCAATTTCTGGAAAGTCTGCTGAATCAACCATTATTCTCACTCGGCAGCAACTGAAGCTCGTGTGGTAATCATGTAAAGCTCGTGGGATTTTCGCATCCTCCAAACAGGGGATTTGCAACTGCAGCTGTTTTGCAGCTCCTCTGGCTGATGTGCGTAACGATATTTTGCTAAATATATGTCCTAGAGTCCGACACTGTTGAATATTTGTATAACTGTACAAATGCCACGGAAATGCTAAACAAGGCATGCTGCTTACTCATACAATGGAAAATTCCAATCTGGTGTGCGGAATGGTAACTGAAACTCAGGATCCGCCCATCAGAAACAACTCGAACCGTGATACTCCGTAATGAACAGGATGCCACGTGTCACCTTCCGATTGAATTTTATTTTTTTAACGACCCAGCTATGGCCACCTCCGTTGATTTGGTCAGCACCAAACTGAACAGTTTCGAGGTGTTTCATTTAACCTAAAAGATCAGAATGTGTCTGCGTCCGTCCGTTTTGTTGTACCATTTTACAAACGTGGAAGAAGTCTATATTATATATGTCAACAAACTATACAATTTCTTTCGCAACAACCGAGGAAAGCTTCCAGACACTTCCCGGCGTTTCCCGACGTTGGGTACGTGATGGGGTGTGTCGATCGATGTTGCAGTTGCAGCAGCTCAACGCTGAGGGTGCTCGACCAAGATCAAGTAGAGGCCACTGCCAGCCAAATTTGACCTAGCTGTGGCTTCACTAGTTGTGAAATTAAAACGTGTACTCCTTATTTCCTTAATTTGGTGGAGGTTGGCGGAATCTCACGCACTACTACGGCACTTTTTCAGGGCGGCCTGAAAACGTAGCTAGATCTATACCGATCTTAGTTTATAGAGCTTTGGTGCCACTTTTTAGAGCTTTCTGCAGATGAGTGTCACAATTTTCTGGTGCCAATGACAATTTAAATAAGAAAATTCACACGGAGCTTGATGGTAACCTCGATCTTAAACTACCTTGTAAGCTAGATATGTCCAGGAAACCCTTAGCAGTACGTCATCGGTGAGCGCCGCCTTTTGATAAATTTGCATCCATATGGGTGTTTCTTCACAACTGCCTTGAAGCTGATCAGGGAGGTGCGTCCGAGTCAGTCAGTCGCCGTTGTCGACGATCCACCGCCATTTTCTCACCGCGTTCTGACCTCCATCGGCGCTGTCTTATAAAATTAATTCAGCATACAATTTGAATGGTCATGATCGATCGATCAGTTCATGCATGCAAAGACTAACTTGGATTAAACAATTTTACCGTGGCCGGACATTAATTGCATCTATTGGAGTTGAACTCCATGAACTGCATTCAGACCACCTTCTGGCATCTTCTCCAGCTCCGACGACTAAGACCACCGCTTTTAATTAATTTCGAGGTCGTTGCTAGCCTGCTGGCCAACTGCAAGGGTCTGTTAAGTAATTAAATTGAACTCGTGACGTTTCTGGTCCAGTCGTACTTCCGGTCGATCATACTCCTTCCGATCCATTTGCATGGGATCGTCGATGAGATGACCCTAGAACTATTTTATGTTTTCTGCTTCGTCACTCGATAAAAATTTGTTGGTTACGTCATGTCAAGTATCAATTTTAACATCAGTTTCGTTGAATTCGCGATATTCGCACAGTCAAAGTTGTGACAAATATCTTCACAAAGGTCTAATTTCAGGGTACAAACTAGGACAGGTAATGATATTGGGTTCAGACCGTGCGTCGTGAACCGCGACAAAGTTATGTATATCGCCAATTTAATGAGTTGACGTTGAACTTTAACATCAGTTTCGTTGAATTGTTTGTGTTGCACGACTTTGGCACTTTCAAGGACACTCAGCCAGCCTGAGACAGAAATCTATTAATACCTATTCTAGTATTTTAGAATTTTGGGAAGATTAATGTCACAATTTTTTTTTCTTTCGGGATCTGGCCGATTTAACCAAATTGACAATTTTATCATTTTATGGTGCGGATCGTCACATAATTGCATGTTCGGGTCCCGGGGACGCCACCACCATCACGGGTCCTTGCGAAGTTATTGACTTCAACTGGATATTGTAACGTCGATTTTCCTCAAGGTGGCGCTGAAATCCCACGAGTTTGGCACTAGATCTTCAGCCTGAAACTTCAAATCAATGGCAGTCTTTTGGGGCATGCAGAAGAGCTTTTCAGATGAATGTCAAATTTTGGGTGCCAAATTAATGAAAACTGAGAATGGCGGAAATTCGTTGCAAACTTGCAACGACGCTTCCCTAAGTAGTGCCTGTCCGAATCTTAAATTTTATTGCCAGTAATATTCATTTTCAGAATGACGAGAGCTTTGCATGTGCAGTCTGTTGAAGCAATGAGTTGCGCCATTATAACGAAATTGACCGTCAATAGAGATTCACAAACTATGTGATCTTGCTAGAGACGGGAAGATCTGTTCATTTGTGGTTCCACACAAAAAGCTCCTGGAAAATTGATACTTGACCTTCAAGAAACAACAACAATTCTAGGTAACAGGGAGTCTGTATTGTTTCCCATGGTATATTATTAAATGTTTCTTTTCATGGTATGTCATCTAGCCTCAACTGTCCCTAACATTGCCACAATGAAGATTTACTATTGCTTCCTTATCCAGAACATCTACTAGTGTCACTCTCCCCTTGCAATGTCCATTGAAACAACTATGTCTAAATCCTCTGAACGTTGTTCATGAGCTGTAAGGCCTTTCTTCTTCTTTACTCCCTTTGGTCAAACTTGTGTAGCCAATATAGACACTCCAAACAACACCTCATGCAAATTTGTCACTCCGTCACCTTCTTTGCAGGCAAAGCTAACCTCTTGAATAGCTCACCTATGAAGAGGCAAGTAGGCTATGAATATTTTAAATAATATATACACTACAAGAAAAAGTGAGTTTCAAGTGAGTTTTAAAGTATAGTCTTAATAGTACGATTATAAATAATGGCCTTCCAAGGAGATTTTTATTTAAAATTTACTAAAAATACATGAATTTCTAATGAAATTTGACTAAAATCTTCTTTAAAAGGTCATTGTTTAAATTCATACTCACTTAAAACACCACTTTTCTTTGTAGTGATATTTTTAGAATGGAGCTAGATTGAGAGAATGTGAAAGGCCAAATAAAAAACAAATCTCATTAATCCCTAAAGGTTAGAAACTATGTTTTTACCAAAACCGCTCCAAAATTGTTATTTCTAATATAAGTACCAAAGTTTTTAAAAAAAACATTTTTAGAAAAGTGTAAAAGTAGGATGTTGTATTAAACTAGTTTGAAAAGTTGTGGAAAAAATTTCAAAATTTTCACCGTGTAGATTGCAAGATAATAGTGTTTGAAGTGACAAAAATCCTTTTTTTGTCCCTTCAAAAATCTCGTCAACTACACTTCACAACATCACATTTTTATGAAAAAATGTCCAAAATGGTGGTTACTCTTTGGATTCATTCTTGAAGGCAATTTGGCTACATGCTTGAAAAATTTGAGATCATTTGGAATTGTACAACATAAAGGAAAAGAGTAGTAAGTAGAAAGAGGTAGAGAATGTTCAAAACACTAAATTGTTAAGAATTGAAATATGGGATTGAAAAATGCCAATCCCAACGGTTGTAATGTTGTAATAAACAATTTTTTTCAAAAATATTAAAAATTGAGTTAAGTAGAGGACTTCAAAGTTTATCTTAGAGTAGAGATTCCATAACTACCTTCAAACTAAGACTCCTCATAACTTTCATTTCAATAATCAAAATGGAATGATTCAATGGTTCTCACGTATATATAAATCTAAAGAACCAATTTCAATTTATTTTTTTTAACCCCTAAAGGACCAGGGTTTTTTCCAGGGAGACATTCCAAAAACTGTGACTTTTTGGTATGTTATTCAAAAAAGAAAATAAAAACTTTTTTTTGGAACTTCAATTGTACAAAAATAAAGTAAACTATTTCACCAAAGTGTGGAAAAAATTTCAGCCCATTCACCGTGCGGATTGAAAGATTATAGCATTTGAAGTGAGAGAAAAAACTTTTTTTCAATCCTGCGAAACAGGGTCAGCAGACTTCGGCCTCATTTGGAGTAAAAATTTTGTTCTACACAAACATTAGATTTTTGACCATTCATAAGTATATGATACTAGGTTCACTCACAAAAAAATTTAGAAGAAAATATAGAGTCTAGCTTATTCTAATTCACCCTGCAACGCAAGGAGGTTTAATAAATTGGCAATACACTAGTCAGTTTTTTGTGCAATGAGGAAATATTTTATTTGAAATCCAAACGGTGAAAAGTTAGAGACTAACATTTGGAGTATTTGACAAAAATTTCAAGAATTTTGACTTCACTAATTGCAAGATAATAGGGTTTGAAGTTAGAAGAAAATGTTTTTTCTTGAAACTACCCCAACATAGCTAACAAAGTTTGAGTCCTCGTAGAATGTGATTGGACAACTAAAATTTATATATTTTTTGGATAATTGTATGCCATATTTTATTAGTTACATACATGTCAAATTTCAAAACTTGATGATCTTTTTTGCAAAAGATTCTCCAAAGATTCCCAAATTGCCCAAGCTGCCCGAAAAATTCAGGGCAACATAACTTTTGATCCGGGGACCCGATCGGAAAAAAAATTATTTTTTCACAAAGGAAGTACATGTTTACACATTGTGTCCAAATTTCATGAACATCCAACCAAAAATGACTTTGTAGGAACCTACCCGAGATATTTTGTGTACGTTGAACGGACACTTGGTCCTTTAGGGGTTAAGAAGTGATTTTTAAAGAAGTTTTTTAGCTTCCCGGATTGCCCGCCGACCAATGAAAATGACATATCATGCAATAACTTTTTAACCACATAGTCAAAAGTTATGAAAATTGTTGGATCTTAATGCTACTCCTTGAGCACATCTTGTGTGAAAATTTCAAAGAAAAAGAAACAAAAATTCCGTTTGTTGTGAGCTGTCCAAAATTGCTATGTTGTCAAAAAACGGTGTTTGGTCCTTTAGGGGTTAAAATTATGAAACCTCGAGTTGTTGGTGATAATCTATAATTGGAGATGTGCACTATATGATGTTCTCTTCATCTACCTTCTTCTTCTTCTTCAAGTTGAGAGTTATTGCAATCTCAAAGTCAATCAAATACTTTGACTAAATGAACTACATCATTCAAACCACTTAGACAAATGGATACATTGATTATAGGTACCTAGTTTTTTGTGTTTGTACTCTTCTTTTGTGCTACCTTCTTTAAGTTGGCTTTGATTTGTGCTTTTAACTTGCTTATGAAACTATATGAAACAACATAATAACAAAGTATGTGAAACATATATTTCACCTATCAAATTATTTTTTAATTTCTAGAAGCATGATGTCCTTCGGACTATGTACATGAAGATTTTGCAACTCCAATTATTGTTGATGTATATGAGTCACGTACAATCAATCACGTTCATGCAAAAAATTCAATTATATACATATTTTGAAGTCAATAATGAATTCACTAGTAGACTTTGCAGACTTGTAAGAATTTTCTTTATCATGATTGAATGTAGATATGTGCAAGAATATTCCCTTTGATACTTAAGAGTAGTTTATGTATAAGGATTTTTCCCTATGACAATCACTTAGTACTTAATTCCAACTAAGACGTTTATCAGAAATGCAAACTAAATTATTTTTCAAGTAATGTGAATAGAGGTAATTCTTTTGACAACACAATGTGCCATAAGGTGTAAGATTGGTTTTCCCTTTTACATGCTAGGGAATATATCTAGAGCCCCTTGTGCAATAATCAACTTCAAACTCTTTAATCCTTTAATTAATGCTTGAATTTTTTTTGAATTTTTTTGAATTTTTTAAAATTTTTTAAATTTTTGCTTCTATCTTTATACAAATATATCATCTAAGGTAAAACAACCCATTGTGGTCAAAATTTGGAGTCTACCCTCATGCCATTGCTCAAATTTTTCAAAAAATTTCGACACAAAGATAAGTTTGATGAAATAGTGAGAGCAATTGAAATTTTATTTTTCAGACAAAGTGTGAATTAGTTATGTATTTCTGAAGTGATCTTCCCAACATGGTCTACAGGCTGCCCCATAACCAATAAAAAGTGTATCCAATATGCTCATCTTAACCCCTAAAGGTTTTTGACTATGTTTTCACCAAAACCGCTCCAGAACTGCCATTTCTAATACTAGTGCCAAATTTTAGAAAAAAAACATTTTTGGACACTTGTAGCCGTAGGATCTTGTAGTAAACTTGTTTAAGAAGATGTGGAAAAAATTTCAGAATTTTCCACCAAGTGGATTGCAAGATAATAGCGTTTGAATTGACAAAAATCCTTTTTTTGTCCCTCCGAAAAAACGGGCAGCTGCCCTCCACAAGGTCACATTTGTATGAAAAAATGTCCAAAATGATGGTTATTCTTTGGATTTGTTCTTCAAGGCAAGTTGGCTACATGCTTGAAAAATTTCAGATCATTTGGAATTGTACAACATATAGGAAAAAAATAGTAAGTAGGAAGAGGTAGAGAATGATTCAAAGCACTAAATTGTCAAGAATTTATTTATGAAATTGAAAAATGTCAATCCCAATGATTGTAATGTTGTAATGAACAATATACACCCAATGTATTTATTTTTTTTCAAAAATATTGAAAATCGAGTTAAATAAAGGACTTCAAAGTTTATTTTAGAGTAGAGATTCCATAACTACCCTCAAACTAAGAATCCTCATAACTTTTGACTCATTGATCGGAATGGAATGATTCAAAGCCTCCCACGTACATATAAATCTAAAGAACCAATTTCAAATTTTTGTTTTTTTTAAAAGTGATTTTTAAAGAAGTTTTTTTTGCTGCCCCGGCTGCCCGCCGAACAATGAAAATGACATATCATGCAATAACTTTTTAACCATGTAGTCAAAAGTTACGAAAATTGTTGGACCTTGAAGCTACTCCTCGGGCACATCTTATGTGAAAATTTCAAAGAAAAAAAGAAAAATTCTGGTCATAGTGAGCTGCCCAAAATCGCTATGTTGTCAAAAAACGGTGTTTGGTCCTTTAGGGGTTAATCACCTAAAGTGGTCACAATAATTTCTAATGTGGAATGCCATGAAAAATCACTTCCTACAATGAATTACACTGGAAAGGTTGGAGGTTCCTAATGAGGTCACTAATCACTCCATAGGTGTCAGATTAGATTTTGATCTTAAAAAACCATCATAATCATGAGGTGTCCACTATGAGACATCTAATTGCAATGGGCTTGTTTACCTTACATGTTTGGCAAACCTTGGATTTAAAATGGATATTCAAAGCTACTTTCCACCTATAAAACGCATTTAAGTGTGGCATATTTTTGAAAGTCAATATTCCTTAGCCGATAAACTAATTTTAAAAGTTTTGACACAGGTTTCATCAAAATGTCCATATATCCAGAGTCCATCTCCTCTTTCCGACATTTTCAAAATGCCTCCACGGTGGATCGAACACCGGACCTTCAGTTTACAAGACTGACGCTCTACCACTGAGCTATAAAGGCCATGCTGTTCACTGGGCGGCCACGCATTCAGAAAGTTCAGTTAACCTATATAAATACATTCGGAACTCCAAGTACGTCTGCCGATAAACACCGTCACCCGCAAGGAGAAGTGAGATAAACCAGCAATGAACTTCACGGAGACATTGCCTTTTGCAATGAAATCCATGCCATGCCGTTCCATCTGTTTAAGAAAAACAAAGAAAAAACCTTCACGGAATACAGTCGGTACCTTGTGTTCTATCCAGACCGTTTACTGTAAGAAGACACAAGTTGGTCATTTCTGTTTCCAGACAGTCCCTGCCTCTTGGCAGTAATACTGTAGATGATTCAAGCAAAACCCGTTGTATGCATTTTCTCCTGTGAGAGCTACGGTACCTTGCCTGCTAAAATTGCTCGTGGCTACTCCCAAAGAAAGTCCGCTTCAGTTGCGCCAAAAAATAAAACAAATAAATAAATTGCTCATCTATCTACACAGTCAAGTCTGCAGAAAGAAGAGGGGTTCCGCCACCAGCAGGGCCCGGCCGAGAAGGCCGATGGCCAGGTCTGCTGCTAGCCTTTCTGGGTCTTTGCAAAGCCGCTTTGTTCCTGGAGAAGAGAGTGGACACAATGAGCAAGAACAAGCTAACCAACAGAGTCCAAAGTCCCACCATCCAGATCCTGGGACTAATCAGCGTGGGAATGCTTCGCAGCTTCTGCGACTTCCCTTTGAGCATGTTCTTCATGGAGTTCATCCGGGTCGGTTTTCCACCCAAAATTTCACCAAAATCCTGATGCCGCTCGACCTCATTCATTGACACTCTGGTTTGGACAGTGTTGGACTCTTCCCTTCCCGGAGGCATTTGGCAACCTCTCTTCACATGGTGCAAGTGAAGAGCCTCATTGAGCGTGCGCACACATTCGATGCTGATGCTGTCGCGGTCAAACTCGCGGGGGAGTTCCCTGGGCAATGTGGATTGGTCAGGGGGGTTGGGGAAATGGGTCCAGCAGTTGTTGGTCATGTCTTGCTCTCGCCATTCGGACTTGTCGAAGTGCCAGTCGCCCACACTGAATTTGAGGCCGTAGTGAAGCAGACGTGGTGGTGTGTAGGGCTCATATCCGGGATACAACATAATGTCACCACGCCGTGAGTGCTTCAGGTTGATCTAACAAAAAATAAGAGGAAAAAAAATCAGTCAGAGTTTTAAAGACACGTGCTAACTCATAAACTGCTGGTTGTACAGCCCGTCTTTCTGAGTTTAGGCAACACAGTGATCAAGCCCTCCTTTTGACATACTAAATGTGCGCAAAACAAAGAAACTACTAAGCAGTCCACAAGTTTCTATAGCTCGACAAAATATTTTATCTGCAGCTGCAGGACCTGGGGACAGTTCAGCAACTGAAGAATACTCGAGCATACTCAGATCTCTATAATATGACTTACTCTGATTCGACACTCTGGAATATCCTGCACACTTGTCACAGTATCATTCACTGAAGCACACTAGTCACAGATCCAAACTAAGTCAGGAATTTTTTAAGGGCAACCCAGGCAATCATACTAAAGAGGTAAAGGTGGACAGTGCAATGGTGGAATTTTTTTACCTCAGCTGCACCAAAGGAGTATCCATACATCTCACTGATCCAGCCCTGCTGGTACACGTCTCCAGTGATGTTGGTTGCCCAGTGTGCTTTATCTGCCCGTACTTCTTCTGTTTTATGGAGCCAAAGAGGAGCTAACCGGCGAAGATCGTCGATGTGGATGATCAAAACTCCACCCACTTTGCTGCAGGCTTGTGGATTTCTTGTGTGCATTTGAGCTAGAATATTGTCACAGCCAATTAAATAGCTGCAAACAGATAGACAAGAAAAAGCTACTTACAGTTGGATTCTTGGAAGGCATTAATACTGCAATTTTTTTGTTATTTGAGTAATTGAAGAAGAAGATACAATTGCCCTGATTAGAGGATGAGACATACTCATATGGGGCTGCAACAACGAGGTCTTTCTGGGCACCAAATTCCCAAGGGGTGATAGGACCCCGCATAATCATATCCGCATCCAGAATGATAATATATTCAGCATCTGTTCGGACGTGATTCAACCAGTGAAGCACAGCAGCTGGCTTGTTGATGGCCGGATACCTGAAACAGCAGATAAGGTAGGACACCAAAACCGTTAGGGACCTGATCCCGTTTCCTACATCGATCCCTGTGACCAACAGCAACTAATTTCTTTCAATAAACTCGGTTGGCCTTAAATCAGTAAGTTAGAAGTAAGCATGACTTGGCTATGGTCACTGATCTTTGAATGGAATAGAGTTGTCTACTTTCCCTTCAATAGGGTCTACACCCTCCCACTGTAAATGATTGCATAATCAATCATCACATAGTGATAAAAATTCGATCTCAAAACATTTGGCTGACACCCGAAGTGATTTCTCCACAACTCGATACTGGACTCCCCAAAATCACGCTCCTACACATGTTAAAATGCTAAAAGTAGCGCAAGTAGTATCCTCTAGTTTACATTCTTTTTGCAGATAATTGATTTCCACCAAATTAAAAGTCATGTCCACACTCTCTTTGGAACACTGCGAGAGAGGGATATCCAAGAACAAGTCTTGAAATTAAGAGAGCAAATGAACTCAACAAAACCAACTAGAGACGAGTGAAGAAATGCTAGCAATGCCGTGTTTGCTCACCAGTCGCCAGTAAGAGGATGGAGGCTCATAGAAGGGACAATGTGGGTGGGTGCCAGCTCCATGCCTCGATAAGACTTGAGATTCTCGTCCGTGCAGCTGAGCAACCGAGTGATGAAACCTGGCTGCTTACTTTGCTGGAAACTATGCACAAGCCCCACTGTTTGCCAATCGAAATAAGGGGTACACTCTGCGGAGAAGAGTGTGTGGATGCGGGGGTAATACAACTTCTCTGCTGGTTGCTGCTGATCTTCTTGTGGTAGTAGGCGCGCTTCCTCGTGTGCATTTTTCTTCAAAAACTTGGCATAGTCTGTTTCCTCCATTTTGGGACACCCGTGACTCTCGTGATGGATAACAAGCCCTTCATTAATTGTGTTGATGCATTCTATACTCAAGAGAGCAGCTCGCAGTTGATTGCGATCACGCTGCGTTTTCTCAACCTGGACCACATGACGAGCAGCAGAAGTGCCAAATGATCTACTGGCTTTAAAAGAAAGTGGCATGACCCTCAAATGCAATTTGGTTTTGCTGAAGATACTAAATCACAGGGTTTCGTTCAACCTTGAACTCTTAAACGCCACAAGCAGCAGCCAGACGGGTCATTCAAATGCTCTCAATCTAAACAGAAATTAACATTCATTATATTCCTCTAGTTTCATTACGCCTTTAAATCATATAAAAATGACCGTTAGCAAGTGCGATATGACTCTTCAAAATTGGACTTTCATGGGATTCAATAGAACTTGAACTCTCCATAAACCCTTCAGTTTTGCTTCAACTATCATGGCCTTTCATTCCAAGTGTACGAATCTATGGACGTGATCCAAAACAATCTAAATTTGGATCCATTTCATCATTCAAAATACCAGAAAAAATAAAATAAAGTTTGAACATCAGTTTTTAATGGCCTACTTGGAATCAATGAGAACATTCAATACTTTAGAGGACTCCAGGTTTTGAGCTTCATATTGATATGAACTATAATGTTCCCCAAAAAATCTTGTAACAAAGTGAAAGTGCATGACGGTATAAAGGATATTAAAACGTTTGCAATGCTTTTGTTTTGCAAGGCGGCATAGGAAGAGCGTAGTACCTGGTGAGGGTAAGGAGGAGCTGCAAACAGTCGATTGCATTCGTGAACGAGATCGTCATCATGGTGGTCCAGCTTTGCAAACTCCCAGTCCTCAACCTTAAATGGGAGTCCATAGTGCATCAATAAAGGCTCGACACCTGGTACAGGTATGTAGCCAGGGTAGATCATCACTTCGTCATCGATTTTATGGCGTAAGCCCACCTATTCAAGCAAAACTGTAAGAATTTCAGAGTCATACACTTGAAATGAACCACAATCACAGCCCTTTGGGAGCTTCAAAAAAGAAAAAAGAAATCCTAGCACCACAGTAATATCAAGAACCGTACCTCAGCAGCTCCAAAGGAATACCCATACATTTCACTAATCCAGCCTTTGCCATATATGTCACCAGTGATGTTAGTGGCCCAGTGCTCTCGATCATTCCGCACGTCTTCCGTTTTGGAGAGCCATAGCGGGGCAAACTTGCGCAAATCCTCGATATGCATCAGAATAATTCCTCCCACCTTATCACATAGATCTGGATGCTTCGTATGCATCTTGGCAAGCTCATTGTCACATCCTATCAGATACCTGCACATGTCGCCACAAAATGATTCCCACAAAATGATTCCCAAGTGGTTCATATCTGCAGGACTGGAAATAAATCATTTGGGAAGCTTCAAGGAAGGTAAGAAACTGCAACAATAGAAAGAAGAAATCATACGCTACGCTTTTTAAACAGTAGAGATCGATGTCTTGAAAGTTACTATAATCGACAAGTAGCTTTCAAACTGCGTTTTATATTTTTGGGCTTGGGCACACAAGGGTTTAGGGTTTCATATTGATGAGAACAAGAAGATGGACATGATGTTTCCTGCATTCCTTCGTTTCAAGGGGTCTAGTAGCGCTCACTCATATCGAGCTGCAACTGGTTTACCCTTCTCAGCTCCAAGGGCCCAGGGAGTGATGGGGTGCCGGATGATTTGGTCTGCATCCAGAATGAGTACCCAATCAACATCTTCGGCCTCTTTGCTATTATTGAGCCAGTGAACCACACCTGCAGGTTTGTTAATCGCTGGATACCTGTTAAAATAATCCAAGGGTAAATAAAATCAATCTTCACAGCAGGACCACACGCTTAACCCTCTCCAATGATAGTCATATAGAAACCTGTCAGATGGAAAGATTCCACACTGAACCTTCATTACGCCACAACAAGACCAAAAACTCACAGTGATTAAATTTACATACACCTGAAGGAGAATTCTCAACGTGTTAAATTTGCAATTGACGGTTTTAGTATCCTCAACGTGCCACAAGTTTTCGCAGCTCGCCAATTGCTAAACCCCATGCTAAGGTAGAGGATAATAAAACCGTTAAGGGACCTGATTCCGACTCCTATACTGATCAACAGCGACTCATCTCTTCCAAGACACTTGGTTGGCCTTCAATTAGCAAGTTGGTTGTAAGCCCCCAACTTGCCTAAATGCTAATAACCATGATCTTTGCATAGAAGTGAGGGTTCTCTACCATCCCGTCAATAGCAGACTACAACCTCCCAGCGATTGAATGATTGCATAAGAAATCACCCTATACATTGAGTGAGAATTTTTTTGAACCCAAGAGAGTTTGGCTCTTGTACTGCCCCAGTGATCTCTCCAGTGAGTTCTATTCATTAATTTCTCATTGAAAGCACACTCCAATGTCGGTTACAATGCCTAAAATGACGCAAATAGTATCCTCTACCTTACAAGAAGGAAACCACGCTGACAAGACATGCTACAATTCCAGCAACCCGAAAGTAATAACCTTCAAGCTCCGCGTCCACGAACATGCTTTCCATTGCAAAGTAACCTAATGTAAAGTCTCCATTAACCATACAGTGAGGGAGCGGTTCCATTCAGCATACAGGTGAACATTTTCCTACAGCAACCTCGAATCTTGCAGCATCTTAAATTTTGCACATGTAATTTGCGTTAAGCTAAAAATCAATCGTGAAAAAACAAATGCGCATAATTTAAGTATTTTCACAAATCAAAGCTCACATGTATGATCGATGTTCTTGATGGTTAATGGAGCCTCTACCTTAGAAATAGATTAGCAAGAGAACTAAGAAAAAAACAGAAAAGAGAGGTGGAGCTTGTACCAGTCTCCCGTGACGGGATGTTGGCTCATGGAAGGCACCTGGTGGGTGGGCGCCAAGTCCAAGCCTCGGTAGCCTTGCAATTGCTCCTCCGTGCAGCTGAGCAGACGCGTCACAGGGCCCGGTTGTCCACTTTTCCGGAAGCTGTGCATGATGCCCACCGTCTGCCAGTCGAAGTACACATGACACTCCACCGAGAACAGGGTGTGCATCCGCCAGGGGCTCTTCAGGGTGCCATTGCTCCATTGTGGAACTGGAAACTCCTTGGCCACGGCTACACGAGCAACAGCCAGTAGACTCCACAGGAACCAAAACTCCCTGCGATGGCTTCCAAACGCTGCCATGGGAGTTGACCCTAAATCGAGACTCACTCAAAGGGTTTCGACGCACTACCCCTATTCCTCCTATTCTTCTAAACCCCTATTCCTCGCCTAACCTTCTCATTTATTTAGCTGGGTTTCCGAACTTCTTTTGCACTAGCATTGGATTGATCACAGTTGTGGGCTCCGTGAACATGCTAACCCTGTAACTCTTCAAATACGCCCGTTCAATCAGCTTACAGAACCATAAGAAAATGAGACGCGCTTGCAAAACCCAACCACTCCCTCTCCAGCTTCACGTTTCCCCACTACCACGTGTTCAAGTCTTCAAGTCAATCAAGGTGACAGGTGAAGTTGACAGCACAGCGACTCTTACCTACATAATCAATAGATTACCCTTGCCACCTCGGACCCCAAAATCACAGAGAGAATCAGCATAAAAATGGTAGTAACTCAGTCCCAGTGAGAGCTGGAGCCAAAAGAAGCTCGATCCAAATTATGACGAAGAAATGGCGCAATGCTCCAAAAGAAGGCCTCCTCTCGCCCAGACATAAATTGCACGCCATGGCCATGCTTCAAAAAGGAAGGGCATAGCAATGTGACATTGCCAACTTGCTCTGTTGTGATTCCAATCCAATCCAGTCAAAGCATTACCTTACAACTCGCTAACCCTCCAGAAAACACTGCGATTGTTTACTGTCGCTGTTTTCGATGGCATTTCTCCAGTTCTCTCTCGCCGACAACAGGGCAACCAGCACATGTTCCGCAAGACTAGCAAGCGGATGAGCAAGTGGCGGCATACAGACTGCCCAGCTGCGAAGGAAAACCAAACATGCTGAAGTTATTGCTGCTACTGCTGTCAATCGCTACTGAGCTTCCTCCACTTCACCCTTGCAGCAATTGCTACCTTACCTTATGCAATAATAACTTGAGTCAGAGATGGTGATCACTGATCAGGTTAACTATAACTTAATTTCTTCGCATTCAAGGCAGACGACCTACCAAGTGAAGAAAACGACGACGAGGCAGAAGGGACAATTTTGAACCCCGACAGATGAAAACAGTGAGAGGGTTGCCAAGGCTTGTCTGTCTGTTCTGTTCACACTGCACACCTGTGCTGGAATGGCGTTCCTGTATCCGAGTTCAATGCCTGGGCTTGCGTGCCTGTGGCCCTGGCGGCCTGTTCTGTTGGGCACTTGGGCTTCTTTGGCAGTATTTTACTAATAGATTAATGGATGTTTTGCAGAATTGGAACCTCCAGGGAATTGTGGATATTACTGGAAATGATACAAAAGTAGAAAAAAAATTCTACAGTGCAAATTATGAGGGTTTGTTTTTTGTTTTGTTTTTGACAGAAAATTATGAGGTTTGGATCGTGATCCAGCCTCCCAAAATGGGCCAGGGAGGATTGCCCCCTGTATTGTCCCATCAAAGGGTAAATGTAAAAATTGCCCCTGTCATGTGCCGCTTAAATTTTGTGTTCCTTCATGCCTCCTAGCTAATTTTGGGCCTATGATTGCAAACATTAATTCAAAATTTGAAAATTTTATCATATGAAACAAATAAAGAATTTTGGTGTTTTCTACAAGGGTAAAACATGGGACAATACAAGGGACAATCTTCCTTGCCCCCCAAATGTAGTAAGGAACTACGCTACTTTTCATTTATAGAAAGTTACAACTAGGCCGGGTCTAGCAACCACTGTACTTCCATGCGAATTAATTGGTGCAATTAGATTTATTCTATTGCCGTAGATATATTTACTGTCACTAAAGGTGAAAACTCCCAAAATCGTCAAAATGAGGAATTTAGTATAGTTGCAAAGTTGTGTTTAGTGGGGGGAATACTTTTTTCATGTTCGCAAATGGAAATCATGAATTTGTCAAAAAAAAAAAAGGTATATTTATTGGGTCCCCCGTGTGAGTGAGCTTCATCATTTTTCAAAGTGAAAAATGTATAGACCACTAAATTCCACCCAAGACTTACCTATTGTTGATCTCTTTTAGTGCCACTCACCACCTATAAAGAGCCCCAAAGGGGCATGTTAGAGCCCTTAACTTCTAGAGGTTTTTGACTATATTTTCACCTAAAACATTTCAAAACTATCATTTCTAGTATAAGTACTAAATTTATTTTTTAAAACATTCTTGGACACATTTAACCATAGGATCTTGTAGTACGTTAGTTCAAGAAAATGTGAAAAAAGTTTCAGAAATTTCCAGTATGTAGATTGCAAGATATTAGTGTTTGAAGTGATAAAAATCTTTTTTTGGGCCTTACAAAAAACCAGGCAGCTGCACTTTATAAGGTCAAATTTGTATGAATTTTTTTTGAAATGGTAGTGCTTCTTTGGATTCATTTTTCAAGGCAAGTTGGCTATATACTTGAAAATTTTTAGATCATTTGGAATCGCATGACATCTAGGAAAAAAATAATAAATAGAAAGAAGTAAAAAAATGATTCAAAATACATTATGGAACTGAAATATGCCAATCCCTATCATTGTAATGTTGTAATAAACAATCTACATCCTATGGTTTTATTTTTTTTCAAAAATATTAAAAATTAAATAAATGACTTCAAAGATTATCTTAGAGTATTGAATCCATAACTGCCTCCAAACTAAAACTCTTCACAACTTTCATCTCATTTATCAAAACGAAATGATTAAAAGCTTTCCACGTATATATGAATCTAGAGAGCCAATTTAATTTTTTTTATTTCTGACGAAAGTCATTTTTAAAGATTTTTTTTGAATTGTCCAGGCTGCCCACAATTCTAAGAAAATTACATATCATACAATAACTTTTTCACCATGTAGTCAAAAGTTATGAAAAACGTTGGGCCTTAAAGCTACTCCATAGACACATGTTTTGTGAAAATTTCAAAGAAGAAAAATTAAAATTCCATTTATGGTGAACTGCCCAAAATTGCTATGTTGTCAAAAAAAATGCAGTTTGGTCCTTTAGGGGTTAGCAGAGCTTGAAACCCTAAAGAACCTCTCCAAGTCCAAGTTTTTGCAATAAGCAAAGATTTGTGAGCACATTTAAAGAAGCAAAACACAAACTTCTCAGATGACTTTGAAAACTCAGGTCTCAATTGTTGGTTAATACCTGAATCCATTGTTACAAGCAGAAGCAAGTAGTAGAAACCTGAAATTTAGAATTTAGAACTAAAATCTCATGAAAGAGAACACAAAGAGATTCACCTCACAAGAGAGTTGACAATTGAAAGCGTCACTGTAAACACCACACCAAGGCACTCTTCCACCAAAAGTAGCCACTCTTTACGCGGCAGTTATGTAAAACCTTACAGAGTCTTCTGTAAATGTCTGCACTTATACAGAAGATTCAGCGAGAACGCCCCATTACTCTAGTAATTTACAACAGCTTACAATGGTAAAACGAATGTTGGGAATGCATAAATCATGCTTCAAAACTAGGCTGCTGCTTTATGAATGATTTAAGGATATGACTACAAATGGCGAGCCCTGTTTCAGTACAGGTCAATCTTTTGGTGATCCGCGGACCACCGAGAAATGTGAAGCAAATAAATAATAGCTGGTGACACAAAAGAACCAGCCTAGGAAAACCTGAAGTATCTGGACTCAAGGGTGGACTTTGTTGGGGCTGACTTATTGAAGCCCTGAAAGAATAGACGAATTGCAATGTACACCCGCGTGTGGTGTTTCATTGTGTGCACTAAAGCTAATTGGTGAACCTGCGTGATTAGATAAGAAAATTGTTGCGGAAACTTGATAACCACTACAAGCACCGTGTCTGTTATGTATCTATGAGTACTTTGTGTACAGAATATCCTCCCATGGGTGGCGGTACAGCGGCTGCTTCAGACGCTTCTGGTCGAATGTGTGTCTGCAGAAAACGAGCAAATATCAGAGCAAATATCAAGGTGGATATTGAATAGAATACAAATTGAAGGAGCTCGATCAAAAAGCCATATGATGCCAATACGTACCCGATAAGACCAATGCTCCTTGCCAGGACAAAAAGTCCATTCAGATAACCGATCTGAATGATATCATCAATTTCTTGCGGGGTGAACATTGCGCAACTTGACAGGAGATCCAGGAAGAGGGACCCAATGCACCCATCAACATTTAGCACAAGGTTGTTGGCTTTGGTCAATGTGTAAGTCTCCACGGTCACAGCATATTCCATGTACTTCACGTTAGGGAATTGTGTACGCGCATACTTCTGCAAGAGCTCCACCCTCTTGTCCCTGTTATCACGGCTCTTAATCCTGCACGGGGAACACCACGACTGTTTGCTTCGTAAAAGTGTGATGTGAAGGAGTTTCAAACCCTTCAATTGAGATTGAATCGACTAGCAAGTGAAACACACAGGGGGCTGACTGCAGAGCACAATCATTGGAACCAGATAAACAAGCACTAGATAGAGAATGAGGTAAATCAAAGAAAACAGTTATCTGAGCAGTTGCCATACCTATGGCCAATTCCAGGAACTCGAATACCCTTCTTCTTCATGCTTTCCACAAATTCATAAGGTGACAAGCCCCGGTCATGGGCATCCTTGAAGTAGCGAGCAGCATCATCGATAGCTCCACCGAAACGGGGGCCAATGGTGAGCAAACCTAATTTTCATTGAAAAGGAAAATACCGTACCCGGCTATCAGGATTCATGCCGAATATTTAATCGAAGTTGGGAAATCAAATTCAGTATATGCTAAAAATAGGAATACTCCTTCGAAATAGGTGTTCTCCATACAAAACAAATATATATAAATAAATTACGGCATCTTTTTTAGCATTATATTTTGCCGACCCCGATGGCCGGGTTCGGTAGCTAGTGACCACTTGGCACGTTGCAATAAAGTCCGAAAAGAACATTTCGAGCATCCACCGCAACTTCATAAATTCAGGAGTCCATTGAACAGAGGTCCATACCAGATACAAGACTGGATACCAAGTCCTTCCCTGCACGAGCAGTAACGATAGTGTTGTGGGCTCCAGACACAGCTGGACCATGGTCCGCACAGAGCATGATGCACATCTGCAAATACGGCCACGTCCCCAAAACTATATTAAATTCACTCGGCGACTGGGCAGAAACTAGAAATGCACATGGTTTAACTGCTATAAGTTCCGATGAAAATGTACTCGATGCCAGTTTTACTGGTGAAACGGCTTCTCACACTCGTAAAGTCGCGATATTTGTTTCCTCAGTACAAGAGGATCGGATAACACGGTACTTCATTTGTTACAAGAGATAACAGAAGATCAACGTATCCTACGGATGTAGAATCAACAGCACATCAAATCATAAGACAATGAGTGTAAGCACCTCAATGAACTTAGTGCAGTATCGCGGCAAACTGCGCTTGAACCATAGAAGTGAAATGACATCACCAACTCCATACTCCTTCTCAATGATTGTGGACATTGGCACGCCTGAATACGTTGGCTCTTCACCTGCGGTACAGAAGGAAGTTACAAAATTAGTACTATGTTACAAACTAACCAACGTACAAGAAAATAATAGTCAATAACAAAATGAAAAAGGCACAGAAAATATGGAGGTGCAAGGGGTTTTGAATTCGCAAGTAGAGGTTTGAGCGTCAAAGAACAGCACAAAATCGTCAATAAACAAAATTCCAGTAGTTCTCAAAGCATAACAGAGTTTTGGCTTTCAGGTACCTCTATCATCACAGATGGTCGACACGATGTGTGTAGGCGCCCGCACTTTTCCACTCTTGATGGCTGCGTTGAGGTCCTCTGGTACCGTGGGTGGAACAAAATCCTTAACTGGAGTAATTACCTTCTTCTCAACCTGACCAAGAATCAAACTACCTAGTCAATAAAGCTAGCTCATTCTCAAGAATTTTAACTTCACCATAAAATCAAATTCCTGAAAGACAGAAGATATCTGTTGTCCGAGTTCTGGGTGAAATACCAGTGAATCGTAAGTAGCTTTGATGGTGGCTTCCAAACCTTCAAAAGAAGTGGGTACAATAGCGCCAGCATCAGCCAGAGACCTGTTCTTCGTTTGAGCAGACTCTTCGTCACCGCCACTCTTCGCACCCTGTGTTTACGCCGTAGGAAATTCAGTATCCCGCACACATTAAGTACAGCTCCAAGAGTGATTCCTCAGTTTCACAATAGGAATGCTTATTGGTAAGCGAAAAATGTGAGAAAGAACTTACAGCATGGCCAAATTGAACCTCCGACTTGAAAAGAGTAGCACATGTGCCACTAACCCACGCCACTACTGGCTTGCCTACTTTTCCCTGTTTCAGAGCGTCAACCAGAGAGTACTCGTCTCTCCCTCCCAGCTCTCCCAGAACCACAATCAATTTGATCTGCGAAGACACGAAAACACATGATTGCAGATACGGTCAGAAAAGACCTACAAAGCACCCTGGGTTACAGAAACAAAAAAACGACAGAAAGTTGGTTTTCATCATTTGTGAAAGTCACCTGTGGAATGTTATTAAAGCGCAACACATGGTCTGAAAGTGTGGACCCAGGGTAGACATCTCCACCGATAGCAATGCCTTCATAGAGTCCGTCTGTAACGCGAGCTAGAACATTGTACATCTCGTTTGACATACCCCCCTGTCCATGAACCAAAGTGAAATTAGAGACCGCTGCACACAGATATACTGTAGGTTTTTCCAGCGACGAAATGGATAATATTGCTGACCATTTGTTGATATCCACAAATCAGAAAGCCGAGTCAAAAAAATCCTTTCAAGAGGATTGTGCTTACAGATTTTGACACAAATCCAACCGATCCAGGTCTGTAAAGCTTGCAGTGAATGATGTTGTCCAATGTGCCTGCTGTATCACCAATTTTGAATGCACCAGCCTGGATACCTCCAACTGTGGCGGGACCAATGACGACCTATCACAACATGAACGTGATGAGAGCAATGCAATGATGACATGTTCACCAGTACAGAGAGCAGTAATCGCTTGCCACAAGAACTCTAATTTCTTTACAGGTGGACATGAAGTTATACAAATTACACACCATTGCGACACCTTTCTAGAACTTATAATCCTACTGGGTTCTCTTCATGCCATGAAATAAATGAGAAAGTTCCAATTGGTAGAATAATGCTTCCTCTATTCACACGAAGGACGATTCACAATATGAATACAATCTTGCATACAATGCACACAGAGTTCACCGCCCAGTCACTAAAAAATTCCGTGCTTCTTCCAGACCCACCATTGCAATCCGACCAGATTTTTCAAAAGAGCCTACAACTGACAAAATTAATTCAATGAACACATAACGCGTAGAAGATTCGCAACCCACTATAAATTCGGTTCCACGATAAATATCTTGCCCACACATTCAAGTGGTTTCGGTCTCCCATTCTGAACTCCACACTGTACATCCAGTACCCTATTTTTAGGAGGAGTTCGGAGATTATTTCGAACTAAAATGTGAGGGGTCTGTGTACCTTATTGTTGGCACGAGCAAAAGCTATAAGTCTCTTGGCGTCTGCTTCAGGAACTCCTTCGGCGATAATTGCAATCACCCTGATTGTTGGCTGCTTAAGAGCCTCCATAGATGATGCATAGGCACTGCACATATAATTAATTCAGTTAATTATGCTCCAAATATTCCATGCTTCCTACAAAGGTAAATGCAACCTGACGTATAGCATCTGAACGGACATGGATTCTTGGCTCTTAAATTGAGGGCAAACTGGTATAGGCAGACAATGAACATGTGGCACAAGTTTCTTACTTCCAACTCAAAAATTCATGGAACACAATACACCAACACCAAATGGAGCATTTGTATCTACTACCGCACAAGCATACCTGCGAAATGATGCGAAGTTGACGAAAACATCTGCTGTTGGATGCAACTTGCAGGCAGAAGGAATGCTGTTGGCAGTAAAAATAATGAACACGTCAGGGTCAGTGCTTCGTTTCAGTACTATCACTGATTTGCCCAAAATGACATAAATAAGTCAAATTCAGAGGGTATTCAACCAGAGAGTTTTTGATTCGACGAAATTATCGAGTTGGAGAAAGCTTGATTACAACATCTAAGAGAAGCTAAAGCTGAATTAGGGCAGAACAGGGCTATGGTAAGCTGGTTGAACTCACCTGCCATGTACAGGGACGGCGATCTCCTCTTGTCCAAAGAAGAGCTTCTGGAAACCATCAGATCCTGGGTTGATCACACCAGCCACAGATGGGGTCTCCCTTCCTGTGCATCAAGAAATATCCCAAGGGCCCTCAGAAGCAATTCTCAGTTCTCCAGAGATGCAGGGATACTAAGATAATTTGTTCAGATTGTTCATCATCGTTTACAATTCTCATATTTCCTACTGATATCATGTAATTCAATAGTGGCGAAAGAAAATGCAAACGCTGCGCAGGTACTGTGACTCAGCGTCACAGTCGAGGAAACTGAGAAGTTGAGCAAAGTAATGTTCCAACGCAGGAAGCCAGGATTTATGCAGCGATTGAATCAAATCAAACCAGCTGTTACATCGATGATAGAAAATTAACATTTCATCAGAAATTCATCGGGAAAACTGACTTTGTTCCTGACTTAGTTTACATGACGCTTTGGAAGTGGTGGTGATAATTGGAGCGCTTCCGAGTCAGAGCCACAACAGGAGGGGAAAATTTGTTCAAGACTCCATACTCTGCCAGAGTCAAATGATTCTGGCTCTGCTCTGACAACCGCATGCTCGTTAACGCACATAAATATTAGCTCCAAACGCAAGCCGGCGCGGATTCTCTAAAGCATGAATCCGAATATTTCCGTGACTTGTTGGGCATGCCTGGAATTCAAGCGTGTTTACATTCATACCTTAACACAAACGAAGGCAACCGACTGTGACAATAAATTATAGACCTTGAAACGTAGCATAGAGAGAACATACCGCACAAGAAGTCGAAATCGAGCATGCGTTGCACCGGACTCTGCTTATAGTTATAGAACAGGGCCTGCGTCGTGCGCGAGAACAACTGTCCCGTCGCCATGGCGCACAACGCGTCAAACCCTCACAGCGATCCGAAACCAATGCGCTTGAACTCCTCCACCAGTAAACAATCTTATCCCCGCTTCAAAATTCCAGAAACCTCACACCAGATCTACAATCCAACCAAACGCGCAAACCACACCTCAGTCAACCAAGACAACTAGACATCTCAACCTCCACCGCAAGTACCAATGCAATGTCAAAACCAAAAAAAAACGTCACTCGCATTGCACAGCGCCACAAAGCTTTCCACCGCTACTCCAAATGCACAGCTCAAGGGGATCCCAAAAGCAACCCCAAATCCAAAAAGCACGACTCTTTGTGCCTCCTTCCAAACTACGCGCCACGAACCGAACTTCTCCGCCGAATCCCTTTCAGCCGAGAAAAAATAAAACTTCTCAAACACACAAAACATGGACACGTCTGCAATCCCCGCGATGGCCTAATAACCTCAACACCACAGCGCCATTTCCAACCCCGCGCCCCTGTCTTCAACCTTCCCCCCCCCAAAAAATCACCAAATCAACCGGCGCTCACCTCGTTCGAAAGCTAAGCTAGCGAGATGACGCGACGAGAACAGCAGACGACGATGCGAAAAGAAGTGCGAAATGCGCATGAGAGAGGCAATCCTTAGCGGAGCCGGGAGCAGCTGAGATTATTGCACATGAGACTCGCTGAGTGGAGCTTTTGGGGAAGAAGGCTGGACGGGCGGGGTCGGGTCGGGACGGGACGGGACGGGTCAAGGCGAAGACCAGTCTGACCGGACCCCGGGCTGGGGCAATTAGCGCGTGGTACCCAATTCTCCATACCATCTGCGCTTCCTTTGCCTTTGGTTGACCATAAATTGCACCGGACTCGTCACATATTCCATTCCATTTACGAAAGTTGTCAATTGAACGCAACCTTTTGAAGTCCAGCAGTCCACTTTTCAAGCAGCCTGGGGATGCAGTCTCTGCAGCGTAGTTGTGTGTTGAAGGTTGACCAGGGGATTCATTGGGGTTGAAGTGACGGAGCTGTATGTCAAGGTTGACCCAGGCTTAGGTTTTTGATTGATTGATACTGGGGCACATTTTTTATTTTTTATTTTTTCGGCATATAAACCAAGTCTTGCAAGGCTCGCCTCCTCGGGGAGGGTGTTCGAATTCAGTTCAAGAGACTACGAAAGTCAAGCAAAAGACAACCCATGTTGGTCAATCTTTATGATCTTTGCATTGTGACATCATAATGAAAATTAGGAAGTTTGTTGGTACATTGAACCCTCTAAGAAAATATTTACAAGAATTGTTGTGTCCAAAGGACGGACACTGTGGCATCAGCTCTTCGTTTCAGAATTTAAATTTCCAAATTCTATCTACAATCGCATTCACACTGTGAATGCACAACATAGTTAGGATTGGGTTGAAGTGGAGATGTAGGGTCAAACTAATCAATAAATTAAACTATGGTTGAGCTTGTTGGCTACACTGTTCTTGTTATATATATATGATGACTCTCTTGTTGACCTACAATATATGGTAGTGAGGTGATGGTTGCTAAATACAAAGAATATTAAAGTTGAAATCGTGAGGCAATCTTAGTATATCTAAATACCCGTAGCTTCATAGCAGCTTCAGTAGTTTTCTATTGATTAATTAATTAAAGTATAAAAAATAGACAAACAAAACTAACTTTAATATATTAAAATCAAGTGGTTTTAAATATAATTAAAATAAGTTAGGCATTCATTCAAGTTGTTTTTACAATTTTTGGATGGTTGTTGTTACTTTCATTTAAGGCCAACACATATACCTAAATCCTTGTCTAGACCTCCAAATCCTAAATCATCTACCTTGTGTGTTAAGGTTTGATTAAGTGCCAGGGTTTGTTGCATGTGAGAGATATGTTTGTTTTGAGAGAGATTGTGCTTTAGAACGGTCAAAATGGCAAGGCAAAAAAACTTTGCAATGTATATTTACAATTATTAACAAATAAGAGATGCAAAATTGTGTAGAGAGAGAGTTGAATTTCTATGAATTAGGAAATTAGGTTGGTAATTTTACAAAAATGGCCTTCCATTATATCCATTTTGTACTTCAGTGCAAATGCTCTTAACCATTACACTTTTGAATGTTTTATTGTAAGTTAACCTTAGGCAATATATGTTTGTTGTACTTCAATGCAAATGCTTTTAGCCATTACACTTTTGAATGTTCTAAGTTACTATAAGTTAGGTGATGTATGGAAGTTTGAAATGCTTGACTAACATAGGCATAGTCATGGACTACAGCAATTAAGCTTGAAGATAAAAACTTTAAGTCACATCAGTTAGGTCTACCTTCATGGGATGGATTTAACGTCTTATAGCTATATATAGCATACTCAAAATGGACAAATTTCTAACCCACAAATTGCATTGGAATTGTTGTGAAGAGTATTTGAGTCATAACAAATATATACATGTGAGATCGAAAATCATGAAACAATTTGGATCTATTTTAAATTCTATCTACCATCTACTATTGCCACCTTTGTTAAAATTATAGCCTCCATTCTATTGGACATATTAGAAGTGAGCATTTTCAATTGTTGTAAAGATACTTGATCCCATACCACTTGAATTGTTTGAATCATTTCCTGCTTATTTTCCAACTTGCTTTTATATCCCAGTAAATCTTTGATTGTCTTTGAAAGGTTCACTATGATGAATTAGGAAACCAAATTAACTTCTTTATATATATTATGAGATTGCCTCTATAAGTTGTTGTATGATATTCAAGTACACTATGCTACGATTCCAAAACAATTTGCAATTTAAAAATCTAGGCATTTTTGAGCATGTAAAGAGCAGCTTATAGTTCATGGACTTTTTACTAGCTAAATCTGCCTACAAAGAAAAACTCATAAGATTATTAGACTTGATTGTACAACTTAGAACCTAAAGTTAATTTGAAGAACAAGCTTATAATTAGCACTTAAAAAATTTATAATTTAATCATACTAAATTAGAAAATACATATCAATAGAATTTGAATTTTTTTGCAATTGTGAACAAGCTGCATCAAAAATCAAAACAGTTTAATAATAAAAATTGTACTCAAATGCTTAGTTGGAACCTCTTAGGTGTAGTTACTTTAGTGACAATTCTTTCATTCCACAAATACATATCTACTAGTGTGTTTTTATGTGTTCAATTTTCATGTTCATAGGTACAAAGAAAATGAATTGTGTCTACTACTCGTACGGAAATCTTTTTTGGTAAAATTCACCATTTTTGTATTAGCCTTATCTATCATTGCTAAAGAACAAGTTCATCGCATATAAGGTAAATAAATAAATAAAATTTAAGCTTATGAAGTCCACTTCTTTGAATTCTTCAAATTTCATTGTTAATTTTTGTAAAAAAAACTTTATTCTTAAAAGATAATTTCACAATAAATTAAACTTCTTCTTCCTCTAGAAATTATTTTTTATGAACATGCTCTTTGTATACAATACTTAGGTTATTTTTATAAACATGATCTTTAAATACAATAGTTAGGTTAATTTGAGGTGAAAATCCATAGATGGACATGCTGAAAGTGCTAAGTCTTCACCTAAATGCGCTACAAGCGTCAATTCATTTAGGTATTTTATTTGAAAAGTTTGGTTGAAGGATGTGTTGTGTCCATCATACCAATACCAAGTCACTGAGACTATTTTTTTCATTGTACATGAGGGCCTAATTCTAAAAGAATGGTTGAGAATGGATCATTGTGCACTATATTTTGGCAATTTCTGCTCCATTCTACCTTGATTAGAGCTTTAGTCATAAAATTGATCTTCTTGAAATCAAATCCAACTAACAAATTGAAGCTTATTAAGTCTTGTTTTCTACTCCAATTTGGAAATAGGAAAATTTCCAAAATTTAATATGTTATTATAATTTGAACATTGTATAATCATTGTGTAATGATTTTTTATTTATAGAATGATACGGAATTTTGGTTCATACCATGATGTTCTACTTTGTAATATATTCCTATGGCAAGTTTTCAAATTTAGAATCCCGCTATAAGGATTGGGTAGCTAGCTATTCTCTTGGATTTCCTTCTTAATTGAATGTAAGGTACTCTATTCTACAATTGATCTATGAGCATCTCTACTTCAGTAGCCTAGGACGGCCTAGCAAGCTGAAAAATTGTCGTGTTTAGGGCCAACCATAGGTATAACAACCTACAAGGTCGGGGTGGGTGGGTGGGGGCAAAGGCCACTAGAGTCATTGATTAGGCCCTTGCTAGATCTCAACAGAATCCAACAATCATTTTGATTTAATATTTTTTTTAAATTTAAAAAGTGGCATTGCTGGAGGTCAATGAAAGTCTTCATGTGCATGGAAAAGCAAAAGTGCTTCAATCATCCACGTGACGCCATATGTTTGAATTTCATTAGCCATCTAATACTACACGGCAAATATAAGCCTTTTGTTAGTGTATTTTCCAAAAAAAACACCTATCCCTAGCTCCTAACTTCATATTGTCATCCTAGAGTGAGCTCTTCACATTGGACTATGTTGGCATCTTTACTTTAGATTAGTAGGTTCCTAGCTTGATTCCCAACAGGAGTGGAAATGCTCTAAGGTTGGCTTTGTACTAGACTCTTCTTACTCTCGCAATGGAAATTTGCTTTCTAATTTTTATTTAAGAAAAGGCATGCGATTTCATTTATAAAAAATAAATATAATTTTTGTATTTAAAAGTAGTCACATAATAGGAGTGAAGAAATTCAATGTTCAATTTTATAGTCATAGATATGGTAGGCATGTGCGGCCTTGGTTCAATGACTTTGGCTTTGGTACAGTGATGAGGTGGTCATGAGTTCAAACCCAAACATTGGTGGTGGGTAAAATGACCTTGTTGTCATATGGAGATTAGATAATTTTCGAAGGGAAGGAACGTACCGATTCTTTATTATAGGATCTATAGGCATCAAGGATGGAATTATCTATGCCATTGAAGTCTATGAGGCTTAGATTGTTGAATCATTTCCAACAGACACTTCATTTATTTATTTAATCATTTCACTTACTTTTCTTTTATCTTCTTCATAGATATGTCCTTTAATCTTTTGTCACTTTTTGAGTAATTCATTTCAAACATAAATATCAAATAGATTGTTGATTTTAACGTTCTTGGATTGGTTTATCTAAAAAAATATCAAAACATTCACTTTGAATGGTGTTTGTTATATAAAATATGAAACAAATAATTTCACATCTTTCTTCTTAGCACTACCATACCCAACTATCAAGGTTGGCAACAAATAATTTTGAAAAAAAATGTCACAATTTTAGGAAATTTTGCTTCAGTTTTTGTGTATGGAGGAAACACAAATTTCAAAGGAATTATACCCCTATTTTTAGCATCTAAAATTTTAATTTTCAATCATAATCAAATATTCAACCCTAATAGCTTGGTATAGTATGTAGCTTTTAATTTTCAACAAATTATTACAATTTTTAAATTCTAATAATAAATATGTAATCTTGATGGATTTTCAAATTTTTGATTTATAAAGGTATTTACAATGAATTTTTGGTATTTAACCATATAAATAAAATTTGACTTCAAAGCTTCTATTGTTTTTACAATTTTGTGACAAAGGTTATGGCCTAAAAATGAAGAGAAGGAAGTAATCAAGTTTGAGTTGTATTAAAAGCATGAAACTTTGTCTCAAACTTGGAAGGTCAACATTAGTAACCATCTTCTACATGTTTTGTATGGATAGAAGGTTTATCCGTGGGTTTATCATATTTTTGGTAACAATCAATTAAAAAATGATAAATGCTGAAATTGTAAAGTCTTTTGATTTGCATTTTTAAAGTTTGCTAACCTAAATCTATACAACCCTAGAGCTACAAATGAGGTATAAAATTATAAGTCACAAATATTATTCAAATACTTTATATGTATTTGAAGTATAGGTATGGGTTTCATTTTTGAGCAAAATTTTTATTCAAAAGTGATACAAGAGAAATTCAAGAAAATGTCAAACAACAAATTTTCTTACTATTCATCCATTGATAAAATCTCTAAATTGTTGTAAAATGCTTATATATTCTTGGGTAGGAAAATATAAAATTTTGTCCATATTTTTCATTTTGGATTTAAAAAACTTCATCGCTCCACTAAATTTATAAAATGCTTGTATATGCTTGGGGAGGAAAATATAAAATTTCATTGATATTTTTCATTTTGGATTTAAAAAACTTCATCGCTCTACTAAATTTGTAGAATATTTGTACACTCTTAGGGAGAAAAATAGAAAAAATTATCCATATTTTTCATTTTGATTTTAAGAAACTTCATCTTTCCACTAATTTGTCCAAATAGAGAAGGGAGATTAGCATCACCTATGAAATTAGTGCCAACACAAAATTTACTTTTATGGAAATAGGTACAATACAAGAATATTTTAACATGCACCAATTCAAAATAGTGTGACTTTGGTCACTTGCACTACTATATGTACATGTCTATCATGATTGGCAAAAGATCGTTTTTTTAAATAGATGCTATGATTTTACAAAAAATATTTTTCCCAGAAGAAATTTTTTGCATGGATGCGTAACATTGTTAACCAAAGTTGGGAGGTCCCATTTGCTCCTTACAGAAGCGGAAGCCCCCCAGCGTTGCAACCTATGAAGTTCCTATAGCCAATAGTTTTGTATACATTATATTTGAACTTCTTGCTAGGCATCCAAGGAGAATTATCCTTCCTCTGACAAGGGATGGAAGCCCACAATTAATGATGCTATGCGGAAAAAACAAAAAATTTGAGAAAATACTCATTCCTATTTATACCATGTGCCAATATTTAAATTCCTTGACTTCAATTAAATTTTTGGCATAAAAAGCTGACCTCGATGGATCCTAGCTAAATCATACGGTAAGGCACTAGACCAATCACTGTATAGAAAATCACTTTTACCATGCAGAACGGTGATTTTGCCTCACAAAGTGGATCTATTAGGATGAAAATGCAAGTTCTTGAGGGTAAAAGTAAAATCTTGCCCCCTATTTTGTGCCGTGTCTAGGGTATGCTGTTCATATCTCCTTCTTAATTTGGGATCTCTCATTGCAAATATAACATTAAGTAGCCCCACTAACTACTGCCTCCTCCCTGACAGAATGGTGTCGAATATACCACACCATTTCATCCAACAAATGAAATGGTGTGGTATATTCGACACCATGATCAGTGCCTAAAGACAGGGTCTATCCATACAAGACTTGTCAGTAGTGAGCTTGGTTAGCAAATTCAATGCCGTGGTGCTTCCAATTTTATTAAAGTAAATACCTAAGCTTCAAAGTACAGCTGTAAAATATTGAGCAAAAACATTCTTTGCAAATAATGAATCTACTTCTCAAACACTAGGTTTGGTAATTTTTCATTTCTTGAAATCGGAGAAGTGGAGACAATCTATTTATATACATATAGGGTAGTCAGAGGTAGAACAACCCATGTGGGATATCTAAATTAGAATTAGTAGGAGCTCAAGTCAAAAGCAGGAATTGTTTTTAAAGTAGAATTTCAGACCTCATTTAGGCATAGTACAATAACTTTTTTCAAAAACCTTTGAACTAAGAAAAGTTTTTAAATTAAGCTAAGTTTCAACTCCAAAAATCCGTTTGGTATTTTAGGTCTCCAATCAAAAGTTATGGACAAATTTTAGAGAGGGGCTGGAATGGACATTTTTTTTTGACATTTTAAAAAGTCCTCTCTAAATTTTGTCCATAACTTTTGATTGGAGACTTAAAATTCCAAAAGGATTTTTGAAATTGAAACTTAACTTAATTTAACAACTTTTCTTAGTTCAAAGGTTTTTGAAAAAAGTTATTCTACTATGCCTAAGTGAGGTTTCAATTTCTACTTTAAACACAACTCCTACTTTTGACATGTTTTGGAATGGACAAATATCTGTATAGGTGAAAGATGGTTTGTCAAAACTCCAATTAAAATGTTTTGGTACATAATTCTAATTGGAGTTTTGACAAACCATCTTTCACCTATACAAATATTTGTTAATTTGCAAGTATGGTCTTAGAATTAGCAAAAGAAAATGAAGCGCACCATAAGTGTTTTGCTACTATCCTAGCACTGTAGCTCACATTAATGATATCAGGATGAATTTCGTGGATGAGGAATTCGGAGACGAAAAGGCATCCTCTCTGAAGCCTACTAAATGTTATCCGCTTGTGCCACTTCGTGGGGACCCGAATTAATGAAATAAAAATCTGTGATCAGAGTAGTCAGTCTGACATGGAAGTTAAGCTTGCCTGAGTGAGTGCAGTTCAGTTCTCTGCAGCTGATGATCCTTTAGTAGGAGGCTCTGAAAGCGAGCATCTAAGGGCTGGTCTGCCTTTTTCATGTGGTTTCTTGGATGGGATTATTTTTAGCTCATTTTTCAGACAAAGAAAAATAGATTTTGGTTGTAACACAAGTTGTTTCGTATTTTTTGAAGCATTTCTGAACTACTTATGAATTTTCAAACGTGATGAGTCATAGGTCCCTATTTATGACCCTAGGTCTTCCATAAACCGTTCACATGCAGTTTCTAGAGAGAAATGGGGAAAACAAAGAGAATGATTGGCTCTTGCAATGAATAATATTTTTTTGAAAAAAATATTATTCATTGACTCCAAAAGGTCCATTTAAAGACCACCTTACGTCCATTTCAGGCGAGTTAAATGCCCGCTCGCTTTCAGAGCCTCCTATCTTACCGCTCTAACTTGAGAGCTCCTATGCACATGCTAGCTGAGTTGGCCACAAAAAATAACTCTTTAGGTAGACAAGCCTATTACTACCTTATTTGGAGTCTGAACATCTTGGGGCCAATTCCAAAAGGGGCATATATTTTTCCAGAGGTGTGTGCTTGTTTCACGGATCAAATCCAAGTGGAATTATAATTTCCACTTAAAATTATAATTTTTGTGAATTTTTGAATTGGTCTGCCTTGAAATAACAAAATTGCCCATAGAGTGAAGTCATAAATGCCTATTAACAACCTATAACTACCTTTCCATGTATCTATTAGCACTTAATTATTCACCAATAAAGCATTGACGCATTATCCCTTATTGGCATTAATGCATTGATTTTGTCATAAAAGTGAATAGATTGGAATAAGTTTGGTGGCAGAATTGGGGTCCAAAGTAGGGGGGTGGAAATAGGAAGTTGGTAGAAATGGGCTTGTCTATAGGGGGAAGATAATTGCGGAAACAAGAGTTGTTTGCATCTTTTAGGTACACATTCTACCTTAACTCAATTGCCACCTTGAACATTGGAGACCATGCCTATGCACCCAAAGATATGAGCACATTGTCCCTACCACCTCGGATTCAAAAAATTCAGAACCGTTGATGTGCTTAAAAATTTTAGTCTCCCTATCCATTTCATTAATTTGAATTGTATAAAAAATTACTTTGATTGAATTCCTACTGTCAATCTTGAATATGGTACTTATGGAATATGGCATATGGTATATATACATGAATATGGAAGATATAAATATATATAATATATAATATGCAAATATATATGCATACATAATATATGGTATATATACATGGGGATTGACATGAGATAGGCTACCAATATCCCATATTGATTGTAGTGATAGCAACTTCCCAAAACCATAAGTAGGGCGGGTACAAAATGAATTTCACAAGTACAATGTGATTGCCAATTAACTAATTTGTAGATTGTGGCAATTTGACACTATGCATGTGTACTCAAAAGATGTACACATTGCGTTGTTAAAACATTGAAGACTACCAAAACAACTTAGTAGAATGAGTTAAATTTATGAGATATAAGGAGTCTAGACAAAATCTAAATATTCTCTCAATATGCTCTATGATTTCCTTGGAATGAGCAAAAATAAGGTAGCCCATGGTATTTCCCACATAAGACTATTTTTGCCATTGTTGCCAACAAATCATCTTAAGTTTGATATTTTTTCTAGATATAACCTTTCTTGTGAATAGGGCCAATCAGTTTGAGGCATTTGTGGCAAAAATCAAAGTCCAAGTGGAGGTAGATAATTGTTACTAAATTAAAGTAAGTGAGTTCTTAACCCCCCTACTGATTTGGGGACTTTAGTTAGTGATAACTATAGGCTTTCAAGTAGATCACTTTAAAAATTTGTCATACTTTATTTGAAACTTATGATTCAAGCCCAACCACAAGTAGCCTTGGGTGATAGAAGTCCCCTTTTTTATGTCAGCTTGGATATTGCCCCAAATGGAGGCAAAATAGATGATGGAGGATACAAAGACTCCGTTGATAATGATGCCTCTGCCAATAGAATTGACTTTTGTGGTGCACCAGTAATGAAGGTTATCGGGAATCTTGATATGAAGAAAAGTGAAGTAGACTTTTTTATAAACCAATCCCCCAAAATGCAATTAAATGTAGGACGCTAAGCACGTCCTACAAAGTGGGCCATGTAAGATGAATGTAGGGTAATTGTAGAAAAAAACTCCTATTTCTGGCCTTATTAAATCTATGTTCTTTACCTCACCTAGCTAATTGAAGGCCTCTAATTCCAAATATGAATTCAAAAAATTTCAAATTTTATCATGTACATGTAAAAAAAATAAAAATTCCTACATTTTTCCAAGGGATATATTCACCTTGTATGATGGATTTAGCATCATGCCAATTAAATCATTCTCATACTTAATAATTGTGATTGTCAAATTGTTGATTTTCTAACTTTGGATTTTATGACTAGCCTATGTGACCATTCAGTGGTCTACAAAGTTTTCATTCTGAAAATTCATAGTAAGATTAATTACATGCCTTATTCTCAATCTTTTCTTTGTAAAATTTAATGTTTCTTAATTGTTGATACTACAAAAAAATAAAATTGTAAAGGTGGCTCAAACTATGTTAAAATATTTATTTTGACGTTTTTAGATGTTTTCACATTATGTAATGCTCAAGAGCTAGGACAATTCTTGAGAGTCAAGTCTCATAATTCATCACAAATGTCTCCGTCTATACTTTTTGCAAATCCAAGGGTATAGAAGAAGGGATGCATTGTGAGCTATAATGCTTTTTGAACTATCCAATGGAATGGTGCAAATTTGCCTTGAAAATTGGACTTGAGTCACTTGACATTATCAATGATGTCCACATTACTAGACCTGTAATTGAATAGGATTCAACAATGGAGGTTGCATCTCATAATGTGAAAGTATAGTCCTCTTGTGGAATTAAGAGCTCTTGTGTCTTGTCATGTTATTTCTCAGTAATACTCTACATTGCCTGGTCTATGCAAATTAGGTATTTTTCGTGAATAATGTAATTAAGATATATTTAGCTTGCTTGTTTCTATTTGCTGCATTTTTTTGTGTTTTTTTTCCATTTTCTATGAAGTGCCAAAGTGGCAGTATAAAACATCAGGAAAGTATCCTTCCATTGAAACAATATTGTTTCAATGGTTTCGTAGTCCAATATTGAAAGCATACTATTATTGTACAAAAATTATACTATAACAATATAATTTCAATGGGAATGAATTGTTCACACCGAAACTACATTGTTACAATATTGCTTTTGTATGCAAGTAATATACTTTCAATATTGGAGTGTAAAACCATTGAAACAGTACTGCAACAATACTAAGAGAGTAGGGGGGTGGGTAGTTCCCGATGAATGTTATAGTGGTGCTCCAAATTTTAACATTCATCTACATATTGGATATAAAATATTACATTAGCATATATTACATATCCACAATTTTATTTTCATCCACAATCTAGCAATTTTATCTAAGATTTCTTTTCAACTTAAGGTTTTTTTATTAAAAAATTTATGCTTTTTTGTCATTTTTTAGCCAAATTATTTTTTTCTGATGCAATCTCGCACTATAAAGCCAAAAAAAAAGTTGTGATTTTGCTGAAGATAAAGAGTCTTAACAATTGTTGAATTTGAGAGCCTGGCAACTATGGAATGTTTTTCTTCTAGCCATTAATTGTAGAAACATTTTGACTGGCCTCTCAATATGACTCTACTTGGGAGTTCAACATCCATCACCAATCCTTGGGACCTTGGTGCATCAGACAACCAATTTCTTCATTTCTATTAGTTTTGTGAAATGAAGCACATGATCACTTAAAATGCATCAATAGGGATAGTCACAACCCCTCCAAGAATCATCCGCTTCTTGAAAATTGGACACCTGACTTTTTGTAATTGGTTTCCTATTGTTTTCAAATCGCTCAACCTCTAAGGTTTTGTAAGTGCCATTCTTTTGCTCTGGAAGCAAAGAAATGAATTGCAAAATGGTTTTCTCCAAGAATCTTTTTGCTTTGGAGTTTCACCCCTTGGCTGCTATACTTTCACCCTTGCACCAATTTGACAATCCTTTTGGTTGCCGACTTCACTGTCATTGGTTCCGTGAACTATACAAAACTACCTCAACCAAACCCATTCTTTGAGATTTGGCAGTGCATGCTCCACACACCAAAATGAGGTGTTACAATTACAACTTACAACCCCTCCACATACAACGGCTCTCTACTGGCTCTAGTCTTTCCTCACCAACATCTCAATTTTCAAGAAAATTTGTTCTCAAAGGGGTTGTGACTACCCTCAATGAGAAAAGAAGACAATCAAAGAGGCAAGTTGCAATGTAAAAGCTCAATTGATTGAAAATTTAAAAATAGATTGACAATCAAAATTTCATAGTATTAAACCCCTAAATGTTCAAAGTTTTGGAATGGATTTTAAACCCAAGAATGTTGGATTGGTCATTGTGGATATCATCTTTTTGAATACTATGTGAGTTATTTGTTTAAAAAACAACAAGAACACTCATTGGAAGGTAAACTATTATATAGTATGAGACCTCCCTTTTTTACACAAAATTCCAAGGATGAATATTTGTACTTCTATCTTACATAAATATAGAAGGGTTCTTGGTCATCCATTGGACAATTTTAGACCACCTTGCCGTAACAAGATTAAAGGTTTGGGGCAGGTTTCTACAAAGTAAAATTTTTTATGTAAGTTTTTGAAACTTCTAATCAAGGTAAAGAAATGTATTAGCTTTTTGGAAATCTAAATTTTATTTCAATTGTTGATTGGGAGGAAAATTATGTCCTTCTAAGCTCAAAATGCTTGATGGAGGGCAACAAAAAAATGACAAATAAAACTTCAAAATTATATATTTTTTTAAAATTCACTCATATATTGTGTATATATGTATATTTATATCTACAAGGAAAGATTTGATTTTTTCTATTTTGATTAGTGATGTAAAAGTTATAAAACCAAAATCCAATTTCTTTGGCAATTAGGGCATCTTTCCTTTAATACGATTTATAGGATTGTTTCTAAACTCAATTTTTATAAATTCTTAGAACAAAAACTCCCATTATGTGCAGATACAACAATATTACTATTAGAATTGACATGTTTCAATTCCATTTTCGATCTACTAATGATTTCATTTACTCTTCTGTCTTCTACCTATTTCTATTTAATATTATTCTTATGAATAAAAATAAATTTTTAAAATAAATTTTTAACTCAATTTCTTGGAATGATGATTTAAACCTATAAACTCTGTAGCAAAAAAAATTGAAATGAAAGGGATTCAAAGTTTAAATCACTAGTAAAAAAAAGGTGCAAAAACTCTTGTCATTTCACTTTGAACCCTAACATCTTATAATCTATGTACATGACTAAAATGTTTGAAATTTTTTCATCCATTTTCATGCAAATCTCATGCAAGATTTTAATTGTTGGACATGCAAAACAAAAAAGTTGACAAAAAAGCATAAATTTTTTAATAAAAAAACCTTAAGTTGAAAAGAAATCTTGGATAAAATTGCTAGATTGTGGATGAAAATAAAATTGTGGATATGTAATATATGCTAATGTAATATTTTATATCCAATATGTAGATGAATGTTAAAATTTGGAGCACCACTATAACATTCATCGGGAACTACCCACCCCCCTACTCTCTTAGTATTGTTGCAGTACTGTTTCAATGGTTTTACACTCCAATATTGAAAGTGTATTACTTGCATACAAAAGCAGTACTATAACAATGTAGTTTCGGTGTAAACAGTTCATTTCCATTGAAATTATATTGTTATAGTATAATTTTTTGGACATCAAACATAACATTAGGATGCTAGTTTTGATGTCAAAACTAGCATCCTAATGTTATGTTTGATGTCCAAAAAATTTGACGTCCAGTTTTTGGATGTCAGAAAAAATACGGGTTTCTCCTAGTGTTGTCTAAGCTACCTTCAAAGTTGAAGGCACCATAACTTTTCATCCAAGCACCCAATTGAAAAAAATATTATCTTTCTACTAAGGGGAGATATATTCACATCTTGTGTCAAAATTTCATAGACATTTAGCCAAAATTGACTTTGTAAGAACCTACCCAAATTTTCAATTGTTTGTTCAATGGACAATTGTCCTTTAGGAATTATTGATCACATAAACTTATACAAAATGTCAAGAAAATAGTGCGTAAAAACCTAATGAACCTATAGTAGGGTAGGAGATCCTAAAACAAATCTAATCTTAAAAACATCCTCTAATGCAATGGTGAATTTTTCCAATTCAATATCAATGTACCAACACTGAACATTCTAGGAAGTGGATGGTGTTAGTGACTACTGCATTTCAACTTTGAAAATTCATAACTAATTCTACAAAAAGTCCAAAAACATGAAATGACTTGCAATTGATGCCATATCCATTTTTCTTTCTACTAAAAGTTATTGAAAAATATTTCAGAAAATTTGTCTTCCCCCAAATGCAATCAACTTCTCAAATTGCATGTTTCTTGTAAAGTAGCATGCTCTAAAAGAGACCATTTACGGGTTGTTCCGCCTTTTTCATAGGCTTTTGTAGACCGTAATTTTTTTTTCTTATTTTTCAGAGAAAGATAAATGGATGTGACATCTAATATAAGTGGTTTCATAATTTTCCAAGAAATATTGAATTAGTTATGATTTTTCAAAGTTTTTGGTCCTAGGCACCTATTTATGACAATAGTGGTGGCAAAATCATCACACACACGGCCTATAAAGGGAGATGGGGAAACCAAGAATAAGCATGAGCATTGCAATAAGTAACAAGCAAGGGTCCTCAAAGCAACCATACTTGTATCCAATCAATTTTCAGATTTTGCATTCTCCAAATAAAGTAATTGGCTTGTCATTTTCTTATTTAAAATACATAAATGTCCACCTATCACTATATTTAAAAATGAATCCAACGACATGCTTTAATCATTTGCGTTTAAACCTAAAAGCGATCTTTGAACACTTTAAGTTGCTCCCACTTTATCTTCCGCCCATTAAAAGCCTATCACATATTCAATTTTAGGATCACTTTAGGTTCATTTTACACCTAATTATAGGGCCCATTTGAAGAGGGATGGGCGCTTTTAAAGCATACCACTCTACCTCCTCCCTTCATTGGTTCGACAAGGACCTCCATCTCACCATGGATCTCAGTTCCGAAAGTGCCAAGTGGAGCTTCCCGTGGAGTGCATTCTACGTCAGAAGACCCACCATCATGCCTTCAATGGTTCCCCTGCCTCTGCTGCCCAGCACGCCATGACCACATTTGTCCTCCCCTTTCCTCCATCGCGGTGCGATCCCAATCTCGTCGTCCCCACACTCCACCCTCGGCGCTATCATGAATCCCAACACTCTCGCCTTTGGTTGCAAATTCACCAATCCTTGAGACTCACACACGCCATGGCGCTCACCTCGTTCGCAGCTCCTCATCGCCACAATCCTTTCCTTCTTTCATCAGGAACGAATGGTGCTCGGCTCTTCTCTCTCGTGGGCGGATGGCCCACGCGGGTGACGCTCGCAGGTGCAAGAATTTCCCAATTGGTGACGAAATCCCAGTTGGGTAAGTCCGACATTGCGAGTCCGAAGTTGCTGCGGGGGGTTGTCGCGAGGAGCTGGGCTGAGACGAGGAGCTTGGTGGTGAGTGATGGTCGAGATTCTTCCCAGCTGGAAGAGGGAGAGGAAGAGGATGGCGGTGAGGAGCGTCGTAGCCGCGAGGAAGCGAATTTGGGGCGAATTTGGAGGACGTGGGGAGCGAAATTGTCGTCCGCGGTGGTAGCAGCTGCGGTGGTGGTGACGTTGCTGGTGAGTGAGCCGCTGGACGCCACCGCAGGTCCCGCCGTTCTGGCGCCGCGGAAGCTGCGAGGCGACGAATTGGCCACGGTGCAACTGTTTCAGGCGAACACGCCGTCGGTGGTCTATATCACGAATCTCGCGATCCGGTAGGCGTGCATTTGAATCCTCGCATTCTGAATTCTCTCATTTGGAATTCTCGCATCCTTTCATTTCGTATCGATTAGTTTAATATCGGGAGAGTTCGTACTTCAATTCTGATGCCAAGCCAAAGCGCATTCCCATGAACTTCTAGGTGTTGGAATCGTCGTGTGAATTGACAGCGGTGTGCATAGTTACTATTATAAGAATGTCTAGATTTTATGCGTTTTTATTAGCAAATCAACGAGGATTCCAAGTTTCCAACACTCTCATTATTCATTATTTGGTGATTTTGGTCATCGTATTCAAAAGTTTTGGGGGTTTGAAATTTTATTGGAAGATGACCTAATCTTTAACTTGAGTTTTAATATTGAAGTACCGGCAGTAGACATTCTCAAAATCAAAACGTACTCACTGTGCAAGGTTTTGGGGTGTTGACATTAAAGTAGGGTTGCAGTTAGGTATCTCTTCGTCATTCTTTTTCTAATGAGTACATGAGCTCCAGACCTCTGGGTTTGGCGTATACAGGCAATCATTATGTATCTCGTCTTTTAGAATTCCGCTGTAATTGAGTTTAGGGTTCCAGGACGCGCCCCCTGAAATGCACACTTTTGGTACATTTTCCCCATTTGAACATTATTACAGGCTGGGTGCCTCCTGAGCAGCCCTCAGCCCAATTGGATACTTGCAAATGGGTGCACTCACAGGTCTCGCCCTCATCAGTAAGTTCCATCAAAACGAATCAAGAGTGACAAGATGGGTAGTTCCTAACGTTCATTTTTATTTTTTGTAAAGTATTTCGGGACATCACCCAAAACTATTTGCTACTGTACAGTGGTGTTGAATTGAGAAGCGTGTGAGGTGGTGGGTGCAGGAGAGACGCCTTCACTTTGGATGTGATGTCGGTGCCGCAAGGCTCAGGATCTGGGTTCATCTGGGATAAGAAAGGCCATGTGGTAACAAACTACCATGTCATCCGAGGCGCTTCGGACCTACGGTACAATCACAAAACCTTTATACTTAGTAAGTTAGTAGTGGTTGTCAAACCTTGATAGCAGAATAATCATTTGTCAGCGAAGAATCACCAATCTGGTTTCGAATACGTATCCATTCAGTCAAGAGTCAAGATTATTCTGGGAGGTTTCACATTGTGGATCTTACAAATATCTTTAAAATTGTAGTAGAGCAAATATGGAGTTTGGTTGGACACTTTAATCAGCTCATGAATTATCTTGTGTATGAGGCATGTTATAGAGATACTCAAGATTATTATGTTTTCTGATCGCAACCTTGCTTTTTCCTAATAGTGTAGTGTAGGAAGATATAATTGAGGTTTGAAATTCATTAATGTCGAGTAGAAATAGCATTGTTTTTTTCCGACTAGAATAGTAATGTTTGTTTCATTTCCTTCTTGAGGTGTGAATGCAAATATATGCTTGAAAAGAAAGCGCGTGTTGTAACAGAGTGACTCTAGGTGACCAGTCTGTTTATGAGGCGGACATAGTTGGCTTCGACGAGGATAAGGACGTGGCAGTCCTCCATGTTGATGCCCCATCAGAGAATCTGCGGCCACTACCTGTGGGCATGTCTTATGACCTTCTCGTGGGTCAGAAAGTCTTTGCTATTGGCAATCCGGTACTAAAATTCTTCCTTGGTTCCGTTTGTGCTTTCTTGTAATAGTTCTGGTTTACTCCTAAAGGACCTAAAGGTCTCATTTTCTTTTTACCAACTTGTGAAATGTTCTTCACTGTTATGGTGATACGAAATTTGACCCCATTTGACGTGCACTTCTCGCTGTATAATCAATCAAATTGGTCATTTCGTAACCATGAAATCTCAAACGTTTGGTTGGAGTTCTGCAACTGTCTTGGCTACAGTCTCATGAATTCATTGTTTTTTCAACTTTGGGTGCAGTTCGGACTGGACCACACACTGACCACGGGAGTGATAAGGTATGTTCACAAAAGGGGAGGAGGCTTTGCATTAACAGTTTAAGCTGTGTTTACAGTGAAAGTGAATGTGAGGAAGTTTGAGTAGAACTTCACTCAGAAAGCGAGCTTGTTCTAGAGGGACAGACGACCTCTCAGCTTGGTATTCGTGGTATCTACACTGCAAGTCGGGGACCACAAATTTGATGCTTTGTTTGGGTGATGGTGGGCACAGTGGGTTACGGAGAGAAATCAGCTCGGCATCCACGGGGCGACCGATTCAGGACGTCATCCAGACTGATGCAGCAATCAACCCGGGGAACAGTGGAGGCCCTTTGCTAGACAGCTCGGGCAACCTCATTGGAATCAACACGGCCATATACTCTCCATCTGGCGCATCATCGGGTGTGGGATTCTCAATACCTGTGGACACGGTACGTACTGGACAATCAGATTTGGTCCCATTTTACTGCACCCTCTCTGGACCATCACGACATGCCCTTGAATTACTTAGTACTTCAAAATCCTCATCAGTAGAAACCTCTACAGATTTGGTCCCTGATTTCCAATCAATCCACAAGTAATTAACCAATTATGTATCGGGAAATCATACTCTTACCTAGATTCAAAGTCCGTGCTTTCATGGTCTATTTGGTCATGTAGTACATCAGTCATCATTTCAAAACCAAAGGTATTCGAGGGTTGTGTAGTAGTGAATACAGGAACTAAGAAGAGTCTTGGGAGTTAAAGGGCTAATTTTAATGCTAAGAATAGGTCAAGATTTGTTCCAACTGAACTGACTGGGTTAGAGTACTGCGGACTGACTGAAGAATTGGAATGGTTAGGTGAGTGGCATCGTGGAGCAAATCATCAAGTATGGCAAAGTGACTCGTCCGGTGCTGGGAATCTCATTTGCACCGGAGCAATCAGTCGAGCAGTTGGGCGTCAGCGGCGTGCTTGTACTGGATGCCCCTCCCAATGGCCCCGCAGGAAAAGCCGTAAGCTCTCTTCAAGTTGTCACCTTCCTTCACTCCAGTTTGATGCTGCAGTTCCCACTGTCAAACTTTGCACTCTTCTTGCAACCCTTTGTGGTGGTGACATTCCCCACGTGTAGGTGAGGTAGAGAGGGCAATTGCTCGTATACAGGACTAGTAGAGTACAACCGTTTGTAACATTTGCAACAGAAGAAAAGTTTTGCTAGAACTGAGTTACTATTTCTTCCAAAACTTGGATGAAAATGTGACCATCTGTTTGGATTTGAACGTGGCGGATGACAGCTTGACACACAACTTGCATTTGATATAACAGATGGAGCTATCATCGATAAATTGCCATCTGTAACCATGAATGAAATGCTTTGTGGCCTATTGATTATAGTATTTGATATCTTAACGAAGGACTTGTATTGTGAAAATAGGGACTAAAGGCAACCACTCGAGACACTTATGGGCGTTTGGTTCTTGGAGACGTCATCACCTCCATGAATGGGAAGAAGATTTCCAATGGCAGCGACCTTTACAAGATTCTGGACCGTTGTAAAGTGGGGGACACGGTACACTACTTTCCACATGCTTCGAGTTCTTCTCTCAACCAACATTTTCCTTTCGCATACTTGTATGTCTTTGTGCGTGGGTTCTTGTTCAACCATGCATTGTGTCTTGGTTGTACCTCTCGTGAGCCGGACTATGAAAAGGTTTATTGAGAAATATCTGGCACGTAATATAATACTATTTAGCAAGAGAGAAGTCTCCGTTTAATAGATTGAATGAGGAAGCAAAGCATTCTGTTGTTCTCAAAGGTGAATCTAAGACGTTACGACAACATCAACCATCATAGAGAATACAAGACAAGTTTCTACAATGCAACTGATGTGCTTTATTAGTTCTTTGTTTTTCCATGCTAGTGAATAAAATATATCTCTCAGTTCTTTTCTTTGTCAGCCCCGAAGTCACCCTCCTCGCTGGATTGCTGAATAACAGTATGCTGCATGCTGTTCACGAAGTAGAATCCAATATTTATCACAAGTTCACTCTGAGAAATGGGATTCACGCAAGTAAACCCACTCCCAATGGAAAATTTGGCGGAGTTTTTTACAATTCAGTTTTTTGTTTTTTGTTGAGCGTGTTTTGGGGGGTCTCCTGTTGCGTGCCAGGTGCAATTGGAGGTGCTCCGTGGGGATCAGAAAGTGGGTGTAGATGTGACCTTGGAACCTCGGGATGGATAAGTTCGCTGTTTCCCAGTCTGTCAAGGATGCGGCATCATCTCGGATTTTATACATGAGGGAGCGCTGCATCATCCGAAGTGATCCGGCTTGAGCATTCATGTGTAGATTGGTCCTTCTGCTCGATGAGCAGATCGACAAGTAGTATTGGTATTGGATAGGAGCTTGTCACACTATTTCAGATTTGTAAAATAGGTCGATACTATTGCAATGTCAAGACTTTTCAATGTCTTACAGTTACACTACGTATTTGTTGTTGGGTTTCAACCTTAGTGAAAAGAGGGGAGTCAGAAATCTGAAAGGACGAACCCTATCACCAAGGTACTTTGCCCAAAATTATTGAACCAATAGGTACATTCTTCATTTCTGCAATGGGTGAACCAAAAAGTCATCCACTTTGTCCAAAAGGATCTGATTTTTGAATCCAGATGCATTCTGCATTTCTGCAATGGTGATCTAGAAAGTCATCCATCAGCCACCTTTTGGCCTCAGTGCCTTTACACTAAAAGGACAGGCCTATGACTGGAGTTTTAACTTCAAAATCCTTACATTCTATATGTTCCTATGTTGTGGCTATTTATTCTTGGATTTTTTATTTTTATTTTTTTTAACCCCTAAACGTCACAAGCCAAACACTAGAAGTGAGGAGCTTTTCTGCACTTGATAAGGAAAAATAGAATAATTTGAAATTGCTTTCAAGAGATTATAATATTTGATGACCAGTTGTTTAAAAAAAATTGCGCTTTTCAACATCCAAAAAACATCCGCTGTGACATTCATGGGTTAGATATGAAATCACATGTCATCTATAAGTCATCAAATTTTTATATTGTTTTGCAGAAATTTGAAATTATTGTGATTTTCTTGAGGAGAAATTAGAGGAAATTCATATCAATTACCAAATTGACTCAAAAATATGAATTTTTTTCTATGGAAGTATATGATGGAGTAAAAAAATATTTTGTGTCTTTCTATAATTAGAAAATTAGTAGATTGTAGTTATAGTTATTCTAGTTCAAATTGCAATAGAATATCTAATTTTGGGATTCTTTTGAAATTTTCAAGTTGAAGTAGAAACTACACTTTATTAGCTTCATTTTTATTACTCAGGTTCAAATTCTAAGAAGATCACTTTTATGACCCAAATTCACATCAAGAGCAAAGAGCTTGAAGTTGTCAAAATACACTACATGGTAATTCATGGATTAAGTGTCTTCTTATGTAGAAACACTAGAAGAAAGCTGTGTGTTTTTTGACGCATTATTTTGGATGTCCACTTTTTTTATGTTACAACTGATGTTAAAACTAACATTTGAATGCTATTTTGATGTCAAAACTAGCATCTTAATGTTATGTTTGATGTCTAAAAAAAGTGGACGTCTAAAAAAATGTGTCAAGAAAAACACAAGTTTCTTCTAGTGAAAAGTCAACAATACCACAAAGAGAGGATTTCCAACACCAACTTCTTGCAAAAGTGTTCAACTAAAGAAATTGGAAGAAAAATCAGGGGTTTTCATCTCCTTAAAGTACTAAATGTCACCCCAAGACCATTTTTGGCCTCCTAGGCGTTACATGGAAAGGGCGAGACCTATCACTAAGGTACCTGGTAAAAAATGATTTGATTTTTGGACCAATAGGTGCATTCTTCATTTTCATTGTAATCTTAAATGTCATCCACTAGCCACTTGGGGATCTCAACGTCTTCTAGAGTTAATCTTGCAATGCCATCTAGGATGTACTGTGGTCATAATTTTGGAAAAATTGGTTTCTAAAATAAAGATTGTATAAAAAGGAAATATTTATATTTTAATCAATGTCTATTAAATTGCCAAACCTTATTTTTTTTAAATAAGTAGTATTCAATAGAGATGTGTCGATCATGTCTTTCACTAATATGATGAATTTGTATATAGAAAAACTAGATGAAAAATTGCATTTCCTTGTGTAATGAAGGTAGATTTTATTTAAAATCCAAACATTGAAAAGTTAGAGACAAACAATTGGAATATGTGGGAAAATTTCCAAAAACTTTGACTTCATAGATTGCAAGATAATAGGGCTTGAAGTTAGAAGAAAATATTTTTTCTTGAAACCACCCCATCATAGCTAATGAAGTTTGATTCCTCTAAGAATGCGATTTGAGAACTAAAATTTGTTTTTTTTTGGACAATTGTATGCTATATTTTATTAGATACATACATGCCAAATTTCAAAAGTTGATGAAGGTTCTAGCAAAAGATGCCTCCAAAGATGCCCCAATTGTCAAAGTTGCCCCAATTGCTAGAGTTGCCTTAATTCTTTTGGGCATCATAACTTTTGATTTAGACATCCAATCAGAAAAAAAAATTGTATTTCCAGTGAGGGGATACTATTCACACGTTATGTTAATATATTGTGAACATCTTACCAAAATTGACTTTGTAGGACCCTACTTGAGTTTTCAAGTGTTGGCTGAACAGACATGTGGTCCTCTAGGGGTTAAAAAATTAAATGGTGTGTTCTTGAATCCCTAAATGCTCAATGCCATCAATGTCCATAAAAATCACTCAATACCATTTTTAGTGCAAAGAACACAAACTTTTAAAAACTATTTTTTTGCACATCTAACCGTAAGGTCTTGCAATAGACTAATATGCAAATTTATGGAAGAAATTTTAGAAGCTTTGACCATGCAAGGTATTTGAGCGCAAAGTGAAAAAAATATAGTTTTTAGACATTTGGGCAAATTGATTTTTAAGACTTTGAATCTTCTTAACTTAACATTTTTGCATTTCAGATTTTCATTTAAAATTTTTTATTACAAAGAACTCTATTGAAAGTCTATGAAAAAAAATTCAAAATAAATAAATCTAGTATGTTATTTTTTATATATGAATATTTAATTATAATTTGAAGTTGAGTGTTTATAACTAATTTTCTAAATATACAATGACATTGCATTGTGAATTATACCATAATATTTTAGACTGCAATGTACTCCTATGCTAAAGTTTTCAGATTTTAAAAACTAATTCTCTAATCAATATGAATATTTCATTTTTCTTCTCAAATTCACAAAAACTTCAAACCTGCAGAAGAATCTTAAAATTTACAACTTAAGTTATAGAAAAGAGGCTTTTAACTCTAAAAATAAAATTATGAAAATTTCACTCATATGTATTATAGAAATAAAATATACTCAATGAAAGTTTTAGATGTTTGACTACAAAGTCATAGGCCCTTATTTTTTCAAGGTTAATCTTTAAAGGACAAATGTGTCCAAAGGACTTTAGTTTTAGGGTCAAACTTGAATTTCACATAGTTCTGATTTTAAATATCTTGGAGGTTCACTAAGACAATGTAGTTCCAATAATGGCTATTTTTTATTCTTTGCTGTTTTTTCCAAAATTTCTAAAATTGTAATTTTTGTAACACTTTGAAGGTAGCATCTTGAAAGCTAAAAATACACCACTTTTGAACTTATCTATCAAATTTTTCTTGCTGTGAGCTCAAGTAATACACCAATTATATCATAATGATTATCTCTATCATTTACAATTCTATTAAAAAATTTATATTATTTTAAGCATTTTTGTCACTGTAATGATTTTTATAAAAAGATTACTTCATAAAATAATGTAAATTTATTTTAATGTTTTTGGTTATGAAAAAATAAAGTGAATTTTTTTTAATTTATTAGTACATGAGAAAATATCAAATTTTAGAAAAAAAATATATTAATATAAAAAACAAATGATGTTTGACCAAATAAGATATAAAATGTCTTGAACTCATCTTGAATGTAAAATATGTCAACTTTAATGCAAGCTACAAGAAGAAAACATGCACTGAGGGAGGTAATTCATTCTTGATCACCCTCCCATTCCGGCAAATAATGTAAATTATTTTCTTCTGAGTAGGAAGTAATTAGCAATGACAAATTATGGCATAGTTCCCAGTGCAATTGTAGTGCATTATAATTGGCTATAAGACTCAATATTGCTGCTAGCTTTTATTGGATTTTGCAACCAATCCTTGGTCGGAAATAGAAAGGTCTATATAATTAGTATGGATCAAACAAAATCTTTAGCTAAAATTTCATAGTAATTATGTTTTGAGAAATAAATTTTTTTTAAATTACATAAACCTTCTAAATTCTATTTCTACATATGGGAAAATTTTGCCACCAACCCCCCCCCCCCGACTTCTAGACATGTATATTTGCTTAAGAAGGTTAAAAATGGATTGCTTCCTTTATACTCTTCATTCTATTTAGTATTGTCTCTCAAATAAGGTAGAAGCACCTAAATGTGACACTTATTCAAGATTTGGACATCTTGAGGATACAAACATAATGAAATGATGTGAACTTGTTAAGAAATGGTTTTAGAAATCAACAAAATTAGTTTTATATTTTTCCAAGCTTGTATGAATATAATACAAATTTGTGAAAACAAGTGTAGATGCACCTATTGTGGACAATAGACTTCCCCCAAAGTGGATACAAAAACACCCAAAAGCAACAAACCCTAAACTTATATCAAGGTTGTTTTATTGGCCAACACAAAACCCATCACTATGACAAGTTTATGTATCCCCACATGTCTTATTTGCATCCACCTATTCCTACCTTTGCACTCACTTGCCCATGCCTTTAGGTTGTTTTTTAGATGTCAATAAACAACTAGTGTTACATTTAGGTACTGCTACCTTAGCATTACTCATACAAACATGGGTCCACACTAAATAGAGCTTTTTTCATCGTAGTATCGTAGATTGTACTTTGCCTGATACATTGCAAACACCTTAAATGGCAGAGACCACACTATACAAGCAATTGTAATGCTATTCAATATACAAAGAAAACCCAACCACTGAGTAGTGTGGATTTCTTCAATCTGAAGAGTGTAGCTCTCCAAGTGTCATGCATGTTCATGCATGTTCTCCCAAAAGAAACGTCAGTCCTTTACAGGGTTGCCCATCAAAGTCGGAAAGGGTGGTAGGAATGTAAAGAAAAAAAGTAAGCCCACGTACATTGTACAACGGGTGGATTAACCTCTGAACTAGAAATCGTAATCTGGATGATCATGTCTACTCTAATTGCCTAAATGATACTTTGCCCAATACTCTGTAAACACACTTTAAAATCATCTTACACAGAAAACGACAATGACTTCAAGAGGAGCGGAGTCAACACATTCATCAGCGGAAGGCTAAATATGCTAGCCTCCGATAAAATTCTTCAAAAAATGACAGTCTTGATAGTCTTTGAGAGCGTATTATAACAGCAATGATAGCGTGAAGAATTCTTTTAGATTTGAAGAATGATAGACAATAGAATTCTAGACCTACTTGAATACATTAAAGACGGTAATGAGCTTCATCCACATCAGCTTGAGAGTGGAATAATAACAGTAGCATTAACCAGAAGAAATAATCAATGGGTTCACCTTCACTAATTCAAAGACCCTTTTTGTACAAGACCAAATAAAAACAATACCCAGCATCTCAAGAGCGCAGGGTAACCTGGACTGACGTACTCTGTACATAGGCAATCAACCTTTGTTCCCCTTCCCTAAAATGCGTAAAGCACCACCTACTTGACATTGACACCCAAGCTAATGTACATGAAGCAACTGATTACAGAAGCACACAATTAGAGGGACTGATTACATGAAGCACCAGAAACACACAATTAGAGGGACTGATTACAGAAGCCGTGGTGGCCGCCTTTCCAATTTTGAGCAGTAGAAATCGAATGGACAAACCACAGGTCGCTTTAGGAGAGATCACTCATGAGGAATGTTCGAATACGCTGCAACAATTCCGCTTTCACGTTATCGGGCACCATGGCTGCAACAGTCCGTGACACATAAGCCAACGGCGGTGTAGCCTTTTCAAACAGCTAGAAAGTCTTCTCACTGATATCTCAACTTGCATCACTCGCCTCTGAATATATATAATCAAGTTCTAAGACTGGGACCACACATGACCTTGACGGAAATACAGGACATCCACCAAATAGCAGAAATACCAACCATAAGAATGTAGGTGAACGCACCTCGCCCCTTTGGGGTTATGGTACGAACAAGGTCATCTACCGTGATATTAGCACGACCTTTCTTTCTCGTAAAAGCCCTGCCAACCATTCCGCTCGAACATGTTCCAAGGCGAAAATAAGCTTCCAGAACAGACACTGAAATCCAAGAATTGGACACGACATGCAGCAACCTTCTTTAAAGGCTCCAAAACGTACATACATATGAGACTATCCAAACACTAAGAATCTCCAAAATGTGAACAACGAGGAATAGAGCATAATCAAAACATAATTCAAAGGCATCGAGCGTCGAAAAACCGGGAAGACAGGCAGACCTGCATTGAGCCTTAAGTTCATCTCGCCAGCCACATTCAATGAGTCGTTCCCGTAGCAACTCTTTCAATCTTTCCTTCTCCCCGCTTTCAATCAACTGCACCCGTTCAAACCAAATTACAAGTGAGAAGGCCGCCCCTTTTCCACTGAATCCCGTTTCTTTTCTTTTCTTTCCCCCAAGCAGACAACGAGTCGACGACTTCAGAGCGTAAGACCAATTCGAACCAACCAGTAGTGTAGGGAGGAGCTGTCCTCGTGTCTCAAGCAAACTGCAGATGGGCATAATCCCTCCCCCGCAACCTCCAACCACAAAGAGGGATACAAGTCATGGCGGAGGGGGGTAATCGACCTTCATGTTAATAATCTCCTGCAGAGTCGGCTCCTGGTCCCTGTCGTCATCGGCATCCGGCGTCGGTGGCCTATTAACAGACGCCCTCCTGAACCACCGCCAGGACCAGCGCCATCATCAAAACCACAACCAATCAGTGCCACCACTCCTCATTATATGCCACCCCAACAGCCACCCCCAAACACATCTCCATTCCCTCGCAAACCCTAGAAACACCCCAACCCACTCACATGGCTGGAAGAGACGCAAACGAACGACGCCGGTGATTCTAAACAACAGCAGCAGCGACAACAGCAGCAGCAGCAACCACACAGAGTCTCAGCTGGGAAACTGGGAAGAGGAGGAGCCACATTAAGCACGTTCTGTACTGTACAGTCGGAGTAATTGAGGCAAAGACAAAGGAGCGAGAGTGACGAGCACGGGAGTGATCATGCAGATGCGCATGCGACTCGTGGCTTTTGGAATAACGTAGTGGTGATGATGATGCAGAGAATCATGCATGGAACTTAGTGATCCTCTCTATCACAACGAAAGGCGCCTGGCTGGGGAAATGGGAGGGGAAGGGGTGTGTTGTGTGTTCGCAGGCCACCGAAGGCGCAGGCGCGGGCTATGGCGATGGACGGGCTCCAAACCCTAATTTCGTCTGCATCGTCATCATCCGACTCGTGGCGTAGTTCGGAAGTTACTAAGCTTACTCTCTCCGTAAAACTGGACGGTTCCTCTGCTCCTCCAATTATGACGATGACGAGCAATTGTTGAGCATCTCCACCCCAAAACCCGGCCTGCAAAGCGGAGATAGAATCTTGGCATTCACAAAGGAGAACTTTGGGGTATTATTAACTTTAGTGGAAAATTCACATGACATCGAATCCAGAAAATCTGGATTTGGACAACTGAGAACAAAAAATACACCTCAGTATCTTCATTGCAACATATAGGAAAATAGTGACCTCTTCAAAATGTAATGAAGTTTCGTTGGTAATCAAAGAACTATGCAAATTTGTTGAGGCACCCCCCAAAATTTAGCATTTATGAAGTGGCCACTAGTCTTCTTCACTTTACAATGGAAGTGGTTTGGGTTGTTTTAGTGTGGCTAGTGTTTTATACTATAGCAACAACACAAGGCATACTAATTGAAATTAAAATTGTCAACCATGTCAACTATCCACTGAAAAGATGCAAACACTCTGCCTTGGCTCGCCCCCTCTACCCTTGTCATAAATAATTAGCAATTGTTGATCTAGCGTTGATCTCGGCCCTCGTCTTGGCCGCTAATCGGAATATGAAATATAGGATACGGGATACGGATATAGAAAGTGGAATATAGATACAAATATATGATATTGGATATTGGATACATAAATATGGAAATATATATATATGATTTTAAATACAAATGGAAATCACATAATTCCATATCAATTGTAAGGGAGATTGTGTGGGAGAAAATACAAGTAAGAGGGGGTTTGAGGTGGGAAATTAATCTGAAACTTGGGCTAAGAAATTCAAGCTAAATACAAGTAAGGGGGTGGAGTAGGGGTGGGGTGGGTGGGGTGAGATGGAAAAATTCATCTAAAAATTCATCTCAAGGATTAATCAAATTGAATACCCATGAGTGACTATGCACTCATAACACATGTCAACTATATCCTATACGAATATGGATACATGGATACAAATATTTGGATATATAAATACAGATATATAAGTATGGATATATGAATACAAATATATAGTTACATAGATATGTATATACAAGTATACAAATATGAATATATTAGATACTAACATTAACATATCATTTGGAACTCTCAAATTCTAAATCATGAGATAAATGAATATTTGAGGCATGCTTGGAAAAATTGATTATTTAAGAAATATTTATGAGTAATCATAGTACATACTAGCTCTCTTTGCCTTGATTGGTCTCCTTCTTATCCTTTATAAAACATTAGATAGAAATTTATGTGCTCAAAAACACCACCATAATTGATTTTTTTTAAACTATTGGGATTTTTTTAAAATACATGGATAATATATATACAAATATACATACCCATATCTGTATCCATTTATCCAAATCCGCATATCCTCATGGATTCCAAATAAGTAAAAAGTCAATAAAAAAGACCTTCAAATTTTCAAGGCAGAGGGGTGCATTTTTTAGGGGGATGGTTTTCAAAATCCTAATTTTTCTATGTTAGTTTATGTGATTTTGTAATGTCCTTCTAAATACATTCAACTTCTAATTCCATCCAAATAAAATATTATTTTTATATTTTTGAAAGGCTAAAATAGAGATGCTCTTAAGTAAAGTATAAAAATTATTCAATTATCAAAATGGTTGAAAAATGCTCATGTGGATGAAAATTTGTTATAGAAAATGAAAAATTGTTTGATTGGTCAAAAAAAATTGCAAATGGATGAAAATAATAATGTTCTAGAAGAATATCATTATAGTCAAGAATCTTAGGTTGTCTTAAAGATATTTTATTTCATCAAAACAACTATATGATTGTTCAAAATGACCATAACATAGGGTAGTGGCAGACATTCCAAAGTGTAGATATTTTTTGATCAAATTATAAATTTCTACCTTCAAATTTTCATTCTTAATTCTATAAGATTTCAAGAAATATGGAAATTGGTGGATTAGATGATGTTTTAATATCTTGAAAGGGAGAAATATTAAAATTTTATTTTGTCAACAATATGAACTCCCTTTGAAAAAAAATTAACCGATAGATGTGTACATGCTACATTATTTATTCTATTTAGGATGTTGTTGTTTTAATTCAAAAGTTATTTAGTTACTCAAATTGAAACTTGTCTTTAAACACACTTTTCTAAAATAACACTAAATTCTTTTTCAATTATTACTTTTTGGTAGATTCAACTACATTAAGGTAGCCAACTCCTTTTCAACCAATCACACATTTTTGCTAGTTAGATTGTCATGTTTTCCATCAGCTATGGTTTAGGTGACTCATAGTTTTTACTCACAATTCAAAGCAAAGAATACCACAAATGTCAGTGAGGTGTACATTGAATGCATACAATGATCACAAGATATACATTGGAAGTCACAATTGAAGCATTGTTGATTATGTGATTAAACTATGGTTGAAAACATGGTGGCCTATATAACAAAAATAGATTGAACATAATCTTTACAAAAAAATTTGTAGTAATTTTATTTTTGAAAAAATAATTGGAAAAAATATGAAATCCTTCAAATATCCATTTCTCTAAACAAGGAAAATTTTCTCCTTATCATATCCATACTACAGATATGCTAAATTGCTTAAGTGATTGGAAAGGGGTTGGCTACCTTAGCTCTTAGTTATCTTTTTGAAATATGTCCTATTAGAATTTTATATTAGAAAATATAACTATTTATAAGATCTTAACAAGTAAATTTCAAGGAAATATTTGATCCTTTCTAGTAATGACTTTCTAACTTTCAAAAAAATTCTAATTTTTCTATACTCTACAATTAGCCAAAAGATAGAACCAAGCCATTTCCTCCCCCCCCCCCCCCTCTTCTTCCAAAAATTGACAGCCATTAGGTTTTTTTTTTATATCCCTACCCTCCTCTAATGTCGTTGATATTGAATACGGGATACAAGATATGGAATACAGATACTAGATATAAATATCCAATATCCAATATAAGATGCGGATATAGATATGGTATAGAAGATGGATACAAATACAAATATAGATGGGTTCATCCCATATTAATTGGGTTGGGCAAAGTCAATCTAAAATTACAAATAAGGGAGGTTGATTCAAATTTGGGCTGGGTGAGATGGGGGGTGGGGGTGGGAATTAAAAAATATATTTAAATTGTTTAAATATTTAAAATGTTTAAAATGTCAATGCATCTTTTGAGTACATTTCCTCACTATGCTATGTACTCAAAAGATACAATAACTGCATTAGAAAAACTCTAATTCTAAATTTTCTATACTCTACAACATGATGAAAAAAACTCTCATCTAGAAGAATAATTTGAGAATAAATGACTTTGAGATTTTTTTAACAATAAATATTTCGTATTTATTGCTGAAATTTTATTAAAAAATAGAATTATATACCTAAAATATATCAAATTGTTAATAATTCAAGAAACAAATCACTGAAAAATGACAAATTTGGACTTTTTCACTTTCAATGAGTTTTCAAGCTTAAATTTTACCATAGATTGAAAACACGCAAAGATTTTGTAGAAAAATTATGGAGTGATACAAACCAATAATGGACCAATACAATAACCGCTACTTCTTTTCAATTATTACTTGGTACCTCTAGTAATTCTTAAGCCACCTTCAAACTTGTTGAAGGCTTACCTTCAATAATTTCAAGTTTATCTTGTCAAGTAAATATAAAAATTGTTCTCCATTTTATAGTTGGTTGATTTTGTATTTGTCTACCTTTTTAGACTAATTCAAGGTCTTTAAATCCAAATATAATCCAAATTTGCCAAATTAAATCATTTGACTGTATATCATACATTCTTTCGTTTTTGCCAAAAGTATAAATTTTGAACAATCTTTGCCCATATAATAAATGCTAGGGCACAATATAGAGTTGGGGTTTGTTACCATAGCCACAACCATAGCTTTTTTGAGCAAAAGTTATTTCAAAAACAATTCCAAAAAAATTAATGCAAATATATAAAATGATATTCTCCCTTTTTAATGGAAGAAATTGCCAAACTACTCTAAAATTTGAAGACAACATCTCTTGTTTCAATCTCACACTATTGGATAAGTTAATGAATTTCCATCTTTAAGTTGCATCTTTTTTATTCTTTCATTCATGTCTATGGATGTAAATTATATAATATTGTAGCCTCATAATTCGAGTGGACATGACTTTTAGCATTGCTTTAGATAAATGTCCCTATACTTGTCAACATTTCTTCTATAATTGGAATGGGATTCTCTCAAATTTTCTTTTATTGACCTATATTCAGAAAAAATAAGCCCCCAATTAATGTGTACCAATGATTATGTTTGCTAGGCTTCAATGGATGAATGGTAAATCAAAATTCAAACCTGAAGCTTCTCACCAACGTTCCTAGAGTTGGTTTATGGTTGTTCAAGCTAGCTAAGTCTAGGTCATTGGACAAAAGAATTGCAATATCCATGGACGATGATAGAATTTGAATTTTATAATTGTTTTTTTTAATTGAAAATTTTACTATTTTAAAAAACTTGATGTTAATCTTTGCATCATGCCCTACAAACCTTATAGTTTGTATTACAATTCATGGTTGGAAACTTCAAAAATAATTTGCTTGAAAATATTATTTCTTAAATTTTAGTGCAAGGAAATGAAGAACCAATCAAATCTAATGGATTTATTGCTTTGCAAAAAATTCATGAAGAAAACCTTAGCCGAAAACAATTCAAACATTACAACATTATGATTTCATGATATGTGTGTCAAGCCATGATACATGTTAGGCTTTACAATATTATGACACAATTCAAACACTGCAACATTAGAACACAATTCAAGCATTGCAACATCCTAAATCATGAAAACTAAAGTATCAAAAGATGATGTGGGAAGATATGTTGCCACCTTAGAATCAAATATCTCCTTGATGGTCAACCTTCATAGCCTTCTTCTAAGACTCAATTGCTTCATTATAAAGGAAACTCTCCAAACTATAGTATTTTTATCCCAACATCCTTAAAACAAGAGTTACATAAATGCTTATCAAGTTTATTTCTAAGTATGGTATAATTTGAAAAATTTGAAAGTTAGAAAATTCCTCTCATCTTCCATAGACCCCAAAACTAAAATGTTGCCCATCTTTTCTACCTTCATGTACCCTGAAATGAATTTGCACAAATGACGTGACACTAAAAGAGTCCTTGACAATTTGAAAAGGAAATTTACATAGTAGCACACATGTTGCCTCACAATTGGCCTTCATTGTTACTTTGAATAGGCCTTGCAATTGCTTAGTGTCTAAATTACACACAAAAAGAAGCTTTGGTGTCAAATTAGGTTTCTTCCCTTATTCTTAAGCAAGGCCACTACTGACCTTGTGAGCTTGACAATAGAAATGCTTCAACATAGACAAATAGTGCACAAAACTCTCATCAGTTGCAAGTTGAATCCAATATTGAGGATAGATGATCCCAAATTCATCAAGAAGGTTTCAATAGGGAAAACATGCATCAAGCTCATCTTAGAAGGATTGAGCAATTTTTACAAATATAATAACAACTATATCAAAAGACAAACCCAATGGCAACAATAACATATAATAAGAAGAACACCACCTTGCATTCTAATAAAAGGGACACTACTAATTGAACCTCACACATCATAAAAAAGACAAGAAAATGACTTCCTCCACCTTCCTTATTTGATATTACTACTAAAATCTAGAACCAAATCAACTAATTTATGTTGTTTGGGACATTGTAATGATTGATTTCATTGATTTTCGAATTTATTGTAGAAGTCAACAAAATATTTGCCTAGCTTTTTGTTGATTTGAATAGTGAAATGACCAAAAGAACAAAATTTAGAAAATTTGGAATCTTTTAGAAATATTTGGGAATGTTTTAAAATCTTTTAAAATCTTTGGATTCTACTAAGCACATTCATAATATTTTAGAATATTTTTGTATTGTAGCAATAAGGCAAGGTTGGACAATAGAAAAAAATTGATTTTTTTTTTGGATTTGGCCAAATCAATAGAAAAAATCTACAAATTTTAGTGTAATTTTGATTGGGACAACGCAACTAAAATAAGAAGCGCAAAGCACAATTTTAATTGTTTTGGTTACAAATTTTTCTAATAGTGATTTTTTATCTTCTACAATTCTAGCTTCTTTTCCTAGGTCTAATCCATAGTTAGTTAACCCTTAATTGACATATCCAGTGCTAGGGCTTGGATTTTTGTACAATCTTCAAAAAAGCTCCTCCAATACTTAATTGCATGTGAATTTTTATGATATCATTTTCTTTGTCTTCAAAAGATGCATTTATCAATCTTAGACTTAGATTTTATTTCTCAATTTAAACTTGTAGATTTTTTGCATTGAAAAGTTTGATAATTTTTTTTTAATAAAGTAGAACCACCCATAATTGATCAAATAAGCAACTATGGATATGATCTGGAGTAGTGCAAGGCAAAACAAATATTTTTAGAGGTGCATCAATAGAAATTACGGGGATTGCAAAAAATTAAAAATTTTATTGCTTGAATTGAAATTACTATAAATTTTGGAAGGCAAAAAGTGCTCCGGACCCATAGCCAATGTCTAGACTCTTCCAATTCCGATCATTCAAGAACTAATTTTTTACTCATTATTTCCTACTTTCTTTCTCACTATTTTGGGACATGTGTCATGAACCTATTAGTTCTAACCTTGACTAGTTAAAAAGAAAACATTCCAAGCTTCAAAAAATGTGATCAGAAATAGTTGCACTATAGGTTGGGAATGGGTCACTGATCAGGAATCTACCTTAGTGCCTTTGAGGTTGCCCATGACCTTGAGAAGGGTGGAAGCTCATCATTTTGAACAAGGTACCTGATGCCCATTTAAAAAATTTATAAAACCCAAGTTTGGGCACCCCTCCTAGGACCTCAAATGTTCTTGAAGGGATATTGCTGCTAGTTCTCACCGTACCAACCGATTCCCATCTTTCGACCTTCTAACCTCAACCAGGTACCGACCAGTGTTCTCCCCGGGTGGCCCCGGGTTGCCGGAGATTAAGGACATCCCGGAAATCCGCTTTGAATCAACGACGAGCAGTCCCAATTCGCGGTCCCAATTCGCGACCTCTGGATGGATCAGACAGATCAATCTCGTCGCGGGATCGTCACTTCTGGCGCTAGGTCGCTGTCATTTTGGTAGCGCGATTTGGAGCAGGATGGGCAACCTCAAGTGTGAGTCACAACTATGGCCATTCTTGGAAAACTTTGAGCATAATTTCATTTGCACTGAGGATTTGAGTTTAGTGTTGATAAATTGATGTGCGTAATTGTTGCGTCGGGTGAAAATATTGGTGGAGGTGAAGAGTATTTTGGAGATCGCTGCGGTTTGTTGAGTGATTCGTGTGGTGAAGATTAGTTCTATGGTGTGCATTGGGAAGAGGGTTTGGTTCTGAGGGGCAAGATGTGTAGGTTTGACGTTTCGGGTAACGGTGTCATGTATTGGCCTTTATGTCTTTGGAAATGGTTGTTTGCCGTTAGTTGCTGGACGTGATTTTTTCAAGCTGGTTTCTGAATTGATATATTGCATTTGAAATGAAGATTTGATTTTAGTGTCGTTTGATGTGCATAATGTTGCTGCAGGTGAATATAGTTTTGAAGGTGAGAGAATTTAGAAGATGCCGCGGGGGTTTGTCGAGTGTGATTCGTGTGGTAAAAATTAGTGCTGTGGCGTGCAGTAGGAAGAGGGTTTGGTTTCGTAGGAATAAGATGCGGATGTTTGACTTTTCGGGTCACGGCTTCTTGTGTTGGAAATGGCTTTTTCCCGTCCTCGTGGCCAAGAATTTTGTCGAATTGGTTTTTGAATTAGGGACTTTCGGTGTTTTTCGTTTGCCGCGGTTGCTGGATTTGTCTGTTTCGCATTCTCATTTGTATTGTCGTCTTAGATTCGTGAAGGGAAGGAGGTCATTATGATTTGATGCTCTGTTTCTGAGTCCAAGTGTTTTGTGGAGCATGGACAGGATTTGAGTTTGCGTGACTTACCTTCGCTGAATTTGATGCGCAGCCAAGGCATCAGAAAACCCGCAGGTGAAGAAGATAGTAGACAAAACGTGGGATCGTTTTGCAAGCACAAGTGAGCATGGAGCTCTTGGAGTGCAAGATTTGTTCTGTGCGATCCTGCTTGTTTACAAGTAAGCAAAGTCAATGATCAACCGTCTTGCTGGGTTTCCAACCAGATGCCGTCCAACACTTTCATCTTCCATTCACGATATCCATGTCCCTAATAGTCTCCATTATATTACTGTTTTGTAAAACGTGTTGCCACTTGGTTTCCTTTTGTGTGTGCCAGTGACATCAACAAGAAAGTGCCAGGCCCTTTCTATGATCCTCCTTCCAAGGAAGAGGTTGAGGAGTTTCTGAAGGTCAGTGTCCTTCCTAACTGAAACCTTACGATGCTCTCTGTGTCGATTTATAGCATTTGAACACATCACCCTTTCTACTTACAGATGCTAGGGTACTGCACTGACAAAGTATTCTTCCTACTTGGTTCTACCCTCAACTGTCTCTAATGACGCACTTTGCAATTGCATATTCCCTGTATATCTTGAGAATCTGGTAGTTGTCTACGGGACAACTTCCATATGTCAAATGCATTCAGAAGCCCACTTTTATCCCCGAAGACTGTCATTAGAGAGTTTTGAGTGTGCTGTCACCCATATGCAAGCTTGTACGTTTGTGCTTGCATCATAATTTTTTTGAAATCCCTCAACCTCGTATCTTTATCTAGAATGGGAGATCGGGCATTGTGGATAACCAAGATTCAGGGCGTCGTGCTTGACGATTCCAAGATGACATAGGGCGAATCTGAAGAATGTTCTGTCTATCATCTGAAGTTCCATTTTTTGTTTATTTTAGTGCGAGTTCATTTACAGTGTGCATGACTTGGATGCAACAGACGTTTGACAAGAACCAGGATGGGTTTCTGGACCGGAACGAGTTCACGGCCTTCATTGGAGAATTCACGAAGAACGTGACTGCGCGTGTGAGCGCCACCATCTTGCTCTACTCCTTCGTCATCCCCACCATTGTATCACTGGCCAGGCCCGGGGCGGAGACGCTGCCTCTTCTGGGCCCTGTTGTAAAGAAAGCTCCCGCGCCCATCTATTCGGCTGTCATGACCGCGTTGATTGTCTTTGCTGGTAGTACGTTGAAGGGAACTTAATGTACTAGGTATTGTTTGAGAGCATTATGGGAATGAATGCCAAGTTGTTCTATGCAGTCAAGAACATCCAGACCTGTTCTTTTAGGTTGATCTTAGGGCTTAGAATTAGGAGAAGGACTATGGGTTTCAATTCTCTCTGGCCAGTCAATGATACAGTGACACGGCTTCCATAAACTCTGGACTTGGCGTTATAGAAGCCAGTGATTTTCACTACAACCTTTCCTGTCATAAACCCATGATCAAGTCCAATATTGGCCCTGCTTCAGAAGTATGAATCTCTGTAGGAACAAGAGATGCATTCGACATATTCTTGGTCATATTGAATTGAGAACGTTTTTGGAAGTACTCGTGTTCTGTCCCTCGTTTTCAATGGTGGCAATTTCAATCTGGGTTCGTCAACCCAGTTTTTAAGTTACGCAGACCCAAAATCTCCCCCACTCAACCCCTAGTTCTGGAACCAATTTCACCCTATTACATCCTGATCTAGTGAATGGCACTGTTAATTACTAAGTAGGCCAGTTGCTCATTCTCCTTGACTAGTGAATGCTGGAGATGTCAAACACCGCAGATATGGTTGTCACTGGGAAGTCAAGAAACAAGGGTCTTCGACCATACAAGTTACCCATTATATCAATTTTAACTCATGTTCTGATCTCCAAGTGAAGCAGTCACTGAATTCCCAGAATTATAATAATGTACGAAGACATCTTTGGCATGCCAATTCCACACACAAGCAAATCCAGAACCGCAAAAAAGAGTGTTTCATGTTTGCTACGTTCAAGCACAAACGTTCGTGTTGCTTTTTCCTCACATGCACAACCCTTGATCTGTATGAAATAATGACTTGTCGCAAATTAAGAGACCGACGTCATGTACTTGTTGAGGATGTCATTATAGGAATATCATACATGATGATTTTGTCCATAATCATCGGGTCAATCGTAATACCGACTTCATGTAAGGTTACATCCGGAACTCTGGTCCTCAGATGAAGGAAATAAGGGTTGCTCAAGGAGGCCACAATCTTTCGAAGGCGGAAAGAATAGGCATCAACATTGTTACAAACACGAATGTCCTTCGATTGCAGACGTACGTGACTCAACGTGACAGTTACTTTGCACTGCAGGGAATAGCAACTGTGAGGTATTGGCAAGGCAGAGACTCCAGAACCGACACTTTTCTAACTGCGCCATCTGCATTTTAGCCTTCAGTGACCACCCACCTTCACCCAAGACTGTCACAAGGTTTCAAGAGCAACCAATGAGAGTTTCAAGAGTTGAGTTTTGTGCTTCAAGGGTGCCTGTTGAAAGCCTGAATATGAGGGGGCATGAACAGGTACCCTATGCTTTTCAGCTTTGAAAATTCATAGAATATTGTGTGAGTATCGAGAAAATCACAAGACGTCTTGGGTTGACATTCACTTGAGTAGTCTAACATTCGTGCTTCCCAAAATTCATTATTTGAACAATGCAACTAGCGTGGGAGTGAAAGCGTCAGGTTTTGGTGCTTCTACTTTATGGCTTACTTCTTGCCGGTAAGTTTATTGAATGACATGGCAACTTTGCCTCATACTTCTATGAAGATGGATATGGATGTTGGCGTCCATAAACTAGCCTATTAGATAGACAAACCACCTATAATTCACTATAAGAAACCAGTGTTTTTTGAGATGTCACAAAAAATGTTAGATTATGTTTTTCATGACATCACGTGTGTTTTCGTAGATGTCACCTAAAATTCGTTATAATTGACAGGCAAAAAACATGACCATGTTTTCAAAAAACGCGCCTGATTTGTTCTTGTTATACTTTGGCATTACAGAAAATGTGATCTTTTGAAGTTCAATAAACATGACATGTGGATGCCACGATGGTGACATGTCATCGTTTTCCATCCATACAGTGCCACGTGGGACAATTTTTCATCCGGGCCCTCAATGATGTAGGTAGTGATGTGGCCGCGGGAAAATCTGACGTGGTTTGCCTAGTCAACATATTTTTATTTTGTTTGAAAATTTTAATGTTGTTTTTTGAAACGTCAATTTTTAGACGTTTTTTGAGACATCAATCGGTGCATACCCTATCCATCAGGCAAGATCAACAAAAAAATAATTAGTTAAAATAATTTATAAAATAAAATAAAATCAACAAAAAAGAATGTTGAATTCACCAAGAATTAAAGAAAACTTACCATCTACCATTAAGAGAATTTTTGATGGCCAAATGAAGGAATTCCTTTATTGAAAATTAGATTACAAAGGTCATATTTGTATCCATTCTCTGTCCATGGTGAGACAAAAAATATGGGATAACTAGAATATAGAAACTTGGCCATTGTACATCTTGACATTGTTTCAAACATCTAGACCTTGTTTCTGACATCATGTTGTTTCAGACATTTTACATTGAACACAATTCTTGTTGTGTATATCCCATATGGATTGTTTCACTTTTTACCACCCTACTTGTATAAAGATCATCTCTTTTCATCCATGGTGCTCATCCGTCCATTTCTTTTTTTTGCAAAGCATGCCATGTGGGTGCCCTTTGCCTAAAATTTTCACATATGGTCAACATTTTATCATAGACTGTAGTAAGTTTTACTAACTTACCCATAGGCAAAATTGGTCTACTTGCTGAGGTGGACTCTTCATGTCTTCCTGGATGTCAAAAAAAACAAGTCTATGTTTTCTTTGATGTCACTCACGACATGCCCGTCACAGTTGACGTTCATGCATTTTTTCGAATAACATGTACATGTTCCCCGTAACATCCAACAAAATTTGCATAAAAAAGCTCGTAGACTGACCAATGTTTAGACACCTATACAAACAAGGCACGTTTTTTGCTAGCGCCCCAAAAAACGTGGGTTTCTTATAGTGATTGACACCTAGGGAATGACCCATAACAATCTTGCATCAATCCATGACCAAAAAAAATTCAATAAATGAGATTTGGGTTACATTAGGTTGAGTTAGTGGCCACAATCAATGTCTTGAATGATGGTGATCAAGTGATTAGGAATTGCAATAGGAACTTCCAGCGTTTTAGTATAAATTCATAACAAAAAGTGATTTTTTAAGGCCTTCTTGATGTGTCCATGTTAAAAAATATTGAGACTTATATAGGTAAGTAAAATGACCATTATAGATACACTTTTAGCATTAGAAAAAATCTAAACCCTACAAGGGCTGCTTGATCTTCATTTTTGGCCCCCCCGTGGTACAAATACAAAAAATATTTAAAAATATTTTTTTAATACTTTAATATTTTTTCCAAATAAAATTATTTTAAAAAAAAATCGACAGTTTGACGTGGCACTAGTAGTGCCCCATTAGATTCCTAAATTTTTTTATTTTTTATTTCCCCCTCCCGTAATTGCATTGTTGCTATGCAATCTCACGGCCTTCTGCAGGGTTGAAATTTTTTCTAATGTTGGTTTTGGGGCAGTCTAGAGACTCTTTTGGATCAATTGGGTAGCACGCTTCAAAAATTTGAAACAAATCTATACTTTGTCAATAAAGTAGAATTTCAATTGCTCTCAATCTTTGCTTTACGTGGTAAAATATTCCAACAATACCAACAGGGCAAACAAGTTGCTCTGCTTGTGATAGACTACTTTACCTTAACTTATGTGAGGCGGGGTATACGGGAGGCCTACACTTCAATGTGGACAGGGCCTACAAGTGGCCAAGTCGCAGGTGGGACTTAGTGGACTTGGGGAGATGGGGACTCTCTAGGGTGGACTTGGAGCCACCTCTCAAGGGACTTTGAGTGCAGGTTAGCGTTTACAGAACTGGCTAAAATTCGCTCCATTGCTACTTAAAATTTTCAGTAGCTAAAAGTATATGGAAGAAAATCCTTGAAAAAATTAAATTTTAACCAAAATTGCATCAAACAATAGAATTTGATAGCCAATTTGCAACTTCCTCCACATTAAAATTAGCATCTATTTCATCAATTTTGTATTATAGTACTCCCAATAATCCTTTACAGCTTGCAATTTTTTTTTTTTTTTCTGATTTTCTTTTAATACTACTCACTCTCAAGGTAGCCAAAGTTGATGCGTGTTTGTCTTAAAGATAGCATATTGCACTAAATTCCATAAACTAGTTATGGGATCACTAGTGTGGGCAGGAAGAACCACGGGCAGGTGGCTTTCGCAGAAATAGTGCCGACGGCCCACCCTTTGCACTAAGGGCTCTCCAAAATTGGAGGAGCGCCTGGTTTGCTCACCACCCTCCCTGCCCGCTCGACTTTACCAAAGGTGCATGTAAAATAAAAGCCCCCTATTTTGAGCCGTTTTAGAGTATATTCTACACTTCATTCAACAAATTTGGTGTCTCTGATTGCAAATATGAATTCAAAATTTGCAAAAAAAAACATGTGAAAAAAACAGGGTTTGCCCGGGCAGGGAGGGTGGCGGGCAGACCAGGCGCTCCTCCGATTTTGGGGAGCCCTTAGTTGCCGAGGACGACCCACCACGCCAATTCCAAAAATAGCCGCATCCACACTCAGTCACGCTTGAAACCCCTTCCCCGCCCTCGCACGCACTGGCTCTCCTCGTCGTCCCTGCCGAATTTCCTGTCGAATTCCTTACCCTTTCCCGTCTGCTCCGTCTGTCGCTCTCCCCGTAGGACGCCTCCAAAGGTATCATAGCCTTTTTTGGATCACGATTCATTGATTGATGCCTAGTCCAGGACAATCCCCTCACTCCACTCAAAGTACTTCACTCTCTACTCTCGTACAGGTAGCTGCGTCGGAGCGCCGAACATTCTGACTCCTGAGGTATGTCAAGGTTTCGAATTGGGTCTGTGTCGCGGTTGGAAATGGCGCTGTTGGCGATATGAAAAGGGTTAAAATAATGGGGTTGGATTGGGGTTGAGCACGATGGTGTGGTGGCGGTGACGTGGGTTGTACGTTTCTGTATTTTTTTCCTCCTTTTTTGATTTCGGGACTTGAAGACTTTTGGGGCGGTTTTCTCCGGGCTTTTTGGAAGAGGCTGCGGGGAAATTTGGGTTGGCCAGGGTGTGCTCAGGTGCTTTAGCGGGTGTCTTTACCGATTAGGGAAGACGGTGCTGCACGGTAGAGAGGGTTTCAGGGTTGAATGGTGGTTGGTGCGGAGAAGTGAGAGGGTTTTCGTGTTGTTTGATTTACATCGGGAGTTCTGGTGTGTTCATTCGCTTTGGGTGTTCTCGGAGAGTTTCCTGGGGTGAGGTTTGAGCTGGTTTAACTTAGTCGGAAGCTTCCTCAACTTCTTCTTTTCGTCACGGCTCAATTGTGTGCGTGCTGGGTAGTGACAATTTTTTCAAACAATCTTAGGGAAGGTTGTTGGTGTGTTGGTGTGTTGATGTGGGAATTCCTTCTAACGACATATTTTGTGAACAGGCAAAGGCAGGTCCGGCATAGCGCGTTAAGAGTCGAGGTATTTTCTTAGACTGATTACAGACATGGAATTGGAGCATTGGATTTCCAGCGAGTTTGCCTAGAACAGTCACTGGAACAGAGGGTAGCGAACGAGGGTATTGCAATACTTCGTATCCTTTCGGACAGGATACAGGGGAACCTACTTGAGCTCTCCAAGCAACTCGGAACCCTAGCGGTGTGCATCATGGGAGACACCTTCATCAGTTACTACTATTATGGTTGTAGAGCACTGGGAGCATCTATTGGTGGCCAGATTGTTAGGGTCTCTAGTTTTTTCACAGAGGGTGTCAAGAGCTGAAGAATTAGAAGGCGTTGCAAGCACTTGGAAGCATTTGAGGGTTCGGAGAACCGGTTAGCCCTGTAAGCATGGCAGCGTCGAGGTCACGCGCAGGATCTCACCAGCCCGAAATTGACATACGCCAGATTATAGCAGAAGCGCAGACTCGGTGGCTGCGACCCGTGGAGGTATGCGAGATTTTGAAGTACTACGCCACCTATGGATTCAAGGTCAACCCGGTGCCGCCCGTTCAGCCCTGCAGCGGCTCGATGTTCCTCTTCGACAGGAAGACGTTGCGTTATTTCCGAAAGGATGGTCACAATTGGCGCAAAAAGAAGGACGGAAAAACTGTACGAGAGGCACACGAACGGCTCAAGATCGGCAGCGTGGATGTGTTGCATTGCTACTATGCGCACGGCGAGGACAATTCGAGCTTCCAGCGGCGGTGCTACTGGGTGCTCGACCCTGCGCACGAGCATATCGTACTGGTCCACTACAGGGAGGTTACTGAGGGAGGCAGGTTCACAATGAGCGACTCGCAGCACAGTGCGCCGGCCGCGAGCCCTCCAGAGGTGTCCAACCCCGCGACGTCGCCTGAATTGGAGCAGGAAGACGGAGATCAGGTCGAGTCTGAAGATACTGAGGAGGATAGGTATTCGTTGGGCCCAATTGTTCCTCCAGGACCGCAGAACACGCTGCTGGATCAGCTCACTCCTCGGACGGCGCAAGCAGCCGCGGATTTGAACAATTCGCCGGTGAATGGCTGGATCGGAAACGATTTTCGCAGTGGGAATGTGTCTTCCAGTGCTTGGTTAGCCTCCTCCGGTGGCGGTGCTGGCTCCAGCTTGGAGAATCTCCTCGACGCGCCCACGGGCTTGACGCCGCGATCCGGACTGCCATTTCCTGCTCTGAAGCAGCCCATCTCTAACAATCAGTTTTCGGATGTGTTTGGCCTTGACGCATTTGCTAATGGCCCGCGGCAGGACAGCTTTTCAAGTTCGAATGACGTTGCTGGGTGGCGCCATACGATGGAAAGGAACAGTAATCTGGGAGGGGGCCCTTTTACTCTGCAAAACAATAACTTCAACAACAGCAGCAACACTAATTCGGGGCCATTTATGTCGCAGAGTGCCGCTGCTCCGTACGTGAAGCAGGAAAGTATGAACGGCGCGGCGACATGGGCGGAAATGCTGGAGCAGGTCACGACCCCATCAACGCATAGGAACATCATGGACTCGCTGATGATCAACAGCAATAGCAACCAGACCATGGAAATGATCGATTTGCCGCGCACTCAAGACCTTGGGCCTCCTCAGATGCCGCCCTCTAAGGGTATTCTGGAGGCCTTGTCGCCACGTGGTCTCGGACGGGAGCCCCAAACTGCGTTAGAAGCGAGTTTGCAGGCTGTGACTCAAGAGGAAGCTCTGAAAACCGCGGGGCTGTATCAGAGACGGTCGCAGTTGGGAATGAGGTCTGATTCGCAGCCACTTGACTTGCTTTTTGAGAAGAAGGTTCCTCTGGAGAAGAACCCGGAGATCGAGGCGTTTCTTAAGTTGGATAGCTTTGGACGTTGGATGTCGTATGCCATGGATGGGCCAAGCGTATTGAGCCCAGGTGCGTTTCAATCCAGCTGGCCTGGCACTCCCACGATGGGCTTCCCCGGCTTACCGGACGATCTGTATCAAACTATGCACGTGGGCACCAGTCTGAGCACTTCGGTCTCGTCCGACCAGCGTTATAGCATCACCGACACTTCTCCGGAGTGGGCGTATGCCTCGGAAGGTGCCAAGGTGCTGATCTCCGGTGTGTTTTTGGGAGACTACGCAAATGCCACCGATGTCAAGTGGCACTGCATGTTCGGCGAGGTGGAGGTTCCTGCGGAAGTGATCAATGGTGGGGTTCTGCGGTGTAAAGCTCCTCCCCATGCTGCCGGTCGAGTTTCTTTTTACGTCACCTGTGGCGATCGTCAAGCGCACAGTGAGATTCGCGAGTTCGAGTATTGCAGTGGTAGTAAAATACAATCCGATCCCAAAGCAGAGGTTCAAGCGGCGGAAGAAAGGTTGCTGAAGGTGCGTATCGCGCACATGCTGCTGACCGATTCGGACTCAGAGACTCCCATTCAATTTTCAGACGAAGACACGGCTTCGAAGCAAGCGAATTGCTTGAATTCCTTCTCCTCATCCCTCGGCACTGACGACTGGCTGGATCTCGAGAGGGAGGCGACCAGTTACTTGGAGTATTCGCGAGCCAGCAGTTTCCAGAACCGGCTTCTGCAGACGATGCTGAAGACGCGCATGCAGCAGTGGTTGCTGTGGAAGATCCAAGAGAAAGGGAAGGGTGCATCCGTGCTGGATGCGCAAGGTCAGGGTGTGTTTCACATGGCCGCGGCTTTGGGTTACGACTGGGTGGTGGCTCCCATGGTGGCTGCTGGTGTGCCCATCAACTTCCGGGATGCGCACGGTTGGACTGCTCTGCATTGGGCTGCTTCGTTTGGCAAAGAGCAAGTGGTGATAGCGCTGGTTCAACACGGCGCCGATCCGAGCACTGTGACCGATTCCACGCCTTCGTGTCCGTCCGGCCAAACCCCTGCCGATCTGGCGTTGGCCAAGGGCCATATGGGGATTGGGGGTTTCTTGGCCGAGACCAGCTTGACTCGCCGGATTGCCACCATGAGCCTCTCTGATAATTCGTTTGATGTCGTGAACGCCCAAATTGCTGGTGACAATGCTGTCGCCCTGTTGTCCAGACGGGATAGCATCAGGCAGACTTTAAATCGAGCAGATGATCAGGCGTCTATTCGTGATTCACTGCAAGCAGTTCGCAATGCGGCTCGCGCGGCTGCCTTGATTCAGGCCACATTTCGACAGTACTCTTTCCGGAAGAAGCAGGAAGACCTGGCCTTGGAGAATTTTGACGAGTATGGCATGACTGAGAGCCAAATGCGTGGGTTTGTAGCAACGAGAGCAGCTCAAAGGATACAGAAATCTTTCAGAGGGCACAATGAGAAGAGACAGCAACTGGCAGCCAGTCGCATACAGCAGAAGTTCAGGAGTTGGAAGGTGCGCAAGGACTTCGTAGACCTGCGGCAGCGAGTGGTAAAGATTCAGGCGCATGTGCGTGGAAACCTGGTGCGGAGCCGGTTCAGGAAACTCTTGTGGTCTGTAGGAGTTTTGGAAAAGGGTATTCTACGGTGGAAACGGAAACGGCTTGGACTTCGGGGTTTCAAGAGTGGGGACGTCAGCGTCCTTACGGACACCAAGGAGGACGACGAAGAGTTTTTGAACGAGGGCAGGAAACAAGCTGAAAAAGCAGTCGAGAAAGCTGTCACGACCGTCACCACCATGGTGCGTTCCCAGCCTGCTCGAGAGCAGTATCGACGCCTACGTGAAGGATCGCTGAAAGCGGAGCAGGCTGGTCAGGACCTGTCGCCATCGAGCTCACAGGATCTGCTTGACAGCCAGGATGTCGAGTTTGAGTCCTTGCAGTACGAAGACTTGCAAGTTCAGCACATGAATCAGTATCTGGATTCTTCGGATGACCAGCTCATGAATTTTAGGGGATGACTGTTGCTGAGTGCCGAATTCAGCGGCGACGTTGAAGCAGTTGTCCCATTCGATCGAGGACGTGAACAGGCTATAACCTGGGCAACGCTGTTCCTGTACCGGCGGTACGCTATAATTCGGACTGATGACTAATTTTGCTGTTCTTGAGCCCACGGAAGCCTTCAATAGCATTTATCGAAGGTTTCAACTCGGCTGTTTCATTGTTGTATGTTAGTCTTTTTATATCATGCTTTTGGTAGTGTGAAATTGCTTTTTATTGTTTTTTTTAAACATTATTTTCTTTTCGGCGCACATCGATTTTATAGTGTGTTTCTGATTTATTTCTGATTCTGTGTTCGTGTGTGCTGGAGTTACAGGTCGTACTTTGGACCGGGTGCTTGCTAATGTTGAAGGCTCACGGGAGCATTACATAGGAGGTGTACAAAGAGGAATCTGGATTGAAATCAAGGTAGCACTTTCTTGGAGCGAAGTGTTTTTCTTGCATTACTATGTAAACAACTGTAAAGAGCTCTGTGTAGTTTGTAGATACCTTGCAGGTTTTCCGTGTGCGTGGCTGCTCCTCCAGACACCCGCAAGTGCGAATTTTTTAAGATATGTTGCTCATTGCTCCCAGCGTGTCCCGCTCGAATTCGGGAACTCTTGAAGGTCTGCACCTATTCCCAATTCTGGAGGGTCAGGCAAAACTATATGCATGACCATGATTGCTTTTCAACCTGTTGACACACCGTTGCCTTGAGCTTCACTTGGTCTCCTCCTTTCACTGATTTTGTTTTGTCAGTGTCCTGAGTCTCGAACCATTACTCTGTCTAAGCTGTGCATCACTCTAGCGGGGTTTTGGGTCTTCATTGTCTCTGCTTTATTAGATTGTCCCTGCAGGTGTCACCCATTCTATCAAAGATGCAGGAGGTGGTTCAGATCTTGAGGTTTATGGATGTCTAGGAAAACGCAGCATCTCTTTTGGAGGGGTCCTGTCGGTTGGATTGAGCAGGAAATTATGTGTTCCATGTGCTCACATCTTTCCGGTTGCAGTGAAAGCTTGTTTGAGTAAGTTGAAGTAAAGCATTCCGCAGTGGATAATTACATGCTGTTGGCAGGATGCATTTAGCCATTGGTGCTGATTTTGTGAACGTCCCCAACAGTTTGGCCTGAACTGAATACCGACATACAGTGTGTAGCAAAAGTGAGTCAAACTCTTGTAATTTCTGATTCAATCAACAATGTAGAGAATTAGGTAATCGGTAATCACAAGCCATAAATTGTGCAAGCTAATAGTTTAAGCAAGTTTAAGCAAGGTATATTTTTCTGGGAAAAAAAAGTCCTTTCACATTAATATGTGCCAGAAAATTACATTTAATGGAAACTATGTTCCTTGACTCACTTTTGCATCCTCTGTCACAAAACAACTTAATACTTTGTCCACCTATCTTTGCTAGCTAAAACATCTTGGATTTGCTTTGGCATGCTTTCATACAACTTTCTACATTCCTTTGGTGTAATGGAAGTCCAACATTCTTCAATATGCTCCTACAACTCTAAAATACGTTTTGGAGTCCTTTCATATTCATAGAGATGGTGTTTTAGCCTTATCCAAAGATGCTCATTTGGATTTAGATTAGGAGATTGTGTAGGCCATTGAACATTTAACTTTTGCAATTTCAACCATTGGTGGACACTTTGAGCAGTATGTTTGGGACCATTATCATGTTGAAAAATCAAATGGAGAGGATCAAGATTATAAGCCATCATAATGTATAATAAATCTCTTTGTAAGATTTCTTTGTATTGATGTTGATCCATTCGACTCTACAACAAATACCAGGGTCTTGGAATGTCATGCAACCCCACACCATCACCAAACCACCACCAAACTTTATTGTTTGTTGAATCTGTCTTGAATCATAAACTTGTTCATCATGAATCCAACACCAACTGTGACCATCTGAGCAAAATCGGTTTACTTTTGTGTCATTAGAGAAGATAATGTGCTCCTAGTTACAAATGTGGTCCAATGTTCATGGCGTCTAGCAAATTCAAGTCATTCCCTGAGGTGTTTTTGGTTCAACTTTTGCTTCTTTTGCTTCACTTTTGATCTAAGCCCTGTAGTACGTAAAGCCCTTCTCACTGTATCAACATTTACAATAACTTGGCATTCCCTATGTACATGTTGGGCAACCTATGTCGCAACATCAATGCTTCCTATTGTATTAGCTCTAGTGCATACTCTCTTCTGTGCATCTATAAGCACTTGTGGCCTACCACCACAACTAGCTTCAAGATAAGGCAATCTCTTCCTTCTAATTTGTGCAGCATGACTTTGAGTCACTTGCAACTCATTTGCTATATCCCTTGTAGAACTACTAGCTTCCAACTTGGCAACAGTAGAATTATCCAGGTCTCTTCTAATACTAGTAGAAAGTTCCTTCATGTATATCATGATGATACAAAAAGAGCTACAAAAATGAAATAGTAAACTTTAGTTGAAGGACTATGCAATGTGCATGAGCATATGAGTCTATTGTTCACTTGCCTTTGTTATGATATTTTGATCCTAAAGCTCATTGTTTAATGTAGGGGAGGCATGCAAAACTGAGTCACATCATTAGTTTCTAATTTGAACTTCTTAATTTGGTAATGTGAATTGATAGTTAGGAAGTAAATTCAAAGAAATATCTTTTGACAATGATAGTATGTATACAAATTTAATACTTTGGCATGTGTACAATTGAGGTTCATCATTCCATTTCTGGAGAATTGACTCAGTTTCGTTGCATACTGTAGCTGCTGTTTGCCTCTATTTAGTAGACACAATTTGTGTTGCCTTTGCAAAGATGCATTCCGGATGAGACATTCTCTCTTATGGTCACTCTTTTGTCAAAAAAAAAAATACTTAAGACCACTGTTTCCACTATTTTGTCCAAGAAAACAAAGAAAATATTTTTCTTGAAATTTGACCATAGGATCTTGTACTTGACTTGTCTCAGATCATGTGGTAAGAAATTCATGAAGTTTGACTGTACAAATTGGCATCTAAAGTTGGAAAAGAAGAATTTTTGAATGTTGTCTTGCAGTTTTAGATGACTTTGATTGCCACCTATGGAAATATTTTCCACTACAAACTTTGACTTTAGAACTTTTTATGTTGAAAAATTGAGTCAAAAGTCTAGGAATTTAAGATAACAACAACAACTTGATTTTTATTCTTTAAAAAATTGTTAAGTAGAAGTAGGTTTGAGATTGAATGAAAAACTAAATTGTTATTAGCTCTAAAATGGAATTGAAAAAACAAAACTTCCAATGGTGAGATTGTTCTAGTAAGCATACCTGCATACTTAAACCTTGTCAAACAATTTTTTATTTAAATTGTGAAAATTGCATTCAAAATTGCATCCTATAAGTTATGTTTTGAAGAATGAGGATACATGAAAATATGGAAACAAAGTTTTGTCTAAAAGTCAAAGGTCCAATAGAAGAAAACCATATATATTTAGACATGCAAAATCACATATATTGACATTGTTTCATATGTCTATGCTTGTTAGTATAGATGTCCAAAAAATTGCGTTAAGATTGACATGGCAAAACCATCCATATCAATCTCAAATAACATGTCCTAAAATCCAAATGTTTTTAGCTAACACCCACAGAAACATGGTTCTTGAGGGTATTGAATTGTTGCCATCTCGTTGCTACCTTAGCGCCACCTTGGCAAAGAAAGTCACATAGGAATTTTTCAGATAGTCCGTCTATGATGTAACACTTGACGCACTACAACATCACCAGTGTTTTATGACTGCAAAATATGACTGCAATGAGTCATAAAATCAAAAAATATGACTGGCCGCAGAAATCACTGGAGATGACTGCAACATGACCGACATCAGTCATTACCAACGAGTCGCTTCGGACATCAGTCATATTGCCAATCATATTTTTGGGGGGGTATAATTATCCATAATTAACCGTATTTTGCCAACAAGGCATATACTTTGATTATCTTTGAGGGCTTGATTTTTTTTTAGTTGCCCGGGCAAACAAAAATAAATCCTACGTGGCATGTGACTCCATGTAGTCATTTTTTTGGCTGACGTGGAATATGACTGCAGTCAATTATATTTTGGCTGACGTGAAATATGACTGCGGTTAGTCATATTTTGGCTAATGTGGCATATGACTCTTGTTAGTCATATTTTACTAATGTGAAGTATGACTCTTATGAGTCATATTTTGGTTGATGTGGTAGTTCATATGGATGTCATTGGTAGTTTATGACTAATTGCAGTCATATTTTGGAAAATACAAAGTCATATTTTGGAAAAGACTCCATGTAGTTAAAAATGAATACATATGATTTTAGGGATATACAAAAGATAATCATATTGGAAAGGGAGAATGTAAGAAGGAAAGCAACTCTCTTCATTGACATTTATTAGTCACCAAAACAAAACACATATACTACAATGAATCATTCACAAAATTCAATAAGACCTATATTCCTTACAATAATGTGAAGATGGCTCTATTGGGTTGCAAGTAGCCTCCAATGACTTTGTTTTAACTTTTGGTGCCTACATAAATAATTAAAGAAATGGAAGGTTAATTTTTAGCGAATGAACAACAAAGCTCAACCTTCAAAGGCTTACAACAATACAAAATATGTAACTCAAGTTTAGAGTAGGAAAAATAAGAATGTTGATGGAGAAAACAAGAAGGAAAAATAGACAAGTACTAAGAAATAACAACAAGCAAGAGTTAAGATGCAACAATAAACAAAAAGCAACAACTAAGACACAATAAGAAACAAGAAGCAACAACTAGAACACAACAAAAAACAAGAAGCAACAACTAAGACACAACAAGAAATAACAAGAAACAAGAGTTAAGATGTAATAAAAAGAAATAAGAAGCAAGAATTAAAAAGCAACAAAAAGAACAAAAAAAAAGAACTAAGAAGAAGAAAGAGTTAAAATGTTAGAAAAAGAAAGAGTTTAGATGCAACAACAAGAAACAAGAAACATGAAACATGACTAGAATTAAGAAGCAACAAGAAAGAAGAATTAAGATGCAACAAGAAAGAAGAATTAAGATGCAACAAGAAAGAAGAATTAAGATGCAACAAAAGACAACAACTAAGAAGCAAAAAATAAGAAGCAATAACAAGTATGAGCTAAGAGACAATAAAAGGCAAAGAAGAAGGGCCAAAAGAAATGGCGGCTAGGGTTTCAAGAACCTAAAAAGTGGCGACTAGGGTTTCAAAACCTTAAAAAGTGGTGACTAGGTTTCAAAATCCTAAAAAATAGGTGAGTAGGATTTCAAAATCTTAAACAATGACTTGTCTAATTTTTTTTTGAATTGCCCATATTTTTCTTGGGTTGCCCAAAACAAAAAAAATGTCACTACCATGGAAATATGACTGACAATATGACTTAGTGTTCTCCAAAAATGTTCCCTACATTCCCTATGAAGTACTTTGGTGTTCCTAATGGTCGTATAGTGTATATTTGTGAAGTAGAAGGCCCAAAAATGACTGACAGTCATATTTTGCAGTCATATTTTTCTTCAAGGTGTTGGCCTTCAAGAATATGACTGCAACTAGTCGTCAGTCATCTTCAGTCATATTTTTGCATTCATAAAATATCCGTTTTCTTGTAGTGACGTGGTGGTGTGAAAAGTGGTGTGGTATCTATTGAGGATGATATGGCATGCCTAGTTAGCACACTTTTAATACACAGTAATATAATTTGTGTAGTTTTTTGCAAAACATGCCAAGTGGCTACCCTTCCCCTGTGTTTTTTACATTTTGTTAGCATTTTACCTTAGTGTACAATAACTTTCATATACTTACTTGCAATCTAAACGGATCTACTTGTTGATGTCGCAGTACTATATTTTTTGGGATGTTCAAAAAAACATCACTAGGTTTGTCTTCATTCAAATAAAACATTGACATCATAATTGCATCAACTTGTTTTTACAGTAATTTGTTGACATCTTCCACAACATCTACAAAAATATACCTTTTAGGACCATCCTTCCTTTGACATGCATGATTCCGACTAACATAATAAAACGAATTTTTTCTAGTGTTTCTTTCTTTTTGTAATTGATTGGGGGCGGTTGCACCAATCTCAACCCTTCAACAAACACCAACTTTTGATGTGTTGGTTATTTGTGATGTGGTTCTTTCTAAAATTTGATTTGTGTGTTGCCCATTTGTCCTTCCCAAATCCTTCTTGCATTCCGAACAATAGAGAATTGCAATTGCTTTGCTATAGCAATCATATGACTTGAGGCCCCATTTATAATCCTCCAAAAGAACATCCTTCAATACTTTCCGCAATTTTTCTTTTCCTTCAATGAACATCGCAGTGACCACCTTAAAAATAATTTTTGACTTTAGGAAACAAAAGCTGATTTACAACAATTAGTATAAGAAGCTCGTGTTTTATGTGATGTTTTCATGATTTTAGAAGATGGATTTTTGTGGACGTCAAATAAAACAACTTGTATTTTTATGTTAATAAAAACGTTTAATGTAACACTCTTATGTTTTGGCATGATGTGCATGATAGTTGTCAAATCCTACAACTCAGAGCAGACGAGAAATTATACTAAGTACATAGTCCGCCCTCCACAGTTTTGGCCTCCACAACTTTCACTGTCAACATCGAGGAAAACCTAATAGCCTTTCTACAACACGCCAAAACAAACACAATAACTTGTTATTCCTTGAACATTCTCCACACTCACACACTACTCTAATATTATAACTTAATGTAAAAAATTGATATTTGTCTTGGATTTTAAGCTAGCAACCTTTGCTTCAACTAGGACAACTATCGTGCACATCATGCCAAAACTGCAACTATTGTTTCGCATCTGACATGGAATCGACAACAATGAAAACAAGTGTAAAATAATCATGCTCAAGAAACAAAGCATGAATTGAGTTTCAAATACGGGGATATCAACAAGCATCGGACTATGTTTGATGTAAATAAACTCAATCAACTGCGTTTCCATGCATCATGTAAACTACCATAGCCAACAGTCTTGCTAAGCTCAATAAAACTACAAAATATATGATAGAGTGACCTTGTTCTTTGATGCAATAGCTTTACCCATGTTGGAAATGGGTTGCAAAGCTAACTCTAAATATTCTTTTGAAGTGATACACCGACCATCTTTAGTCAAGTCCAAATAAAAAATGCTATATAGTATACTGTTAATGGCTTTGATAACTAGAAAAATAGAGAAAAAAATAGATCTCAAATAGGAAAAACTTGAGCTAGGAACAATCATGGAAGAACCAAACAGGAAACACAACTTTGTATTTGCCAATGCAATTAGTGCTACTATCCTAAATAAGAGCAAAGTTTGTTAAAAACAACAGTTAAAGAAACTCACTCAGAGCAACCTTAGGAAAAGAAGAGAAAATTGTCCAATCTCAAACGTTGAAGCTCCTTAAAAAGATGATGATGATGATGATGCCTGGATTTATATGTGTTTTGTCATCTCTATTACCTCATCTTGATCCAATATGGCCTCATCAGTGCCACCCATCTATTGGATGCCAAAAGCAATCCATCCCGATTACCACACTATAGAATAAAATATAGACTCTAAATTTACCTTTCAACTTTTATGTGTGGTGCCTCATTTAAGACTCCTAAATCTTCCATTTCAAGTCACTTGCACATGCATAAATGATCAAGAATGGTTATAGGAAAAAATTGAGTAATATGATGAAATAAAGGGCTTATCTAGTTATAAACAAATATACTTGACAATAAGATAGCCAAGGAGAAAATCTATGTATTGTGTGTCCCCTATTCAAAGTTCAAACATTCATCAGTAAATAAAATTCAAATTAGAAACAAATATAAAAATCAAGCACAAGCATTCTTCAAAAGTAAGAGTCCAAATTTTGCTAATCACAAAAATCTAGTCAAGCTAAGCACAAAATTATCATCAACATTGCAATCAAAGAAAAACTTATAGTTTGATTATAGGCATCTATCCCTTTGATGTCCAGAAGTAATAAGCTTTATTCACTTCCATCAAGAGCTGTCCTTTTCAGCGGAGAACTCCACATCCACAAACCTTTTATACAAGGTCTATGTGTGGGCACAGCACCAAAACCACTACTTTGTCAAAGCAGTTGTATAGAATCAAACAACATCAGCATGTTTGTACCTATAGTTCCATCTACAAGCTTGTCACAATCTTAAAAAATAAAAAATATACATCAAGTTGAGGATAATATGATTAGAACAAAAGTTTAACTCGTGAGAGCCTAAATGGCCAAAAGAGGTTGCTTCTATATCAATAGAAGTTGAAAAAGATCATATAGACAAATTAATGTGAGGTATTACAATGTATTGACAAATACAAAATATCATACCCTATAACTCTAATCGATGGAAAATGTCTCCAAAGAGGAGGGATTTCAAAAAATTGGGCTAAAGCAACCTAACAAATGACACCATATCATCAATAGATTAGACCAAAATGTGAAACTAATTAGCAAACACACTCCAAAAAACTTGAATCATGAACATTCCAACATTCTAAGTAAAAATGGTTGCACATGACATTAATTCAAATGTCACACTTGTTGCTTCAAATTTCAAGCTTATTGCTTCAATCTGTGCAATTTGAAGTAGTGCCTAAGACAATATTTCCAGTAAAGGAATTTGCTGCCAAAGATATACCTAACCCTAACTCCCTTGTGTAATCATAAGAAAGGTGCAGTGAAAGCAAGCAAAAGAGAGATGAAGAGTCCATGAGCTTATAGTTATTCGAGACATAAACCTATCCTCTTCCACTTCGACTTCAAGCTTCAACATGCGAAACAACAACTCCTTGATGGTCCGTTTCGTTCCTTGCTTGGGTTTTGTTAGTAGCTCGCAAGGGACACCAACCTTGTCTGTCCCACCCATTTTCGCCACTTTGCAAGTTTCCCTTGTACTGATTCCAACTATCATCCAACCAATTTTTACTCTCTGGATTCTGTTTGAAGTCCTGCAATTCTTTGCATGCTTCTTCCTTCATCTTCCACTTGCACTCGCAAGAGCTTTGTTTTCAAACCCTCAATGTAGCCATGATTGCTACACTTTCAAACAATACTCTAAAATTCAATTGGGTAGACAAGGAAGTGGCCAAATGGAAGTCAAGGAAAAGGAAGGAGTCTTTCAACTAGGGATTGCAAGGCTACCTATGAGACGTCAATTTACTACAGTAAGCACATATGGACGTTAGATGGAAACTTTACAATGACAAGAAATTGACAAATACTACAAAATCCATTCAATTGACAGAGATAAGGTTGTAATACATGGACTTTGTCATTTTGGACATTTTTTTGTCAAAAATTTGTCAATTTGGACTCAATTTCTTTGTAGTGCAGAGAGTGTACCAATTAGAGTGGATGCATGGTTGACAGGCTCAATTTAATGTCAAATGTTGAAAATTGCAAACAACTCATTTTTTAAATTGATGTACAAGGCAGCCTCAGCTTTTGTTTTCTGTGAACAACTTGGTTTAGGATAAAGAACTTGATGCCCAATAGTTCTATGATTTTATTTTATTTATTTTTATACCAAATGTGAGCACTAGGGACTTTTGAATAAAAGTGGATGTAACAAATCTGTTGTTGGCAAAAGTTGAAAAGGATTTTTTTTTACTCCTTTATATAAACCAAATGAATTTTAAGTACTACGTTTCTAATAGAGTTTGAGTTAAGGTTTTTAGAAAAGAATGGCTTGTAATGTAATTCTTTCTTGTATATTTGCTAGGGATTTTTTAGGGACTTTTTAAACACTAAATTTTCAAAAGTTCTTTTCTCTTACCCAATATTTTTTTCTTCCAAAAACTTTTTTTCTCTAAAGTGTAGTAATTTTTACGATCTATCCGTAACTAAAGAGCTTGGTACTTTTTTAATTTAAATTTTTTTTATCCTTGTAGATGAAGACGGACACAATTTTAGGTGAAGACGAATACATCACCACTTCAGTTTGGTGGGAACGTCCATCACCATCAATGCAAGTCTTTCAACGGGCTCAATCATGAAGGCTTTTGAATGAGATCCACATCGTTCATTCTTGTTGAGGATGAGCACTTGCGATAAGTCTTTGTGCTTGAAATCCTAATTCTCATTTTTGCCACGTTGGGTTACTTTTTAACGTCACTTTTTCTCGGTTTTATTTGTTTCAATGGTTTAGGATTTAGGTGGTTTTGGATGTGGAGTGCTAGGGCATTGGAAGAGTTTACGTGATCATGCTATAGTTGCTTGAATTTGGAATCTTGTTGCATCTCGATATTGTTAACTGGTTCTTTGCTGAAGGTGCGACAATGAGATTGTGGATAGTTTCATGTGAAAACGCTTGTACAATTTCTCTTTATCTCCCTTATTGTTTTGGATTCTACGCTATGGTTTTATTCCCCATTGTTTTCATTGGTGCACTTGTTTTGCAATTGATTGGGTTTAGGGTTGAGGCACATCTATTTCAAAGGTTAGGATGATGGGAAGCGAGGAGAATGGACAAAGGAAACCAAGTACTTCTGAAAGATCAAGTGCCTACATATAGGCAGGTGTGGCTGAGCAACAGAAGTCTCAAAATGAACCATAGAAAGTGCATGGTTTTAAAGTTTGATTGCATGGTCATAAGCACTGACCTTTAATCCCTAAAAGCCCAATCAACCATTTTATAGTCACTTGCCAAGTGTGTGCATGATTGAGTGGACTACTTTTTAAAGTATAATGTTGTTCTCAATATGACCTTTGCAATTCAAGCCACATTGTAGATAATTCACTACACCATTGTAGCTATAAGTTTGAACATACATTCTCAACTTGAATGAAAAGACAACTATGTAATTATTTAGAAGGTCTCTTCTATAAATAAAGAGCAATGAACTTTTCAAATTGCACTATGAATTTAGAAACTCCGTATAGCATTGTATGAGAGCCTTTTTAATGAAGACAACATTCTTATTATTGAATTAGTGACTCATCATGTGTTGTAATGTAGATTGAAATGCGTTCCCAAGGCTTCTTTTACATTAAAAAAACACTCAAAATTGCCATTTCTATAGCAAAGAGCAAAAAAAAAAATTCAAATATTTTTTTTGCATATCTAACCATAGAATCTTGTATTAGACTAGCGTAACAATGTGTGGAAGAAATTTCACAAACTTTGACACTGTAGATTGCAAGATATTTGCAGTTAAAGTAAAGGAAACAAGCTTTTTTGTACCTTGCTCAACAACATTTTTTGGCTTTGAACCTTCAAAACTTAAAGTTTTTGCTCTACTGGATTTGAATTTCTAATTTTATATGATAAAGAATTGAGTCAAGAGTCTAGAAAAAAAATTAAAAAAGCACACACTTAGTTTTCACTCATTAAAAAATTGTTAAGTGAAGGTAGGTTCAAGGTTGAAAGAAAAGCTAAATTGTTAATAGTTCTAAGATGGAATTGAAATACATTAATCTCAATGGTGAGATTGTTCTAGCAAGAGATCTTAATCTTGTGAAACTTTTTTTCTTGAAAAATTGTAAAAATTGAGGTTAGAAATGAATCCTACAAGTTATTTTTTCAAAAAAATGCTTTGATTGCCCCCAAACAAGATTGTCCGTAACTTTCACATAACAAATCCAAATGGAATAAACCAAAGCTTCCCACATACATAAAAATGTAATCTATAAAAATAAAAATAAAAATAAAATTTACTTTAAGTTATTTTGACCGGGTTTTTTTGCCCGTTGAACTAAAAAGAATGGGGACTTTTTGTGCTACAACTTTTGCTCCCGGACTCTGATTGAATTAAAAAAATTTAATTTTGGAAAGCTAATGTGTTTTTCTGTCTTTTCCAAAAATATTCAGAAAATCACAACAAATATTGAGACCATAGGAGCCTACCCAAAATCCATTTTGTCCCCCAAGGGGACAATGGGATTTTAGAGGTTAAAATAGTAGTTATGGACTTTGGAAGGGATTAAATTGAGACATGTTTTGAAAAGTCCATAGAAGAGTCAAAACATTATGTTTCCCCCCCAAAAAAATTTAGAAATCTAAGTGTTATTAGAAATTGAAGACAAAACTCAAATAAACATTGAAGATTGGATAAATTTCAAATTGTTAGCATTTTCAAGATTTAGGTACTAATATGAGTGGATGATGTCACTATGCATTTTTTGGAGAGAACCATTGTAAGGGTATAAAAAGATTCTTTCTAATCATTATCCTACATCATCTTTGGATTATTTTGTTCACTTTCCTAGTGCAAAGTTTTTCTGGATAGCTTTATAGTGAGTTGTATGGATATGAACTTCTGCAAATGTTGGTCTATTCAATTATGCACACATCCTACCCCAATCCCTCCAATTGTTTTTTTCCTAAGTTCCTAATTTTTTCATATCATTCATCAAGTTTTCATTCCACAATTGGGAAAAGTTCTTGACTTGGACAAAAACTCCATCTTGGATGACATTTCAAGCTCAAATCTTGTAAGGTCATCCCAAGAAAAATTACTTAACAAGTAGTGCAAGTAGACAAGGGCTGATTGGCTAAAGCAAATAATTAATGGGCTTGCTAAGTGGAATTTTTGTTTTCTAATGTATATGCATTGCTTACATGGCTTTGTAAATAATCTTCCATTATTTCAACACTTGTGAAAATTGATGTGCATAGTTTCAATTATTCATTAATGCAAAAATTAGGAAAAATTAAAATTTGTAGAAATTTTGAGATATGTGGCCCGAAGTCATCCTATCTGAGAAAAAATCCATTGTATTTTCAAAATTTGAACAATCAAATTCCTTTCAAAATTGGAGGATTTATTAACTTGATTCATTCCTTGGTACAAATTTCAAATTGTAATAAAATATTTAAATTCAAGAATTTTCAAATGTCCAACTTGGATTAGAAACTATAGTTGATAAACTTCATTTTATTAATTGCTCTCAAATTCAAAAAAGATCATTATACAACTTAAATTTAGATCTAGAGAAAGGATTACAATTGCCCAAATCCATGGTGATTCATGGATTTGTCATATTTTAAACCCTTGAATGATGGACTAGTGACCATAAAAACCATCCTTTTAGTTATCTTGTGAATCACTGGTTTAATAAAATACAAAAATACTCATTAAAAGTCAAACTACCGTAGAAGACCTCTACTTTTCACAACAAAATTTTGAGGATGAATAGTTGCATTACTACTCGCTCATCGGGAACTTCCCCCTACTTTTTTAGTATTGTTGCAATACTATTCCAATGGTTTTACACTCTAATATTAAAAATGTATTATTTGATTACAAAAGCAATACTACAACAATGTAGTTTCAATAGAAACAGTGCATTCCCATTGAAACTCTATTATTACATTATAATTTTTGTACAATACCCAACACCTTTCAATTGTCTATCCTATTTTGCCATTCAAAAGAAAATTATAAAATGTATCACATAATTATCATTCAATTCTTATACAATTCCAATCAAGCATACCAAATTTGGATTTCAGAAAACCAAAACTCCATTTTTGGTGAATTATTTCATTAACTTTTAATGATTTTACGCAATAATTCATTAAAAACCATTGATGATAAATTTTCAAAATTCGGTTGTAGAAATATATAGGGAACATCCATGTGTACATCTTTCCATTAATAAGCATCTGCAAAAAGTTTTAGAATTTCTTCACAAAGGTTTCAAAAGTTAGTGTGATAAGGTCCAAATTTTGAAAAATAGATATTTCTTCTATACAATTAGATTTTGGCAAAGCAACCATACATTCATGGTCAAATGTACAAAATTAATAACAATGTGAAGGTCAAATAGAAAAATCTAATTACAATAAAGAAATATCTATTTTTTCAAATTTTGGGCATTGTCATGCCAAGAACATCGTTGCACGCCAGAATGAAGACGTAATCAACCAATAAGACAACATAAACACTGTTCACAGCATGCAAAAGGTGAACACGTTCATCAAACCACTTCATTTCGAAAAAGAAAGAACAAATGCTGTTATTTGACAATGTGAACAAAAGTTGAGTTCCAGAAGAACAGATTACATGAAAAAACACAGGCGTTCAAATAATGATTGCCTTGTAAGTATACAGAGAAAATCTGTTCCAAAGTCTGCAGTACATAGCTAAAAGCTAGAAATGTCGAGCGAATGTTAGGCAATGGACTAGAGCAGAGAAAGGCAGCCGTACAAGCCCAACAGCTCCACTGCAGTGAGAGCAACTGATTGGGAGCCACATATGTACAGTGCTACAGACGAGACAGTGGAAATAGAAACAGATCTTTCTCAATCAATCACCTGCCCCCTTGGGAGTTTCAAAAAAAGAAGAGGTTGAAAGCAAGGTAAGTGTAAACTTGCAGTAGGGGGAAGGACTGTTAGAACAGACACTTGCTTGGTGACCAGTCAATAGACCACCAAAATGCTAGCAAATGGATGTTAATATTGCGTAATGAGACACACTGGTGCAGGGAGAATGGGACTACAGACTTAACAAAACCCTCTCTAATACATTCTAATGGGCGAGTCATATCCCATCAAAGATATACAAACCAGACCTAGGCAGGATCACAAGCAGGACCAACTCACTCTAATCCTCCACAACCGACTGTGAGTACTCACTGCGCCAGTAATTCACGTCGTTGAAGTCCGAGTTGCCACTAACCGAATCCTTGGGGGGAGACTCGGGTTCACTTTTGTGGTGCTCACTTTCGTGTTCACCCTTGAACATGGGTTCAGCCTCACCTACAACTCCCTCCTTCAGCATTTTCTCCATGGCCTTGATTGTCCCCTCCGGGTCTACACCAGCAATTTCTTCACCTGAAGTATACTTAAAAAGGTTAGCACAACGAACACTCCATCACCGCGCATGGGAGATCTCAACTCAGCGTTGTATTGCATGCAGAAAATCATCAAAGCCCACATAACTGCGTCCTTCAATCAGAAACCGGACTTGCAATCGAGTCTCAGAGAAATATAATGTCTAACGGTGTAACGACGTCAGTGCATAAGATATTCACGTCCCACCTGTTATTGGATTGATCATGTGACCTTCGGCTGGAACAAACTCTTGCACAAAATCGGCAGCAGTAACTACAGGTTCGGCATGCTGTGTTTTACTCTCAGCTTCGGCTTCAGTAGAAACAGGTGCCTCTCCAGCTGACTCCACGTGGTCTGGAAAATAGACATCAAATGGGTTTATATAATCAACAACATGGCCCCCTGATTTACCCAACGAACCTGCTGCCCACAAACCAAACACCTCAGAGTCTTCCTTAATTGCAAACACTTGCTCAGGACATCCAAAGACAAAATAAAAGGCTTGATTTCCATCGACAATGGGATAACATAGCCCAAACAAGTGAGAAGTAGACAACGCAAAATTACAGGCACCATGTGAACAAGAGGAAAATAAAACCCCAGGAAAGCACCTGCACCAGGTTCTTCTTGTCGTTGTTGCAACAAGGGGAGATTGTCCGAAAGATCAACTTTCTCAAGTTTCGAGCTTAACTCTGTTTCATCTAAAGAATCAAATGTTGGACTGCCTTTGCCTTCAAGCTGGAGTCCATTAATAGCATTGTGTTCAACTTTGGAATTAGCTGAAGTGGCCGTGTCCACAAGATCTTCATCTTCTCCCAGAACCACTTCATCATCACTGCTACTATCCCCACTGCTGTTAGGGGGCGAGACAATATTTGCAGCCAGGCCATCTTCGTGACGAGCAGGTGGAGATGATATCAGGAAAGTAGGAGTAGAATCCTCCGTTGACCTGGTAAAATCGTCTTGAAACGCAAACCAGTTGGAATTTGGACCGAACATGCTGTCCGATCTACCAATACATCACAAATCACTCGAGTCAAATTCAGAACAACACATGGACAAAGGAAAGCCCTACTCCCTATTACAGACAACAGCTGCACATCAACTTCATGTAGCACAGCCAAAACATGGGAGCGAATATATCCTCGACAGTGGAGTGGAAATAGGGACGAACAATGTTCTAAATACCTGTCGTGCTCGTCACCGAGTCGCAAAGACGAAATGACAACTTCGGCAGACTCGTCATCAAAAAACATGTCCTGAGCACACCACCAAAGATCAGTTGCACTCTCATACGTGCAGAAAACGGTTCTTGTACATATACTAACCTTGAACCACAAAAGCAGAGGTATAACCAAATATTTATGTCGTCAAAGGGATGACAAAAAATGGCAAAAGTTCGCATAAAAACACAACGCATGCTTCAAATAAGTAATGAAGAAGGGTGAACCTCCTCGTCTCTCTCCATAGCCCCGTGACCCTGCGCATGGAAAGCCAAGTCGAGAAATGAGACCAAGTAGACATGAAGAAATGGATCAAATAAACGCTTCAAATACAAACAGAGCGGTAAATACCAGAACAAGTGCGCAGACGTGTTCAAAGGAAATGGTGTTTCTGACTATGAAGAAGCGAAGAGTGGATACAGAAATCAGACTACTGGTACCTCGTCAGCATCATCATTGTCAAATATGCCATAACGATAAACCTCGCGATTTATGTTATTCGCCATGGTGGATATGTCATAATCTCTATCGCGGAAGTCATCTTCATCACTTTCCACAGGACGATCCTGTACAGCAGTAGGCCGTCTGTACGGACACATCAAGTCACAAAAGTGCAGTTGTAAGACCTAGTTCCACAGAAGACAATTCTTTGATGATCACAAGAGTCTAATATGGTGGAAGCGCACACCAAAAATGTACCGATTATCCATATGATTTATGAGACATACCCACAAGACCACTGAAACACGTTCTCGATGGTGTTCCGTTGCTGCAAGACTTTGGTCACCCATTCACTCCACTTCGGATTAGCCTGCGAAGTGACAAACGAGAGATAAGCAAACAGGGACTGATAATATGGATGCATGACACCGCAACTGAGAAGGCAACGCTGCATACCTGTATATGGCCTTGAATGGTGGGGTTTGAAGTAGAGCCCTGATTGATCCTGTTAGCAAGACGGGTAAGGTGTCCCATGTTCCCTATCCTTGTGGGTGACTTGCTGACCGCGGGTTTCGGCTGCACATCAGGAAAGAGGCTCCAAATCAAATAAACAGGTTGGATATGGAACAGAGGAGTAGAAAAAGCAACAAAATGCAACAATGAATATTGTAAGCACCACCAGATGGGAAACACGGTTGCAATTCGCTTGCATTTCTCCAGAGGATACCAGACAAAGTGCAACTCTCACCTCTGCATGACTGTCAGGCGCATAAGGATTCTCATCCGCAGCCAACAATTTATCCAGAAATTTGCAGTCTTCAAATAAGTGGTCAATCAATTCTTGGTCATTGCTTTCCAAGCACGAAGTAATAACACTCTCCACATGGTGGTGCAGCATGTTGTTGAACGGGTAACTGTCCCACACAAAAATCAAGAAAGGAAATGGTTACTAGGGGTTCAGTTCCAGAGCATTGGCTGCCCTCATGTTGAGATACAGTGAAATTCAACTCAAACTTGCAGAATCAGGTGATTAAACAACCAAAAAGAAGGGCTGGACGTACTCAAAAAACAGCTTCAAAACGACTTGAATGGCTCCGGACTTGACCAATTCGTGTCTAGCACCTTCACTGTTTGCTCGCAAAAGCACCGCGATGAACTCCACAATCTGAACAGGGATCCACAAATTCAGAAGAAGGTAACAAATGCATGCAAAAGGAAGGGACACTCGATTTACAAACCTCCACGTCAAGAACAAAGCCCCAGCACGAACCTTCAGCCTGTGAATTCCCAAGGGGGGTTGAAGCCGCCCATAAGTAGTAGGCAACATCTTTTCGTCGGTCGAAACGTCCAACACTGCAAGTAAGTCACCTGCATAGAAAACAAAGAAAAGGACAGCTTAGTGAGAAACGCGAAGCCAAGGAACTGGCACCTACATGGGAAATGCTCGGACAGGCAATGGTTATCAAGAGGATTCCTTCCCAAAATGAAACCAAATCTTGGAATCGTGTACTGCAAGTTGCACTAGCTCACCCAGTCTTTGAAGCATGCCTTCAACAGTCTCCGGGTTTGCAGTAGTGACAGGCTCGGCCACATGCTGACCACGAGCAGCTCCTGCAGCTGCAACACTGGCAGCTCTCTTCGGATCCAATAGAGATATACATACAGAGAGTGAATTCACTAGGGTAGACTTCGATTCGGGATCTTCCAGTACATGATGAAAGAGGCGACCCACAAACCTGCCAAAATGAACTAATACAAATTAGCCGATTCATACTAGCCATCAAGGCACGCAACAAATGAAAGCTAGAATCATAGTTTAGAAAATCTGGGACTGTAATTAAAACGCTCTTCTCCCAGTCAGCTGCTCATTTCCACTAATTCGCAATTGAAACTTGACTACATCACCTCGTGACAAAAAAAAATTTGACAAACTGAGATACGCTACATCGAAATGCATCCAAGGAGCGGACCGCCTCTATGACACACCACTTAGACGTTCGAAAGGTTCAGCACAAGGTCAAAGAATCGATTGCAAAGCAGGAAAGGGCTCGACTCGTACTTTGGGCTAGAAAGCTTTGAAGCAAGGGCAGATGGAGCAACGCGAGTGACAGCTGACAATGTCTCAGCAGCATTTGCATGAACATCTGAAGAATGCTGCAATCACAACTCAAAACAGAACCGATCAGTTGCCCAGGATACATGCACAATCGAAGATTGCAGTGACAGCCGTGCATAGAACAAAGTCGTCCTACCTAGATGATGCATAGGCGAGGATACTTTGGGTGTGCGCATTTTCTTTCTTCATCACTGACGGTGTAAAACCTCACAGGTACAACGACTACTCATGACGTAAATATGAAAAGGGAGGGAAGAAAGTACCGGCGGACTAAGCTTGTCTACAAGCATCTCCAGTAGATCAGTGTCCGCCAACCATTGCAGCGAATCCACATGATAGGCATAAATATGTTCGTCGTCCACCAGTCGAGACAAAACCTACAAAATGCACACAAACTCAACACTTTGTAAGATCCGGTCAGAGGAGGTGAATCCAAGAAAACGTCAGAAGAAACAATACAGGACCTTCACCGATACGGAATTTCACTAAAAAGCGGATGATAGAGTAAACTCACTTGCATGATGGAAGTAATACCAATTAAATCAACCAACTTTTTCAACACCTCCTGGTGGGTCTGCAGAAGTTCAACAAAAGTGAAATATCAAAGGCTACATTCTGGACTGGTCACAGAAAGAAAGTTCTCATTTCACAGGTACATGTACAAACAAATTGCGTATGTCAACAGAGAGCCCAAGAATCGCTCAAACCCGCGTCCTTCCCTAATAAACATCCAGAGATTTAAGAAGGAAAAAAGCGCAGAAAAAACGGGAGAAGCGACAGCTCTTAGCCGTACTTGTAAATATCGCGTCACCGGAACTGTCTTTCTAAGCAACAAGCGAGTAGCCACCTGCATTCGCAAATAACAAGAGAGCAAAGAAGGTTTTTAAGAACCCAGTGTTGTTGCCTCGAGTAAAATTTCCTCTCCATGTGCCACAAAATGAACGATAATCGTAGCCTACATCAGCAATGCAAAAGCAATCGAAGCGTTCTAAACTTGATCGAAATCTGGATACCAAACGGCAGTGACAATTCAAGGTCAGCCTCTACAAAAAACAGGATAAACTAACTCTGGTGAGAATTTTGATACTTACCTTACTAAAGTAGCCGGCCAGCAAAGTCCCATGGGGTCGATCAGGTTCCAAGAATGAAAATAGGTAGTTCATGAGCTGCAAAAGGAGAGAAGGGAGTACACCAGGTTGTTAAAGCGCAGTTCCATCATAGCGGGATACAATCAAGCATTTCTCTTATCATTGACGGCAAGGATCGTAACTGGATAACCAGCAAGCATTGCTTCGATCTTGAAACACCTAAACTTCAATTTCTCATAGAACCTTCAACTTCAGTATAAATCACTGTGCTTCCAACCATGAAATAATCATGTTTCGAATCAGTAACACTTCAGCATACCAAATAAACAGATATCTGGAAAATACCTCCTCATCCTCAACTAAAGTCTTGAAAATGACATCTATCTCGCAAGTGAAAATCTCGCACGCGATAAATGGAAACCTGCAGGACGGGAAAATGAGAATCTCGACAACCGACCCCGACAATATCACTCAAGATCCGAATGCAAAAAGGGATGTAAAATACCGAAAATCCTGAAAGATGCATGTAAAATCAAAGCACTCCCAGGTAAGGTTCCTTCAAGTCCATATAAATGATAAAGGACATTCTAACGATGAAGCAACTTACTTAAATGCACGCTTGTTATCTGCATTTTCAGGTGGCTCTTCCACTACATAACGGAGCAACGCTTGAACTTGTGCCTTCCCACGCAGGCTGCAGAAGATAAAGAAGAAAGCCTTAGAAAACTGGAAAGTAGAACGGCCGACGAAAAATGGATGCTCACAATGCATGCTTTCACTCAATAAACTTGTCTGATGAATTCGAGATCTGAGGGACGTGTTCTGGTTATACATGAATCTTGAACTGCAGGCCTCAGGAGGGGTACCTGCAAGCAATACAAGCCTGGATACATTGAACATCGGCGGGGAAGCTTACAAATTAATAAGACGACTGTTCAGAGATTTGCATTCCTGGATGATTTCATCCTCATCCAGGAGCTCTTCCAAGGTGTAACCATCTTTATCGAGCACCGACTCAACCTGCAGATGAAAACATAGACACTGGTCAAATATCCACATGAATCCCAACAAACGACGAACAAATGGACCGAAGATAATTCACAGTGATTAGCTGTGGGATACAGAAAAAGTTGTACACACCACCTCACTTCGAAGTCAGACGGAAAGACTTGTCACTTTCGAAGCAGGTCATCGACGACTACACAAGTTACGGCACTCGGTGCGGGACCATAGAAACTCGGCAATCCCTACAACATAGAGTTACGATTGACTTGGTTCATTTTCACATCCCTACGTGGCAACTGCCGACTGCCAACACAGAAGACTAGCCACACGGGTTGCCCACACACAGTCAATACTACTGGCAATGCAGTGCAAGCAGGGAGAATGTACCACTTCAGCAGCAAACATTGATAGCCTCAAGGTTCTCTCATGGGCTGCACTGTCATATTTGAGCTAGCAATGACAAAGAATTCATGAACTTAAAAGGCATTCAAGGGCCGCCACGTTAAAAACAATCACGTCCACGTGGCCACAGAACTCAGACGCAGAACTCTACACTTTGATTGTCTGCAACTAATATAGACCGCAGTTTCATAAGGAACACACTGAAAAGGAGGACCCTATAAAGTCGGTATTCGTCTTAAATTAACAGTCGTACGACGAGGTAAGCTTCTCAATTGACGGATTAGCCATTCGCATCTCTCAACAAAGTCACTATCGAGCGGGAATTCGTCAATATTAAAATGGAAATCATAGTTCAAACTACTGACGTCCAATACTGCTTACATTGCTTCTTTGTCCTTCCCAAGAATTAAAATCTAGAAACAAAACTCAAATTTCGAATTTCTTTGTTACTGAAAAGAATTCCCAGTCAAGGTGTAGCTGGAAGGAGAACGTACAAACCAAGTCACAAAAAACACTAAGCTCGGAGACTTCAACCACCGGGATTAAATGTCAAAAAAATTGCTCAGTGCGACACGAGAGGTCTCGAAGGAAAAAAAGATATATGTCAAAATCTCGATTGTAGATTCCCGTTTAGTTGGACAACCCGCGTCCTCAAGACAGAGTGAAAGCCAAGATCCACTCGATAACGTTGATGCAGAGACAAGTGGTCACTTTGACGAGAAAAACGAGGTTAAAGAGTAAGGCTCCCGCATTCCGCGGAGTAGTCTGTGAAGACTGCAGACAAAGATTGGAAAAACTCACCGGAGAAGTGGTCGACAGGCCAGCCACTCGCCAAAACATTTTTTTCAGAAAGTCTTCAATCTCTGTTGATTCTGGCTGCCCCGGAATCCCTCTCTAGCTACGAAGAGCTTCGACGCAGGAAACCCTGGCTTCCTGCACTACTCTCCTCCACCTCCTTCGAATTTTTTCCGAAACAGATCTAAGGGGAACTCATAACTCCACTGACTGGAACCCTACCTCACCACCATCCAATCCACTGCCACTGCCACTGAATCTTTCCCGACTCTCCGCTCAACCGAGCTGCGTGCACTGTGATCTGTCTCATACGATCTCAGCGCCAGACTCTGTCCCGACACTTCGTGCACCCACCCCTCGGAAGACCCGGTTGCACCCACGCCTTCATTCCCTTCACAGCCACCGCCTGTTCCCCCCGAAAAAAATCCGGCCGTCGAACACACCCCTCCTCTAGCACATCCAAACGTCCAGCACGAACTCGTAAATCGTCCACGCTCGCTGCAAGGATGCTTCCCAGCCCTCCAGCAAGGAGATGCGTCCAGCACCAAACCCTAATGCCCCGCCCTGACCTCAACAAGAACCCGTTCAAAATACCTCAAAAGATAGAGAATAGCTCTGTGAGCTGGGGCCGTTGCAGGGCCGACGAGCTATTGCACAGGCGCAAGCAACGATGATGATCACGAGCTCTGGAGGTGGTGCGCGCGCCTGCAGCGACACAGAAGCAACGCAAATGTGAGGGTGCTGGCGTAGCTCTCCTCCTACAATCCTCCGACTCCCGGAAAGTGGGCGTTTTCACACTGGTAGGCTGGGGTCCACGTATGTGTGACACGTCGGACTTGTCGTGCCACCTGGAAAGATTCCGGGGTAACGGGCATGGGTGGGTTGAGATCCTTTGATAGGGTCCTAATAACCGATTTGACTTAGTCTGAGGTTTGTGGGAGGCAGATTGTAAGTAAGGTCTTTCTTTTTTCTCTTCTTCGTTTTTAATTTGGCGTTCCGTTTTTTTATTTAGGCGGTGGATTCAGTGTCTGCTGTTGCAGGAACCCTATGCTCCGAAGACAGCAAGTTTAGGACTGTGACTATTTCTTATTGGTTTAGGGAGCATCTAAGGCTGTCCCTTCCTTACTCTGACCCCTTTTTTGGATGTGGAGCAACGTTCTCAAAACTGGCTAAAATTCGCCTGGTTTTTACTTAATTTTTCCTTGCGCTACTTGTACATGGCAGAAAATCATGGGGGAAACAAGATTTCAACCACTTTTGCAAATGTCATTAACAGAGAGGTCATGGTTGTGTACCCCACTTTTCATCCAAAACTTTTTTGTATTCATCCGCTCCCATTGGTATAACATGGGAGTTGAGTTGAGCCCTTAGTTGTCGATCGGGAGTAGTGGCGGTTGCCAATCTGCCGTCCATTTTGCAAAAACCCTAGAATTGCATTGTATTTGCTTAGTAACACCTTCGTCTCCATGGTGTAATAGGGTTTTTGCAAGTGCAAATTGGTTTTTGATGGCAATCGCAATTACTTTTGCAAATTTTTTGTGCTCCTGCTTTAATATGTTTCGTTGTTGGTTCTCGAGATCAGTGCTTTGAATTTGAAGGTGACTATCAGATTAGATCTCTGAGAACTTGAGAAGTACTCATCATTCTCCGAATCTCATGTTTTTGAAAACATTGGCGATTTGTTGACTATTGATTGCTCATGGCCTCTTGCATTGTTTGAATATTCGAGGCTTAGGACAACGTCATTTATAATTGTGAGTGCCAAATCCGTCTGTCATGTTATTTAATGACGAGTGGCTATTAGGCTATGTAGGACAAGATATGGATTGGTTGTGAACTTAGAGTAGCCAAAATGTCCATGTATTGGCCATTGGGGGATTTATCTAACATTTTGAGATTGTTAAAGGTGTGAACAAAGTCATTTTGGGGCTCTTTTGTGGTGGTTGTAACCCTAGGCCACCCCTTGACTTCTCCATTCTCTTCAAGTCTTGCAAGTTGAGTGGTTTTTGAGAGGAATTAGAGCATGTTTGTAATGATGGTTGGTGTTTTGCCAATCTTTTACTAAAGTGTTACTCCTTCATTCAAACGTTTTAGCAAGACTAATCCAATTGAAACAAAGTAGAAGCAAACTAGGAGATTTGGGGATGCTTAGTGTTGGATGGTTGTTCATTCATGCCTTATTATAATTTGGATTTGCTTTTGGACATGTATGTATGTTCCAATACTTGTAGTTTACGACACCTAATGTTAGCGATGCAGAGCGACACGAAATGGTGCCCGAAAGAGACAATTTGGATAAGAACGAGGAGAAGAGGACATTCAAGGAGGATGGAATACCCTTTCGGCACCTTGAAAAGGATGACATCTTCATGAAACTAAACTACAAGCATCTAAAGTTTTGTAAACTTTGGGCTAGCCACAAGTATAGAAGTGTGGCGATTAACTAATCAACGGCTTGGAGGGCGAACTTAATCGGAAGAGAGTACAATTATCTATCTTTTTTATCGCGACCCCAATAACACCTTACAGCTCCAAACAACCTTTAGAGGCCCTTCACAACTTAATGGGCTCACCACACTTCACTTTCAGTATCACTTGGATTACAACTAACTAGCACTGCAGATGCCACACATTCACAACATTAGTTTCCCATTTCCAACTCACTAGAAGAAGCCTATGTTTTTTTTGACGTCCAAATTTTGGATGTAAAAAAACCCACAGGTTTCTTCTAGTGTCATGTTGCTAAGTCTTAGTCCTTGGAACTGCTAATATATACTCCAAACAAGATACTTGGCATGTGACTTGGTGACATTGGGCGAAACTTCTATTGATGTACAAACACTCCGTAGAGGCATTACTCCCCATCGATGCTAACCACCCTTGAATGTCATCCAACTCTATACTAGGCCCGTTGTGTATTTATTACTTTCACATCGGGACTAATCAGGATTCACAACTTGCAACACATTGAGAATGGCCTTGCAAGGAGTGGGATTCTATCCAATTGGTGCCATAGGACACACACACAAGTGTCCCATAGTGCTTTGGACTCAGTGGTGAAGTTATATCACCAACCTTGAGTCACCAAGACTTACCAAGGCTCCAAGAAGGAGTGAGGAGTGAGACCAACCCTTCCTATAGTATTTTTGGTGGGATTCAATAGATCTCCCCCCCCCTTGTGGGTCAGAGGAACTTCCAACACCCACCTTCACTACTAGAAAATGCAGTGACCACATTAACAAAAAACCACTATAGCATTTTGTTGATTTGGTCATGTTAATTCGGGAATTTTTTAACAAAAAATTGTCCTTTGCAGTTGTTAATTTTGACGCTTTCTAACAAAAACTTGTTGCTTTTTTATTAATTGTTTTGCATTTTTACAATAGTTTTCATTGGTATTGTGCTTGCACTTTTCACTTCATTGGAGCAGCACACAAAAAATTTCATCTTATTTTTTATTCAATAAAAAAAACTAAGGACGGAGATCATCTTTCAAACAAGCATATCAAATTCAGTTCTTGGCAAACAAGTTGACCTCCAAATTTATTCCTCTACATTTACAAAATAAAGGCAATGCTGCCATACATATGGGTACATGAGAACACAACCCTCATATACTTCAGACACTACTTTCCTAGGGCACTTTCATATACTAGGCATTGCACTACAACTCTAATTGTCCCATGTAATGTTGTTCTTCTCATTACATGGACCTTGTATTTTGAGAACTTCAACCTGCACAACGATGACATCCTGAGAGAAAACCATATGTACTTCAAATGTTAGTATCTGCATATACACTTAGTCACAGAGATTTAGAGAGCTAACAGTTCATATTACATATCCACATGATCTGAAATCCCATATTTGTACTCTTAACACACAAAAAAATGCATCCACCACTTATAAGTAAATCCTTGTCCTAATTTTAGTAAAATCAGTCTAATTCTTGCTTACCCATTTAAAATTCAAAAAGAGCATGCATTTATTTCATTCCTGTAAAAGTCATTATTCCAACATATTAGAAGGAAAAAGCCTTTGTATATAATCTTCCTCCATAGACATTGAACACCTTCCAATCCTGTAACTAACAAACACATGCCTGAGCATTTACATTTTTTTGGCTTCCTTTATATCATATACGCTCCCGGCATATTTGTACCTCCTCATCCACATCATTTAACTACACGTACAAGCTTCTTGAAATGACACAATTCGAATTTTGGCCTACTCTGTACTTCAACTGAACAGAACAATCTACATCACTTATAAGAACAATTACTTCCAACACTCTAAAAATTTGTAGTTCATTCACCCAGTGACTACAAAATTAATTCTAAAACACTTCTACATTCCTTTTTTACTACCAACAGGACCCTACAAAAACTTCTCTAACATAGTCATGTTGGAAAAAAGAAATTTAGGCCTTGGTTGACATAAAGTTCTATAGTATTTTGCCCAATTTTATTCTATGTTTGCCTTCCAAGTTTAGCACTTGCTGTCTCTTTCTCCCTATACTGTTTACTAACTTGTAATTCACATTATACCTGTAACACTCACTTGATTTAGCAATGCGTGTTCACACCAGCAAAAATAAATCTTCCTGAATCACATTCCACAGATGACACAATATGATTTATAACGAATTTGTCACCCACCATCAAATTCATAAAAGTCTAATGAATAGCCCTTCTCCTAAAACAAATGTGACTACCTTTAGCAAAAATAGAAATTCCTCTATTAACAATGATCAACACATACAAAAAATATTGTGCTCAACACTAGCTTCACGAAATTCATTCATTTAAAAGACTCATCACTTGAGTTCACTATAAAAATGATTTTGCCATTCCTTTGACATCAATACTGTAAGACCTAGACATAACATACTTGCCTTCAGAAGATATTGTCAATACAAGTGGTAATAAAACAACGGAACTTCCGGTCCAAGTTGCTCTTGCAACACAACCATCGTCCAAGACTACCAAAACTGAAACTTTGTTGTCCCTTGTATACCACCATCTCCAACTCTGTGATGACTTCAACAATTTCAACAATTTTTTACAACTAACATTTCCGTTGCATGCTTAACTTCACGATTTCAATACTCAATATGATGCAGCATTTGCATTTATTTGCTATAAAACTTTTATCAATAAAAAAAGGGTCAATTTCTAAGTCACTTCTTACTAGTAGTTGCTACTATTATTGTCCGTACTGTTGTCATTGGGGAAGATGGAATAAGATTAAAATATATGCTCAGCTAAAAGTTGGAAAAAAAAAGAAATTGCAATAATATACTTATGAGGTATTTAGCTCTAAACTACATTTTATTCATTTCTGGTCATTACTTCTCTACTACTGTACATAGAAAATGAAGGTGCTCAAACAAGTGCTTCACATCTCACCTTCTAGGTAGTTACACCCCACTCTCACACCATGCTCTCTACAGAATAATTGTGAAGTGGAGAACACAGTACCATGAACTAGAAAAGTTTGATGAATCTCTAATGCATACAGAAGAAAACATAACCCAGATGCATTTGGAGCACTAATGAAACCACCTTTTTTGGTGCATATACAATAACCTGATTTCCTATACAAGATTTAAAATTTAGCTACTATGCACATTTCATTGATAATTCTCTATACCATTCACTAAAAATCAAATGAACTCATGTTAGAAAACCATGGCTGAGGACCATGACTAGCACCTACAACACTGCAATGACATAGAGACAAATCACGTAGATCTTATGTGCAACCTATTTTCCCACGACCATTCAAACTCACATCATATTTGCTATTGAGGAATCCTTACTTGTATTTTACTTCACCTCCTTACAATTTAATTGTACATCATAACTGAAAAAATCCAAAATGGATACCTGATGAGCGTCTAAACTTGGACTGACTTAAAAACACCTATGTTGCACTAATATGAAGAACAAAATGTACTTACTATAACTCTACATCACATAGTGCACTTGCCAAACGACGGATACCCCTGCAACCATTAAAAAACATGTTCCACTGCTCAACAGCTTAATAGATAGCATATGTCTCTCCCTGCAAACCTCAGATGGTGCACTCTTTGACCTGAAAACAAGCAACAAAGTCTTCTTGAATGACTGCTAAAACTACTACCTTGCTTTCTAGCATTGTAGCAAAAGTATTTTATGGCAACACACAAAGGGCGCCAATCTATTCCAAATCATGCTACACAACATAGTTAGGCCTCACATATGTTGCCTATGAAGTAGCTAGAATATATATATATATATATATATATATATATATATATATGAAGACATAAGAAGCCCAACTATCTAGTTCAAGGCTATAAGATATGCCACCACGTTTGAGGTTCAAACCAAACTATGTTTATTTTACAAATTACATATATAGATATAAATAAGATGGACAAAGAGAACCTGTGAAGTCTCACCATTGGTCAAGACAAGTTTCTTGAAAAGTGTACGTGGAGTAGTCATTAGAAAAAGGATTGTTGGTCACTTCTTACAAACAACCTTGAATAACAATCCCTGCACATCAACATAGCCATAAATCAACCACGTTAACTTAATCTTCGTCCTCCTCACCAGGACAATATGTGAATTACATGTCAAGGTAATTAAAATGCCTTTTAGACAATGCTCTCAACTGAAGATAAACTTCTCCACCATTCTACAACACAAATTCAAAGTAATATACACAACCACTCACTACAAATGACTGCATACAAAAATCCTTCAAATAAATGAAGAAATACTGTAGAGACAATGCTATCACAAATGAGTTTGAATAGTTAAGTATTACAATTTATACGAATTTCCTGCAAGTCCCTCAAGCTACTTCAAAATTTAATTTGTCCAAAACAAAAGAAAAAAAGAGAGAATTGTTGGCACTATATTAGGAAAAGATATCACTGATAGTAAACAATAAATCAAAGAAAAATACATATCCCACATAAAAATACTGAAGGACATACAATTCAGTAGAGCAGAATTACAGTATAACATCCATCGTAAAATCTAGTTTAGCGTCCTTTCATTTCAATGGTTGTTTGCGTTCTTCTGCAAACACCATCTATCTGACGAAATCTACGCAATAGTTAGAACAAAAAAATTTCATTCGGATAGAACTAAAAAATGATTTATACCAACAAAACTAAAATCAATCTGACAATTTCAAAAAAACAAAAAGATAACCAAAACATTAAGGTCGGAGTGAGAGTCGCAGAAATCAATTCCTTGATGCAACAAACAACTGCAAGTTCTCTTCAATAGAAGTAAATCAAACTTATAACTCGACATTCATTACCATCTTCCATTTTGTATAGAATTACATATTCCAGTTCCATCCTCATTTTTTCCTTGTTACTGAGGTATAAGGACCGTCATGTACAATGAAAGGTCCAATGACAAATAGTTCTCTGTCAATTTAGCTCAATACTCCTCAGGCCACCTATTAACTAGAATTCCAAACTCCGATATCCAAAACATTCAATACATTCATTACACACAGATAGACATGACAATGTTTCGCTTATAACGATGGAAGAAATTATATATATTGTATCCGACAGTGTCTTCTTGACCTGTCATCGTCGTTATAAACCAAGACAATACAAATCCAATCTAAACGATTTGATAACTACTTCAAACAACAAACAACTTCAAATTCATAATTCACATTTTCTGTTCTATGAACATTGCGGACAACAGCAATCCATGAACACTACAACACATTTGTAAAACATATTGCAATACGCCTCACTCCTCAACCTATAACTATGCTTTTTTATTCGTGGTTCAAACGTCACTACACTCATAAATTCAAAATGCATTGATAGTTGTCATTCTTCTACTCAACATTGCCAGAAACGACAGCCACCAGAATCAGTTCCTTCAACTCTTTACATACCCGACCCCTATATGAACTTTCAAATGTCATTTGTACACTTTCCTTAGCCCTGTCGGCAGTCCCTTCGACAACCTTGCTTCATACCCCACTTGTAGTTATGTAATTAATATTCTCTGAAACAGAACACTCGAATGAAAAGCCATCTTCAATTATCAAAGAAAAAAATATCAATGAAAGTAAAATTCAAGCTACATTTCTAAACTTGAATTGCATATTCAAATCTATTTCTGACTATTCTTTTACCGGCACTTCATGACAATCCTCACGTCTACCTCCTGTGGAATCAGAGTTCAAAATTTGACGACATGTAGACCCATTTCTAGTATCCCCTTGTAGGCTTTGAACTTCAACTTCTAGATGTGCTATATACTCCTCAGCGGACATCTTCTGTGATTCATGAGGTCCAAATTTTGTGAACAGCCTCCCTCTATCTACTTGAACCTTGTCTTTGTCTTTCTTGATGCAATGCTTTTTAGCCATTGCATTGTCCGTCTACAAAAAAAGAACCAGGTCATTATACTTCTATATTCTAGTACTATATCAATAAGAGAAAATTGTGCACGAAATTAAAGATATGGTTTCAATACATACCGATAAAGCAATTGCTTGTACAAATTGCCCTCTCTCAATATGTCTTTTTGCACTATTGGACTTATCCAATCTTCTGCTCTAAGATTCAACGAGCGGTGACTGCTCCTGTAAATCTTTGTCACTATATTCCTTCCTTGCTTTCTTGGAAACATGAGCTCCTCTTTCACGTCCAAAACCTTTATTGTGTTTCATTTCAAATGCCACTTCATCAGGGTTAGGTGACCTCCCATGTAGTTCAAATAATCTTTGCTGCACTCCTTCCACACCTAATGACCTGGTCCTTCCAACCGTTCGACGACATGTATTTGCATAACGTCCATAGGCTGTCCTACTTTTCCTTTGCCTACTATCAACAATTTTTGTCAATCGCTTCCAAATTACTGGATTTGCATTGGTAGGGCGGTCTAATTCCTTGTTGATCATCGCTATGAGTTTCTTCCTCCTCCTTGTCACTGCCTTATCCAGGAGACCACGTAAATGGTCTTCATTGAGCTTCCCAGAGTACTCAAAATTATCATTGAGACAGTCCTTCAAAATAGTCATGTCTTCATAAGTTTGTTTTCTAATGTGCATACACGAGAGATCCAGTCATGTGTCCAACTTGTTAATTTATGAAATCCAAGCTTTCTTTCCAGGTTCACAAGGTACTCTTTCTTTGTTCAATGTCAAGTAGAACGACTTTTTCCCTTTAATATGTTGTTCACTCACTTCGTGTTCTTGTTCTCTTTGCTTATAATGTCTTGTTCTTCGCTCTACTACTAGAGAGGATTCCATCTGAGGTTCTTTCTTCACATTTTTTTATCCAAGTTCTTTCCTATTACTTTGATCGCCTCTCTTCCATGTGACTATGACAATAGGAGACTTGGACTGCGAAGAGCTTCTGTTCCTCTGTCGGTGTCTTTGGATTTGATCTGGTGAAATGGACCTTTGTTGTCGTCGACTTTGATATGGTAAAATTGATCTTCGGTACATTTGACACTTGTTTGGAGATGGTGAGCTCTCATTCTAAAGATGCCCTAGGTCCCTTACATTCCCTCTCCTCCAATTTCTATCAACTGCAGTGCCAACAAAGATAGCCTTTTCAAGTTAGCATACTATTCTACTTTCATGTGGCATTACTATCATATTGTTTCATCACACACATTCAGCCCAAATATGAATTCTAGTTTTGCAATTTCAATTCCGCAGAATGACGTAATTGAAGTACATTGCAACAGCACAATGAAATGCACATTGCCAAATTTTAAAAACGGTTTAGGTGTGCATACCAACATCAACACTCTTGAGAGCTTCACTCCTACGTTTATCTTCTTGGCGTTTACTGTTACTTCTCTCCTCCCGTGACTCTGTTCGATACCTTGGACTCTTTGAACGACTATGTGCTCGGCTCCTCGGATTTTCTTATGACCTTTTTTTAGATATACAAACAGGGGGGCCGGGGGCTCTTAGACCTAGAGTCGTTTGACAAGTCACGGTACAGCTACAGTCCATCTGTAGAGGGTAATTTTTGTCCCCATTTGCTTTTTTTACAAGGCTGGAAGGAAATCCACATTTGGTAAGTATTAGCCACAACAATTTCATGTTTTTTATATACATAACTTATCCTCTACCGCATAAAAAAGCATAATTGTATGACATTGCGTATAAAAAATCTTAAATTCTTAGCAAATCTAAAACAATGCAATTGAAGTCTTACATTGTTATAGTAGTACATATCTGGAGATGGACTATGCAATTTTTGTTTATGCTGCGGTGATTGCTCTTCAAACTTGTTGGTGACTTTCACTTGCATGTCCCTCTGAACGACTATGTCCACCAGACTGTCACAATTCGTGGTCTGCAAGCCCTTTGGAGTGGGCAAGTGATGCTGCAAATCATAATCACTTGGCCCTTGGAGAAGAGGATCGTCAAAAGCAAGGGGTCTTGCAAGACATTCCTATCTTCACAAACGTTAGTCACAATCTTCTCTGTTGTGTTGTTCAGTTCTGCACAATACTCTAAATTGTCAAACAATTGGTAACGGGAATCCATAAATTTAATACATACCTTACAATTTCACGAGTAAAACATACGAGAAATAGCAGAGTATAAGTAAAACATACCTTCATATTACAAAATAATAAACACAACTCTCCACATCAAGACATCAGTCAACAAATATTACGGGAGTAAACTATCAATTTTTACTATTTATAAGGCTAACTACTTCTGCAATGTCAATCACTGCTGACTACGTTTGTGAAATCAACCCTTTCAAATACTTGACATGCATTCCACAATGAGCACAACATTGTAAATATATGGTGGTCATTGATGTCATTTTTTTAAAAATAATTTGTAGTCAGCAACTGGTACAGAATGTGGAGTTCCGTTTTTCACTCACCGGTTGTTACCGGAGATGCGGAGATGTTTAGAGAAGACTCCGGAGATTCATAACTGTGGGTGCCCACCGTTTTGTTCTTTAAGACATTCTCCTCATAATTATTTGACGGTTTCGGACATTCCATTTTTTGGGTGGATGACGTTCCAACAATTCTTATCGTGCGTCCACATTTCAATGTGTCCTCTTCTCTTTTTCACCGCATTTCCTCAATGTTTGGAACTGCCTTTTCAACGTCTCCATGAACAACATCCATAACCGCTGCTAATAAATGGTCTTATTTCTTCTTGCCCTTCAGTTTATTAGTTTGTTTTGGAGCAACTTTTCTCGGTCGACCACTACCAGTAGGAAAACTTTGGAATGCGTCCTTTGCTTCTCTGTTTTCGGGTTCCTATATGGTTGCAGTCGCTCTTGTCCGTCTTTGGTTTGTTGCTACAAATTTTTCCTTCTTTAGCCATGGTTCCGGGAGATCTTCAGCTCCTATAGTCATCATCATGTTCCATTCCACAATATAAAAGAATAGACAAATAACGTCAAACAACAATGCCCTTTATTTTAAATTTATTTACACATGTACAGGCATTGTGTATCTTCTCAATGATCTTCTATCAAAACAAATACTAGAAATAGAAATGACTCAATCCTCTAGTGTGGTGATTAGAAAATGGGATAATTGTTTCTAACTAATTGAAATGCATCAATTAATGATATGAACGTTCAGCTAATTTTAAAAGAAACATCTTCCAAGATAAAATGAGTTTTCCTCTCTATTATTCCTTATATACACCTAACCTAGGTAATTGAGATCTTCTAGAATGTGTGCAGTCGTTAAGTTGTAATTGCATGTGCAACACTAACCAAATGGCCAAAGCCACTGTCTCTTGTGGCTAATTTCAACAGAGACAGAGAAAAATTGACTCCACATTTGACTCCAAGTAATGGCCCTAACTGATTTATGGAAAAAACAATTGAAACTAAAAATTGTAGGTATCTTTTGAGCATATCAACAACTCTTCCTTCTTGAGTTCAACAAAATACATTTTAACTTCAAACAATACGTCTTAATTTAACTGCAAAACACCTACTTCTAAGTAGAAAAGAGCAGTGACGGCTGTGATGCAGGTTAGTTTTTTCAGGTCACAATTGGCCATTTGCACTTACTTGCTCTCGCGTGTGGTGGATCTTCTTTTCTGAATTTTTTCTAGTGGTCATGCGATGTGTCTATAGTTCAGAAATTGAAACAAACTTCGGATTATTGCGTTCGCTGTCACCTCTCGATTGTTCCTTCTCTTCGCAATCGTCTTTTGATGAAGTCGCAATACTACTGCTCTCTCTGTCTATTTCTCGGTAGTCAAAGTCCGTGTCTGACTCTGTTTTGTCACTACTCTCACCATCGGTTTCAAGGTACTCAGAGTCCGTGTTTGACTCTGTTTCGTCACTGGTATGGAGAAACTTGTCTACATTCTCAGACTTCTTCGAAACTTCAAGACATCGGCAGAATTCCTCTTTACTATTACTAGAGAGCAATACCAAGTTCGTGGATACAGGTACGCTACTCCCATGCTCCAAATGCTCTACAGAGGTCAATTTTGTGCTTTCTAGAGTATTCCCAGTGTCCTTGCGGACTTCTTTGGAAAGTTCACGTGAATCTCCTTCTGATCCGCTTGTAGGTGGCGGTGAAGGAGTTCGTATTTTTCCAGTCCTAAAATATAGGTCCGCATTTTCCAGCACATTTCGATTCAACTACGCGTACCTGCATTGTAGGATGCATAAAATAAATTAGTTACAATGAAAGTAAACAACCAGTCTAGTTTTAAACCACCGCCGCCGCAACTCCATGCTTCACGACAAGGTACACGTGTGCCGCAATACAACGTTGATTTTTCCTTAGTGACGCATGCATAGAATTGTGAAGACATTTCCATCTACTCTAACGTTCATTTCCACTTTGCCTCTTTTCATCTAGATGTCTGAAATTAGATTTTTTGATAAGGCACGCATTTCGAGGCGTCCAAATAGGTGAAGTCATATCAGCACGGTGCGGACCAAGCTGTGCATACATCACAATGGCGCAACCTGTGTGAAAGCCGACAATTCTGGTATGTCTCTAAACTAAGTTCTACCTTTGAATTTAATGGTTACCTACATTGATGTATACTACAAACAGAATAGTCGTAGGGCAGAACTTGCTATGTTAGTATTGCTTTTTACTATGCGTTGCAAAGTAGCAGGATCTCTAGCAAACACAAAAATCCTATATATGAGCAATACTAAACGTGGATTTCTGTGATTCCCAGATTGCCACATCAGAGTCGCTAATAACTGTACTGCGGCTTCATGGAATCGACAAAGTCGCAAATAAATTTGCCATGGGTGACTTTTCCTTCCCCAACGTAATGACAATACTATTTCTATATATCCAGGTGCGCTATCCTCCCTACTTGTTGCACTTCCATTTTCGGTTCAACTTTAGAGTCAATTGCATGTTGTATGCTTCAAAAGAACTCACACTGAGGACTTGTGGTGAAGGGCATCGTCTATGCATTTAATGTTTTTGAAGATGAACCGCAAACGTTGAACCTCGTACTCCGTCGGAATTGGCATGTCTTCCACTTCACTTCTTCTAATCCTTGTAATCTGAAAGAAAACTGTTGCATTCAGATACTGTCTGTGTATGGTACGTCGGAGTATAGTGCCTTCAAGAGATTTCGACGATGGACAATACTAGAGTGGTAGCACATTCGGTAAGTGTAGGTTAGTTTCGATTTTCCTTGTTTTTTCTCGTCCAAAATTTGGACAATGCATTAATTTTGCAACTCAGCAAATTGTCTTAATCAATCATCAAGTGCATCTTTGCCATGCAGTGATTGCATTGGATTTTCTTTTTAATTGCACTTTGAAATGGACATAGACAACTTACATTTTCTTCCTCTTGCTTTGAATTTAAATGGACAATGGTAGTTATACATCACAAAGAATTGTTCTCTACGAAGTCAGATAACTCGGTAAAGCAACCCCGCTAAATTGTACACGTTCGAATTCAGCAGTATGACCTTATTGAGGAACTTAAATTCAAAGCAAGAGTACTCCAAGGCGCAGAGGACGAAGACAAATCTAAGGCAACTTCAAGGCCCGCTTTGAATCCTACCACGTTGTAGCTACAGTTGCCGATCCTCCAGTCCTCTACGTAGTTGTCAGTGCCTTTTCTCAAAAGACCTTGTCGAAGGCAACACGAATCAGAAGTTGGGTTGAGGAAAATGGAGTCCGCCGCCAAGAAGTCCAAATACGAAATGTGGAGAGACAAAAACGTAGCAATCGTGAAAGCGACGATGCAGCCTGCACTTCAAGCACAAAGTGAACTGTAAGTACAGCTATACCTTGTGCGTCCTAATCCTTGTTAGAATTACAATTGTATTGTATGGGCGATGTAGGACCTAAGCAACATGACGGTGACATTATGTAATCAGAAGTCATTCTTGGACTTTGTAGAACATGCTACACGGTCACGGAAGAGGAAAGTCCATCTTCGTGTTTTTTTTTTGCTGAGTCGAAATCCTATTTGTCTTTGTGATGTTCCCTGCATCTTCTTTCGTAGCGGCGCGCTAGGATTTTCTGTCCCCATATTTATTTCTTGCGTCGCCTCCCACATCAGCACCTCAGTAGTTGTCTTGCTATTGTTGTACAGTCGCATTGTGGAAATTGCAACTCTTTGGCGACTATTTTACAATCATTTTTTAGTTGCATGGAAGTTCATCTGCAATTATTGCAGGATAATATCGGGATATGGAGCACCTATTCCCAAGAAAGAATCATGTGGACCTTACTCTTGCAGCCGCCTCTGAAATCCTCCTCCCTCTTAGTTCAGAACACCACCCCGCATGCTTTCTCCCTCAGTCCCTCCTTTTGCACCTTGAGTGATAAGCATGTTTTGGAGTGCCAGTTGCGGTAGTTGTCATAGTTCTGTCAACTAGTTGTGCCAAGGTTTCAGTGGTATGTGCCTCTGCAAGTTTTGCATCGCAGGAAAAACCTTCATGCAAAGCAGACGACTGCGGAGGAGGGGAGTAGAAAGGAGGGAGAGCCCGTGCAACTAGGGCAATCAAAGCGGGGCCTTTGAGGATGCGGAGGGAGGAAGGCAACAAAGCTAGTATGCGAGCGTAGAGCGTGGAGCGTAGAGCGTAACCGAGCGGGAAACTAAATGTTTGTTGAGAATTATTTTTGTAACTAAAAGGTGACCAATTTTTTGGGCAAATTTGAAATTATTTTGAGATTTTTCTAATAAATGTACCTATGACCGTGGATTGTTGATGCCCTAAGACCGTGGAAATAAGGTATTTCATAATATCTAAAATAAAAACTTGAACCTAGTCTTCTAGTGGTCTATGTGGCAATCAATTTTTCACTGCAAACAATGAATGTAAATGAAAAATTCCGAGAAATGTTTTAGTGAACCCTAAACCCGTGTTGGATGGTTTTTTAGATTAAAAGAATAAAACTAACTATTGCAATTATTGAATGTGATTTTATACACACAAATTTTTTTGGTCATGATATATTGGTATATTTGTTTCTTGATAAAAAAGGTGCTCTAACTATGAATCACATCCATTTAATGCAATAAAAAAACATTTAAGCACAAAATGGACAAAACCATAAAAGACAAGAATAAAGTAGTGTCTCTTTTTATCTAAAATAGAAAAACAATTATAAATATGAGGTATAAAATAGACAACCTCTATATTCACCATTCACAAAAAGTTAGACTTAGCGGATATATTCCTTTAGTCCCACTAAGAACTTCCAAATTGGTTTAGAAATTGTACCACTAAAAAGGTTTCATTTGATCGTTAAAGCCATGTGAAACAGAGGGTGGAGTAGATACACACGTGATTTGAATTCTAGTTTTCTTGCTCAATGATCAAAATCAATATATGGAGTGGTTTAGTGGTACAAACCCTAAACCAATTTCATTGGAGTTTTTTAGTGGAATTGAGGTAGTAATGATAAACTACTTTGCTACTTCAACAACTCAACAAGTTGCTTTCAAAAATATGTTTAAGCTCATCAAAGTTTTCTGTAGAAACATAAATGTAAAGATCAACTCTTGCATTGAGGCAACATATTACTTTAAATATAATAAATTACTTTAAATTTGTCCATTGGACTCTCTTTTCCAACATCTTTGTTAGCATTTGTTAGAAATAGGCACAAAAATATTTTAGAAATGATCCCACATTCAATATGTATTGGTATTTTGTTTCATTTTAAACTATAAATATATTGTTGCAAAGTATTGTTGATATCATGTAGCTAACTACTTAATATATATTTCTTGATTTTAGATAGACTTTGAATGGAGTAGGATGAGAATCAAGATGTTCGGGCAATTTTGTCATGGTCTTTGGCATTTGTTTAAGTTTCAATGCATATGCTGGATTAATAAGATTTTAGATGAAATGGATGAACTTGGACGTCTAACTTTGACGCAGTTGGATACTTGGATATGCTTGAATTTAGATAAATCTAACCCACCTTAAACTATAAAGGCTTATATAGGCTTACTTTCTAAATTCATCTAAGTTTTTTAACTTTTAAATACCTTTTTAAGTTTCTAAAATAAATCATTTGTATTCATCAAAATACACCAAAGGCCATGGAAAGAATTAATCAATGTTAGCTTAGTTAGCAAGATTGAGGTTAAAAGTCATTGATAATGATGAAAATTTTAGCATCATCCTTACATCTTTCAAGACTTTGGGGTAGTCAACATCTTCCATATATTTCATAGATATAAATATTGTTTTAAAGAAAAACAAACTTTCATCTAATACTAAAAAGTAATATTAAAAAATATCATCTAATAGAAAGTAATTGTTTCAACTATTTAACTTCAAATGAATACTTGTTGGCACCAAAATGTATTTTGTGGGTCACAAAGATACCAAATTTTTATAAAACAAAAATACAATTCTCTAAAATAGCACTTCTAAAGCATTGTAGCCACATAGTACCTATCAACAATTTAACATTTCCATTAGAGGAGATTTTGGGGGTCTAGAGGGCATAGATGTAGGAACAAGAGAGCAGCGCCATTACTGCAATCTAATGTGGCCAAACTTTGATCATCTAAAAAATAAATAAAAATAAAAAAAGAATTTTTTTCCAACTTCTTTTATCATTTTAAGAACTATTTTTTTAATTTTTTTTAGAATTTTTTATTTTTCTGACAGCGAGCCATTCTTTCATTGGACAGGAACAGTAGGGGGAACAAGCCTAAAATGGCCCTCTAGACCTCCCCAAAACAATCTAATGTAGTTATTGTTGGAGACCTCCTTAAATTCAAAAAAATGTAAAACAATCACTTTTTTTACATCTTCTTTATAAAATATTTTTCTTTTGGCACTCTAGAGTCTTACTTTAACTTGTACTAGAGACAACAAAAACTCATTCATATGTATTAAATAATTAAAATTTAAAATAAACTTACAATAAAATTGCTCATCTCCAATCTTTCAAAGAAGGGAAAGTGTCCATATTGACAAGCTACTTTAGAAGACTGCAAAATAGGAAAAAAAATGTTGCAATCATTTGTAAGGATTTCTATTGGTTCAAAAAGGTATACTAAAGAGACATGGCATTGCAACACAAAAATTTCAAAAATCAATACACTTTATCTTTGAATACTAATGTTGCAAGTAAAGATGTTGCAAGTACCAAATAATGCACTATGAGACTTGGAACCAACAACATTTTTCAAGAAAAAATTATAAAAGAAAAAAAATTTATGCAAAGATAAATTGTTCTTAGAACACAATCTTCAAAAATACTTGTCAATATTGACCAAGGTCCCTTCAAGGCTTGGAATCCTTCAATATTCTTGTTCAAAAAACCAAAAAAAAAATATCAAATTTTAAAAACTAAAAAACTTGTTGTAGGAATTTAGGATTGTGGAGAGCTTATTGATACCAATAGGGTTCCTAAAGGGCCCATAGTCCTATAAACAAAATTGAAAAAATTAAAATCATTAAAAAGTCACATATATTTTTGAAAGTTGCAACTATAGTTAGGCCTTCACTATAGGATTATTGTTGAAAAAGATATCATCCTTATGAGTCCTCGACAAAAACTACAACCTCCATAAACAATCGTTGATTTTATATTTTATTTATTTACTTCAAAACAACACTTACACTTTCCTAAAGAGAACCTTTCATTGACATTCCTCCTAGAAAGTGTGACAATGTTGGTACATATTTTCCTTGCATTCATGCCCTAAATGCAACTTAGGACCTTCTAAAGATTCCTATCTTAAGGCAAATTTGGTGTGCTAGATGCAAATTATTCATCAGTGGTAAAACTATCAACTCCAATAGAATCTCCCTCTTTGCTTAAAGGGACACAATTTATACAAGAATGGCTAGTAAAATTCACATTTTTAGCTTCACTAATGAGTGTGGTAATGACCATCATGCCTTCATACAAACTGAAATTAGCAATATTTTTTGTTCAAATAGGGTATTCTATAGTGGCGGGCTTTGTACCTCTAGGCGGAAATTCTTTCCTCCAATCTTCAATCTAGTGATCCTTCCTAGAATATCAGTCTCAATTGTATTCTTATTCTTTTCAAAATCTCACCGTTTGTTTCAAAAAAAGAAGAAAGAATAGCAATTACACCTCAAGACTCTAAATGTTGTGTAGTATTTTTACGAAAACAACTAAATAATCTTGAAAAATAAATTTTAGAAACATTTTTTAGAAAACAACAACTTCACCTAAGGTCCTATGGGAATAGTGTCGTTACCGACGGTAGTCTTAGGGGGGCTTGGGTACAGCTGCAAATTTTTTTTAGATTAAAATTAAAAAGTTAAATTTGAAAGTTGCAGCTGTACTTCAAGGCCCTTTGAGACCTTGTCGGCACTGACGGTATTCCAAGGGGTCCCTGGGTGCAACTGAAAATTTATAAAAATAAAAATAAAAATAAAAAGTTTTTTTTTTTTTTTTTTTTTTCTTCCAGCTGCACCTAGGGACCCCTTGGAATACCGTCAGTGCCGACGAGGTCTCAAAGGGCCCCCAAGTATAGCTACAATTCTATTATAAATTTAAGAAAACAAAACAAAGCAAATATTCTTTTGCAAAAAGTTGCAAGGTAGTCTCTATAGGGATATTGCTAATGCCAACTAGGTCTCTACAAAGTCTAAGCTCTTGTTGCAATTTTTATTGAAGTGATAATAAAATAAATATATGCATATATATAATACCTAAAATTGAAAAGAAAAATTGAACTTTGCAATTGCATTTTGAGTCATTAGAGTAATAGAGTTGTATTCAAAAATCTAATTTACAAAAATATTATTTAAATCTTTTTTTAAATCTTTCTTTTTAAATTGCAAGCTCCAAGGATACTTGTTGACAAATTATTTACAAAAGATTGCAATAAGAGTTAGTAAAAAAGATTATTAAAGTAAAAAAATGTTGGAGGCTGACAATGATATAAAGGTACATGTTGGTATAATATTATTATATATAAAAATATTAGTTTAATATGATCAATAGAACTTGAAATCTCTTAGAAGACCTAACAAGATAAATTGGTATTGTGTTGATGAAGTGAACATTCAAAGAAAAATAAAATTATTATTAATTTTTTTATAAATTTTGAGTAGAATTCTGGTAGTTGACAACTTGTTAAGTATACCTATTGGTGCAAGGTAGAGTTCAGTGAGCACCAATGACAACATCTAAAAGGCTAAAGAATTGCATATTTTTCTACAAAATTTAAATTAATGAAAGATTATTTGAAATGGTATAAAAATGGATCTAGCACTTGAGATGGAGCTTTAATGCAAAAAGTGCAGTTGAACAATCAAGTCCAATATTTGTACAAATTGCCTATTGCAATCAAACTTTTTTGCATTATATAGTATACAATTGGCATTTTTGTCTTGCATAAGTAACATTTAATTCTTATACAATTCCAATCAAGCATATCAATTCTCAATTCCAAAAACCAAAATTCCATTTTGGACAAATTTTTGGTTTGATTTATTTCATTCAATTTTTATGGTTTTATATGATAATTGATTGAAAAACATTGGTGATGAATTTTTTTAAATTTGATTGCATGAATATTTAGGAAACATCCGTATTCACATATTTCCTTCAACAAGCATCTCCAGAAGAGTTTTAGAATTCCTTCTATAGATATTTGATTCTTAAGGTGACATGCCTAAATTTTGTAAAATATATATCACTTTATTGTAATTAGATTTTGCTATTTGACCTTCACACTGCAACTAATTTTTTACAATTGGGCATAACGGTACAATTGATTTGCCAAAATCTAATTCTTTAAAATGATGTAGTTTTTGACAAAAGTCTTTTGGATGCCAAGGTTCCTTTCTTGTAGTGAATATTGACCTTCTTGTTATTGAATTGGATTTTGAATCTACAAGTTGATTTTTGTTTGTTTTAAGAAAAAATTAAATTTTAGTTGCTTCAGAGACTTATAGATTTATACCTTGTAGTTAATAAATGCTTCAAACTTAAAAATAGTCTTAGTCAAGATGCAATAAATCTTCAATTTTTGTTGTTAACTTCAATCATACTTCACCTTCAATTTTACAAAAATACCATATTCAATCAAATAATATGATCAATGATCTAATAGTCAATAAAAATAAAGGTAATTGATGATGGAATTAAATTAGTCATATGTCATTCAAATCTATATCATGGCTAAACAATTGTAGAGATATAATTTAGTTTATAATAAATGAGGTTATTACTTATTAATATTATCAATGTGCATAATGTATAAAAGATTGAACCAAATATTTGAGACTCAAGTATTTCTAAATGGAATCAAATCTATTTAAGTGATCACATGTTTTTTGTTGAGGAAAAAATCCATATACATAAGGTAAAAACAACCTACACCACAAGAATTTAAACCAAACAAGTCAACTTTGCTATATTTGGTAGGATCCAAGTTATTTAAATCTATCAAAGCAATTTTTTTATAAGATATTATAAGTGACAAAAGTATGTAAAAAATATTTTGCATGTACCTTGTTTTTAAATCTCTATAATCTAATAAATAGTAGCTTGAGTTGTGCTTTAAGACTTCATTAGTGTGAAGAGTGGTTCCCTTTACTATGCAAACCATTGAGACTAATTATATAAAGGCAAATTGATTCATGGGATACATTGTATCAAAACATATGGAATGCTAAAATTTTAAGAATTCAACAAGCTTTTGACTAAAGAGTGAAATCACAATGAAAGGAATCTAATGAGCCACTTACTTAGGACACCTTCAAAAAATACTTGATTTACAGTTGACTTTTAATTATCTGTACATAATATAAATGCCATTTAACACTATACTAGTGTAGCCGTGTGTCATTGCCACAATATAATGAAATAAAAATAAAAGTAATTTTCTAATTTTTTAATTCATAAAAACTTTAAAATTCAGCATCTTTTCTATTGTGAGTCCAAACGCCATAAAATAAAGTCTGTACACCCCCTTTTCATAGAGAACTTTCTCACAGTATTAAGAATGTAATAGGGGGTGCACAATTCTGGAGATCTCAAAGCAACAAACAAAATAAACAAACAAAATAAAACAAACAACTTCATTTAAAGATATATATACTTTTAATATTTATTGCCATATATATCATTAGTACATAGTGTTGACAAATCTATGGACTTCCTCTTTTATCTTCATCTACTAGGTTTTAGTTTCATTAATTCACAATAACTTAGATTTTAGTAGGAAGACTCATACAGTCGATGCTTGTTTTTATTTCATTGATTTCCAATTCAAACTAAGGTATTCTTTATACTTCTATTGTGTAACAAGTTCAATATGGACATTACATACAATATAGAGGACTCAAAGAGTCAAATTATATTAATTGAATTATTTTGGCTTGACATCCACTCAAATTGTATGCACCTGTTTCTTGCACGGTTTTAGGTCCTCAACAACCGCGGTCATAGGTCTTCACATTTCTCAATTCTAAAATTAAAAAAAAAATTACTTTAAATCCCTGCTCTACGCTCTGCGCTCTACGCTCATGCGGTAGCATTCCCCGGGAGGAAGGAGTGGAGCTCTGGAGCGGCAGGAAGACGTGTCCGTTTTGTAGATGAAATGAGCACGGATTCCTTCTCCAATGCAACAGAGTCCAATACTCCAATGACAAGGCTATCACCAAAGGTATGATGAATTTAGCAATCGTTTATTCCCATGTGTAGTAGTAGGCCACCTTGGAGGCAGTTGCAGCAAGTAATTTGGCCTCTTGCTTCTGTAAATTGGCATTAGGATTTTGTTTTGAAATGTCGCTCTTTCCATCTTCTTATAAGTCATTAAGCTTTGCATTTTGTGGTTTAGCCTGGTTTGCCAGTCGACATGGGGAGTTTTGTGGCCACTTCATTGGGTGAGGATGTAGCCACATTCTGAGGGTAGTAAGTAAACCTAAAACCATTGACTAAACTGGTCATTTCTTTTGCGTGATTGCTGCAACTAATTTAGAAGTCAACTCGAGCGATGAGGAAGTGTCACTAGAGGACGAGGAGCCCACTCTCGAGCCAAAGCCCAAGAGAAAACGTGCAACCACGATCCCTAAGAAGTCTCCTAAGAAATTAGCCAGCAAACAACCTTTGATATAGGAGCAGCCAATGGAAGGGAGAAGATACACACCTTCATTGCAGTGGGTGCCCAGATATTACATGCGTTCATAGTCCTCCCAAGCACCAGGGCTATGGTCCCAAGCCCCGCCTTTGCCCTACCAGCTTAGATGGTCTAATGCAAGCAATATCGAGGAAGGCTATGAGCGTGGGATGCATTGAGATGCCAGGAGTGACCACAGTTCAGGCGGTATAAAACTTGCGGAATTGGAAATTCTAGACAATGGCGACATTGACCAATCCTTGGAGGGGAAGAATGCATGGGACGAGGTTGTTCGAAACTTGGTCCCCAAAATCCTTGACCTTAGCATCGTAGAGTGGGAAAGCAGAAGCCTCTTGCTGTACAGAAGCTCCGAGGTGCGCTTGACAGCGAATTTGCGAACTTGGGGAATCCATTGAGCATGCTGGGATTCAGGACGGCCATTACAAGGTACATGAAGGGCAAGCACTTGCACCTAAAAACACGATGGCAAAGCGGCAAAGTGTCTTGCCCAATACGCATGAACGGAGAGCAATAGAAGCATCTAATAGCTTAATATTGGGAGACTCCAACGCAATGATGAAAGGCCTGGAAGATGGCGGTTGCCCGGAAATATGTTGCAAATTATGGCATGGTGGTCCGGAGAGGAAGAGGTGTCAAGCAACCACACGTGAGTATTTCTTATTGATTTTCTGATGTTCTGAGTTGCCCTTCCCTACTTTAGGTATGCACTCCCTCTTCTGATGTAAAAAATGTGGATGCGGGATTATTGTTCCTTCTCATCCCGTGAAGTGTTCATGTATTCATGTGCTGGACAACATAGAGCAAGAGGAGATCCTTGAGCCCAGGTGTGAATGACATCAACAATGACATGGAAACCTTGTCGGTAGAGGGAGGTGCACATTTAGTAAGTTACCACTGACATATTGTATTGTAGGACTTGTATTTGTGAACTTTAATGTTGCTTGTAGCCAAGCATGTCATAGGGTTCTAGGTCGGGTTTAATGTTTGATATTTGATGGGGCAACTTCACTATATGATCATGTCTGGCTTGAAAATTGGAGGTTTGCACATGGTTTCTTGTAGTGGGACTAGGAGTAGGTAAGTGGTCAAGTAGCATGAAGCGTACCTTTGTTTGCATTGCAGTCATTGTCATTGCGATCTAGTTTTGAAATTTAGAAGGGAATGCAGGAATGAACAAGGACCCAAGCATGAGCAAGAAACCCGAAGTTGTTCTACAGTCAGGACGCAATCGCACATGAGTACCGCCTTAGTCATGACAGAGTAAACATAAAATTATGAATTAATAACACCTTAGTCGTCAAACAGTCGCGCCTAAATTGTGAGTCAGACAAGTCTCAGTCGTTCCTAGACGTTTGTAAGCAAGTCGTGCTAAAGTAGTGCAATTGCTCATTAATCATAGCCGCTTGAATTTGTGAGGAGTATTGCAATAGGACGAAGAATTGATTCAATTAAACTACCTGAAAACATGTTTTTGTGGACTCTAGAATAGAGAGGCAGGTGAATTTGTCACAACTGCGACCATGGCAACGTGGAAGAGGGATGTGGACACCCGCTTTGATAACTTTGAGAAGACGGCATCAAAGCAGTCATCAGCAATCTCGGACCTCCGCAACAAGTTTGTGGACTTCATGAGCCAAGGTGCGATTGGCAACGACGCCAGTCCTTCAGCGTCAAAAAAGAAACTCAACCGCAGTCATCTAACAAAGGCAGAGGAGGTGACGGCCAACGCAACGGACGTGACACTATCGTCCAATGAGGAGATACCATTTGTGGCCTCCGGACACCTCCAGTCTCCAGAAGCCCCACGGAAGTGGAAAGTGGCGAACCGGGACAAAGATCCAGTGTCAACCGCAAGGCTGGGCCGGAAGTCTCCAACCACCATAGAGGCTACCATCGCGGAGCCGGTGAACCCAAGCTTGCCCTCCATAACCAAGCCCGACATCTACGAGCCCACCATAGTCCTGTCTACTTCCACGGTTCCTGAACAAACCAAAGCGGATGATGGCGGGGACGATGTTGCTACACAACCTCACCTGGAGTCCCCGGCTCACAAGGAGAAGCCACAGAAGGGTGCTCCAACTGAGGAGGTTGTGAATGTATTCAGCCCCACTGAGTCAAAGAAGCCGGTAGAGGAGGAACAAATGTAGGACACAACAACAGAGGGAGGAAAAGCTACATTGAAGGGAACTACAATCCAGGGTCAGCCGGAATCAAGCCCAACTAAAGCCGTTCCATGCAAGGTTGTTTTTGAATCCAAGCCGGTCAATGTTCTGCCCCCTTCCATTGAGTCCTCTCAAAAGAAGACAAAGAAAGCAGCTAAGTCACTTGTGAAGGTACACGCTGCCTCTGGAGTCCCTCAAAATTTGTTGACCAAAGGGAGGCCGGGAATGATCCAAACCAATGGGGGGGCAGGGAGTACTCGAAGGAGGGATAAATTAGTAGTGTTCAATTTGCAAGGTACATTGATGGATTGTAGCTTGGTTGTTGAAGCAAATCCAAACAACAAAATAAGGCCATCAACCAAAACGAACCTTAGGAGAGTAATTTTGAGATTGTGGCTTAAACCATTCTTGTCCCGTTGATTTGTCCACTTTGCAGTGGCTTTTGGAGGCAGCAAGAGCACGGCCTTCATGGAAGACGTAGTTCCCACCGTGATGGCAGGTTCCTTTAGGGGTCCCAATTCAATTCCCTTGTTTGCGTGGTCGGGTAAACAGTGTGAATTTTGGGATGGTGAAGATGGAGCATCTAACTCATGGGGGGGAAATCTGTCAAAAGTGTATGCATAGTATCTTCAATTCACCAAAGAGAACACAATCATCATAGACAATAAGTTCTGTAGGGTCGCTTGCAACCCCCCCGCAAATGTGGTCACCAACGCTGCGTTTTATGTCAAGGAACTTTCAACTCTTGTTGACAACAAGGAATACTTGAAGTGTTACATGTAGCCACTTCTGGAGGCGCTTCAGAAATGCCCAGACATTGCTGCCTTTCAATCAAAGTATCCATCACTAGGGCACAAATCCATTGATGACATGAGTTCTAAATGCCGGCAAGGTGGCTCGTACGAGTTCCTTGATGTTGTGGAAGGTGAGGGGACTAGCTACCCACGTAGTTGCATGCACTCAACACATCCCCTCACCTTCACTTCACTAGCATATCTGATTGCCTTGCCTTGTTTATATAAGAGAAGTAGGCCTTGCGACCAGAGACAAGGTCGAAAGCAACAACAGGCCAAGATAGAAAGCGGGAGGTGTTGTCGGCCAAGGTTCAATCATGCTGAACTCTGCCCCTATCTGTTAGTCTTAGGTAGGCTGTCTTGGACCTTGCCGGAGTCCATTGTTGTAGTAAAATCATGTTCAAGTTGCGAGACAATAGAGATTGTGGCGTAAAAGCCATATTCAAGTGGCGAGGGAGACATGCAGAAGGACACATGCAGTCCAATACGTCCACGAGTCGTAGGTTTGTGTTGTGGTGATCAAGCCGTAGTTGCCAACGCATTTGACTTGTTTACTTCCCAGCCTAAACCATTTGACGTGTTTCTTGCTGTAGTTTAGAATTGGTGATGATGTGTTTCTTTTTAATCCTCGAGCTCCTCGTCACAAAGTAGCAAAGGGCAAAGTTAGCAGATTGCCTATACTACAGCAGTTCCACTTCAAGGACATTCCCAAGCCATGGCTGAAGGTTGACCTAACAGAGATTTTTCAAAGGGGGATTTGGGGGTGGCGCTTATGTCTCATGTGCCAGACCCCGACATGCAGAAAGTTGAAGACGCAAACGGGAGCTCTCTAGTGTGGCACAATAAATACATTAAGTTCACCACCTGAAGGCACATTGGCATTGACTGCAGCTAAATGACGGAGAGGTTGTAGTTCAGTCACTTCAGTATGAAGAGCAGGCAGACTTTATGTGGACGCCTTTTGTAGGTACAGAGCGGCATTAGGTTGCTTTTTTTTGTGGAAATGCATAACTTTCATTTTGGCTTTAATGGTATTTTGAGAAATGCATTGCATAGTAACTGATTGCAAGCGTGAGTGTCCAATGTTTGGTGCGGACTGCAGTAAGTTTGGGTGAACAATCCTACTCTACGCATTTAAGGAGGTCGGTATGAGGCCGGCTATGATGGTATTCCCATGCTTATATGATTTGCAATAAGGTCTTGCCGGAAAACATTTGAAATTGTTGTTATAGGAACAACAATGATGATACAAGTGCGCCACTTCACTGCAACTGTGCATCATTGTGAATGACTAGTCCAAAACATGAACCTAAAGATTCACATGACTGGAGAATGACTTCTGCATTTTTCTAGTGCCCCAGTCCCATCTGTGCACTAGCATGTAACTATTAAATTACTTGAAAAATACCATTCACATTGTTGTGTTCATTTGCAGTGACTCCCTCGCAATTAGATAATGACTTCAAATAATCTCCATGAGTCATTTTACATAGCTGCGCGACAACTCTATTGCAATCGTAGCATGATTAAATTCCGAACTGTCATTTGCAGTCCACAGCAAATTTTTGAGGGGTCCGCCCCAACTGGTAAATGACTTCCAAATGGCATCTGACGTGGACGTCCACGTCAGATGTTCCAGGGGTCCATCACGACTTGGAAATTACTTACGTATGACTAGACATGTGGATGTGCACTTTCCATGTAGGATTTTCTCATCCATTGTCCACCCAGAAAGGAGAAGATGGTGATATTAGTTTTTATGTACATTTCAAATCTAGTAGATTTTAGCTCAATGAAAATGACAGTTTCACGACTGCATCGGTCATAGTCATTTTACAGTCACAATTTCAATAAATGACTCCTAGAAGTCGTGTAACAGTCATTTATTGTTGTCATTCATACCTCCAATTTATTAGAAATTTTGAATGGTATGTCATGCATCCAATTTGGACAAAAAAATCACTGGTGGGTTTGCTTCAAAGATTGGGTGCTAAATATTACTTTAATTTTTGTAATCTTCAGCACTCTTGGATTTTTTATTTTCACCTTAAAAGATTGAATTGGTCATTATTCAGTATTTCAGTTAAACAAGGAATTCGCTTGCAATTGTACTGTTAAAGCCTTAGTATGCCTGATTAGTTTTATGTAACTTTTGCTTTTGGATTACAAAGTGAATATATCCTTGGATTTGAAATGTATCAATCTTCTTGGTCAAATTTGAACTAAAATATCTTTATTAATCAATAAATTGTACAAAGTAGTCATCCAAAGTTTTTTTTGAAATAGAGGGATAATTTTTTTTCCAAATCAAAAAATAGATCTAGTTTTTTGTCCGTAGAATTTTCAAACCTTTATATTCACGTGATCATTATCTTTCTAATCACTCAACCCAAACCCGATACCTAGTACAGTACATCTAAATTCTTTGGTCTTTCGTATCATCTTTCTAATAGTATTGTACATCCTATATTATTCCACCTCATCTTGAAGAAAAGGCATACCCAATCCAAAATTTATTATCGGATACAATAATTGACTAAAATTTATTATAAAAATTTTATTCAAAAGACAACATAATATGTTTTTTCTACCTTCATCCCGTACGGAAAAACTCCTAGTAAGTTTCATTTTATTAATTAGCATAGAAGAATTTAATTAATATTGTATAGATATAAATCTATACTATCAAAATAAAGTAAGTTAATATATTTTAAAATATATCTTAGATATTACTTTGATATTGAAATCAAATAATTCCTTAAAACTTTTGCAAGAATAATTGAAATGATGTGAAAAAGACTTTATATTGAGTATATAAATATTAGGAGTCAATCTAAGAACTTCATGCAAAAATTCCAAAATGTGAAATCATTGATAGCATTTGCCCACATTCTCAATAGGTCCTTGTTATAAACAATATCATTTAGAAGGTTTGGATTGGAAAATTAATAGTCTAAAATCTAATTTTTCAACTGGACACTTTTAGAAATTTCAAAAAATAATCTAAGAAGAAAAAGCTAAACAAATTAAGATTTTAATTTGATCCATTTATAGAAGAATACAATTTTTAACTAATGAAATTTTTTTTTAAATCAAATACATATATTTTTTATTTTTCTCATCAAAATATGAAATAAAAATAAGTCAAAAATTCTATTTTATAGGTGAAAATAGTACAATAGAAAAATTGTTGGGGATAGGTGGATTTGAAATGTGAAGCACATCCTAAAAAACACAATTTCTTAAAATCAAGATATTTAAATCAATTTTTAACTCAATATGTAACAAATTTTTAACCAAATTAGTCTTTGATAAGGAGGAATTTAGGGATATGGTTTTTTTCTATCCCTAGTTTTTTATCATATGAAGTCCATGAAGTTCTCAAAAAATACACTTTTGCAATAAATATCTATAACTCTAACTTTTCAATTGCTAATTTTAGTTATTCTAAAATTTTACATGTTGGCAAATAGTAAAATAAAATAAAATAGCTCCAACTATTTGAAAGAATAAATTAAGAGAATGTTCACCTAAAGTCTTAAGATCAATAATATATAGTACAATAAGTCAATAACTATTATTCACTACCATGAGTATATTGAACCTAATGCTAACTTTGAGAACTAAAATCTGTTTAATATTCTACTAATTTATATCTATCCATCCTATACACAATATAATTTATAATAAGCAGTAGGACTAGAGCTAATCTGGCACATTTCATTAGAAAGGTTAATACAGTAAAGGAGGGTCATTTGCATTCATGACGTTTGTATAGGCCAAGGTTGGGACTGGCAATCAATATTATTGTAGAAACATTTATTACTTTAGAAAGTGCTATTTATTAAAAGTTTTAAGGTCATTGCAAAATAAAATGGTCCTATTTACTATCACAATGAGGAGGTACTTTCTTGTCATCCTCAGTAACTTTTGAAGCATAAACCTCATAAACTTGAAATTTTTATTGGAGATGTCTAACTTGGTGGTAATCAAATCCTTTAAATATCAAAAAATCATTTTATATTTAAAAATCATTTATGTTTAAGTACTTGTCACACTATGAAATTTAGGATATTTTACTGCGTTAGAAGATCCCAAATTTAATGATCTGAAGCTGAAATTTTTATAGTCTATTTACATAGTAGGAAAGGATATTTTTACCAAAGGAAATCTGAAAATATATTATTTTGTGTCTTCCACATGAATGCAGACAACACTTCCATTGCAAGCAATTTCTAAACAATGAAGATGGTTTTGAGATCAATCTTTTGGTGAAATCTCATCACTATAAACTCTTTCCAAATGGACAATTTTTATTTTATTTATTTTATTTTTTAGTTTCTTTTCCTATTTTTTACAAACTAAAATGTGAAACTACAGTGAAAGTACATATTTTCATGAGATTTTCACTTTTCTAGTTCTCCTTCTTAAAGATTTTTCTATGCTTTCCTTTCATAGGGTACCTTCTTCTTAAAGGTGTATACATTAAACATTTTTTTTAACATTTAAAAAAATATATTTCTAATTACAAAGCCCTCCCTCCAAAAAATGAGTATTTGTACCAAATGCTACAAAAAATGCATGGTCTTTCTTGCAATGACCCTCTATGACTATATAAGTATGGATAGTGCAAGTTAAAGTTAAAGTATAAAGAACAATAAAGAGGGGGATCAATACTTAAATTTCAAGTTGTTTTAGAAGGGGCATAATTTGAACTAGAAAAATGTTTTATAATCAAGCTAGACATACCTATATCCTTGAAACTATAGAATGTTACTTCTTTCTGAAAATCAATAACCATAGAAATGTAAAAGAAGTAAAAAGAAAAATCCACAAACATCCAAAAAATACCAAGACTTTGTTTGTTTGGAACATGTTTGCATTCTTTTGTTGTATAAAATTTGGACTTTTGTTCTTTAATCCCTAAAGTCCCAAGGCATTTCCTACCTCAAAAAACCACTCAAAATTGTCAATTCTCATTGTATTGATAAAAAAAATTTCTAAGATGAGCTTTTGAGAAAGTAACGTAGGATCTTGTGTTTCACTTTCATGAGATCATGTGGAATTCTTTTTGGTGAGGACTGATGGTATAGATTGAAAGATATTTGCATTCAAAGAAAAATATTTCTTCTTCTTTCAATGTACCTCAAAATTAATTTCAAATGGCTTTAACCATTGTTTGCTCTAATACTTTGCACTACAAACTTTAATTTGAAGACTATTTTTTTTCTTATGATTAAAGAATGGTATGCATATATTAGGCATATGCATACTAATTTTCAAGGCAATCTAAGACATTGAACACATCCAATAAAATCTTATAATGCCACAATGTCCCAAGAATTGGCAATATACTATGCCATTTATGGATCAAATTTTCAGCCACATATATATATATATATATATATATTTAAATTATTATTTATTTAATTATTTAATTTTTATAATTTTTATATTTATTTAAACCAAACAATGAATCCAAGTATGTATTCATATTTGAGAAGTGAAAAAGAATTTGCAAAACTTCAAAATCTCTAATTTCTATAAGCCTTTGATGCCTGCTACAACCTCTCAACAAGTAAAGAAAGTTGGCAGTCCTTGTTCAAAGGGACCCTAGATGTTCCTAATAAGTTCTTGGTTAATTTCCATGCTACTCTACTATTGAGCCATATTCCCAAGATGTATATCCAGTTAGTTCTTTTTCCTCTGCAACTTATAGTAGATGGCTATTGATTGCTTGCAATTTTGTGAATGTAAATTCTCATGGCTTCATGCCTCCAAACTTAGCACATTTAAGCCATAATAAATGTCAATGCTTAATCTAAATGGCTAATCAAGATACATTGACATTTTTGGATTCATCTAATTAAGTTTGTTATTGTTCAATTAACCTAGGTTTTCAACCCTAATAAGGCTATATTCACTTTACACATCAATCTTTCACATAGCTTTAAAGTCATTTAATGCATATAGGATAATGAAAAGACAAGCCATTTATACTAGTAGGGTGGTAGGAGGTAAAATGACCCATGAGGGATATGTAAATTAGGATAGATAAGTATTCAATGGCTCTGTCAAGTCGGATCAAGAACTCGGGGAGGTCACTTAGAGTGTCCATTAGAAACCACGTGCGATCAAAACTTTGGACCCCCTATTTATTTTTTGAATTTTAAATAAAATTTTAAAAAAAAAATATGAAAAGATTTTCCTACTTTGAAAGTTTATGTTTTGAATTATTGATATTTTTATTTGTTAATAATAATTAGTTACAAATTTTTGAAGTAAAAAGATACACTGTAGAACTAAAAAATAACTTTCACACCCCTATATTATATAAGAAAAAATTGTCTAAAAAATAAACAAAAAATTTCTAAAAATAACTCTCTATTGAAAGCTCATTTTGAGTTTAATATTGATTCAATGGTCATCTAAATGTGTTCTCTATAATTGTTTGAGTTGAAAAACATGCCATTTTAGTTCGTTTTCAACCTCTTCTAGAAATCATTTCATATTTTATTTGAGTTTGAAATTTTGGCAATAGAAACCTATAGTCATTATTAAACAATGCTCAAAATTTTAGGTTGAAATTATAGTTTATTAGAAACCACTTGTTTGCACGTGGTTTGTTGTAGTAGAACTAAGTGACCTCCCCGAGATCAAGAAGTGTGCTCAGAATAGAATTTAAACCTCATTTAGGTATAGTAGAGTAACTTTAAAAAAAAAAAATAACTAGATTAATGTGGAAAATCAAGCTAAATTTCATCTTCCAAATCTCATTTCAAACTTTTAGCCTCCAATCAAAAGTTATGGACAAAGTTCAAAGAGGGGTTGGAAAGGACATTTTCTTTGATATTTTCAAACATCCTCTCTGATTTTTGTCCATAACTTTTTGTAGAAGCTGAAAATTACAAACAAGTTTCTGGAAATGAAATTTAGCTTGATTTCTCAATTGTTCTCTTCTCAAAGTTTATAACAATGTTTACCAATGAGGCATGGGTTCTTTTTCCATCCTTAAAAAGGGGACCCTTACAATGAACAAAATTGTCTTATATGGCTCTTTAGCCAATCCTAATCCTTGAATTATACTAAAAGTCTCTCCCATGCATCTAAGGAAGCATAATACTTTCCAGCATGGAAAAGACCATTGTGTGGTTCAACAATATTATGTTTTTTGGAAAAAATTATTATACTATACCAAAATGAAGTATGAAATTCTACTTTGGACATAATTCCTATGTTTTGACAATAAGTAGTCAAGCACTAATCTTCAAATTATCCCATACACTGTGAGGATTCATAATGGACAATGGATTTCATTAAAAATAATCTCTTTATCTATTATTTTTTCTACAACATCAACAAAGTAGTTCCTTCACTTTGCCATCAAATTTTTTTTGATGGTAGATGGTCAAATGATGGATTGATATTTGACTAAATGGATTGTTAATGGATTTTTCAAATTTCTTTTTAATAAATTGAAGATGGATCTACTATCCAATTATGGTATCTCCATAGTTCCATGCCTCCTTTCTACTAGTCACATGCCAATAGGTGTCCTTTGCTTGAAGTTTGATTTTGCACCTGCTTCCCCCTTTCTACAATGGCACATATCCATTCCAACAGCCTAAGTGAAAGTCAATGTGATTCAACATGCTTGTACTGATCCTCTCCCCCATTTCTCAAAAAAATAGTTGTAACTTGTTAACCATGAGTGAAATTTAAAAATAAATTATAAATCCACAAAACTCTTGAGGTACACAATTTCCAAAAAATGTTTCAAAAAATCACGCTAAAACCATACCTAGGAATTTGAGGCCTCTAAAGGTCCACCTCACAATCATAATTTGGAGTAGACTTGAAAAAGTCTCATGTTTGAGAGAATGTAAAAATGCTAATATGTTTTTTTATTTATTTAGTCATACCCAACTAGAAGGGGTTCTACACTTCACCACACCTAGGAAAAGAAACCTTTGTAATTGTAATGTCCCTTCAAATATTCTTGAATGAAGTGAGGACAATATAGAGATTATTGTTCTCTAGAGAAAAAAACTAGTCATATCCTTCTTTCCAAAATAATTTTAGAGTATAAGGACAAGATTTCATATGGATTCCACTTGTTAATATTTTTTTGTAAACTTGGCCAATTTGTGACAACAACATTCTAGATGTTAAGTTGCACAACCTTTGGCTTCCTTGGTAAGGATTTTCTATTTGGATGGACCAATCTGAGATTCAAGGCCTCATAGAAGCCTCAAATTCATTGGTAGATCATCTTCTTTAGTTTGTGACTCTTGAGATGCAAAGCAAAACATTTAAGTCACCGTGGTTGATACAATCAGCATTGATCTTTGGAAAAAATTTGTGTCTATCCAACAATTCTATTAAGGTAAAACAATCCATTATGGACCTTTTACCCATTACGGACTTCTAGGAATGACTCCATTATGGTTTTCTTTTAATGAGTCATGGTTTTCTTCCGGTGAATTAAATCTGCGCCACAATCAATGGGTTAGGTATCCGGAATGGAGTAATTAGTAACCACAATAGGAACTTTCAGCTTTTTAGTGTTAATTCATTGTAGGAAGTGATTTTTTCAGCTTTTTAGTGTTAATTCATTGTAGGAAGTGATTTTTTCAGGCCTTGTATTTTAGAAAATATTGTGACTGCAATAGGTGAGTTAGATGAGTGTTATGGATATAATTTTTGTTGGTTTTGGACTAGTCTACATGCTGTTTTAGCCATGATAGGCAGAACACTTCAGAAATTTATAACAAATCCACATTTTATCGAAAAAATATAATTCAAATGCTCTCACCATTTCTATCACTTGTCTTTGTATGGGAATTTTTTTTTTTAAATTTAGTAATGACATGAGGGCAAACCCCCCATTTGGTCCATAATGGGCTGTTTTACCTTACATGTTCCCCAATAACGATCAGACATACTACTAGATCCTTCACTGAGTGTCGGATATTTAGCTCTACCTTGGACACAGAAAAGATATTAGAGTCGAAACTTAATTGATTAGAGCAGGGTTTGTAGTTCCGCACGAGGCTGCAACTTCTCAAACGCTAAACTTCTCACTTCTCGAACCCAAACCCTAAACCAACCCTAAAGCTTCCCAAACCCAAACCCTAAAACCCTGAATGCAGCGGAAAAAGTTGAAGCTCAAAATACAGATTCAGCAGCTTCTATAGGAACATGGGCAATGTATCACCCTCAAGGGAACGGCATCCACCTCCGTCTCTGTTGCTAAAGCGAGAGTTTGAACTTTGGCACCGACACTGATTCAACATGGAATTCAACCAATTCATCTCCAAAGCTCCCCAAAAGCAATCCAATTCCGGTTGTTCTTCAATTTACTTACCCTAAAACCAAAAAGCTCCCCCAAAACGATCCCGAAAGCAGGTGCTTGATGAAAGTAAAGCCTAAACCGAGCTAGCACTCGAGCTCGCACACGGGCAACATTTGAGCTCGAAATTGCATTCAAACATTGGGAAACGCAAACAAGCTCAAATGCCTCGCCGGCATTCAAGCGGGGAAAAACGCTCCATGTAAGGAATACAACAATATCTTGTGTACTTACAGTCACAAAAAGAGTATATATGTGCGAATTCGCACATGAAGAGAGTAATAAGAGAAGTTGTTTGAAACGTTGATTTGAAATTGGAAAGTGAATATTCTGGATTACCATTAAGCGAGTACTCTCTAAACATAAGGGCAAGCTTCCGGAAAGAGCAAAGCCGTCAGCAGTATGAGAAGGGTCTAAAACCTGAAGAGTGACACTGGCAATGTAATTCGTTCTTGTCTAGAGATACATCCTGTATACACCAGAACAGTTTATCTTTTATCACAGTCTTGCAAATTTACTCGACTTCAGCAAGGTAATCCTCCACCTCAGCAGGTGTCAGAACTCTGCCAAAAAAAGCACAAATATTTTGATATTTCAGTACCAAGTCAATAAACCTTGCAAGCGGAACCCAATGAAATGAAATTCATGTTAAAAAACAGTAGGACGGTACAGTAAGAATTTTACAAGCAGTAACATTCACCAGAGAACACAAACAATAATACATGAAGAATAGGTGGTAGAGGAGCATACTTAAACACACGCTTATCATCGATAATGCCAATCTCGATATTTTTCCCCGATATCTGACCCTCAAACCTGTTACATGGATTTTTCAAAAGTATTGTTAAATTCGGTCGATACAGGTAGCGGCCAAGCTTAGAACAGAAAGCGATGAAGTAAATGCGTAAGTAATTGAACATACCCTTCCTTCAAGGTAAGAATGGCTGTGTGGATAGCATCTTCGAGCTCCATGTCGTCTGTATACCTGTTCATACCAAAGTACGTCTTTAACAGAAGCATCTATTCAACAAATTCTCTATTAATAGCAAGTAATTTTGCTTCATAAAAGGTATGGAGTACTTCTTAAACCATTGGTTCGATAACGAGTTCTAGCTTTTTCTGGGAAACAACCACAATAAAGACGAACAATATTAAAGACAATAAACGGAATGATCGAAGAAAGGCCATAATGGGTGACCTTTTCTCTAGGAATGTCTTGGCATTAGACACATTCTTGCCTATTGCTGATGCCTTCCACGAGAAGTAAGATCCTGAAGGATCCACCTGCCAATCATCATGATCCCAATCTCAGACTTTCTAATTATCAATGACATAGCAAGTAATTTTTAATTCGAGCCACCTGGAAACACATGCTGTGATTCTGATCCTTAATATTCAAAAAGTCTAAAGCTACTCTTCCTGAACCGCAAAGAACAGCTGCTGTAAACTTGATTAAAATCAGAACAGAAAAAATTAGCAAGTTATGGTCAATACAAACGTTATCCAAACGTTTCAGTGCAATTCACACATTAGAATCCTAATCCTTTCAAAAGGATGCACTACACACCTGATAAAGTTGAGGGCCATTGTCATCAAATCCAGCCAACAGAAGGGAGACACCGAAAGGTCTCACTCCTCTGCATACACGATCACAGATGTCATTACTTCAAAGTCAAATGGAAACATCTCCATTAGCTGTTCCTTCAGACAACAAACTCTAACAACCACTATCCAGAGGGAAAATGTTACAACACGACATTTAGCCAAAGTTGTTAGAGTGGATTAGGCCATCCAACATCCACTCTTCACTCTATCCATATTAGAAAAACATTCTTGACGCAACAACGAACATCGAAAAATATTGGTTTCGTAAGGCATATTGTAGAAAGAATGAGAGAAATTCGCACCCTGATTGTGTAAACTCTTGCATCACAGCAGCTGTCTCTCTAACCAACTGTGATAATGGAATGGGTTCCTGCAGTCATAACATTTTTCTGGAGTCAAGCTCGAAGTACCCAACTTTGCGTCAAAAATCTCCAACGGAACAATCCCTTAATCAATAAAACATAAATAAGTCAGACGGAAAAATGCAATCAAGCAGGTGGAGGATCTGGAACCTGATACAGTCGGTTGTATGCTATCGCTTGCTTCCGGCTTTTGCTAACTAGAACGCGAGAATCAGGACCCATGCCACTGAAACCAACCACACATACCAAGGACGTTAGGGTCCAGTCTTTCAGAATGTTTGAAATTACTAAACCCTAAGGACCAAGACGCTCATATTGGACTTCATGTTTTAAATAACACTTTTTGAGTGGGTCATGTGGAGACTTTCCTTTGTTCGATCTTATTTATTTTTTGACCAACACGCGCAATGTTCTTCACCGATATAAAGTTTGGTACGGTCTGAATTATCCAATTTTCACAATATGATCAATCAAAACGCTTTAAAACCATCGAATATCGGTACTGAAGACGCTAACGCAGAAGACGGAAAGACAACGCGTGGTGCGTCAAGCGGGTAGTAGTAGAATCAAAAGTACGTATCAACGAGACAATACGGCACTAGGAGGAAACAAATGCACTCAAACAAATCTAGACTTCAAGAGAAAAGCATTTGGACTTCAGACACATGCACTGACCTGTAGACGACCCCGATATTGGGCGTCAGTGACTGAATCTTATTAATCTGGGAACAAAACACGAAGACCTATCAGAAAGCAAGTCTGCATAACAACAAGTGCAAGGAGCTCTACAAAAATCCATTATGCAGCATTGAAAGACATCAAGAACAAATCCAACAAACCCTAATTTCGTGAAGTTAAGAAAACAGAACCACTCACCGACGTTTCATCGACCAGAATTGATGGTAGCTTCTTCTCCGTCGCAATCACCACGCCGTTTGAAGCTAAACAAACAAACAACACTCATCCGATTTAGCAACTCGCACAAAGGAAGAGACAAAAAGCACCCAGGACTTGATCAGAAACGCTTAAATGAGCACCGCGTGAAATCGTTTACCTTTGATTCCGAGAGAAGTTTGACCTGCTCCTACAGCCATCAAAGCATACTCGATCTGCACCAATTTCCCAGACGGACTGTTGCAAACCAAGAAAATCAATCCACACGTCCATTATAGGGTGCAAAACACATTAAACACACACATACACTTGAAAATCAACCGAGAGTTTCATAATCCCAACACAACACAACACAACTCAATCAACAGCAGCTACTCTAAGACTGAGTCGAAAGCCGGAAACGCAAACCTAAAAGTGGTGAGCGAAAACGAGTATTGACTGTCCCCCATGATGAATGGCTGCCACTGAGAGAAAAACAAAATCAAATCCCAGGAAGAAAAACGATCGACTGATGAGCGCTGCTGCACAACAAAACCCCGAGAAACGCAAGTGGTGCAGCAAAGCAAATCGATACAAGAGCGGGCAGATAGCTTGTTTGGAGCTCACGCTTTCGTAGCAAGGACAAGCCCTAGGAATGCTTGTGAGGGAGTCGATGGTAAGGAGGGATCAGTAATTTTGAAATGTGCACTAGCGGTACATAGTGACACAAAGTTTTGAAATGTGCGGTACTGGTACACTGTCGCACAAATAAGCACCAACTAAATTTGTGGGCACAAATATGTTCAAATGGGTTACATTATGTGGTTTGAAAACCCATAAATGACGTTGCGGACATTCTTTGGTCGATGAATGAAGAGCAACTATTCATCCTCAAAATTTTGCATAAAAAGGAGAGGTCTTGTGTAATAGTTTGACTTTTAATGAGTGCTTTATAGATTTTTTTGAACCAACTACTCATACAATGCCAAAAGAGATGAAATCTTGATGGTAGCTTCTTTACAACCAAATCTCTGAAATTCTTACCACATGTTTTCAAGTGAGAATACTACAAGATCCTACGGTTACATGTGTCAAAAAAAGTTTTGTTTCAAAAATTTGGTACTTGTACTGAAAATGGCAGTTCTTGAGCGTTTTTTGTGAAAACATAGTCATGGAACTTTAGGGGTTAATGTTATTTGGTCCGCAACGTCAATTTTAAAAAAGTTGTTGAAGATCAACTATGGAACTATACAAAAGGGGAAGTAGGTGTCTTAGTAGGAAGGAACTAATTTAACAAATTGGATTAGAATTTAGAATCAACAAATTTTTATTAGAGTTTAGGGTTTGTTTTGTGATTCCTCAATTACCATAATATTGACACTAATTAAACTATCAATTCTATCATTTCTCTATTCTGAAGACCCTATTTCTTTCTCATTAGAATTGAAAAAGGGTTTACGGCCTCCAAGTTCAATTCCAACATTTCACTTAATTGGTTTTGTAGTAAGGGAAGTGTCAATGCAGTACCATGAGACATGGAGCAATAAGAAAGGCGCCCTGACATTTGGGTCCTTTATACACAACAAGTTGGAAGTGAAGCTTCCATTTTCCTGGTTCTTGAAGAACAAATCCATCAGGCCTCCAAGCAGATCTACACAAAGCAGATTTTGCGCGAGATTTGGGAGATCCAAGAGGCTGGTGGAAATGCAACCGGCAAAGCAAATGATCAACCATGAAAAAGAACTCAATGAATTTCAGTTGCGAAAGCGCAAAGAGTACAAAAGACCTAATTGGAAAATGCAATACAATAAAGTGTCTAGGAGAAGTTAGGTGGGTACCCCCAAAACCGCCACTTTTTGCTACTGAGCCTAGTTACAATTATTAAATTGGTCAAATTTTCATATGCTCTTGTTGGTAAGGTAGAACTACCTAATTCCGTCAGTGATTTAGATCCGTGGTCTATAGCTTTGTCCCAATTCCGTCATAAAAACATGCAAATCCGCTTCAGATTCTGACAACAGTAGTTTATTAATGCTATTAAAAGATAACGTGTCAATTAATGATTGGTGGAGCTTCAAGTGCTATTAGATACATTGGAAAGCGGTATTGAGTTGCAAGAGGACGTTTCTGAATCCAGTCTAGTAGCGGTTGTGCAATTTCACTTCAGAAATTCACAAAAATTACAATTTTTATCAAAAAATTATAATTCCACTTGGGATTGACTCCTGAAACAAAAGCACACCTCTGAAAAATATGTGTCTTTCCTAGAGTTGGCCCCAATGTAGTTAGATTGCGAATCAGGATGGTAATGGGTAGTTCTACCTTAATTGAAAGGAGGTTCCAGCGCACCAAAGAATGGCACATTTGGATACTGTATGCAAAAGTTATTAAGGAACAAAGCTTGGTTCTAAAAACGTTTCTTCCACATAGGTACATAATTGATTCTGGAGATGTACACAAGGTATAGATGGTGGTTTAAGGTCAGTGGCACTTTAAGAGCATGCTACCTTATGTGCGATGACAGGCGAGCCATCAAGGCTTTAGTCACACATTTGGAAATATACTATCGAAGTGGATTATATACTCTACACTATAGTTGATGTACACTGAGATGGAAATTAATAACAAACTCAACAATTATGTCCGGAATGTGTAGGAGCGGGCATCAAGAATTGACGTTGCTCCTAAGATTTGTCGAGCTTTGATACAATTATATTTTCATAGTAGAGATGGAAGGAAATTTACCCAAAGCTCGTCAAATCTGTGTGCAATAGATAACTTGGAAAACTGATCATTTTGGATGGGCAATGTATATTAACCTCTCAAAGCCAAAGGCTTTGTGGGATTGAAAAACATCATTGCTTTTGAAGTGTTATAGGTTTGAATGTCACCAAGGTATAGAAATCTTTACTGTACAATTTTGTAGTGTACTTACTGTAGATGACATGAATCAAATTTGGAGTCATTTGACCACATAGATTGCAAGATTATTATGTTTTAGATTGCAATACACTAAGACCTCTTGAAGACGTTTTGCAAACAACACACTTATTGCACTATCATTATCTATTATAACAAACTTGTCTCACATTCAAACTATTTGACTTATACTATGATTGTCTCCCAAGCAGTCAAAATATGGAGATTTTAATGTAAATAGATTAATCTTAGGAGTTTTAGGGATTTTCAAATTGGTGTTAAAACTAAACTTGATTAATCCTATAAGGCCCTTGAGGTCAAAACGTGGTCAATGGACGACTATTAAGATTACTTTGAAAATGAAGAATGCACCTATTGGTCAAAAAATTGGATCATTTATGGCAATCTAGAGTTAATACCATTTCATTTACTTGGACTTAAAATCTGTTAAGATAATGTTTTTGGCTTAAAGTCATATCAAGGTCATGGAGGTTCAATTTGCCAAAGTACATTAAAAAGCTATTGTGATTTATAATTTTAGCATCTTCTTCTGACAACAAACATTTAATTATACCTCCATCAAGTAATATCCACGAACATTTGACATTCAATAAACTCTTAAAAGCTCAACAAAAGATAATAGTTTTTCATTATTAATTCTTTAATCCCATAAGGATTAAGGAGTGGTCCTCATTTCCCAAATTGTGAAAATATATTATAAAATGCAGCTTATAAGAATATTTTTAATGATGAATCTCAAGCAATAGTTGTAAAATACGATATACAATCATATTTAAACAACTAGATCAACAATTGCACCTATTAATATTTTTCAATTAAATTTGAAGCTAAAAATTGAAATTCCTCCTAAAATTGATGATAGATTAAATATTTGTAATTTTTAATATTCCTTTAAGTTCAAATTGTTTAATTTTAATCATATAGTGAATTTTGAAGATTTTAATTTTTAATTTTTTTTCAAGTTGTTTTAGAAGAGTTATTTTTCAAATTGATGTAAGCATTTTAATGGCCACCTTTGGCATTTAAACGGAATACAACCAAACCCTAGGTTTTATGTAACAATTTGTCTACTTAGACGCCTAAACATTGCCTTATGTGCCTTCCAAGCAATGGATTTTTTAAGAACAAGAGGTCATAGTCTAAATTTTTCAAACTTAAGATGAAGATCAATTCATGCAATTTCCAAAAAACATAAAATTTGTGAAAACCCAACACTCCTAGCAAAAGTAATGACCAGATGAAGTTTTAGACTACAATTCAGACTTCATCCATCATTTTCTATTGACTCCTAAATTCAATTTGACTTGGAATTTTATCATAAGATTTTAGGTTGACACTTACTATCTAAATCCTAAGTTTAATATTGGTTGGATGGATTCTACTTAGTTTCATCCATTCAACATTGCAAACTTCATCCTTTAATATCTTCCAAGTTTTTAAGTATTTTCAAAGTCTAATTTAGTTTTAGACTCCTTTGATCTTCTTCTTTGAATTTCAAAGTTTAAGTTTCTTCTTTAATTGATATCTTCTAAGTATTTAACTTAACATCTATCTTTTCTTAAGGTAATAAATTATTCCTATTCAATAACTATTTTTAAGCCTTTGAACTTGGTTTATTAACCCTAAATGATCAGCATGTACTTTTGGGGAATACAGAAATTTTGGGCAAGTATATATGACTGGAGATTGCATATTTTAGGCTGAAATTTTAATAGAAGGTGGGGACAAGGAATATCTTTCATATGCACTAAATTTCATGACATTTGAAGATATGAATAAAAAATTATGGCATAAGATATTATTATTTTTGTAAATGGGCAATCTAGGCAGATTAGAAAAAATCACTTTTTTTCATACACAAAAACCTGAAAATTGGTTTTTTACATTTATATATATGTAGAAAGCTTTTAATCATTTCATTTTTATTAATGAGTCAAAAGTTATGAGTTTTAGTTTTTAGTTAAGGATTCTTTATTCTAAAATAAACTTTGAGGTTCTTTATTTAATTATTTAACTCAATTTTCAATATTTTTTGAAAAAAATAAAATCTTAAGATGTAGATTGTTCATTGCAACATTGCAACCATTGGGATTGACATTTTTCAATTCCATCACTAAATTCTTATCAATTTAGTATTTTGAATCATTCTCTACTTCTACTTACTATTTTTTTCCTATATGTTGTACAATTTCAAATGACCTAAAAGTATTCAAGCATGTAGCCAACTTGATTTGAAGAATGAAATCAAAGTACCACCATTTTGGACATTTTTTCATATAAATGTGAGCTTGTGAAGTGCAGTTGCCCAATTTTTGGCACGCTTCTCAAAGTTTCACCACCTAAAGAGTTTGTATAAATTTCACCAACACTTTTAAACTTCTAAAATCAAAGCTCCGCCATCTAGTGAGGGAAAGAGACTATAGACAGGTGAAATAGTATAATAACAGGGTACAAACACGTTAGTGCACTCTAATTAGTACAAGTGGGTTGGTACACAACACGTGGTACAATGCAGCTAGAACAAGTAGTGTTAGTATAACCAAATTAGTATAAATTCAATTTACAAAACATAAGAGGTCTTCCTAAGCGGCATCACTAAGGTATGGAGGGGGATAACTCTAAGATTAGTAAAATAGTATAGGCAATTTCAAACAAAACATAACAACACTTACAATAACTTTACATGTATATACAAGAGCTAGTTTTGAAGGACCCCAATATTCTTCAAAGAGAGCTTGATAAATAACAAGAATAAAGCACAAAAGCTCCTAAAAACAACTATTTGGTGATTTGGCTCAGAAATGCCCAAAATTTAAGTAAAGTAACCCAATAAAGTCAAAGTAGCAACAAGAGATGTTTTGAGAGGGAAATAGATGCCCTTAAATACTTTTTCAATAAGCCTCCCCCTCTCATTTTCCTACAAGTAAACTTATCAATTAGGATTTTCATCCTAATCTTTTGATTTTCTACTTTCTACGTTGGTCCTAAATTCTAACTTTGGAAGAAAGATTTCAAATCACAAATGGATTATGCCATTGGCTTCAACAAGCCATTTATACTCTTGAAAACCCTCAAACCCCTTTTCTTTTGCAAAAAAGTCATTGAAACCTGATGCCAACTTAAAACTAAAAAAGAATAAAACCTCAACTTTTAGAGTTCATCCTTTCTTAAGAAAATAAAAATAATTAGCCTAGGCTCTTTAATTCCTTAAAGTCCATTGTTCTTTTGGGGGACAAATTGGATTTCAAGTAGGTTCCTATAGTCTTATATTTTGTCATAATTTTTTGAAACTTTTTTTGGATATAGAAAAAATGATTATTTTTGTGGGAATGTAATTTTTTTTTCAATTGTTGCTCAAGAACAAAAATTATGCATAGATAAACTCAAAACAAGAGAGACCAAGCAACAAAAAATTTCAAAAACTTTAATTTTTTTAATTTTTTTTTCTGATGTATTATATTTTTGTCTACATGGAAATATTTGATTCATTTCATTTGGATAAGTGATGTGAAAGTTATGGACAATTTGTTTTGGGGGGCAATTTAAGCATTTTCTTGAAAAAATAATTTGTAGGATTCATTTCTTAAAGCAATTTATACAATTTTTCCAAAAGAAGTTCCACATGGTTTAGTTTGTTTCTTAGAAAAATCTTACCATTGGGTTAGTGCATTTTAATTCCATCTTAGAGATATTAATAGTTTAGATCTTCCTTCTATCTAATACCTACTTCTACTTAATAATTTATTAAGAAAGAAAATTAAGTTTTTTTGAGATTTTATTTTATTTTCTTGATTCTCAATTCAATTCTCCACCATAAAGATTTAAACCTCAAAACTCTGTAGTGCAAAAAATTTAAGTTAAGAAGGTTCAAAGTCAAATAATCTAGTTCCGCAATGTGCCAAAAAACTTATTTTCTTTACTTTAAACACAAATATCTTGCAATTTGTGAGGTCCAAATTTTTGAAATTTATTCTAAATATTCTCATACTAATTAGGTGTTAGATCTTATAGTTAGATATGGAAAAAAAATTCAATTTATTTTAATTCTTTGCAATATAAATGGCATTTTTTAGTGTTTTTGGCAAAAGGAAAAGACTTGGTTTTATAGGGATTAAGGAGTGAAAAAAGGAGTGAAAAAAGACCTTGCTTTGACTTCATTCCGATTTTGTATGCCCCTAGAATGCTTGTCAACTCTGTGAACTTCCTTTAGTTTGGCTAGTTTGGATATTTCTAGATGTCAAAATGTCATGAAATTTTTGTAGCATGTTATTAGCATAAAAAAATCTATTCTAATTTTTACTGAAATTTTACCGCAGCTTGGATAATTTCTAGGAATTTTTCATTGTAGATTTTAATAAGTGTCCGTCTAGAACACTAGAAGAAAAACATGTCCGCCACAATCGGTATTCAACAACTACTTTGCGACTAAATGTCCTATACAACTGCACTGTGACTATAATCCTTCTCTAATTGCACCAACTTTGACGAGTAGATTGTTGTAGTAGCAAAGTAGTCATAGAATGAAGTGTAGGATTAGAAAAGGATAATAGAGTTGTCATTTAGAATTATTGTGAAGTATTCTACGTCCAAAATTCATCATAGCTGTCAATGTGGACAACTCTGCAGCTGCATCTTATCTAAATTTGACTACAATTCGACTTGAAAATGATTGGATTGCAACTAGAATTTGATTTGAAAATAACTAGTCTACAACTAGGAAATAATTAGGAAACAGTTGCAACTATAAAATGACAGAAGTCGTTTCCTAGTTGTTTTTAAACCATTTTCCAATTGTGTAATAACAATTGTCCTATATCACTTGTCAAGAGTACCATTAGGCTGAACATATAAGACTTGTAAGTAGTTGTATCCTTCTGTAACAAATTTTGTCAATAGAACTCTAAGATTTATATAGTTTGTAGACTTCCATATTTTGTAGATTTCTACAATTTATAGATCTTTTACATTTAGTAGATTTTAAAATCTACAAGTCACAAACAAGTTGCAAATAAGTCATAGACAAGTTGCAAACAAATCACAAATGAGTCATAGACAAGTTGCAATGAAGTCACAAAAGAATTTCAAAGGAGTCACAAATGAGTTGCAATGAAGTGACAAATGAGTCGTAATTTGCAAATACCACATAAGCAACCACGTCATAAAGCACATTGTGAAGTTCCAATTCAGCTGCTGAATGAAAAACAATACCAGTTTGCCTTGCAACTGTAACTTGTCCATAGCAACTAGAACCCTTTAGATTAGCACCAGTTGCAAATGTCCGATGCAACTCAAAACTAGTTGCTCTTTGTAGTAGCAAAATCCTTCATTTTCTTCTAGTGGAAAAAGATCTTCTGCAAGTAAAAAAATTCTGGAACTTTATATGGAACTTCTCATGGAATTACACAAAAGATATACAAATTCATATTTAATTTTGCACATTTGAAGAAGAAGAATCAAATCCTGTTCTATCTCCTTTAATTACCAGTGAATAGGAAATCTTTCATCCTAAAGGAAATCTTGGCAAATTGATTTTGTAGTTGAACTTTTAGCGTGATTTCAACTTTGAAACAACGTACTTTGGCCGTAGGTGCCCTCCACTAGTTTGTCTTCAATTTGTCACACTCTTAAGCTAACAATTGGGATTTCCAATATTTCACGGAATCAAATGGGAAGCTAAAACCTTTCTTTAGAAATCAATTTAGGGTTCTCATAAGGGTTCTTTCAAACCAATTTAGCTATGATCTATCACATGCTCGGTAGGCTTAGACAATTTAAGCAATATCCATTTAATATCTATAATTTTTACAATTATGAGGTTTCTACCTTATTTATATGTGGGATTTGGGTTTACGTTGGAAAAACACTCTGTTTAAGGCCAAATACTATATTGGCATGTGGCAAACTTATTTTGGTTTTACACTCTTGGAGGGGGATTTTATATATAACTTATCCTAAAAGGGCCTGAAAGCCCTTTGCGTCCGTATAGTATATTATGAATATGGTGATATTTGACCAAAAAAACATTGACCAAATATTGATTAACACAAAGTAAATTAATAATCATAGTAGTATATAAATAACAATGTATCACAATTCATATAATAAATTGCAACTCAAGAGTTATAAGGCTAAACACAGGTCATATAAAGAAACCCCAAGGGCCTTTCCAGGATTAATTTAAACTTGTAAAAAGAAAAAAAATGAAAATCATGAGTCCCATTATAGAAAATCTCAAGCCTCCAGAGGGTCACTTCAAAGTAGCTGAAAAGACCCCACAATTACATTTAATTTCACTTAAGGATTGTTTTTTTCCCCATAGTCGCTCACCTTACGTCATGATGTTGGATGACTATCAGTGGTTCAAAATCTAAGTACAAGGTGTTAAATAATCAGGATTAAGGTACTGTCATGCACCTTAACTCTAAATATTGCATACCTCATACTCTAACCAAGTTGTAAAAAATATGTTGAAAATAGTCCAATGATACTTACCATCAAGGATTTTTTTAATGGCAATGTGTTAGATTTAATTTACAGATAATTGGTGAGAATCAAGGGTGAAGAGGTTGTTTTTATAGAAAAAACAAATTTTGTCCATGGTGAATCCTCAAAGAGTATGGGATATTTTGAAAAAAGATCACTCATTGTCAAATGCAAGAACTATGTTTAAAGTTGAATTTTAGACCCCATTTAGGCATAGTAGAATATTTTTCTCACAAAGATCTGAACCAAAAGAATTTGGAAAATCAATCTAATTTTCATCTCCAAAAATCCGTTTGAGGTTTAGAGCCTCCAATAAAAAGTTATGGACAAAATTCTAAAAGGGGTTGGAAGGGAAATTTTCTTTACCATTTTCAAACTCCCACTCCGAATTTTGTCTTTAACTTTTTATTGGAGGCTCTAAACCTCAAACAGATTTTAGGAGATGAAAACTAGATTGATTATCCATATTTTTTCAGTTCAAAGCTTTTTGAAAACCCCCCATTATACTATGTCTAAATGAGGTCTGAAATTCAACCATGAATATAATTCCTACTATTCATTTAACTATGAGTGGTTGCATGCCTATTAATCCTAATTTACATATCCCACATGGATTGTTTTACCTACTACTATCCCACTTGTATAATTATCTCTCCTTCTCAACTTCGAATGCTCTCAACTAAGTGGCTTGTGAAGTTATTATAAAAGCATTAGTGTTTCTAATTTTTTTGGTAACTAGCTTCAAAAGCCACTTCATTTGGCTTAACCCCTAAAGGACCAAACACCGTTTTTTGACAACATAGCGATTTTGGGCAGCTCACTATGACCGGAATTTTTCTTTTTTTTCTTTGAAATTTTCACATAAGATGTGCCCGAGGAGTAGCTTTAAGGTCCAACAATTTTTGTAACTTTTGACTACATGGTCAAAAAGTTATTGCATGATATGTCATTTTCATTGTTCGGCGGGCAGCCGGGGCAGCAAAAAAAACTTCTTTAAAAATCACTTTTAAAAAAAACTAAAATTTGAAATTGGTTCTTTAGATTTATATGTAAGTGGAAGGCTTTGAATCATTCCATTTCGATCAATGAGTCAAAAGTTATGAGGATTCTTAGTTTGAGGGTAGTTATGGAATCTCTACTCTAAAATAAACTTTGAAGTCCTTTATTTAACTCGATTTTCAATATTTTTGAAAAAAAATTAAAAACATTGGGTGTAGATTGTTTATTACAACATTACAATCGTTGGGATTGGCATTTTTCAATTTCATAAATAAATTCTTGACAATTTAGTGCTTTGAATCATTCTCTACCTCTTCCTACTTACTATTTTTTTCCTATATGTTGTACAATTCCAAATGATCTGAAATTTTTCAAGCATGTAGCCAACTTGCCTTGAAGAATAAATCCAAAGAGTAACCATCATTTTGGACATTTTTTCATACAAATGTGACCTTGTGGAGGGCAGCTGCCCGTTTTTTGGCAGGGACAAAAAAAGGATTTTTGTCAATTCAAACGCTATTATCTTGCAATCCACTTGGTGGAAAATTCTGAAATTTTTTCCGCATCTTCTTAAACAAGTTTACTACAAGATCCTACGGCTACAAGTGTACAAAAATGTTTTTTTTCTAAAATTTGGCACTAGTATTAGAAATGGCAGTTCTGGAGCGGTTTTGGTGAAAACATAGTCAAAAACCTTTAGGGGTTAATTTGTTTCATTTATCAGTTAATCATTGTGTAATTTGATTCCAGTGATTATTAAACATATCTTTGTTACACCCTGATTTTTGAGTCCCGACACCCTAAAATATGCAAAATTCACACAAGCTGACAATGCACTACGCCTAAATTTGTCAAACTACCTATTTTCAATTAATAGATTGGTTTGGTCATTTTTTGGCAGCCTTCCTGATGCCTCATTTTCTTTCTAATGCAAGTGAAAAATCGCAAGCTCACATACGGCAGTTGTCTGCGGTATGATTGAAAATCATGGAATTTAAAATCTTTTTGCTACATCCTATCTCTGGGTATTTCGTCAATATACACTAGCATATCATTAGTGGTGATCATACTAGAGATCCATACTCCCTAGCATACCAAAACCTTGGTCATACTACACCTCAACTTTTACTAGAGGGTTTAAACCACCATGACATAATGTGACTTATTGTGAGTGCATAGACACTCCATTATTTGTTTTTATAAATAAAGATTTTTGATCAAAAAGAAGATTGATCAAAACTGTCACTAGATGTAGAAAAAGACTTTGATGAAAATAAGAAAAGATCTTGACCCTGCATCAAATTGGTAAGACGATTTTTTGTTCATAATCTATTTATCAAGTTTTTAATTTTCTTGTTGTTTTCCATCTGCCTTAATTAGAGTTCACTTGAATCTATAGAGAATAAATTGCAAAAAAACATCATTTTTCCCTGAATGGAGTGAATTTGGAACTATAAAAAGAAATAGAAAATAAAAAGGGAATACTCATGTCCTCTTTTAATTGAAAAAATTCAGACCTATAGACAAAAAGTATTTCAAACCTGCCTTCTACCTTCAACAGAGTGAATTTGCACTAAAAGATACAAAAAAAGGTAGAAGAAAATAACAGAGAATCGAAAAGGAGAAAGGAAAAAAGTGGTCTAAGACCTTAATGTTGAGGAGTTCACTTTAAAAGTGTTTCTAACAACGGTTGTCGGTGACTTTCTTGCCTTTTCATTAGCTTAGGGGATAATGCTGGCGCTAGCCACAGTTTCAAACTATTGTTGCCGGAGAAATAATTCAATGGTTGTAGCTCCACCATTGAATCTTAATGACTAGAAATGTCCGTTGAGCCATGCTAAAAGTATAAACATCCCTACTAAGTCCTTTGTAATTTTAATTTTTAATTTTTAATTTTTGAAATATATATACATATATGCAAGAAAATGATGCAAGTCTACATTCTACAGAATGCTAAAAGCTGTAACATCACCTCCAAAGTAAAGACCACTCTCCATATTGGATCTAAAAGTATCAATGACCCCCTCACTCTAGAAGTATAGTTGAACTCTGTTGCCATCTGTGTGATGGTGTCAAAGTCATCTAAAGCATTATATTGCCCTTTCACCATGGTTTACTCTCTGGTAACTCCATCCACATGATTTTCCAAAAAAATCAACATTGACTTTTCCATTAGTGTCCAAGGTCTTGGCACTCCTTGATCAATAGGGATTCAATGCAAGGAAAACTCTTGCTTGAGTTGCTCCACTTTATCATACAATCTTTGTCTTATATTTGTTAACTGTGAAAGAGGCACATGTTCAAGTGGAACTTGTGGCATTGGTTCTTCTATCGGTTTTGTGAAGGGCTCCGCCAAAGATTCATCTATGGATTCCTCTACGGATTGCAACACTAGGTCCTCCAAGGATTCAATTAATAGCTTAGTAGAGACCTATGTTATAGGTTCTTTGTCCATTGGTATCACAAATGATGACACCAAAGCATTACTCTCCTAACTCATATCTCCTACTCTATATTAATTCTTTAATGTCAGCCCCCAATGGAATTGGTTTGGACCTACAGATAAAAAAATCTTCAAACCTAGCCTTTCGTCCTTAACGGAGCAAGTTTGGATTAAAAGAGAGATAGAAAGTAGACAAAATAGCAACCTTGGTCAAGATCTTCACATATCCCTTGTAGTGGCATTTAAATTAGAATGTAAACCATGCACCCTCTAAGTTTTTCTATAGCTAACTATTGGTATTGGCACATGCCAAAAACTATGCATAACATTCTTGAGAACTTGCAATCCAAAATGACTAAAGAAAAATTGGGTAAAGCTCCACTTCTCAATACAATGCTCTCTGATGTTGAGGATTTTTACTGGCAAGTCCAACAATGGTCAATGCCTACCACGGTCCATTTGCTACTAATTACCATATTTATAACAAAATAAAGGTTTCCCTTTGCTTTTATATCGAGGTTGTGAATTGACAAGAACATGACATAAAACTCTTTCTAGCCTCACTTTTGGCGGTCCATTGAGCAATAGTGCGAAGATTGTGACAACCTAGCATTTTTAGTGAATCATCATTGGAAAGCAATTATGGCTATATTTTCAAGTTATATTATGAAAGTAGTGGGTGTAGTATTGAGAACTTATCATTGAAGTTTTGCCATGAAAACCATCTACCTGACTTTGATTAGGGAGATTTGAAACAAAATAATTTAAATTAAGTAAAAAGTGTTCAATTTTTAGTATTTTGGATGGCATCACTAGCCTCTTTTATATTAGTTCTAAATTTAAGAAGTAACAACCAAGAACCTCTAATTTTGAAATATTTTAAGATCCTCAAAGGAATCGCAAAGTAAAATGCAAAGGTTAAGTTTTAAATTTGTTACTTGAAGATATCAATTCACTCCTAATTATTTTGCTAGTTCTATAGCTTTTCTTTTTACGTCAACTTTAACTATCTAAGATAGTTAATAATTAACAACCAAGAACTCATATTTTTGAATTGTTTTTAAATCCTCAAAGGCATGTAAAGAGACATGAAAATTTAAGTTTTAAACTTGTTGCTTAAATAGAGCACTTCAACTTACAATGCTATGGATGACATCTCTAGTCTTTATTTTATGTTAATTCTAACTATCTTTGTCTTTGCGAGATTTACGTAGCCTCTTAGAAGAAGTCTCTACTTATTATGCAGCCATCAGTCATACTTTGAAATAATTTCAGAACAACAATAAAAAACCTTAATATTAAGATATTTTTAAAGAAGTGAATTGAACATGTAATTTTTTGATAATGTTTTAGTATTTGGATGCTTAATTTGTTTTTAAGGTTTTAATTTTTAGGATTTTTTTTACAAGCTATCCTTTTAGCAGTCTATAGACTGAAATTGTTAGTAAGATAATAGCTACATGTTTTTGTTTGGAGGCATATACAACTTTTACATATTCTTCCAAGCATAGTAGAAAGTTAGAACAAATTAATTCAAAGGAATTTAATTTTTGCTCTCTACTAATTAAAATTTGATGTTTTGAGTAATACAACCAATTTAATTAGTTGCATCCTTCTAATTGTTGCAAGAGTACAATTAAGAGTAAAAATCCTTAACCAAAGATTTTGTATGAATTGAACCATTGGTTCTGAGTTTTTACACTTTATATTCTTTGCATCAACTTTCAATAGTCCAGGTTGGGAATTTTGAGCCATTTAGGTTCTTTAGTTGAAGTGACTATTGTTAGGGAATGTGTCCTTGATAATCTCGGACTGGTCCACAAGGCATCAAACTTTCTAAGAAACTCTAGTTTCTTGGCGTCTTACACTAAGACTCATATACCTGGTTCGAGGGTGTGTACTTTGCTTCGTTTGTCAAATGTCACCTTCTTGAGTCTCTAGATGATCTACATATGTTGTGATAACAATCTCTAAGCTTTGCTCAAAGCCTCTTATTGTTTAAGGTGATCACATACCAAACTGGTGTAGTCCGTTCTTACATCGATGACGATGCGCAATGATTGCTCTGACTTCAAATTTGATGGGCAATACCGTTTTTTCTACATTGAATTTGACATTCTCTATCAAAGGAAAGATGATATTTGCTTGTCAATCGGGTGCTAATGTCATTGATATAGACTGTCATTGATTTGTGTAACAAATCTTGTTGAAAGAGTGAGGGCGCATTGCAATGGCCAAATGGCACTGTGACTATGTAGATGAATGTCTCCAATGGAGTAAGAAAGGTTGTCTTCAATCAATCCTCTAGAGCTATCAAGATACGATTATAGCCTAAGTATTCATCCATAAAGGTGAACAATTCATTACCAGTCACTTCATCTACAATGGTATTGATGAATGGAAGAGAAAAATGGTCCTTTTGAGTGTGTTTGTTCAATTGCTAATAATCTAGACACACTCAAAATTTATCATTCTTCTTCATTACTAGGACCATGAATGAAACTCAATTTGTAATCTCTACAAGCCAAATAAACTTGGCGACTAGTAATCGCTCAATTTTTGCTTTGACTATTTGTTGTAAGGCTAAATTCATCCGCCTCTGCCTTTGTCTAACTAGCATGACATCTGGCTTTACCAAAATAGTATGTTGTGAGATGTAGACTGATACTCTTTTTAATTCAAGGTAAGACCATGCACACACATCTTTGTATTCCATGATCAAGAAACAATAATGGTTCAATTGTTCTCCCTCTAGGCGTGCCCCTACTTAGGTTCTTCCCCTCAAAAAGAGACATCAATCTCTTTCCAATCAGATTCTTGTATATCAAGTAGGTCACTTGGTTCATAGTACTAGTCATTTGGCACATGTAGGTACATGGACAAATCAATCCCTACCTACAAGCCCTTTGAAGTCTTGTGGAAATGCAAAGGGGTTTCAATCTTCTCCTTTAAGGAAATGCAAAGGGGGTTCAATCTCCTCCTTTGAGGAAATGGAGTCCCAAGATATATCCTAAGTACCATCAATCTTAAGATGGTAAGCATTCTCTCAAGATAGTAAATGCTCTCTATAGGAATGTCATTTGCTAGAGATACCATTCCAAACTCATCTTCTTCTTCAAGGACCTCCATATTCTCTTCCTCAAACTAATGTAATGGTGGAAGAAACATTCTTGAAGAACAAGGGGGCAAGTGAAAAAAATGCATTTATTGTTCATACAAAGTGGTGTTTCCTACATATCTTATTTATTTATCACTTCAAATGTTATAATTTTTCAATCCACATAATGAAATGGGCTGAAATTTTTCCCACACTTTCGTCAAACATTTTACTTCTGTTTTGTATGGTTGAAGTTTCAAAAAAAAGTTTCAATTCTCATTTTTGAATAACATACCAATAAACCAAATTTTTTGACAATGTCTCTATGAAAAAACCCTTGGTCCTTTAGGGGTTAAGGACCCCTACATGGGAAGCACCTTGAAGCATCTTTCCAAGATTCAATTTCTTTTGCTCAATTAGTCAATTACTATTCATCAAGCAAGTAAAGCTATGTCGGTATTAAATTCAGGCCGAACTGTTGGGGACGATCACAAAAGCAGCACCGATGACTAAATGCGTCCTGCCCAACGTCATATACTTAGAGCCTCCTTACATGTATCGGTGATCGGTGAAGCTTCACAACAGGTGCTATAGGGAAAAATAGTCATTCCACTTTTATGTGGACCCGGTGGATGGGGTGGGAAACAATTAAAATTTTACATGCATTAGATTCTCTAGCTTCCACCAATGAGGTTGTCCACCGGTATCGGTGAAACTTCACCTCCTCCTTTCCCGCTTGCCCACCCCGGCAAGACAATCGGTGGACAATCGGTGGAGCCGCTTTTGTCATCTTGCTTGAAATAGTTGGAAACTTGCCCACCGGGCTCACATGTAAGCTGACCCTTACTTGTCCACTACGGAATGCTTTTCTTCACCTTCACTCAAACAAGCTTTCACTGCAACCGGAATGATGTGAGCACATGGAACACATAATTTCCTGTTCAATCCAACCGACAGGAACCCCCCCAAATGCTGGGTTTTCCTAGACATCCATAAAATCCCAAGATCAGAGCCACCTCCAATCTTCCTGATCGAATGGGGGGAACTACAGGAAAAATCTAATAAAGCAGAGACAATGAAGACTCAAAACCGCGCCAGAGTGATGCACAGCTAAGACAGTAATAGTCCGATACTCAGGACACAGACAAAACAAAATCAGTGAAGGGAGGAGACCAAGAGAAGCTCAAGAAAACGGAGTGAACACAGGTTGAAAAGCAATCATGGTCATGCATATAGTTTTGCCTGACCCTCCAAAATTGGGAACAGGTACAGACCTTCAAGAGTTCCCACGTTCGAGCGGGACACGCTGGTAGCGATGAGCAAAATATCTGAAAATTCGCACTTGCGTGTCTAGACTCTGGAGGAGCAGCCGTGCACATGGAAAACCTGCAAGGTATCTACAAACTACACAGAGCTCTTTACAGTTGTTTACATCGTACAGCCAAAAAAACACTTCAATGCAAGAAAGTGCAATCTTGTTTCGATCCAGATTCCTCTTTGTACACCTCCTATGTAATGCTCCCGTGAGCCGTCAACCACTAGCAAGCACCCGGTCCAAAAGTACGACCTGTAACCCCAGCATACCAAACACACAATCAGAAATAAATCAGAAGCACACTTTAAAATCGATGTCCGCCGAAAAGAAAATAATAATTAAAAAAACAATAAAAAAACACTTCCAAACTAGCACGAACTTATTTGCGTCCATCAAACACAAACGAGATCTATGAAAACCAACATACAAGAATGAAACAGACAAGTTGAAACGTAAGATAATTGCAATGAAAAGCTTTCCGTGGATTCAACAATACCAGAGTCATCAGTCCGAGTTATGGGTAGTCATCTCACCGCCGATACAGGAACAGCGTTGCCCAGGTTATAGCCTGCTGACGTCCTCAATCGAATGGGACAACTGCTTCAACGTCGCCGCTGAATTCGGCACTCGGTAACATTTAGCCCCTGAAATTCATGAGCTGGTCATCCGAAGGATCCAGATACTGATTCATGTGCCGATTTTGAAGGTCTTCGTACTGCAAGGACTCATACTCGACATCCGGGCTGTCAAGCAGATCCTGTGGGCTCGATGGCGACAGGTATTGTCCAAGCTGCTCCGCTTTTAACGATCCTTCACGTAGGCGTCGATACTGCTCTCGAGCAGGCTGGGAGCGCACCATGGTGGTGACGGTCGTAACAGCCTTCTCGACTGCTTTTTCAGCTTGCTTCCTGCTCTCTTTCAAAAACTCTTCGTCGTCCTCCTTGGTGTCCGTAACGCTGACGTTCCCACTCTTGAAACCCCGAAGTCCAAGCCGTTTCCGTTTCCAACGCAGAACAACCTTTTCCAAAACTCCTACAGACCACAAGAGTTTCCTGAACCGCCTCCGCACCAGGTTTCCACGTACATGCGCCTGAATCTTCACCACTCGCTGTCGCAGGTTCACGAAGTCCTTGCGCACCTTCCAACTCCTGAACTTCTGCTGTATGCGACTGGCTGCCAGTTGCTGTTTCTTCTCATTGTGCCCTCTGGAAGATTTCTGTATCCTTTGAGCTGCTCTCGCTGCTACAAACCCACGCATTTGGCTCTCAGTCATGCCATATTCGTCAAAATTCTCCAAGGCCAGCTCTTCCTCCTTCTTCCGGAAGGAGTGCTGTCGAAATGTGGCCTGAATCAAGGCAGCCGCGCGAGCCGCATTGCGAACTGCTTGCAGTGAATCACGAATAGAGACCTGATCATCTGCTCGATTTAAAGTCTGCTTGATGCTATCTCGTCTGGACAACCGGGCGACAGCATTGTCACCAGCAACTTGCGCGTGGGCCATTGAAGACCTATCAGAGAGGCTCATGGTGGCAATCCGGCGAGTCAAGCTGGTCTCGGCCAAGAAACCCCCAATCCCCACATGGCCCTTCGTCAACGCCAGATCGGCAGGGGTTTGGCCGGACGGACACGAAGGCGTGGAATCGGTCACAGTGCTCGGATCGGCGCCGTGTTGAACCAGCGCTATCACCACTTGCTCTTTGCCAAACGAAGCAGCCCAATGCAGAGCAGTCCAACCGTGCGCATCCCGGAAGTTGATGGGCACACCGGCAGCCACCATGGGAGCCACCACCCAGTCGTAACCCAAAGCCGCGGCCATGTGAAACACACCCTGACCTTGCGCATCCAGCACGGATGCACCCTTCCCTTTCTCTTGGATCTTCCACAGCAACCACTGCTGCATGCGCGTCTTCAGCATCGTCTGCAGAAGCCGGTTCTGGAAACTGCTGGCTCGCGAATACTCCAAGTAACTGGTCGCCTCCCTCTCGAGATCCAGCCAGTCGTCAGTGCCGAGGGATGAGGAGAAGGAATTCAAGCAATTCGCTTGCTTCGAAGCCGTGTCTTCGTCTGAAAATTGAATGGGAGTCTCTGAGTCCGAATCGGTCAGCAGCATGTGCGCGATACGCACCTTCAGCAACCTTTCTTCCGCCGCTTGAACCTCTGCTTTGGGATCGGATTGTATTTTACTACCACTGCAATACTCGAACTCGCGAATCTCACTGTGCGCTTGACGATCGCCACAGGTGACGTAAAAAGAAACTCGACCGGCAGCATGGGGAGGAGCTTTACACCGCAGAACCCCACCACTGATCACTTCCGCAGGAACCTCCACCTCGCCGAACATGCAGTGCCACTTGACATCGGTGGCATTTGCGTAGTCTCCCAAAAACACACCGGAGATCAGCACCTTGGCACCTTCCGAGGCATACGCCCACTCCGGAGAAGTGTCGGTGATGCTGTAACGCTGGTCGGACGAGACCGAAGTGCTCAGACTGGTGTCCACTTGCATAGTTTGATACAGATCGTCCGGTAAGCCGGGGAAACCCATCGTGGGAGTGCCAGGCCAGCTGGATTGAAAAGCACCTGGGCTCAATACGCTTTGCCCATCCATGGCATACGACATCCAGCGTCCAAAGCTATCCAGCTTGGGAAACGCCTCGATCTCTGGGCTCTTCTCAAGGGCAACCTTCTTCTCAAACTGCAAGTCAAGTGGCTGCGAATCAGACCTCATTCCCAACTGCAACCGTCTCTGATACAGCCCCGCGGTTTTCAGAGCCTTCTCTTGAGTCACAGCCTGCAAGCTCGCTTCTAACGCGGTTTGGGGCTCCCTTCCGAGACCTCGTGGGGACAAGGCCTCCAGAATACCCTTAGAGGGCGGCATCTGAGGAGGCCCAAGGTCTTGAGTGCTCGGCGAATCGCTCATTTCCATGGTGTGGTTGCTGGTGCTGCTGGTCATTAGGGACTCCATGATGTTCCTATGTGTTGATGGGGTCGTGCACTGCTCCAGCATTTCCGCCCATATCGTCGCGCCGTTCATACTTTCCTGCTTCACGTACGTGGCAGCGGCACTCTGCGACATAACTGGCCCTGAATTAGTGTTGCCGTTGAAGTTGTTGTTTTGCACAGCAAAAGGGCCCCCTCCCGGATTACTGTTCCTTTCCATCGTATGGCGCCACCCAGCAACGTCATTCGAACTTGAAAAGCTGTCCTGCCGCGGGCCATTAGCAAATACGTCAAGGCCAAACACATCCGAAAACTGATTGTTGGAGGTGGGCTGCTTCAAAGCAGGAAATGGCAGTCCGGATCGCGGCGTCAAGCCCGTGGGCGCGTCGAGGAGATTCTCCAAGCTGGAGCCAGCGCCGCCACCGGAGGAGGATAACCAAGCACTAGAAGAAACATTCCCACTGCGAAGATCGCCTCCGATCCAGCCATTCACCGGCGAATTGTTCAAATCCGCGGCTGCTTGCGCCGTCCGCGGAGTGAGCTGATCCAGCAGAGTGTTCTGTGGTCCCGGAGGAACAATTGGACCCAACGAATGCCTGTCCTCCTCAGCATCTTCAGACTCGACCTGATCTCCGTCTTCCTGCTCCAATTCAGGCGACGTCGCGGGGTTGGACACCTCTGGAGGGCTCGCGGCGTGCGCGGCCGGCGCACTGTGCTGCGAGTCGCTCATTGTGAACCTGCCTCCCTCAGTCACCTCCCTGTAGTGGACCAGTACGATATGCTCGAGCGCAGGGTCGAGCATCCAGTAGCACCGCCGCTGGAAGCTCGAATTGTCCTCGCCGTGCGCATAATAGCAATGCAACACATCCACGCTGCCGGTCTTGAGCCGCTCGTGAGCCTCCCGCACAGTTTTTCCGTCCTTCTTCTTGCGCCAATTATGACCATCCTTTCGGAAATACCGCAATGTCTTCCTGTCGAAGAGGAACATCGAGCCGCTGCAGGGCCGCACGGGCGGCACCGGGTTGAGCTTGAATCCATAGGTGGCGTAGTTCTTCAAAATCTCGCATACCTCCACGGGCCGCAGCCACCGAGTCTGCGCTTCCGCTATAATCTGGCGTATGTCGATCTCGGGTTGGTGTGATCCCGCGCGTGACCTCGACGCTGCCATGCTTCCAGGGCTAACCAGTTCTCCGAACCCTCAAATGCGTCCTAATGCTCTTAATTGCTTTTAGATGTTTGCAAGTGCTTTCAAGTGCTTGGAAACGTTTTCTAAGTCGCCTCCACTTGACACCCACTGAGCAAAAACACCCAACCTAACAATCTGGCCCCCAGTAGATGCTCCCTCTGCTCTACAACCATGATAGTACTAACTGATGGAGGTGTCTCCCATGGCGCACAACGCTAGGGTTCCGAGACGCTTGCAGAGTTCAAATAGGTACCCCTGGGTCTTGTCCGGAAGGATACGGAGTCTGCAATAACTCTGCTCTCTATCCTCCGTTTCAGTGGCTGTTCTGGCAAACTAGCTGAATTTCAATGCTCCAATTCCATGTCTGCAGTCAGTCTATGACCAAAGTGCAACCTAGCTCGAGTCTTAACACGTTATGCCGTACGTGCCTTGCCTGTTCAAGAAATACGTCGTTAGACGGAATCCCACATCAACACACCAACAACCTTTCCTAAAAGTCATAACAAACTAATTCAAAAAATTGATAATGCCCAGCACGCACACAATTGAGGCGCGACGAAAAAGAAGAAGTTTAGAAAGCTTCCGACTAAGCCAAACCAATTCGAAACTTCACCCCAGAAAACTCTCCAAGAAGACCCAAAGCGAATGAACACGCAAGAACTCCCGATGCAAATCAAGCAACACGAAAAGACTCTCACTTCTGCGTACCAACAACATTCAAACCTGAAACCCTCTCTACCGTGCGCCACCTTCTTCCCTAATCAGTACAGACACCGGGTGAAGCAACCCTCCACACCCTAGCCAAGCCAAATTCCCCCGCAGTCTTTTCCAAAAAGCACGGAGAACCCCAAGGCATAACCCAAAAGCCACAAGGTCACAAAACCACAAAAGTTGAAAAAAGGCAGAAACGTACAACTAACGTCACCCCCACCCCAGATAACCCCAACTCTCGAGGTCTCAGTCACCTTCACACTCAACCCCAAACCAACCCCACTATCATAACCCTTCTCATACCACCAACCGCGCCACTCCCAGCACACAGAGTCGCAGACCCAATTCGAAACCTCGACATAAGCTTACCTCCGGAGTCAGAATGTTCGGCGCTCCAACGAAGCTACCCGTACAGGAGAAGAGTGAAGAGTGAAGTTCTTTGAGTAGAGTGAGGGGTTTGTACTGGACTAGGCATCAATCGATTGAATCGTGATCCAGAAGAGGCTATGATACGCTCGCAGCTACACTACAGAGAGAGAGCCAGACAAAGCAGACAGGAAAAGGGAAGGAGGTTGGCAGGGACGATGAGGAGACACCTAGTGTGGGAGAGACTGGGGAAGGGGGCACAAGAGTGACAGAGTGTGAATGCGGCTATTTTTGGACGCCGCGGGGGCAGGAGGTGTGACCACGTGCCCCTGCCCCTGTGGAACTCGTCAACATTGAGTTTCGCTGCCGTTTCTTCGCCGAAGCTTCGTGGGGATACAGCGTTACCGCACTGCCCCTCTTGGCCTTCATGTTTGCAAGTTCTCCTCTTCTTCCCACCAGCTCATTTTGTGCCACGTGACTATTTGAGCCTCTCTTGTATCTCTATGTATTAGGAGACCGCATTTGAAAAGTTTGAAATGTATACTATTGATTGATTTGTCTTAACAAAGCACGTGACACTAATTTAGCTATGTTGCATTATTTTGAATTGGTGTATGTTGAAAAGATTATTGTATTGTTCCATTTTCTCAAAACATAAAATAAAATAGTGTAGTGTCATTCATTTTATAGGTGACATTAAGTTTTTCACCTCACTATTTACTATTTAAGACAAGTTAGTATACTCAATGCATAGTAGCACAAGTAGGTTGACTTGAATTGTGGGACATGCATGCATGTAGAATCTCCTCCCTTATTAGGCGTCAAGATAGGAAGTTTTGGTGAATGAAATTATTGATTCTTACAAGGATGGAAAAGGAAATTTCTAGAGAGGAAAACAATGCTACATTCTCTTAATGAAGAAACTTCTTTAAAGTAGTAAGGTAACCACACCTAAAATTGAACAATTAAGTAATTCAACATGGTTCCACTATTATATTGGAATTTTTTTGTGGGGTCTTGTTGGTAGTGAAAAGGGGATTCTATGTTCTCTGAGAATGCATTTTTTGGACATCATATGAATAAACTACAAATTTTCAAAGTGTTAAAAATAGATGTTCCTAAAAGCAATCATAGACTCTCATAAATAGTGGGAGTACATTTTAGGCAAGAATCTACAGAGTGCAATTCTAGGAAACGTGCAATTTAAAGTGTAGTTACCTTAGTGCCTAAAAGAGACACTTTTATTAGTCATACTTCTTGAATTATGGTCAAATGACCAAACGAAATTGATGAGGTTATTAGCAAAATCAAGAAAAAATCCAATCCAAATAATCATATAATTTTTTAGCACTCTACCAATATTTTATAAATTTTCAAAGTTGAAAACATAGGATAGCCCATACTTAACACTAGACTCTCCTTAAATAGCCCCCCCTTTGAAACAAAAAATGTCTCAACTTTCATTGGTCGCTTCAAAAAACTCCTCACTTAGACACCTCTCATTGGTTGCTTCTAGAAAGTGGTGATAGTTTTGAGTCTTAGAAATGTTCATTCAAGGTCATTTTTTAGGTGTCAGAGAACAAGAAAGTGTCTCTTATAGGTAGTTACCTCCCATCCCATAATTCTCTAGTTTTTAAGTGAATCTCACAAGCTTTTAGTTCTTCTTGTCTTTGCACCAATGTTTTCATTCAGTAATTGATTCAAAACTTTGCACAAAAAAATGTGAACCAACAAGGTGCCAAACTATTTTAATTACATCGTTGAAAAACGAACAAACATTACTTTCATCGGAAAAAAGCCACCAATTGCTGCAGTCATGTTTCAGTGGATTAATAGTATTGTATTGAAAACATATTGTTGTAGTATTTAAAATAATATACTTTTAATACTTTTAATAAAAATGTAATACTTCCATTGAAACTATATTGTTGCATTATTATTTGCAGTAATGCAACAACATACTTTCATTACTATATTGTTAACCCATTGAAGCAATATTGCAACAATATTGAAGCAATGAGGAGTACTTTCCTGATGTTGTTTTCAACATAATTGGATTTATTTCATCCGTTTCATTACTTAGATCTTGCAAAATTCATTGATCCTGCAGTAAGTCATACCTTTCTCTTCAAAGGTTACTGCACTTTCCTCGCACAATCCTGATGACGCTCCCAGAAGGAGCTTGCCATTGTGGATTTGTGGGGACCAGGCCAAGCCTGAAATTGGTTAACAAAGTGTGTTGCAGAGAGCTTCCGAGGGTCAGTCTCACCCGGCCCAGCCATCACCCGGTCAGTCAGGTAAGTCCAGCTCTGAAGTCTGAACATGTTTAGGGCAATGCCTAAGGAAGAGGGAATTGCGGAGATTGCACATAACTTGAATTAGTCTAGCTTGGGCAAAGTTAAGCTAAGCGTGGTTGTAATCTAAATTCTTAGTAATTTTTTTCTGATTTCAAAAAAAAAAATCCCAATAATCAATAGTGGTACGTAGTTGCCAAGTATTAGAAGAAAAAAAATTGACTCTCTAGAGGGTCGTTTAGAAGTCCTAAAAGGGACCCTACCATTACTTTCTTTTTGTCCAACGCATGGAATTTTTTTCCTATTCCTACTAATCATTATACTGCCAATTGTCAAAGAATTGGTACACAAGCATTGGTACACAAGTAGTTTAATGGAGTAGTTTATTGGCAATTACAATTTTATATTCAAAAAGAGAATAGGAGATTGAAATCTACTCCCAGTCATTCCCAATATTCACACAAGGTGAATCTTCTTTTTGTCAAAGATTTGATCCTTTCCGACTAGCTCCATGGGGCTTTGAAAATACCGTGGAAAATACCTGCACTTGTCAAACCTTGACAACCCTCTAGAGAGACCAAAATTTCTCTAATGGGACTTGTCTCCTCCTTCACTCAAGCTTGGTGTTCCTCAAATATGCTGAGCATGTGTTGTTGAGCACCGTTCCTGTACAATACGAAGCGGTGATCGACGAAAAGCGGCTTGAAATTGTACAAAGTGGTGATTGAAAGATTTTGAATACGTTCAAAAACTGTGAACTGAATTCTTTCAAAACTAAGTTATATGTATCGAGGAACGACAAAATGTTGAAGTTAAAAGGTAGTCTTCCTTCAAAAGGAGTCACACAAATGTAGCAGTCTTTTAACATGTGGCAGAGGTAGTTCGTGACCTGTCTTCAACGAATTCTGACTTCGATTCATTCACTTGATCTATGAGTCTGACTGTGTTTTTTTTTGCAGCTAAATCTGCAGGTGCAAGGTAGATTGTTAGACTACTTCTGAAATGAAACTCCGGCCTCCAGGAGTCAATGAAGAAAAGGATGTTGAGCTAACATTTGCCCCCCCCGGCACATTTCCACTTTGATTGTCATGTTTTGTTTTTTTAAGGTTGTTTTGAGTAGGTCATATGGAGATTTCTATGAGGCTAATTTTATTTAGGTTGCAATGAACACATGCTGCAATGTTCTTCATTGATTCTAAGGTAGTCTATTGTAAAACCACCCCTCTCTTTCAATTAGATTTTTGTTGTTTGATCCTCACAATCTTGCATTGTAACTCATTTTGTGCATTTGAGCATGATGGTACAATTACTTTGCCAAAAATTGTTATCTTCCAAAGTACCAAGGCCTTTTTTCATAAAAAAAACACAATCAAAATTGCCATTTCTACTACCAAGAGCAAAAATGTCATTTTTTTTCGTATCTAACTACAAGATATTGCATTAGTCTATTATAAAAATGCTTGTGTGGAAGAAATTTTAGAAACTTTAATAGCATAGATTGCAAGATAATTGCATTTAAGGTGATAAATTTTATTTTTTTTGTACCTTGTTAGATTAGCTTTTAATCTTCTTAACATAGAAATTTTGCACTATTGATTTTGAATTTCTAATTTTCTATGATGAAGAATTGAACTGAGAGTTGAGGATATTTTTTTATAAACATACTTGATTTTCATTCTTCAAAAACTAGCATTGTACAAATATGAAATAGAAAGAAAAACTGAATTGTTAGTAGTTCTAAGATAGAATTAAAATACACTAAATAAATCCCAACAATTAGATTGTTCTAGAAAGCAAAGTCAACTATGTGGAATTTTTTTTTAAATTGTGAAAATTGAGTTAAAAAATAAATTCTATTTTCTCAAGATGATACAAAGATTGCTTGTAAAACTTATAAACTTTGGAAAATTAAAATTAAAACTAAAAAATTCTATTTCTTGTGATTTTTTTTTGTTGCCCAATGAATTGCTTTAGGGCTTAGGGTGGCATAACTTTTGCTCCCAAGCATTGATTGAAATAAAAATTATATTCCTAGATAACTAATGTGATTTTCTATCGTAGAAAAGAATTTTGAGGCTGAAATCATGTCAAAAATTGAGGTTATATAAGCCTACCTAAAATTCCAAGAGCCCTTATGATGGAACTTTAGGACTTTGGGGATTAAATATAGAAGCATCTATTTTACAAAATTTAGATATTGTCACCCTAATCTTGAAATGTGAAAGATGCTCCATAACTTTCACATCACTAAACATAAATGTTAACTATCTACAGGACTAGAATCATTTTTGACTTCTCATCATCAAGTATAAATCCTAAAGTTCTAGTGTCCTTGTAGGGTACAAAATGGATTTTCAGGCATATTCCTATGATCTCAAATTTTGGCAAAATTTTTGAAACTTTTTTGTAAGATAGAAAAATTCATTAGCTTTTGGAAAATATAATTTTTATTTCAATTGGTGCCCAAAATCAAAAACATTACTACAATAAGCTCAAATTTCAACTCAGTAGGCAGTAAAAGAAATCCATAAAAATTTGAAATAATTTTTTAAAAATTTGTCTCTTGTAGACTTCTTTTTTGTCTACATAGAAAGCTTTGATCCACTCCATTTGGATTTGTGATGTAACAATTATAGAGCATTTTGTTTTTTGGGCAATTAAAGAATTTTTTTGAAAAACTAATATAATTATAGGATTCATTATGAATTCTATTTTCACATTTTTTCAAAACAAAAAATTCCACAAGGTTAACTTGAATGTTAGAACATGCAATCTCATCGTTGGGATTAGTGTGTTATGGTGTATGATCTAATTCCATCTTAATTCCATCTTAGTTAGAACTATTCACATTTTATTTTTTCCTCCTATCTTGTATATATTTATTTCTATTTTATAATTTTTTAAGAACAAAATATCACATCAGCATCATTATTATTATTGTTATTACTATTATTATTATTTGTTTTATTTATAAAAAAATAATTACATTCACAACTCAATTCTTCATGATAAACTTTCTTTTAATTCAAAATACTTAGTGCAAAAATTTCAAGTTATGAGGATTCAAAGTCTCATAAACCAGTTTGTCATGGTGCCAGAAACCTTGTTTTCTTCACTTTCAATGCAATTATCTTAAAATCTCTTGCAACCTGTGTGGCCAAAGTTTCTGAAATTTCTTCCACACATTCTCATGCTAGTCTATTGCAAGATCCTATAGTTAGATATGCAAAAAAATGCCATTTACATTTCTTTTTGCTCTATACACTAGAGATGGCAATTTTAAGCGTGTTTTGAAAAAAAAGAAAAAGTTCTCGGAACTATACATTCAATACAATAGGGGTTAAGAAGTCACTAGGACATCACTAATAACAGTAGAAAATGAGCCTGTCGTAGTTCGAAGTAGCCAGTCAACTCTGAATGCGAAGTCCTCGACCTCAGCAGGAATGAGGAACTGAAACCAGATGAGATTGATTTGAGGCAGCGAAAGGAAGTGTCCGGAGCCTCAAAAATTGGACAGGAAGTTTGGAACTCGAGAGTGATCCCGGATGCTGTTGCAAGGCACTGCCGGGGTATCAACGTAAACAGTGTCAACGCCGGAGAACGACACGGTGCGCTTCAGATGGTTAATTGGAGGAGACCGTCTGGTTCTCAAGGACGACATTCGCCCAGTTTCCTGCCCCATGTGATGAGCTCCAATTAGAGAATTCTCAAAAAGCATCCGTTGTGTGTATCAGCAATTGGCGTTCATAACATTCTGACTCTCCACTTCACACCCATGCTCAAACCTCTCACAGATCGAGCCATGTATTAAAATTACAATCATGATCAATTCGAAGAACTTTTGCAATGTCAAGCTAGCTGTTGCGAAACCTCGTAAGAGGGAGGTGCACCAAAAAAACAGACGTCACACTGTCTTGATTGTGCCACAATGTACACCCATTCTTCATTTCAAAATATATGTTAGCATCTTTCTTCTCATTGTCGTTACATTGTCTGCTCATAACCTCAATGGAGGCCATTTCAAGATGAGGAAAGGCACATTCTTTTTCATAACATGGGGTTGCTTTAGCATTACAATGCACTTCTTTCTACACTCTTAGTTGAGCATGGTTGATCAAGATCCAACCATCCAACATGTACAAAGGTTATATCTGAGAATGTGAAAGCAAAAGCTCGTTATGAGAAATAACATCCCTTGTCACTCCCGTGGCTCGGCATGTTATGAGGCTCTACTTCACATTACCGAGTCCATAAACATTACAAGAATGAAGATCCATAATTCCAATCCTGAGCGTAACTGGATTCTAATTCTTCTAATCAGGAATTGACATTCAGAAGGGGTGCAATAATGAATGATCAAAAGGATGTATGAATGAATGCTCACCATGGGAAAGCGAGGATGGAACTTGCTGATGGGCGGAAGAGTCGTCGTGCTGGAAGCCTGTAGGGCGCCAGTATGATCGCCGAGTGCCAAGAGCTGTTGCATGGGTTCACACAGAGCCTCGACAGAGGTGATCACTGGGCTAGTGGCGCTCCCCGAGGAGGAGCCTGGGTAGACGAACACTTCGAACTCGGACAGAGCGCGCAGGCAGAACACCACGGAGTCCCCGTCGCGCAGTCCATTGAAAGTCGCGAACTTCTGCCACCCACACGACATCTGCACGGACGGAAATGCCGCCGACACGCTGAGGCGCACCACCCACGGCGCTCGCGGCTGCACCGACGTCCCGCAGCGCAGAATCACGAACTCCTCCAACTTGTCGCCGTGCTTCTCCGCGAACCATGGCGGGATTTCCTGCCATTGCTCACAATTAATTTTCAACACTCTTTAGAGGGGCGGGTTATATACCGTGAATTCGATCTATGCATTCTGGTGGCCTAGCTTCAAAGTTATGTAAACATTGTGAGGTTTTCTTCTTCTTCGATCACTTGGGGAAAAAATTAAGAGCTCAACATACATAACAATTAAGCAGCTAGCTGGAGCCATGAAATTGGCTATTTTCCAATTGCCGAAAATGAGATGCTCGAGCGGTTTCTCCTTTGCTAACTAGGACAGGAATAGATTCTGGAAGTTAAGTTCAATTGTGCAAAACTTAGCAATTTCACGGATACTCCTGGCCATGTCACCTATGATTTGCCAGAGTTCTCCGTGAAGGGTTGTCAACAGCCTTCGCTTGTAAATCTACGAAACCATGAATCTGAGTTCTCTCCAAGGTTAGCGTAAATAGGGAGAGCTTCTTGTCAATGAAGACGACATAAGAGCTCAAAACAACAATACTTCCTCTGTCACCAGTATTGTTAGCCAAGATCTCCCAGGTATGTACGTCATCCGATTCACATCTACTAATCCAATGCAAGATTTTAACCCCGTAATTCTGCAACAAGAATGATGAGGGTGCAGTGCACAGAACTAAACTAAGAGCGTTACGTTTTGGTATAGTGCTTTTGAGAAAATCTAGCACGGACAGTACGTGGTATCATACCAGGGAGCACCGACTGTTGGGAACCCCGTTGGACACATTCAATGGTGTCAACATCTTCTCAAAACGAATGGTGCCCTGCAGCTCTGGGTTCATGTGCACTTCGTCTCCGGCCATGGGCACGGACGCTACCGCATGTGGCTCTACCATTGATGGAGCACCAGCTAGTGGAGCTGCGAGATGAGACAAGAGCTCTAGAACTGCCGCGATCGATCGATCGATCAACAAGAGCTATTTTACGGATTGGATGAAGCGGAATGCAGGTTTAATACGTACTCTGATGCATAGCAAGTAAGAAAATATCTGCTGAAGAGTCTAATCAGACACGAGACATGTGGACTCCAGTAGCAGCCGCTAATTGCTTTTACTGCGCCGCACTTGCACGCAGATAATATGATCATGAGGATTTGAAGGTTGTGCGAGACAGTTGTGAATTGAAGCAATCATCTCGTCAACCATGAGTGAGTGGAGTAGTCTAGACTGTTTCTGATTCTAGGCTTCAGATGGGAAAGCTTGCGCCTCTGAAGTTGATGGAAATGGCAATCAGTGTGGCAATCCGGGCCGAATTTGTCTTTCAAAGCTGTGGTGTTCTAAGGTAGATTGAAATACCTACTTCTGGTTACTTATGCATTTCAGCCAGGGCTTTTTTTTTTGGCTTTCTGGTGCCAGATTGCACCAGAAAAAAACAATTTGGCTAAAAAATGGCAAAAAATTGTGAAGTTTTTTGCCAGAAAACTTTGAATTGCAAAAAAAATCTTGAATGAAATGGTCAGATTGTGGATGAAAATAGAATTATAGACATGTGATATGTGCTAATGTGTTGTTTTTCTATCCAATGTGTGGATGAATGTTGAAATTTGGAGCACCACTGTAACATTTTATATCGCTACTTTGGCACTTTATAAAAAATGAAAAAAAAAGCCTTGATTTTCAGCTTGTACGATATGGGAAATTCGTTTAGAAACTGAGCTCAATGTGTGCAAACATAAGGATGAGGAAGAATGCAAAAAAACAAAAAAACAATTTTTTTTCCCCCAAGAATGAATCTTTTATTTAAATATAAATTTGCAAATTTTCATTGGGACCCATTTCAGCCTCATAGACTCACCTATTGTGGTTAGCTTTGGCACTTCTCCCTAAGCAAGGAGGGAAGAGAGATGAGTAGACAAGAAGGTACAAATAGATAATCTTTTTCAATGAATAGTGAATCCAACTATTGTCCACAATAGGTCAGTTTAAAAAAATATGACAAGGGGATTGTCCAAAGTAGGTACTTCTACCTTATATGGTGATTGGTCCTAGTGAGGAGCCTTGGTCAAAAATTGGTTGTTGTCCAAAGAAAGGTAAATTTTTTTAGCCTTTGAGCATCCTCAATTCCCTAGGCAACATTGCTAGTACATGCACTTGAAGAAAATGAAGGGTTTTGCGATTACAAAGAGCAACTGGTTTTGAATTACATTGGACATTTGCGACTGGTGATGATCTAGAGGGCCCCAATTCCTATGGATAAGTTTTCTAATTGTATTGTAGTTGCAAGGTGAAATGGTATTGTTTCTCATTCGGCAATTGACTTAGAACTTCATCAATGTGCTTTATAACGTGGTTGCTTATGTGATATTTGCAAATTACGACTTGTTTGTGACTAGTTTGCAATTCATTTGTCATTTCATTGCAACTCATTTGTGATTTGTTTGAAACTCATTTGTGACTTCATTGCGACTCATTTGTGATTTGTTTGTGACTTATTTGCAACTTGTAGAATTCAAAATCTACAAAATGTAAAAAATCTATAATTTGTAAAAATCTACAAAATATAGAATCTACAAACTATAAATATCTTAGAATTCTATTAACAAAATTTATTACAGAAGGGTACAACTACTTACAAGTCTTATATGTCCAACCAAATGGTACTCTTGACAACTGATATGAGACAATTGTTATTACACAATCAGAAAATGATTTGAAAACAACTAGGAAACAACTAAGAAACGACTTTTGTCATTTTACAATTGTAATTGTTTCCTAATTGTTTCCTAGTCGTAAACTAATTGTTTTCAAGTTGAATCCTAGTTGTTTTCTAGTCAAATTTTAGTTGTTTTTTAGTCAAATTGTAGTCAAATTTAGATAATATGCGACTGTAGAGTTGTCCACATTGACAACTATAATGAATATTGGATGTAGAATACCTCACAATAATTCTCAATGACAATTCTATTATCCTCCCATGATACTATACTTCATTCTACGACTACTTTACAACTACAACAATATACACATCAAAATCGCTGCAAATAGAGAGGGATTATAGTCACAACGCAGTTGTATAGGACATTTAGTCACAAAATAGTTGTTGAATACTAGTTGTGGCGGACATGTTTTTCTTCTAGTGATGTGAGATCAAAGACATGAGCCTATAGGCCTTGAATTTAGTTGTAGGTATGTACCTACTAACATTTGAAGGTATTTATAATGTAGGTACATTATAAGATGGAAAGAATCTATAACATAGATATTTATAAAATAGACACCTATAACCATAGAAGGTGTCTATAATATATACTCATAGATTCATGGCTCATAGATTCTATGCTCACATGGTAGCACTCCCCTCTCCTTAATACACAAATCTTGTTTTTATAAAGCATGTTTTTTATTACATACAATGCATTTTTACTCAATAAAAAGTAATATTCTTCATTTTCATTTAGTAAACTTCCATAGTTCTTGGAAAAAAGAATCTATGAATATCAAATTTTATTAAATTGAACACAAATAGAGGGTGATTAATGATTTTAAAATAAAAATATAAGTTTCTTTTAATACATGTATGATAAACCAAATTATCTAAATTTGGGGGATTTATACTAAATTTATAAAATATTTCTTACAAATATTTGATGTCTTTTGTTCTAATTTTTTATTATTGTCCACTTGAAAATGTTTGGGAAGGGGTTGCAATTAAGGTAGGCAACCCCTTATGCAATACACCACCTTTGGAGACACCCTAAGACTATATTCAAAGTTAGCCTAGTGTCCCAATTTCAATAAAATAAAAATTCTTTAAATCAACACTACTTTGAAGAAGTAACCCATTAGATCTTTTCTTGGGCCTCTGAGAGACTATTTTGAAATTGTTCCTCTTGTTGTGAATCACAGCAACGCAATCAAAATATTAAATAATAAATAATTTTTTATAAATTTAAACTTAAAAAAAAAACATTTTTCTTAAAATTAAAAATATTAAAAATTAAAAAAAAATTATTTTCTAACGTGGCAATCTTTTGACCACGTCACACTACTGATGTGGCTTTATTCTCATGCTCCCATAGTCTAGAAATTGTTTGAAAACTCATAGTCTTCCAAAGGCCCCGAAAAACATTTAATGCAATGGAAGATGAAGAGTTCATTGAGGCAACCAATGAGAATTGAAGCATTTTGCATTTCAAAGATGTCCAATTAAAGGTAATCTAGTGTCAATAGTAGGTGTTTTTGTGACCTTTAATTTAAAATATTTTTATTTATTTACATAGTCTCTAAAAAGTCTCCAACCAATTGCATTTGCTTCCACTTCATCTTGGTGTGATTTTCTCCCAATTTATATTCAGAGATGTTGGATCTTAAAAAATTGTTTGTTTTAATTAGATGAGGATATATTATATACAAAATAGGCCATGGAGTTAATTTTTGAAACTAAGGATGCCAAAAGATATGTTTTATCCCATTTTTTGGCATGTAAGACGTATTCTAGTAGGTATAAAACTAAAAAATCAACAAAACCTTGTAGAACCTAATCATTAATGCTTTTGAAACCCTCATTTTCCATTTGTGAAACCCTAACTTAGTAGCACTCAAACTTTTAGCACTATGTGAGGTTTGATTTGCATTCAATTTGAATGTATGGGCACGCTACAAGAAACTCACGTTTGGGACAACAAGTCCAAATTTTTTAAAGCGGATTTTAGGCGGCATCATTGCAACAACCTTTGTTTTTATGTCTAAAAAATGTTCAACATAACGTCAATGAGTTGTTCCACTAAATGTCACCTAAAATCCGTTTAAAAAAATTTAGACTTGTCACCTAAAATGTGGGGTTCTTAATGCACATTAATGGCTTAACCTTGAAGCGCCTAACGCCTCAAGTTTGGCCTCTCAAAATTGAAAGATTTCCTTGTTTGACTATTATAATCTTTTCAATGGTATAGTCCAAGGATGTGTCCCTTTCTTTGGAGCTTTGGGCCTATTTCCACTACCAATTGGTATGGTTAATTTATGTGAATATCTTTTTAGGTGATAGTTTGATTGAAATGAGTTCAAAAGGGTCTGGATTTTAGTAAACATGCGCCGGGGTTAAAACAACAACTTAAGATGCTATTTTCTACATTGTGGAGATTGAAAACAAGTTTCATGCATAATATGTTTCAATTATTTATGTCATTTATAGCTTCTTACAAAAAAAAAATTGATCTCAGAGATTTAAATAACATGGCAATCCATGGGAGTGGTTCTTGGTGCTGCAAACTTCTTTTTCTAAAATACAATAATTTATTCAATCCGTGCAAGAGCTTGAATAATGTATCTTATTGTTAGGGTCGTCATTCTTTGTTAAATATTTAAATAAATTTGGCTAATGTGATTTAGGCAAATCCTTTAAATTATAAAGATTTGTTTTTTTCCAACCAACTTTTTGTAATAAAAAAAAAATATATTTTACAACTTTTTTGTTTAGAAATAATTTTTTGCCGACCCTAAACACATGGAACAAAAGTGCAAGACCCATCACATTTTATGGATGAATGTAAGATGAGAGTGGTTTACTTATTACTCTAAGTTTGAGCATTTTGAATGAATGTGGATGAAAAAAATGAAGGTTCGATGACCATCAAACAGAAAGGTCACAAGAAATTGTCCTTGTACAGGTCGTGGCGAGACATTAGGGTTTGGTGCTGGACGCATCTCCTCGCTAGAGGGCTGGGACGCATTCTTGCAGCGAGCGTGGACGATTTCCGAGTTCGTGCTCGACGTTTGGATGTGCTAGAGGAGGGGGGTGTTCGTCGGCCGGATTTTTTTCGGCGGGAACGGGTGGTGGCTCTGGAGGGAATGAAGGCGTGGATGCAACCGGGTCTTCCGAGGGTCAGGTGCACGAAGCGTCGGGACAGAGGCTGACGCTGAGATCGTATGAGCCAGATCACAGTGCACGCAGCTCGGTCGAGCGGAGAGTCGGGAAAGATTCAGTGGCAGTGGCAGTGGATTGGGTGGTGGTGAGGTAGGGTTCCTGTCAGTGGAGTTTATGAGTTCCCCTTAGATCTGTTTCGGAAAAAAAATCGAAGGAGGTGGAGGAGAGTAGTGCAGGAAGCCAGGGTTTCCTGCGTCGAAGCTCTTCGTAGCTAGAGAGGGATTCCGGGGCAGCCAGAATCAACAGAGATTGAAGACTTTCTGAAAAAAATGTTTTGGCGAGTGGCTGGCCTGTCGACCACTTCTCCGGTGAGTTTTCCAATCTTTGTCTGCAGTCTTCACAGACTACTGCGCGGAATGCGGGAGCCTTACTCTTTAACCTCGTTTTTCTCGTCAAAGTGACCACTGTCTCTGCATCAACGTTATCGAGTGGACCTTGGCTTTCACTCTGTCTTGACGTCGCGGGTTTTCCAACCAAACGGGAATCTATAATTGACATTTTGACTTATATCTTTTTTTCCTTCGAGACCTCTCGTGTCGCACTGAGCAATTTTTTTGACATTTAATCCCGGTGGTTGAAGTCTCCGAGCTTAGTGTTTTTTGTGACTTGGTTTGTACGTTCTCCTTCCAGCTACACCTTGACTGGGAATTCTTTTCAGTAACAAAGAAATTCGAAATTTGAGTTTTGTTTCTAGATTTTAATTCTTGGGAAGGACAAAGAAGCAATGTAAGCAGTATTGGACGTCAGTAGTTTGAACTATGATTTCCATTTTAATATTGACGAATTCCCGCTCGATAGTGACTTTGTTGAGAGATGCGAATGGCTAATCCGTCAATTGAGAAGCTTACCTCGTCGTACGACTGTTAATTTAAGACGAATACCGACTTTATAGGGTCCTCCTTTTCAGTGTGTTCCTTATGAAACTGCGGTCTATATTAGTTGCAGACAATCAAAGTGTAGAGTTCTGCGTCTGAGTTCTGTGGCCACGTGGACGTGATTGTTTTTAACGTGGCGGCCCTTGAATGCCTTTTAAGTTCATGAATTCTTTGTCATTGCTAGCTCAAATATGACAGTGCAGCCCATGAGAGAACCTTGAGGCTATCAATGTTTGCTGCTGAAGTGGTACATTCTCCCTGCTTGCACTGCATTGCCAGTAGTATTGACTGTGTGTGGGCAACCCGTGTGGCTAGTCTTCTGTGTTGGCAGTCGGCAGTTGCCACGTAGGGATGTGAAAATGAACCAAGTCAATCGTAACTCTATGTTGTAGGGATTGCCGAGTTTCTATGGTCCCGCACCGAGTGCCGTAACTTGTGTAGTCGTCGATGACCTGCTTCGAAAGTGACAAGTCTTTCCGTCTGACTTCGAAGTGAGGTGGTGTGTACAACTTTTTCTGTATCCCACAGCTAATCACTGTGAATTATCTTCGGTCCATTTGTTCGTCGTTTGTTGGGATTCATGTGGATATTTGACCAGTGTCTATGTTTTCATCTGCAGGTTGAGTCGGTGCTCGATAAAGATGGTTACACCTTGGAAGAGCTCCTGGATGAGGATGAAATCATCCAGGAATGCAAATCTCTGAACAGTCGTCTTATTAATTTGTAAGCTTCCCCGCCGATGTTCAATGTATCCAGGCTTGTATTGCTTGCAGGTACCCCTCCTGAGGCCTGCAGTTCAAGATTCATGTATAACCAGAACACGTCCCTCAGATCTCGAATTCATCAGACAAGTTTATTGAGTGAAAGCATGCATTGTGAGCATCCATTTTTCGTCGGCCGTTCTACTTTCCAGTTTTCTAAGGCTTTCTTCTTTATCTTCTGCAGCCTGCGTGGGAAGGCACAAGTTCAAGCGTTGCTCCGTTATGTAGTGGAAGAGCCACCTGAAAATGCAGATAACAAGCGTGCATTTAAGTAAGTTGCTTCATCGTTAGAATGTCCTTTATCATTTATATGGACTTGAAGGAACCTTACCTGGGAGTGCTTTGATTTTACATGCATCTTTCTGGATTTTCGGTATTTTACATCCCTTTTTGCATTCGGATCTTGAGTGATATTGTCGGGGTCGGTTGTCGAGATTCTCATTTTCCCGTCCTGCAGGTTTCCATTTATCGCGTGCGAGATTTTCACTTGCGAGATAGATGTCATTTTCAAGACTTTAGTTGAGGATGAGGAGGTATTTTCCAGATATCTGTTTATTTGGTATGCTGAAGTGTTACTGATTCGAAACATGATTATTTCATGGTTGGAAGCACAGTGATTTATACTGAAGTTGAAGGTTCTATGAGAAATTGAAGTTTAGGTGTTTCAAGATCGAAGCTCTGCTTGCTGGTTATCCAGTTACGATCCTTGCCGTCAATGATAAGAGAAATGCTTGATTGTATCCCGCTATGATGGAACTGCGCTTTAACAACCTGGTGTACTCCCTTCTCTCCTTTTGCAGCTCATGAACTACCTATTTTCATTCTTGGAACCTGATCGACCCCATGGGACTTTGCTGGCCGGCTACTTTAGTAAGGTAAGTATCAAAATTCTCACCAGAGTTAGTTTATCCTGTTTTTTGTAGAGGCTGACCTTGAATTGTCACTGCCGTTTGGTATCCAGATTTCGATCAAGTTTAGAACGCTTCGATTGCTTTTGCATTGCTGATGTAGGCTACGATTATCGTTCATTTTGTGGCACATGGAGAGGAAATTTTACTCGAGGCAACAACACTGGGTTCTTAAAAAACCTTCTTTGCTCTCTTGTTATTTGCGAATGCAGGTGGCTACTCGCTTGTTGCTTAGAAAGACAGTTCCGGTGACGCGATATTTACAAGTACGGCTAAGAGCTGTCGGTTCTCCCGTTTTTTCTGCGCTTTTTTCCTTCTTAAATCTCTGGATGTTTATTAGGGAAGGACGCGGGTTTGAGCGATTCTTGGGCTCTCTGTTGACATACGCAATTTGTTTGTACATGTACCTGTGAAATGAGAACTTTCTTTCTGTGACCAGTCCAGAATGTAGCCTTTGATATTTCACTTTTGTTGAACTTCTGCAGACCCACCAGGAGGTGTTGAAAAAGTTGGTTGATTTAATTGGTATTACTTCCATCATGCAAGTGAGTTTACTCTATCATCCGCTTTTTAGTGAAATTCCGTATCGGTGAAGGTCCTGTATTGTTTCTTATGACGTTTTCTTGGATTCACCTCCTCTGACCGGATCTTACAAAGTGTTGAGTTTGTGTTTATTTTGTAGGTTTTGTCTCGACTGGTGGACGACGAACATATTTATGCCTATCATGTGGATTCGCTGCAATGGTTGGCGGACACTGATCTACTGGAGATGCTTGTAGACAAGCTTAGTCCGCCGGTACTTTCTTCCCTCCCTTTTCATATTTACGTCATGAGTAGTCGTTGTACCTGTGAGGTTTTACACCGTCAGTGATGAAGAAAGAAAATGCGCACACCCAAAGTATCCTCGCCTATGCATCATCTAGGTAGGACGACTTTGTTCTATGCACGGCTGTCACTGCAATCTTCGATTGTGCATGTATCCTGGGCAACTGATCGGTTCTGTTTTGAGTTGTGATTGCAGTATTCTTCAGATGTTCATGCAAATGCTGCTGAGACATTGTCAGCTGTCACTCGCGTTGTTCCATCTGCCCTTGCTTCAAAGCTTTCTAGCCCAAAGTACGAGTCGAGCCCTTTCCTGCTTTGCAATCGATTCTTTGACCTTGTGCTGAACCTTTCGAACGCCTAAGTGGTGTGTGTCATAGAGGCGGTCCGCTCCTTGTATGCATTTCGATGTAGCGTATTTCAGTTTGTCAAATTTTTTTTTGTCAGGAGGTGATTTAGTCAAGCTTCAATTGCGAATTAGTGGAAATGAACAGCTGACTGGGAGAGAGCGTTTTAGTTACAGTCCCAGATTTTCTAAACTATGATTCTAGCTTTCATTTGTTGCGTGCCTTGATGGCTAGTATGAATCGGCTAATTTGTATTAGTTCATTTTGGCAGGTTTGTGGGTCGCCTCTTTCATCATGTACTGGAAGATCCCGAATCGAAGTCTATCCTAGTGAATTCACTCTCTGTATGTATATCTCTATTGGATCCGAAGAGAGCTGCCAGTGCTGCAGCTGCGAGAGCTGCCTGTATTGCAGCTGCAGGTGCTGTTCGTGGTCAGCATGTGGCCGAGCCTGTCACTACTGCAAACCCGGAGACTGTTGAAGGCATGCTTCAAAGACTGGGTGAGCTAGTGCAACTTGCAGTACACGATTCCAAGATTTGGTTTCATTTTGGGAAGGAATCCTCTTGACAACCATTGCCTGTCCGAGCATTTCCCATGTAGGTGCCAGTTCCTTGGCTTCGCGTTTCTTACTAAGCTGTCCTTTTCTTTGTTTTCTATGCAGGTGACTTACTTGCAGTGTTGGACGTTTCGACCGACGAAAAGATGTTGCCTACTACTTACGGGCGGCTTCAACCCCCCTTGGGAATTCACAGGCTGAAGGTTCGTTTCGTGCTGGGGCTTTGTTCTTGACGTGGAGGTTTGTGGATCGAGCGTCCCTTCCTTTTGCATGCATTTGTTACCTTCTTCTGAATTTGTGGATCCCTGTTCAGATTGTGGAGTTCATCGCGGTGCTTTTGCGAGCAAACAGTGAAGGTGCTAGACACGAATTGGTCAAGTCCGGAGCCATTCAAGTCGTTTTGAAGCTGTTTTTTGAGTACGTCCAGCCCTTCTTTTTGGTTGTTTAATCACCTGATTCTGCAAGTTTGAGTTGAATTTCACTGTATCTCAACATGAGGGCAGCCAATGCTCTGGAACTGAACCCCTAGTAACCATTTCCTTTCTTGATTTTTGTGTGGGACAGTTACCCGTTCAACAACATGCTGCACCACCATGTGGAGAGTGTTATTACTTCGTGCTTGGAAAGCAATGACCAAGAATTGATTGACCACTTATTTGAAGACTGCAAATTTCTGGATAAATTGTTGGCTGCGGATGAGAATCCTTATGCGCCTGACAGTCATGCAGAGGTGAGAGTTGCACTTTGTCTGGTATCCTCTGGAGAAATGCAAGCGAATTGCAACCGTGTTTCCCATCTGGTGGTGCTTACAATATTCATTGTTGCATTTGTTGCTTTTTCTACTGCTCTGTTCCATATCCAACCTGTTTATTTGATTTGGAGCCTCTTTCCTGATGTGCAGCCGAAACCCGCGGTCAGCAAGTCACCCACAAGGATAGGGAACATGGGACACCTTACCCGTCTTGCTAACAGGATCAATCAGGGCTCTACTTCAAACCCCACCATTCAAGGCCATATACAGGTATGCAGCGTTGCCTTCTCAGTTGCGGTGTCATGCATCCATATTATCAGTCCCTGTTTGCTTATCTCTCGTTTGTCACTTCGCAGGCTAATCCGAAGTGGAGTGAATGGGTGACCAAAGTCTTGCAGCAACGGAACACCATCGAGAACGTGTTTCAGTGGTCTTGTGGGTATGTCTCATAAATCATATGGATAATCGGTACATTTTTGGTGTGCGCTTCCACCATATTAGACTCTTGTGATCATCAAAGAATTGTCTTCTGTGGAACTAGGTCTTACAACTGCACTTTTGTGACTTGATATGTCCGTACAGACGGCCTACTGCTGTACAGGATCGTCCTGTGGAAAGTGATGAAGATGACTTCCGCGATAGAGATTATGACATATCCACCATGGCGAATAACATAAATCGCGAGGTTTATCGTTATGGCATGTTTGACAATGATGATGCTGACGAGGTACCAGTAGTCTGATTTCTGTATCCACTCTTCGCTTCTTCATAGTCAGAAACACCATTTCCTTTGAACACGTCTGTGCACTTGTTCTGGTATTTACAGCTCTGTTTGAATTTGAAGCGCTCTGTTTGTAGTTGATCCATTTCTTCATGTCTACTTGGTCTCATTTCTCGACTTGGCTTTCCATGCGCAGGGTCATGGGGCTATGGAGAGAGACGAGGAGGTTCACCCTTCTTCATTACTTATTTGAAGCATGCGTTGTGTTTTTATGCGAACTTTTGCCATTTTTTGTCATCCCTTTGACGACATAAATATTTGATTATACCTCTGCTTTTGTGGTTCAAGGTTAGTATATGTACAAGAACCGTTTTCTGCACGTATGAGAGTGCAACTGATCTTTGGTGGTGTACTCAGGACATGTTTTTTGATGACGAGTCTGCCGAAGTTGTCATTTCGTCTTTGCGACTCGGTGACGAGCACGACAGGTATTTAGAACATTGTTCGTCCCTATTTCCACTCCACTGTCGAGGATATATTCGCTCCCATGTTTTGGCTGTGCTACATGAAGTTGATGTGCAGCTGTTGTCTGTAATCGGGAGTAGGGCTTTCCTTTGTCCATGTGTTGTTCTGAATTTGACTCGAGTGATTTGTGATGTATTGGTAGATCGGACAGCATGTTCGGTCCAAATTCCAACTGGTTTGCGTTTCAAGACGATTTTACCAGGTCAACGGAGGATTCTACTCCTACTTTCCTGATATCGTCTCCACCTGCTCGTCACGAAGATGGCCTGGCTGCAAATATTGTCTCGCCCCCTAACAGCAGTGGGGATAGTAGCAGTGATGATGAAGTGGTTCTGGGAGAAGATGAAGATCTTGTGGACACGGCCACTTCAGCTAATTCCAAAGTTGAACACAATGCTATTAATGGACTCCAGCTTGAAGGCAAAGGCAGTCCAACATTTGATTCTTTAGATGAAACAGAGTTAAGCTCGAAACTTGAGAAAGTTGATCTTTCGGACAATCTCCCCTTGTTGCAACAACGACAAGAAGAACCTGGTGCAGGTGCTTTCCTGGGTTTTTTATTTTCCTCTTGTTCACATGGTGCCTGTAATTTTGCGTTGTCTACTTCTCACTTGTTTGGGCTATGTTATCCCATTGTCGATGGAAATCAAGCCTTTTATTTTGTCTTTGGATGTCTTGAGCAAGTGTTTGCAATTAAGGAAGACTCTGAGGTGTTTGGTTTGTGGGCAGCAGGTTCGTTGGGTAAATCAGGGGGCCATGTTGTTGATTATATAAACCATTTGATGTCTATTTTCCAGACCACGTGGAGTCAGCTGGAGAGGCACCTGTTTCTACTGAAGCCGAAGCTGAGAGTAAAACACAGCATGCCGAACCTGTAGTTACTGCTGCCGATTTTGTTCAAGAGTTTGTTCCAGCCGAAGGTCACATGATCAATCCAATAACAGGTGGGACGTGAATATCTTATGCACTGACGTCGTTACACCGTTAGACATTATATTTCTCTGAGACTCGATTGCAAGTCCGGTTTCTGATTGAAGGACGCAGTTATGTGGGCTTTGATGATTTTCTGCATGCAATACAACGCTGAGTTGAGATCTCCCATGCGCGGTGATGGAGTGTTCGTTGTGCTAACCTTTTTAAGTATACTTCAGGTGAAGAAATTGCTGGTGTAGACCCGGAGGGGACAATCAAGGCCATGGAGAAAATGCTGAAGGAGGGAGTTGTAGGTGAGGCTGAACCCATGTTCAAGGGTGAACACGAAAGTGAGCACCACAAAAGTGAACCCGAGTCTCCCCCCAAGGATTCGGTTAGTGGCAACTCGGACTTCAACGACGTGAATTACTGGCGCAGTGAGTACTCACAGTCGGTTGTGGAGGATTAGAGTGAGTTGGTCCTGCTTGTGATCCTGCCTAGGTCTGGTTTGTATATCTTTGATGGGATATGACTCGCCCATTAGAATGTATTAGAGAGGGTTTTGTTAAGTCTGTAGTCCCATTCTCCCTGCACCAGTGTGTCTCATTACGCAATATTAACATCCATTTGCTAGCATTTTGGTGGTCTATTGAGTGGTCACCAAGCAAGTGTCTGTTCTAACAGTCCTTCCCCCTACTGCAAGTTTACACTTACCTTGCTTTCAACCTCTTCTTTTTTTGAAACTCCCAAGGGGGCAGGTGATTGATTGAGAAAGATCTGTTTCTATTTCCACTGTCTCGTCTGTAGCACTGTACATATGTGGCTCCCAATCAGTTGCTCTCACTGCAGTGGAGCTGTTGGGCTTGTACGGCTGCCTTTCTCTGCTCTAGTCCATTGCCTAACATTCGCTCGACATTTCTAGCTTTTAGCTATGTACTGCAGACTTTGGAACAGATTTTCTCTGTATACTTACAAGGCAATCATTATTTGAACGCCTGTGTTTTTTCATGTAATCTGTTCTTCTGGAACTCAACTTTTATTCACATTGTCAAATAATAGCAATTGTTCCTTTTTCTCAGAATGAAATGTTTTGTTGTTCTGATTTACAGTTGCTTGTGTTGAATGTGTTCGCTCTTGGTGTCTTGTGAATAATGGTTTTGTTGTCTTCTTGGTTAATGTGGTCTTATGGGGTGAAACTTATGGGTTTCTTCCTTTTGAGTGCATTTGAGTACAGAATTGCGGTCACTTCGTCTGGTCTGACCTATGAATGTCACATGAGATACGTAGGCCTTAACCCTGCAAGGATGTGGAGACAAATTGTGTCCAGTGAGTGATCTTCCAATGTTTGCAAACTTTTTATTCACCAAATTTTTTGGTATAAATTTAGAAAAAGAAATGTTATTGGATTGTTACGTATGTATTAAATAGTGCGTTGGCTATACTCCAGAGTTTACTAATAAGGTGACTACATCTAAAGCTCAAATTTCTATATGCATCTCAGCCTGGTTCATGTTAAAATAGTGTTAAAATAGGGGTAGTCACAGCCCCTCAGAATTAGATTTTCTCTGAGGCTGCAACTTTCATGTAGAAATTCGGGAGCCAATGGGGCCCCTTGATTTTGGAGGGTCTGTGACCCCCCTACTACCCCTGATGCAACCTTGGAGATTGTCTTAACATGCACGGAGCTAGGATACGTTTGGAACTTCGAACTTCTGCAGCCGTAAGGTAGTGTGCTCTAAAAGTGCCCATCTTCTTCAAACCGCCCCTATTTTTAGGTGGAGAATGGAGATGGGGTGATTCTTAAATGGACCAGTTTAGCAATTGAATGCATGGAGGAAAATTTGTTTTTCTATTGCAAGAGCCAATCATTGTCTTTGATTTCCGCACATCTCTTTACAAGTTGCAAGTGGACAAATTTTGGAAGACCTATGGTCACAAAGAGGTGCCTATGCCCTAAATCTTTGAAAATTCATAAGTAATTCAAAAATGCTTGAAAAAATACAAAACCACTTGTGTTAGGTTCCACATCTATTTTTCTTTCTCTGAAAAATGATCTAAAAATATTTTCGTCCACGAAAGCCTGTGAAAAAGGCGGACCAGCCCTTAAATGGTCGCTTTAAGAGCATACTACCTTAACTTCAAAAGGTGGGTGAAAGGTAAAACTTTGGAGCGCAAAGGTTAATTATTTTGAGGGAAAATGGCGCCTGAGTTTGTTTCTTCATCTGCGGAGGAAGAGAACGCCATACTCCAAACCTTTGAGGTTTGTCGATCCAAAAATATCAAAAAACCAATCGATGATTGCCACACATCCAACCTCCGAGGTTCATCAAGTTCTCCGAAGGGCTGTGACTACCCCTAATATCTTCACAATTGTTGTATCTTATTGGCAATTGAAAGAATATTCTACTCTCTTCTAGCATGGATATTTCTAAAGCAATGCAAATAAACTTTGAATTTTTAGATTTTTGATTGAAAGCATCATCAACTGGCCCTAAAATTTTGACCAAAAGTATTACTACCATTTGATTGGTGTAAAATTAGAAATTGAGATTATGATTATTGAAAGCAACCATAGGCCAAATTTTATTGAAGGGCAGACTAAAGGACTAAAGGTCATAAAGTATCCCACGTTTTAGATGTGACCATTGGAGGTACATGATAGTCATAAAACACTAATGACTATGTACCCAAAAGATCTAAATTTATCCCCCCTCCCCTCCGTCAATGTTGTTGATCTCCAATTGAAAAAGCAAACATTGTTGATTGCCATCGTGAGGGACGATCTTGGCCGTAGAGAAGATTTGGGTTTAGTGCTTTAGAATATGGAATATGGATATAGAATATATATGGTACGCTGAATACGTATATAATTCATATCTGCATTACATATCTTCAATATCAAATGCGGATATGAATTATATGGATGTATACAAAATACATATGTTCAATATCTCATATCATTTGTAATCCAATTAACTTTTAAAAAAAAACAAATATAGGATGGGTGTGAATATTTTGCAAGCACCATTCTCATTTTCTCAACCAATGGCAAAATGACACATCTACCCCCATCAATTACTCATGTTTGGTTTTCATAAAAAAAAAAAACTTTTTGTTACTATGCCTATGCACTCAAAAGATGCAGGCCATTCATCTTTTGCGTATTAAGATTCAATCCATCTAATAACACTTTGCATAGTCTCAGCTTTAAACTTTTAATCCAAGAGATACCATGGTTGAGCCACATCTATTTTTTTATTAAATCCAATATTGGATATTGTGAACCGCAAGATCAATTATATAGACAAAATGTAAAGTGAGAATTTAGCCTATCATGGTCTTCTTAAATTTTGTTACGCCTACCTCGGAGTAGTGGGCAAGAAAAAAACTCCTTGAAATTGGCATAACATAATCTACTTTGGCCATATAGGATTTGAGTGGATTTCTCATCCATGAAGAATGGCAGGGGCCTTGGCAATAGTGTGAGGCCAACTTGGACCACTACCTACTTTTTGAGTACTAATTACTACTTTGAGAATTCAAAAAATCCTATAGTCTATCCGTGGTGTAAATTAGCCTTTATCAAGGATAATTATTTTTTAACTTTGAACGATCAAATAGGGTCCATTACAAACAATCTAAATGACGCAAAATAATATAATTTGCTAAAGAAAGTCATAATTAAGAAAGCAAAACTACACAAATGGCATGATAAATATTGCCAAGATATGTCTTGCTAATTCCAATCCGTGGATTCCAATAGTGAGATGACTAGAAAACAATTGATAATCTCTTTGAAGAAATAATAAATAGCATGCAAATAGTTCTTGAGTATTGAAAATTGTACACCTATTAAAATTTTGCACCCTCTAAACATTGCTTACAATGCTTTAGTGAGTTTACATATACAATAAAGTAGGGACATCCCAAAATACCAGTAGTGCCTAAATGTGCCACTTGATCATATGATCATAGTAAGTACATCTCCAAAATCAATATGTATCTATTTATGAAAAACAATTATAGAACTTCTACCAAGTAAAGTTTTGACCTTTTTTTAAGGTAGGTCCACCCCAAACCACCACTTTTTGCTAGTGTAACTAGTTCTTATAATTAGACTACTTAAATTTTCATATTTTTTTTATTGGCAAGTGAAAGGAGATTCCAAAGCACCAAAGAATGTGACATTTGGATCCACTATGCTAAACTTACTAAGGAAGAAAGTTATGTTCTAAAATAATTTCTTCTACATACTATATAAATACAAAATTAATTTTGGAAATGTACACAAAGTGAAGATGACGGTTTAGGGTTAGTGGCACATTTGGGGTGCCCAACCTTAACTTGAACGTATGGAATCTAGATGACGCGTTCTTCATTGCATTGAAATCTTGTATCATTTACGAACGAGAAAATACAAAATTTCAAATAACCTAATTGTAGAAACTGTTCAAAGTAGAAACAATTGTGATTTTAGGTGGTGTGTCCATAAGTTACCTTCCAAGATGCTTTGAATGTTGCAAGCAGAACTTCGCATGCCTGAAGTTTGAAATTTTATATTTATATATTTATATGCAAGTGCAGGAGATAATTTATTCTGGATATATGCAACGGTTGCTGCTTGACTTCATCCACCTAGGATCCCACTAAACAAACAAACAAACTCTGACCAAGCAATTTTATACCGAACAAAGTTTTGCAACATAATAATGTAACCATAACGTACTCAAAATCTTCAGTCAAAGATTCCAACTCCTAGCCTGGACAAGATTAACCCTCGAATGATGGGCCTATGACCTCAAGTTTAACTTCAAATTCCTTTCCTTTGAATGGTCCCATTTTGATGCTAAAAACCGAACACTTATGTTTTTCAAAGATGAAATAACACATTTTTCTCTAAAGGTCTCTTCTCACTCTGTCCCAAGTCCCACATCATTTCAAAACACCTATATAGTAGCACATTTTGAGAGTTTGGGCATAAAAGGAGTGGGAGTTGGAGGCTGAATTAGGTTTCGCAAAAGTGAAGATCCAACTCGACCTCTAGCAAGTCTCAACTATTATTTTGAATATAAAAGTAAAGGAAAAACACCATATGAATCACCTTGGCACTAGCTAAAATTCTATTCAAATTTGTACAAAGTACAATTCATGCTAAGAGTGTCCAAAAACAAGGGTTTGAGTTCTTGACCCATTTTTTTGCACTTTGGCCTTCACATTATGAAGGCCCAAGTCCCACATTTTTTATATTTTATTTATCTTCTACAACTTATCAAAAGAAGTTGGGACTTGACTTTGAACTTGGACTTAGATGTTTGGGATTTAGAACGTATTATGAAACGCCCTTGGGTTATAAAATCTCCAAATTTTCTTTTAAATAATTTGAAATTATCATCAAATTTCAAATCAAAAGAAAAAAAAATCACATCCATTGCAAAATAAGCTTTAAAAAATTGATTTTTTTACTGTAGAACTATTTTACGATGTAGAACATTATGGTGCAAATCACATTATTGTAACTATCTATAATTAGAACTTCAATAAATTATAGATACAAAACTAATTTTTAGGCTCCTAGTATATATTCAATTTTGAAAAAAAATTCATAATTTGAAATTGAAGTAGGAACTAAACTTGAAGACCCTTCAACATGTTAGTTGGTGCTAAATTCAAAAAATATCATTTTAAAGGTTAAATTCAAATGAAGACAAGGACTCCAATTGCCAAAATACACTAAAATATCATCTCTTTCAATACTTCATCTTTTATATAAAAGTCCCATTAAGGCAATTTAAAACAACTTCCTAACAACTTTCATTCAAGTAAACTCTCCAAATTAAGATTGGATGAAAAATGCTTTTTCATCGAGAATGCGCATTGGTTTAAAGTCATTTGGATGTCAAAAAATAGCTACAACAACATTCTTGGATTAAGGTGCAAACATCATGGCTATAGTACAAGCAATTTGAATATATTTTCATATTGAACAAGACTCTTCTTAATATATTAGATTTTAAAAACAATTCAAGGTTTGATAAAGTAGTTAGAATGGCCAAAAATAATGAGTTCAAATAAAAATTTGATTATTTATAAGTAGAGGGTCTACAAAAATTGTTGTTGTCTTTGAATTTATGGCACAAATCTCTTTCAAATCTTTGTCTATTAAATCCTAAATGTCAAAGACATCATATTTTGGTGTTGTCAAAATTTTGAAGCTAAATAAAACCTTATCAAATTATTAATTTTAATATATTCATTAAATAAATAAATTTTCAAGTCTATTTTGGATATACTAAAAAGTTTGATTCTAAAAATGAATCTTTATTTTTTCTATTCAAGATTTTGCTTAGGTTTTGTTGCAAATTCTGAATATTTAGTGTTAAGGACTTTTGAAAATGACCCTAAAATACACTAAATCTTGGAGAAGAAAATGATCATAGTAGAAATTAATTAATTTCCTAAAGTTATGTGAATTTAAAAAGAAATTGGTTGAATTTGACCTTTCAATTGTCCAAAACAAGGTCTTTTGTGTAAAATTCTTTTTTTTCTTCACCGATATAATTGTACAATCTTATTTGTAGCCTAAGTTTACATGTCTAAAGAAAACTTTAGGCCCTACATGGAAGGGCTTTGAGAGATTATAGAAGTCAAAGTTGCAATAATTTTTTTTACTTTTGTTTGAATTCTAGACTTTCACTTAAGGAGGAAATATCCCAGTTTTTTCTAAAGTAGATTCTTGTGGTAGCATCCATTAATGTATGACACCTAGCTAGGAACGTATGTTGAAATTTTCAACCTTATCCAAGGATTCTAACTAATCACCCAAAATCAAAGCAGACAATAATAAGAGTGATCAATATGACATTCAAAGGCTAGATTTATAATATTCAAATGGGACTCACTAAATAATTTCTTAGAAATTTGGAACAATAGAATTGTAGATAAATGTTCAATCATTTTTAATATACATTTTACTTGTATCAACATTTTGACCAAAGTTACTTTGATTCATATAAAAATTGCTCAAGGGCATTATGGTCCCCTTAAGACTTTAGGGGAGAGAATAATTGTAGAGTAGATTATAAGAAGTTGCAAATTGATTGTGCTTATATATGTTATGTTCTTTAACTTCACATTTCTTTTCATAACCTCAATTTTAGATTTGACATGAAGAAAAAGGATTAATAGACTTCACATCAATTTTATAGTTTAGCACCCTCATGATTAAGCATTAGAATCTTTCAATCCATAAAGCCATATTGATGTATTTTATTTTCCTAAACAAACCATAACATGTTTAGAATGGATTTTTATCATTAGAATTTTATAAAATTGATGAAACTCAAGGTTGTTATTTTGTGAGCTTGCGAGCATGAACTTGTGAGTATAATGTTTTTTAGAATGAAGACCCATGACCGTGGAGATGAATGGAGTTGGATGAATTTTTGGAGATGAATGTGGTTGGATGAATTTTTGTAGTCAACTTTGTTGGATGAAATACATTTGTTGTATATGGCATTTGGTGAAAAGGAATTGATGATTGCTAAACAGTTATAAAATATAACTTGTTTAGAATAAGGAGCAATTACCAAGTACCTTAGATCTAAGGTCTAGAGTGACTATTTGGAAACTAAGGACATGTGCTTTTATGATGTTATAAAATCATTTCAAAAAATGTACCGTTTTCAATTAAAATTTATAATTATTTTCAAGCATTATTGAAATCCACCGAATTTATTTCTATGCTAAAACCAACATCTAATCACATATTTCAATTTAAGAGAAGCGGCATGCTGCTAATTGAGAGAAATAGATTTCAATCTACAAAAAATCCTAATAATTGACCTCTAAAATGAAGATGTCTTCTAGAATGGATGTCCTGTAGAATGAAGATCACCTTTACCGCCATACCAAAGATCACAAGAATGCAAAATAACTCAAGAATATAATAAGGTGCAAGAATGTAGTGGCCCTTTTAGTCTCATTACATGACATTAGAAAATCAAGTAACAACAATAATGTCTAGAACAAGTTAGATCAATTTGACCCAATACTACATATGGGAGAAGAATGATCACTGACTTAACTACTATCATTGCATGTAAGCCCTGGTGTTTCAACATCAGCTTCAAGGTCTAAAAACTTTTTAATAGCAACATTGTATGAACGACTTTTGGTAATAGAAATGGGTGATGGAGCCTTTGCCATAGCTATTGTTAGAGTCTTGATGTAATATGACAAACTCTTGGAACTAAGAGAAGGCGACAATACAAGATGTTGGAGAGGATTAATTCTGCAAGATGCAATTAATAAACAATTAGAAACTTTGAATTAATTTTGAGATATTGCACAATATAAAAAATTTAGAAATGCTTAAAAAAACAAACCAACTTACTTACATCAATGTCTCTCTGGAGGCCTTATAGAAGGCCTCACATTGTCATCCTCATAAAAATTATCAAGCAATATAGGCAAAGGGCTCTTTTTGTATGGTTTTGCATGTAGTTGTTGACAAACACTCACTAGAAGAAACCCATTTTCTTTTTATGTCTAAAAAATGGAAGTCAGCTTTTTTGGACATCAAACATAACATTAGAATGCTAGTTTTGACATCAAAACTAGCATCCTAATGTTATGTTTGATGTCCAAAAAAGTTGACGTTTAATTTTTAGATGTAAAAAAAAACACGGGGTTCTTATAGTGGTTCCTCACTAAAGGTCTTATTCATTATATTTGGACAAAGTGTAGTCTCAATTTTATCGTCGACTCAAAGATAAATTGTTATACTATTCAATTTTGAGACTCTTTGGTAATTTGAGACTTTAAAATATTAGTATATATAAAAACCTTTGATTGCCCAAAGGTTGCAGTCTCATCTTATCGTCGACTCGACGATAAATCACTATAATTATTTTAGGGTTGAAGTCTCAAAATGTGTAGATTGTCTCATTTTAACCAATAAGGCCATACTGAGGGTCTTTAGGAACCACAACATTTCTAAGTTACATGGCCAAAATGTTGCTAAAGGATATAGCATAGAGAAGCGTTGATGCCAAGCAATAACAAAAGCACCAGATCTGACTTAGCATATTACAGTAAGAATTGTTGGGGTACTTAGCCACTGATATTCTAAATTAAGGAATATAAAATTGCAAGAAGCTCTAAACCCCAAACCCGACACTGTACATCCTTCACCCTAATACAAAGAAATTTGTATAATCCTTAACCGTATATTCTAAAAACCCTATATCCTCAAAACCATCATGCATCAAAATAATGTTTTGGACTCTGAAGCCAAGTGGAAAGTCAAATTTTTATATGGTACTTCAACAAGAGATGTATCCATGGCTTACAATTTTTGATTCCCCTCATGCTCTAAAGTTCAATCAATCTTGTTTTCTAACTAGCAACTACAAAAAGAGAAGTATTATGTATCCAAAAAAATGTATTAAATAGAAATTTTCCTCCCCCCTTATTTCTCTTACATATATTTTTTAAATGAAATGAATATAACTTCAAGAGAAATATATTAAACACCGAGAGTCCAAAAAAATGTATTATGAAAATACCACTCTACACTATTCTGCTTTCATTCATTATGATAAATGTGAATATATTTTCAATCCCCCTAAACTTTTCAAAATTATTATCAATATTGTAAGAAAAATAAGGGTGGAGGAGGATTTCTATTTAATACATTTTTTTGGACTCTAAGTCTTTAATATATTTATCTTGAAGTTGTATTCATTTCATTTAGAAAATAAATGTAAGAGAAATAAGGAGGGAGTGGGATTTCCATTTAATACATTTTTTTGGACTCTCGATCTTTAATAAATTTCTCAAGTTACATTCCTTCTTAAATTTAGAGAAATAATTAAGAATGGTTGTTCAAACAAAATAGGGGAGGATTCTATGCATACCGTTTTGTTTAGGGGCAATGCAACAAGTTTTTATGGGTTAAAATGATTTATTCAACTCTTTCAAGGTAAAGAAAATATTGAAAATGATTCTGAAAGGTGTATGGGGATGAGAAATATAATGTTGGAATGTCATAGTGCCTAGTTCCTAGAAGATTGCAAGATTCAAACTACCCATACGTTTTCATTGCTTCATGCATGAATTGATTCTTCTTTTGGGTGGCAACATTTCATGAAGTCTTCTCTTGAGGACATTTGGTTTGATTTTCTATTTTTTTTTAACTATTTTAGAATTAACTATGTGGAGAGTATTTAATTTCAAATCCATTGAAACTCATATTATTCAAGCAATGTGTATGTTGTTTGGAATCATTCTAACTTTAATAATAAAAGGTTTTATTTGAACTTAGAGATTTCATTCACAACAATAGTAATGGCTTCTACATAGAAAGAAGGATGTTGTTTAGAAATTCAATGTTCCTACCATGTATTGAAATTGCAAGCTGTCTCATGAGATTTGGCAAACCCAGCACTAGGGATCATAGGATGCTTGCATTCTATGTAATTAAGAATGGTTGTACAAGTCCAATGAAATTTAGGGTTTCTGCCTTGCCGCCAAAGTGCCCTTTTTATTTCAAAATTTGACTTTAAAAAAGTAGCGGTTTCAAATCCTCAACCCTCTAGCAATTCAAGAGCCTGAAATATCAAGGCAGGTGGAATGCAAAATTGCTTGAGCCTTTATAATACTGTATAGTCATAGTGTCTGGGGCAAATTCCTAAATTCCATTGGACTTGTACAAAATTCTCCATTGTATAGTACAAATGCTACCAAGCTTTTCTATAAAATGGTCTACATGTGGATATTGAATCAAACTTAGCTTTGTATAAAATTTTGCCTTGTTACATATTGAATAAAAAGTTGCCCTTTACAAAATGGTACACTGTATAACATTCCACTGATTCTACCTTTGAACAAAATGGCCAAAGCCTAGAAGAGTCAAAATTTTGCCTATATACTCAAAATGGACCCTAAACCAATCATACCGCTTCTGCCTATATACACTACTTTGCTTTGTCCAAATGGAGCAAACCTAAAAACCTATAACAACATAACAATACACATGCTGCAACTAGGGGAGCATTATAGAAACCAAAGTTTGGAATTGGTAATCCTAAACCACTGAAAAACAGGAAGTCACGCCTCACGTGTCGAAGAAGTCGCACCAACTCATACAATTTCTGATTGGTAAGCTGTGCAATGTCATGAAGCAATGCCACGTTGTACTCTACCGTGATAACAATAGAGTGTCCAATGAGGACACTACAAGAGAAAGGGGTGTTTTAAGTATAGTCCTAGAGATAAATTTTTAAGTAATGACCTTTTTAGGAGACTTTTAGTAAGAATTTATTCAAAACACATGTCTTTTTAGTAAAATTTTACTTAAAAGACACATATTTTGAATAAATTCTTACTAAAAGTCTCCTAAAAAGGTCATTATTTAAAAACTTATCTCTAGGACTATACTTAAAACACCCCTTTCTCTTGTAGTGGGATAATCATATGTCGAATATGAAGCTGCAAGTACTACATCCGATTTACACGACAAAATTGATGCGCAAAAATCACAATGGCCCTCAATGCAATGCCCACCAAACAAGAATCGCATACCATGGTCCATTTACAGTTGACCCTCCATATTACCAACATTGAGCCCACATGCAAACGTACCTCCCGCATTGGAGTGCTTGGATACAAATCCCATAGGTTGGCGGCTATGCAGGGCCAAATGTTGAAAATGAACACATCCAACGATAGTCCCAGGAGGATAGAGTCCTTGAAGTCATGAACCAATGCATTGTGGGCCTCTCCCTCATTGTGGGATTTTGCCTACTAAGACGAGGGACACCAGAAAAGAAAAAACATGCCTACAGCCAAAGAAATCAGCCTGCAATGTTGCCCACCAACAGCTAACTCAACCTAAACTTGAAGCCCAAACCAAACATCATATACTGAACCCAAAACTAGCAGCACTAGCAAACCCAAAACAAATTCATTCCTACACCCGTAGCCTAAACCCGCAAGTAGTCCAACAGTAGCAATAACAAATCCACGCAATAAATAAAGACTAGAAGGGTAGCCTTAACCTAGTTACTAGCCTACAGGTAGCAAACTCAGAAAGAAATGAATTCTAATGCAGCGCAATAATCCCTGGAATAGCCCACGAGCAATAATAGCAAATCCAAAAAAATATAACGTCGACACCCGCACAATACAACAACTTGTAAAGCCCAACAACGAGAGACTCAACCCCCCCAAAAGAAGACGCCTACACCTGCCATCCAAAATACGCAAGCATGCGCCAAAGATTTACAAGTCAACATGCAGCCGTTGAATTCTAGATCCACCGTTTGCATGCATTTATAGCATTCGTCCAATACGTAGGAATCTTACTATAATTCAACTTGTCCAGAATTCTAAACTCCGCAAACGCTAAATGCAAGTGATCACAATGAGAAGGCGCAACACCCAGCACTTGCATATGGCACTCTTCACTCAGTGATTTAAAACCGCGCATCTACAACCAACAAGATTGCCTCCGTGGACTTAGCCTTGGCGCATGCGGCCTCCATGCACCACCTCACTGTGCCTCCCATCTTGCACTGGAAACTTCAGCCGGTTGCCTCCGCGCAGCAGTTGGTACTTGACGCTACCCCACATTAGAAATCTCTCCTGGCACAATGTGGGCGTTGGATTACCCACCTTTGGTAATCAAGCGAATACCGACCAGGTTCTATGCCTTTATCCACCTTTTGAATATATGGGGGTGTTGTGAGTGCGGTCCACTGTGCCTTCCAAGCAATGGATCTTTTTTGCTAACGCCTCTTAAGTGTCGTGGATGGCAGCAAAACTAACTAGAAATGCATGGATAACTAACAGGCTAACTGCAATGACCAAGGGTGATAGTAAATCATAACTCCCTAACTATCTATCCTATGTCTAGAGTTGGCTGGATAGTTGGCGTCATTTCTAATGTCCCTAACTACATGAAAGGGGAACCCTCACGTTCCTTCCATGAACCTGTAAGACTATCTTTTTGGTTTTAACACTTCTCTTGGAAGTTCTAATTTTACAAGCTAATCCTGAAGCTTAGCTTTTACTCTAATTTCCAACCTCTAAATGTAACTCTAGATTTTTACTCCCGAGTGCTAATTCTAATTTTTACTTCCAATTTTGACTCTATGTTTTGACTTTTACCGTGGGGTTTTTACTCCTAAATTAATTCTAGAATTTACCCTCGAAGTTTAACTTTATGTTTTGATTTTTACCCTCGGGTTTTTACTCCTAAATTAACTCCTAGTTTAAATCCTAGATTCTCCTTCTAACCTAAATCCCTAATTTCCGTCCATGGTTTTTTTGGGATGAAATCTTTATTCAATTCCTCCGGTTACTCCCTACTATTTAACTTGTCCTAACATGGTCGATTTGAAGCCAAATCCTAAGTGTAATATGTTTTCAAAAACCTCTATTCCTAACCTAGCAACTTTTTGAATCTAACTCTTACTTGCACTAATCACGGCTTGCTAATCGCGCATAGAGGGCTAATTAAAGGACTCGATGCTAATTAGGAAAAAACCACCAAGGAGTAATTCAAAAACTCACCTCTTCACTGCCGATGTCAGAAATGAGTTCGTCCATGTTCGCGTGCACATCCTCATGCTCCATAGTACTCCCTTGTTGTGTTTTCTCCAAGCTCACCGCTTAATTCGAAAATTTGTTACACCCTTGCAATATAACTTCCCTCTTTCATTTCTTCCTTCTTTTTCTTTCTCCCCCTCTTCTTCTACACTAATACTATTCCACCTAAGCTTTTATGGGTGTCTTACAACTACAGATTCAAACTCCGAGGAGGTTTTAATGTTCCTCCTACCCTCTTACACCATTTTATCTTGGTGTCATCCTAATCCACCTTCTAATGGTCACTACGAATTCTCAAGATTTCTTTTCCTAAATCTTCCTAATCCTAGGCCTAGGTCACTATTTATCATCTCTCTCACTTCTTCTCCTATATAGTCATCTTCTCCTCTACTTCTCTTTGTATCTTTTAGTGGTTTTGGACGGCGTATGTTCCACGTAGAGCTTATCTTGGGCTCAATCCCATTTTTTCTACTCTCTTTTCTTCTCTACTTGGTTTCTTCCCCCCTACTTCCAATGTTCCCCTGATTAATTTCACGTGTCTAAAATGGACTGGACTCCCCACCCAGACTTTGGACCTTGAGTAGTTTAGAATTTTTGATTTTGTGAGAGTTCCCCCCGTTTTTCCAGTAACCCCCAAGCCTTTGGCCCAACACCCCGATGCCTTGGTCCAACAAACCCAAGCCCTACCCAAACACCCAAGCCCTGTCCAATCACCCCAAGACCCCGCCAGTAACCCCGACGTCCCTGCCTTGTTGGTCTAGACTGGCCTGGACTAGGCTTCCGGGCTTGTCTTGTTGGGTTTTTGACATGGTTGGGTACCAAAAAAACTTAGTCTTGGGCTTGGGACACTAAAACTCTAGGATTAGACTAGGGATGTGCCGGTTCCCCCTATCACGACTTGGAAGACGGTCTAACTAGTTCACTTGTTTGTTTTTGAAACTCATGGATATTTCGAAACTAACGAGAATATCCTCACGTGGATATTTGGAAACTAAGGAAGAAGGGTGTTTGGATAATCGTAAAAAATGCCAAATTTTTCTAGACCTTTCAATCAAAGCTTTGTTGTCGTGAGGGTAATCCTAAAAAAATGCCAAACTTTTCTAGCCCCTATGATCAAAGCTTCGCCGTCTCGGAGAAGAGTTCACATGGTAAGACAAGGTTCAAACAAAGATTAGGACACAAGTTTGGGGAAATGACACGAAGGAGGGTCGAAGCTTCGCCATCCGGGGGGTGGGGTCTACTTAATCGAGGAAACAATGGTTGAACAAGGGTTAGGACACAGGAAGACAGAAAGAGATATCAACACAATGTAGCTCCCACTAGTTAGTACAATAAAAACTCATACACTAAAGGCCCTCCAAAGTGGCATCGCCAAGGTACCGTGGGGGGTTGCTCTAGTGTTAGTGCAAGACACCCAAAAAGATTCTTAAAACACACGAGTAAATTCGCAGGGATAACCCAAGGATAAAAAGACTCTCGAATAGCAACAAGAGTCTACACAAACACACGCAAAGGTGTATGAGGCAAGATAGAAGGACCCCCAAGGACCTTCAAAGCTTGAAATACAACAACAAAAGGAGCCAAGAAAGCTCCAAAAACACCGTAGAGGTTTTTGGCTTCAAACGCCAAAATATCCAAAATAACTTGGACCCACTGACCCCAAACAAGAATTGGGGGTGTTCTAGAGAGAAAAATGGGGACCTTAAATAGGTTTCCAAGGGCCCACACCTCCCTCTAGAGTTCTAAGGTAACCTTATCAACTTGAATTTTCATCCTCATCTTCAAAGATTTTCATCCTAATCCCTAAAAAACTACTTCTACCATCTACAGTAGACCAACCTCCTAACTTTTTGGAGATTAACTACAATCGTCAAACGGATTGCGCCGTCGGCTCCAGATTGCCGTGTGTAGTCTAAGATCCCCCAAGCCCCCATACCGAGGCCAAAACCCCATCGTAGGCTAATTTAGTTTAAAAACCAAATTGTAGTAAAATCCTAGATCTTGGGGGTCTCCTATTTTGAGAAATGTGAATAGCCTAGGGTCTCCGGTAGGTGCGAGAGAGTTGGAAAGGACTCTTGGTTGACTTCGTTTTGCCATCGTATGGTCCCGGGATGCCGGTCAACGCGGCGGGGACCTTGCCACGTGGTTAATTTCCGAGGAATCTCGCCGGTTCGGGTACTTGCCGCTATCGGAATGTTGTGAAACTTCACGGAGCGCATTATTAACATAAAACAAGCTAGTCTAATTTTTAGTGAGATTTTATTGTAACTTGGGTAATTTCCATGAAATTTCCATTGGAGGTTAGAAGGGTTGACCATCCGGAAAAGGTTCTTCTGCAAGTCGGAAGATGACGGGATTTTTCACGTGACCTCTCAGGGAGTTGCGTTAAAGACGTGTAGGTGCATTTTTGTACCTAGCACAATTGGTCAGTGGAGATGAAACTGGCCATCTCCTTGAATTAGCGATGGTGTGGGAATCTTTTGCAGATAGAGGAATCTTGGCGAATCGATTTTGTTGTTGGACTCCTGGCATGGAATTTACCCTAGAACACCATCCTTGGGCTGTAGATTCCTCCATGGGCCCGATCTTGCGTCAATGGCTCCGACATGCTAACAATCGGGGTTTTGGGGAATTCTAAACCTAACTCTAGGATCCGACCTAGTGGCCTCGTTGTGGATCCCTCGGACCGACTTAGCCATGAATTGCCACATTCATGGTGGGATTTAGCCCTTTTGGGGCTATGTGACTCAAATCCTCCAAATCTAACCATTTCGTTCTTTCTACCCTATTTTTAGGCCAGGTTTGGTGGGATTCTAAGTCTAAACACAAATCTAGACCAAATACTATAATGGGTATGTCACAACCCTATTTTGGTTCTACACTCTTTTTATGGCTTTTTGTATACTTTAATCAACTTTAAATTGCAAATTTCCAAAAAAATAATTCTACAAGTCCCAAGTGACAAATTGGAAGCTCACACACAACACAACATGGCACAGACGAGGAACGCTTTTGAGCGATTGAATTGTTGCATTGCTTCACTCGTCCAAAAGACTATTGTAGGTATGGTCTATCTATGGTGCTAAGAAGGGAATTTTGCAGTCATGACTCATGAGAGAGCTCAACAAAACAACACTCAATTGCCAGCCAAAATTATCATGACTTCCGCAATCATTATTATAATCGCATCCCTAGGCCATTTATATGACTCCCCTAATCATGTTTATTTTCAAATCCAACAAATGATTATGGACAAATCCACTCTCTAAATCTCCAAAATAGATCTAATGGAACACTTTGGACAGCATTGCGTTCCATCACAGTGGACATTGACAATCATAAATGTTGTACAAGAATTTTAAAAATAATTTAGTACTGCGCATACTCGTCAATTGCCTACTCAATTGTGACTAGCAATTTGTAAACAACATTGTTCCCTGAAATATGGTGGTTACATTGAAGCATGGGGAATTTGATAGCCTTAATATACTCCACATTATGATGAGCCAAATATGAATTTCTCAAAAAAACATAAGACTAAGCCCCTGATCCATACCTCTGATACTATCTTCCTTGAATTACGTTGTCACCAACGGCAAATGACTCGCTCCACTCGCATTCAAACGGCTCAGTACACGTAAACATCTTCCTAGTACATACAAGAAGATGGAAATCTACGTTCTCTTCATTATCAACAATAGTTGAAACCACAAAATTATCCTACAATTCTAGTAATGAGGCAAAATATGTACCATTGACGCCAAACTCATCCCACTTTTCCTCGTCAAATTCAGCGCCAAGAATCCCTTAGACATAGCTAGGTTGATGGACAACTAGACCCTCTACTTCCCACGATCCAGTCCAGGCCAAATTCTCACAAGCCTCCCAATTGGACTCGACACAAGGAGGGTATAAGCATGCCAAACTTCTTTCAGGAGCTTGTGTATGTCCAACTTACCCACAGACAAAATTTGATGCACTTCTCTTGATCTTTTGATGGGTTCACAGTCATATTCTATCTCTCTGTCAACATTCTCTTCAAGGACATACCAAAATGTTCGATATACCAAAGTTCTCTCTCCCGAGTAGCAGGATTTGGACCTCACACTCAACTTCTCCCTCAAGAACCGCACTACAATCTTAGCATCCTGGAGCTTTGGGCCGTGCACATTCAATTCAGCACTGTGCATGTACCGCTTCAACACAACCCCTGCGCCATCGTGAGGTCCTTTTCCATGACCAGATCCAAAAACCGACCAAATACAGTTGCATCCGTTAGTAATCTCTAGGTATCAACTAATGAAGTACCAAGGAATTCAACTTTTGAATTGCCCAACACATCCGTCACTCCATATGCAATGATTTTTTGGAGTGAAGTTTCCTTCAAGAACAGAGTCTCAATGTACTTGTAGACAGTGTTGCAAAAAATAGTTGTCATGTTTTTTATCATCACTGATATAGAAATGATATTGCATAATATTCCTAGTACTCTTGTTATCATGATTAGGATGTGCATTTTTTACCCATGAAATGTGTACAAGAATACTCACTTGATAATTGTGCCAATGCATGGACTGAACTTCATTTTGAACCTCAAAAGAATAGTTTTTAGCAAAATCTATGACATAAATCATGGTATCAAACGAGAAATTGGCCAGGCACGTCTTAAATTGTTCATCTTTCCATTTTGCCACAAAAGTGTGACCTGCAAACGCTTGAAGCTTTGGTTTTAGGTACCTTACAAGCTCATCCAAGGTTGTTTCCTAGTAAACCAGTTGTAACTTCTTTTTCTATAGCCCCTTTTTAGTAGTGATAGTCTCAAGAGCAAAATGCCTCCACTTCACAAGTTCAGTAGCTGATCCCTCCTCTTCCATTGGACAGATGGGTAAAAAATCTACACCACAATTAACACACTCTCCAAAAACACATTCCCTTACATGCCACTGGCTGTCATCATTTTTTAGGCAAAATATAGCCTCAAGCATGGCTATCACCCCAGAGAAGATGCATGCACTAGCACAGCAGTGCCCCTCAATTGTAGATAGGCAAACATCCTCACAATCACATAAATACCCTCCAGAGGATGTAGCCTAGCCTTCATTCTCATGTAATTAAAAGCCACCCTCAACTCCTCCATCTCCACATGATATATACAACAACAAACATTTATTTCTTTTAGTTTCTTAACAAACTAGGGTTGGAATGAATCAAGCATGTGCTTACCTATAATTACCTTTGGATTCGCTGCTTGGAATCGTAAATAGAACTCCAACTGCAAGACAAACATTGCATGTTACATGTTAAGGCATTTTGATAGCTTACCCCCACCCACCCAATCATAGTCATTGAATACTTCATCAAATGATCCCGCTTAGACTCTAAAATCCCTACAAGTCCACAGCCATCTTCAACACATATCCTAAACCATAATGCTTTCACCATTTGTCTCTACAACTTGATATTTTGTTCATGAAGTAGATGAAGACCCTAATATGCACCCAAAGTCACCATGACACCACATAAAGGACATACAAGTTTCCTACTCACCCTACAATGCATTCCTAAACCAACAGGATTCCATTGTTGTGCCTGCAAGATTCTACTACTCTCTATGAATACCCACAAACTCCATCATTGTCACTTCCCCTGCCCAAAACATTGTGTGAGTTAATGCATAAGTGCTACCAAATAACTTTAGAAATCAGCAAGATTCCATTACAATGCCACAACGTTCTCCTTATAATTTGCATGAACCCTAAACCACATGCAACTCACTGTTCATTCTCCTAGTGTTTAAGAATACACCCAAAATTTCTACAACCATTTATAAATGATTCCCTATAAGCCCTACGACATTTCTAAGCCCCTATTCATTCCAAATAACCCTACCTACACGCACAAAGTTTCTACAAACATTACAAGTCTACAGAGTTAAACACAGTGCTTCACAAATGTTATTACATGGAATTTCAGAAACATATTTGTGATTCAAGCAAGTACTGGCAGTGGTGTCTCTCTCTAATACCGAGGGCAATCCAATGCTTCACAACTTCCTTACGATTTGGACTTGGCCGTGTTTCAGCAACCCACCAGGCGATCATTGTTGCCTTGACGGACTCGTTGGTGGCATCTTTTCTCAATTTTCTCATTGAGAGTGCCCAAACAATTTGCTGTGTATTCTCCATTGAACTCTACTACTACATTGCTACTCTCACATTGTGAAGGTGAACTCCCAACAAACGAGCCTTCTACTTCTTTGATGTGGAAAAGCCTAAACTGATTACCGTTGTCAAAGTTGCATGTTTTGTCACAAGATTGACCCTACACCTTGCGTTCTTTATCTCCAATGGTGACTACACCAAACCAGCTATTATTTCCTTTTGAGCTTGAAGTTGAGCTGCAAGCCTACAAGACTCTAGCAAAACAACTTGTGCAACTCCATCTGACCAGACTACCTGCAAAATGGCTTGTTGGTGTACTAAGTCTCCAGATTTATTCAAAGTCTCTAAGACGATGTCAATGATGGCTTTTGCATTGCGACAAATATATTTGTGATTCAATCTTGCCACAGTTACAACAAAGCTCTACCTTTCCCTGATCTCTTTTTCAACAATCCGTTTCTGCAACGCTGCCGCAATCCTTTTCCTATTTCTACACTCTTGTTGCCATTCTCGCTCCCTCTTTTATTGGAACTAGGATGTATGATCCCATTTCTTCTTGTCATTGCTCTGGCACTCCCCATTTCTTTACAAAAAATACAAGCACTGCCCAAAGAACTAGTTCACATTCCTAAATCCCCTAACCCAACAGACTTCGATGGTGCCCCCAAAATGTTGTGAAATACTCTAAACCAATGAACCTTATACATTGCTAGACATATTCAAGCAACTACGGGAGAGATGAATTCCCTAAATCTAACCCTTGTGAGGCTCACTCCAACCACCATTTCAACTATATTTGCAAACTGTAAAACATTGGAGCCCCAACAGTACACCTACAACAACAACTGTGGCAGATCAAAGAGGACACTCACGTGAAAGGGAGACATTTGTACCTTGAACCTAAAACTTGATAGACCAAGTGCTTCATTGGGCAAAATTCAATCTGCAATTGCCAAAACACCTTAAAACCGACTGCCTAATCCTAAAATCCTAAATCCTAGATGTGAGCGTTTTTTTAGCCACCCTTGATAAATCAGTGTACACAACCAGGTTCTAATAATTACGGTTAATTCCTACGGGTGCCTAACGTCGGTCCATTGTACCTTCCAAGCAATGGATCTTTCCTTAATGTTATACTAACACTTTTTTCTTTTTGTTTTACTTTGAATTTAACCAACCGAACTTGGCTAAGTTGGAACTGCTTTTATCTTTTACTCCACTACTTCTAAGCTACGGCGGTTTTTGTGATGGATGAGACAATCTAAAATTAGATTCCTAAGTTGGAAGAACAGCTCATGCCATTTCTAAAAATGTAAAGTTCACCTTCTTCCGACCTTCCTATCAAAAGATATAGGCGGATGAAATTTAGCCTTTTAGAGGCCCTTAAACTTCATCCAAGGTTTTGTACCTCTTTCCTATTCCATTTTAATTTGAAATTTAAACTTTGTTCTTATGTTACTAGCTTTTTGCTAACTTCCAAGTTTCAACCTTAAAGGATGATTTTTACATCACTTCATCTGTTTCTCATTCCAAACTTCATCTAGCCATATCCTGCTCAATTTAGCTCCGATTCTTAAGTGTGATATGGTTTCGGAAACCTCTAACTTTGATCTATAGCTTTACCTATTGATTCTTGTAAAAAACTTACACTAAGTACTCTGACTTAACTTTGTAATTCGGACCTTCAGTCTTTAAAATGTCTAATTTTGATAATTGAAAAGTACGGGTTTGGGTTAGTAACTCACCTCGGAATTTGCATCATTGTGGAGGTAATTGTATACTCCTTTGAACTCCCCGTCATTTGCCATGTTTTGGGGTTGTTAGGTATTTTTGCCCACAGCTTAAAGTAGGTCTGAAATTACAAGTGTATTCTCCAACTACCTACTTCTTTCCCTTATCTTCTCTTCTTTTCTTTCCCATTATTCCTCTCACTTATTTTGTTGCCAAGGGTTGACTTTGAAATACTAAATAATTGCACCAACTTCTAAGTAATAATTGACTTTTGATATCTATAAATCAATTATTGTTCTATCGAAGTTTTTAATGGTTCTAAATGGATTTCAAGGATTTTTCCTAATCTCTTCAATTTTCTTATTGTGCTTCAACTACCACATGGACTCTTCATCTCTCACTTGTCTTTCTACTATTATTTTGCAATACTATTTGTCTATGGATTTGAAGAGGTTTTCCCTTCTCCCTCTTCTTGTAACTCTTGCTAATATGTATTTTTATGAGATTTTTTGTATTGATTTTGACTCTTCTAAATTCAATCTATCCAGGCTTAGAAATTTAAGCTCCTTTAATTTTGTTGGAACTAGTAGCACCGAGCCCCAAAGAGTTTTGAATTAGATATTGAAATGAGATTTTTGGAATAGAACCCTGAATTGCCACAGATTGACAAATTGCCATTGATCGATAGATTGTCCCTAAACTGCCATAGACAAATAGGTTAAGGTCACAGCAAACAGATTACAAGCAGATGAAATCAACTTCAATTTTCAAGACCTTGCTCTTGAATTTGGGGACCTCACTTTTGAGTTTTGGACCTCGCTCTTGGTACTTGTTGTCTTGACTTAAATTCGATTTGGTTCTGATTGATTTGTCTTTTGGTTATTCAACTTTGGGGAACTAAGCTTGGAATCAATTTGACATTTAAATTTAGTCTATGGTAATTTAACATGGGAGGTTCAAAGCTTTGCCATCAAGTGGAATTTTGCTAAAATTCTAAGCATTTTAAAAACACTCTAAGTCAAAGCTTCACCATGATTTTTCTAACACCCCAAATTCTAGGTACAAAAAACTATGGCTTTGCTGTGATTTTTTCTAACAGCCAAAATATTAAGTACAAAAGACTATAGCTTTGCCGTGCTTGCACCACGTGCTAAATTCTACAACAATTGACAACTTGGCAACATAAAGAACACCTCAACGTATAATTCAAGCACAAGAATCCCCCAGAGCAACATCGCCAAGGTACGGTGAGGGGTAAGCTCTAGGATTAGAACAAGGATCCAAAAACTCAACAAAACATACAAAGAACTTCAAAATCACATACAGACAAGGCAAAATTTGAAAGGACCCCAATGTCCTTTGAAGCAAGCTTGAAAGTAGCAACAACGGAGCTTAAAATGCTCCAAAAACACAAATTTAGCAATGTTGGCACGCAATAGCCAAATGGCCAACTAAATGGACCCAAATTGTATAGAAAGCTAAACTAATGGCTACAAGGGGTGTTTGTCAAAGAGAAAGGAGTTCCTTTTATACATTTCCAAGGGTACTGACCCCCCTCTTTTTTCCTAGTGGTAAGCTTATCAATTAGGATTTTCATCCTAATCTTTCAATTTTGACTTTCTACGTTGGACCAAAACTCTAACTTTGGAGATTAACTTCAAATCACAAATGGATTGCGCTATTGGATTCAAAAGGCCATTTTTAGTATAGAATAATCCCCCCCCTTAACCAAACTCCAAAAAACTTAACGAAACCTAGTGCTAACTAAACGTCCAAAAGGGGTAAAAATCCAAATCTTGGAGTTCGACTTTTCTGAAGAAAGTAACTAGCCTTGGATATTAGGTAGGTATGAGGGAGTAAGAAAAGACCTAAATTGGGCCTCATTCCAACTTCGTACACTCCTGGTATGCCGGATAACTCCACGGTCAACTTCAAATTTGCCGGTTTGGGGAGGATCTTGCCAGTTTTAAGTCTTTCGGCTATTGGAATGTCTTGAAACTTGTTGGAGCATTTTATTAGCATATAAGAATCTATTCTAATTTTTAGTGAGATTTTACCACAACCTAGGTAATTTTTAGGAATTTCTCATCGTAGGTTTTGGCGGTTGACCATTCGGAAGGGTATCCTCTTCATGTTAGAAAATTCCGAAACTTTTTATAGAACTTCTCATGGAATTCCACAAAGGATGTGCAAGCTCCAATTTTTACTGTGCACAAAGGTCAGAGGAAAATCAAATTCCGCTTTTCCTTTTAACTTCGGCAACTAAAGAATCTTTCACATACAAGAGAATCTTGGCAAACCGTTTTTGTTGTTGAGTTCTAAATGTGATTTCCACCTTAGAAATCCATATTCCCATAGATTCTTCTTATAGATCCATCTTGAGTTTGTAATTCCTATAGGCCAACAATTAAAATTTCCGCTATTTCTTCGATACTATGGGAAAAGTGATACCTATCTCCAGGAATGAAATTAGGACCTCAACATATTCCTTCGGACCAATTTTAGCCATAAGCTATCACATGCACTGTAGGCTTGGATGATTTGGGCTAGATTTACTTTATTCCTGCTATTTATCTAATTTCCCGGTTTCTAACTTATGTACAAGTAGAAATTGGGTTTATTTAGGGAAATTTAACCTCTAAGGGACCAAATGCTATATTGGCATATGACATACCTATTTTGGCTTTACACTCTTTTTATGACTTTTTGTAGGATTTTACTAACTTTATTTTGCAAAAATTGTAAAAAAATAAAGTATGAGTCCCAAGTGACGAATATGGGACTCACACTAGACATCGAGAAGGACACTCAAGCAAATACAGCATACATTCCTCCACCATACACTTCACACGACCAGTGCATAGAGGAAAAATATTGAATCTGCAATTGCCAAAAACATCTTAAACCGACCCTAAACCATTAACACCCTGAACCTGAAGAAATCATCAACAAACTCAAGCAACATTGGGAGAGATACTTGACTTCTTGAAAGAACCTTTTCCAAGCTGAATCTGCCATAGCCAAAAGCAGTCACAAGAGGAGATGTGAACACACTTTGCGCACACGACCACAACTCCATCGCCAAAATCAGATGCATTCACAAGAGCCACAATGACGCTAGCATGTGAGCATGTGAGCGTGAGCCTGAGAGCGGTGAGCGGGGATTGTGTGAGCCTAAAGCCTAGAAATTTAGAATATATTGTACTTTCTAATTTTTTTGGTTTAAAAATCAAAAGACTAATGTTTTTTCAACAAAATTTAGTGAATTTAGGTGAATTTGACCTATTACCACAAGATCCATGACCGTGGGTTTTAGATCAAAACCTTGGGAAATTGGTGCTATTGGATGTTTTAAAATTTATACCACTATCTACAATTGTAGGTCTTTATTCTAAAAAAATGTAGGCTCACAGGCTCATAGGCTCACAAGTTCATAGGCTCAGAGGCTCACGCTCACAAGCTCACAAACTAGCATTCCCGACATGAGCCATTGTGGGATGCTCCCTCCCGCCAAACAAAATCCTAACCAGCCCGACAAATAAACTGAACCACAAAGACCAGGTCACGTCATCCTGCCCTAATTACCCACTGAGGAAAACAGTGTTGAAACTTTTGCAATTTGTATTTTCAACTTCACGCCCATCTGGAGATTTCCTTTTCATGCTAGTTTCCTAATTTTTTTCTGGAAAAAGACACTTTTTTACCCTTCTATGAACTTTGGAAAAAAAGGTTAAAAACAGACCCTTAAAAATTCTATAAGTACACTTCTACAAATGATTCAACTTAAAAGGAAATGAATTCTAGGCCACTAAACCTAAAACACAACATATGATAAGTTGGTATTTCAATAGTATGTTCTTTCTCTTCGTAAAAAAATCCAAAACAAAATCACATTTCCTATTTGCCAAAGTCCATATGCCAATTTCAAAAGTTCATAACTACTATAAATTAAGAATAACTTTAGAAAAATAAAGCACAATGTCCAACACAATAAAATTTTCTATGTACATACAAATTTTTACATCCAATGATGTGAGTTTACTATGTGTATTTCATCTTGCAATACAAAGCACTTCCTAAAAATAGCAGTTTGACCAAAAAAGTGAGCCACCCAACCGTGCACACCCTCTAGTTCTAGGCTTTTTGAAGTATAGTTTTTGCTCCCATGGACCAATTGAAGTAAAAATTATTGATTCCCATAAAGCTAATTAGTTTTCTATATTATGAGAAAGTTTCAAATAAATTCACCAAAAATTGAAGCCATAGAAGCCTATTCCAAATTTAATTTGTTCCCCGAGGAGACAATAGTCTTTTAGGGTTTAAAAGTAAGCATCATTAGAATAGTGTTTTAGATAGTATTTCAACTAAGTAGTTGCAAAATTATTGGCATCTATTTTTTAAATAATTTTTTGCCAAATCTAACCAATACGTATGGTATGAGACCATTATCCAATTTTGTCCATTTTATGTGTAAAACATTGGGCTCATTGTATGTTTTGATCTTGGTACACTATGAATTGAAAAATTAAAATATAGATTGAACATCCAAATCAAAATGAGACTTGTCTACAAGTGTTGAAAATATTACGTGTATTATGATTTAGAATGTAGAATAACAATTTAGTGATGATTTTAAAACACATGTTGTAAGTAATATTTCATAGATCATATGTTTATAATTCAATCTACTATTGTACTAATCAATATGTATAGAATAACAATATCTCATAAATTTGAGGGAATGGAATTGGACATATTTGTAAAGTCATATTTGAGTTTGCAGAGATGAAAACACCCCCCAAAAGTTGCTTGGGCAATCCAAGGCAATGAAATCTGGTGCTTTAAACTTCCAGTTCTACTCCATGAAACAATACAATAAGTGCAAGACCCCTCACACTTATCTGAATGCATATAAGATGCAACCATGTGTTCTCATTAAGTAAAGCATTTGAAAGAAATTTGAATAGAAATTGAACAAATTTGGATGGAAATTGCACATATGTGGATGAAAATTAAATGACAATTACTCTTCTTGAAAGAAAACATAAACAATGTAGATCATATTTTATTGATATGATCTAAAACACACTAAACATGTATATTGAGGCACCTTGCAAGTTCAAATAATTGCCCAAATTATTGCAAGGTAGTGTTAGATAGTGCAGGGCTAATAATTGCATAAAATCATATACTATACTTAATGGATAGGTTCAACAAAGAATATTTCAAAAAATAAGTACCAAAATTTAAGGATATTATTTTTTGTTTGAAAATATATGGGGAGAAAAAACCCTTTCTATTCTTAATTATAGACATCTACCAAATCACATTTTCCAATTTCAATTAATTTTTTGGTAGCCCATATTGAACCTGACCACCAATAGTCTCCCCCTTGTAAGATTTACACATCTATCCGTTAAGATAGATTGTTTGTTTGTTTGATTGATTGATTGATACGGTGAGATCTCCTAGACCATATGTCCCTTGATTGCGTCCTTGGTACCATCGGATAACTCTTTGCAAAGAAGGGTGCACATGCTTTGTATTATGGCATTCTAACCTACGATGTGAAAGTTATTAAATTTTGAAGTTTTTATGAATTAAAAAAATAGAAAATTACTTTTACTTTAGCAATTACTGTGACAACAACACAGTGCGCACTACTGTAGTTGATTTCTAAATTATAAACAATTGCAACATAAAATACGCATAGCCTCATTCATCCAGATGCCTTCATTCATCCAGAAAAACATGGAACCGACAGAGAGAAGGGGTGGGGGCCACCAAGGCAAGCAGCAGCAGGCAGGCAGCAGGGCGTGGGGGTGGGGATGCCGTCAAGTCCCTTTGAATTTGGATTCACACTCTTTCTTTCCCATTCTCTCATTTTCAGGCACTGCTTCACTGCAGTGTTCAAGTTCTCGCTTTCGCTATTTGCTTGTTTTAGGGTTTCTTCTTCTGCTGCGCCTGTCTGCAGCCATGGCTCGGGCGTGGAGCGGAGCGGGCGCGTGGGCGCAGGAAGCCGAGCTCGCGGACCAGGAAGCCAAGGAGCGCGAGGCGCAGACGTACAAGGCGCCGGGCAGCGTCAAAGAGGAGGCGTTCCCTTCGCTGGGCGACTCGCTGAGCAGCAAGCCCAGCAAGAAGAAGAACAAGGGCGTCACGCTGTCGCTGAGCGAGCTCACGGTGGGCAAGTACGTCGGCCCCGGCGGGAAGCAGCGAAGCTCCTACACCGACAGCGCAAAACTCACCACTGAGGAGATGCTGAGTCTGCCCACGGGTCCCCGCGAGCGCTCGGACGAGGACGCGCCAGTCGGAGGGCTCGGGGGCGGTTTCAAGGACTACGGGGGCTTCCGCGGGGGAGCCAACGACCGCGGCGGCGAGCGCGAGGAGCGCCGCGGGGGCGGCTTCGGAGGGGGCTATGGCGGGGACCGCGAAGAGCGCGGGGGCTTCGGGCGCGACCGCAGTCGCGAGCGCGACGAGGGGCCGTCGCGCGCGGACACCGACGACAAGTGGGGCGCCACGAAGAAGTTCGTGCCGTCGCTGCCGAGCGAGCGCGGGGGCGACCGCGGAGGCTATGAGGAAGATCGGGGCCGCGGGGGTCGCGTGAGCGACCGGGACTTGCCGTCCCGCGCGGACGAGGTGGACAACTGGGGATCGACGAAGAAGTTTGTGCCCGCTGCTCCGGCGGAGGGTTACAATGATCGCAGGTCGTCCGGGAGGTATGCGAATGTGCAAGTGGTGGATGTTAGGGTTTGTGTGGATCGGGTGGGAGAGTGGTCAGGCCCGGCGAGAGTTTGGTTATGGGGTCCATCTGTTTGTAGGAGATTCGAATGTGGAGGGCATGAAAGAGTGAGTGTGAGTGCGATTCATCGGTGGGATGATGGGAACGGATGGCATGAGGTACCGAATTGCGTCGATGGTGTTAGGGTTTGGAGCGTGGGATGTACAACAGTGCGAATGCGTGTCAGGGGCAGAAAAAGAGGTTGTTTTTTAGGGTGAGTGCATCTTTTTTTTCTGAATTTTGACCGAGTAGCTGATCGTGTTTGTGTCTTGTCAGGTACGAGGAGCGTCGAGTGAGCATGGGTGGATTCGAGGACCATCCTCGTGGGGATCGGGACATGCCTTCTCGAGCTGACGAGGTGGACAACTGGGGCAAGAGCAAGAAGTTCGTGCCGAGCGTGGCTCCTCCGAGTCGAGGCTCGAGCGGTGGCTTCGACTCGTCTTACAGGGAGGCAGGCGCCGATGCCGATCGCTGGTCGCGGAAGGAGCCTTTGTCGCGTGATTCGGAGGCTCCTCGTGTGTCGGAGAGGCCTCGTTTGAAGCTTGCGCCTCGCTCTGTGCCTGTGGACAGTCCGCCTCGTCCCGCGTCTGCAGGTGAGGTGAATGGTTCGAAGGAAGGAGCATCAGCGGAGGTGGAGCAGCAGTCGTTGTCGCCTGCCCAGAGACCGAAGGCGCGGTTGAACCCTTTCGGTGCGGCGAGGCCTCGTGAGGAGATTCTTGCGGAGAAGGGCCAGGACTACCGCAAGATCGACGCGGATTTGGAGGTTCCGCGTGAGAGATTCGTAAGGCCCGGGAGCAGCCACTCGAATCGACCGGGGAGCAGCCACTCCACGCGTCCGGGGAGCCGTCCAGGGACCCCCGGAGGGGTGTCGAGCAGACCTGGTACTCCTGAAGTTCCCCGATCGAGGCCGAGTCCTTTCGGGGAGGCGCGGCCGCGGGACATGAATGTGGTCGAAGCAAGGGGCAAGGACTTGCAGACACTGAACGTGGATCTCGAGCGGCAGCTGGCAGAAGAGAGGTAGTTATTAGCGCTCATGATTTTGTTTTTGTCTGCTGAAGTGGTTGAGTTTGATTTGAGATTGGAAATATCGGTTTCATTGGTTTGGTGAATTTTTTTTTCCCCCTCTGTTAGTTTGGGCGTTCAAGTTCTGTTTCGTGATGTTTTTATTTTGTTTCTCTCCGTTATTTATTTTTTTAGTGTGGTTGTGATTTTGATTTGTCTTTGTTTTCGGATTTCTGGCTTCAGATTGCAAGCAATTTATCCGTATTGATAAAGTAGTACTGATGAAGTACAGTTTTTTAATTCTTTTAGGTTATATTTGGATGGTAGGCTGCTGATATTTTCCTTGTTGTGTTCCTTTTCTCAGTGTCAAAGAGAGCGCTGTTGAAATTGCAGCTGGTTCGGAGTAGTTGGAGCAGGTTTGAGAAGGTACAATTGATACCTCGCCACATAGTATAGGTACATTCAATGTCATATTTTTCAATGGTTTATGGAAACCCACATTTCTGTGAGAGTTAGGAGTGAAATGAATATTAGAGTAGTTATTATTTGGATTCCTCGGATTCTGATGGCATCTGAATGGTTTCTGCATTGACTAGCTGTTGGCCGGTAGTGGCAATGGTTACGAAGTTTACGAGAATAGTGTACTGGTGGGTGCTATAAGCTGCTTTTGATCTTTTTGTAACCTGAGTTCATTTTTTTCCGTTATTTTAGATCATTCGACTTCGATTTCTAGCAAGGAGCTTCGTGGGGTTTTCGAAGAGGGCGTTTTTAGCTTTAAGTGGAGATAATTTCTATTTTTGGCGTGCTCTTGCTCACTCGGTTTTGAGAATCATTTGAATTTCTCTTAGTTACCTGGTACGACTGTGCAATATTGGTATTGACTTTGCAATACCGTATTTGAATGTCGATTGCACTATTCAGTGATTTTGAGTTGCTTGTTGTGACCAATTTTAGTCTGGACTTTATTTGCAGTTGATACTTCACAATTTTGTATACTCGATGCTTCAATACTCATTTGTTTTAGATACTTGGGAGCGTGTAACCTCGATTTAACCAGATTTTGTCACCACATGCTTATTTGTTGGTTGTGTGTTGTTCTATAGTTGAAAGATTGTCTGATTTTGTCTCTAGTAACATGCCTGGTGCCTCTATCGTTATGTTCTCTTCTGACATCTTGGAAGTTCTGATGTCGTTGGTTGTGATCTTGTGGGGTAACTGCTAGATGTTGACCTTGTGTAATGTAAAGGACAGGCCTTAATAATTTAATTACACCTAATTCAATCAGGTATCTTGAATGGACATCAGGATCATCTTTGATTATCACATATTGAATTTGAGAATGCACGCTATTAACATCAGAACTTGTGTCCCTTTTAGGTCATGTACTACAAAGCCTTGAATTCTTATAACGTTTACAGATTGTGGGTCCGTCAAGGTGTGAAACGAATTCTGGACTCCTAGTCTGCTTTTTGAGCAACTGAAGCCCGCTCTTGGGTAGGGCAGTAGAGAACCTATGGGGAAACTTGTCCTGGCTTTGTTGGTGTTATTTTAAGTGCATTGTAATATGTAGTAATTCAGGGTGATTGCTTTACAACTGAAGGACCGACGTAAGGTTGAAGTTTTTACCATTAGAATAGGAGTTAATTTTAAGGTCTGGAAATTTTCTCAAGATTTATGGAGAAGGGAGATATAAGTTGGAAAAATGTGTACCGTTGGAAAAATGTCAACAGAGTGCATTGGAGATTAGGGATGTCAATATCTATTCTATGCATAGTTTTCCCATTACTGACTACGGTTTTTGCAATATTGATGTGGGAAGACTGGAAATAACTGGGGGAAGATTGAACTATCATGCATTCATGCGGGTGGTGCCACCTGAATTTCAAACAATTTTCCTAACTGGAAGAGCACCGCAATCAAATAAATTTTACTAGATCAGCTTCCGAAAAGAGGATTTGCATTTCCTGGTGGTGTTGTTTGTTGAATTTAGCGTGCATTCAATTGTGCTTGTGCATTGCTGGGCATCCAACTGGAATGTTCGCTCATTACTCAACTGAGCTCTTCATGTTCACCTACAGTACTCAAGTGTCCTCTTCATGCTCACAGTTCTACATAAATCAAAACAATCATTTTTATTGAGGCAAAATCTGTGTTAGAATTAGACATCCATCCCTTTCCAACACAATGCAAATAGACATACAATATCCTCGTATGTTATTTTTGTTGAATTTCGAAGTTTGAAAATGCAATCCATAACTCTTGTACCAAGATTGGAAGAACAGTTTTCAATAGCTGATTGATGGACATGTATTGCATACCATGTAATTTTCATGTTTTGTATTAATACAAAACTTAAGGGAACTTCAACCTCTTGGCCATTTTGAAACAGATGATATTATTACCAATTATAGTTCAGAGGTGGCTATTGTAATTAATCAAAAGAAAGGTATGTTCAATCTAGTCCAAAAGTAGGTATAAATTTGTTCCCAAGCCCCTCATTAACATCACCTTTAACACCAAGTGCAAACATACACGAAGGCATACAATAGACCACCCCACAATGCTAAACAACTCCTCAAAATTGCAAACATAGGTGAATATTTGCATGTGTGCCAATATGCCGAAAGACACAAAACTGGAGTACTATTGGAACTGTAGACTAGTATGGAATTAAAAAAAAGAGTTCGTCCTGGATTCATTTGTTGACACGCTAAGTTCAATTTGTATAATTGCGTACTTACGTTGCAAAGCTTGGCAACGTAAGCACCCAATCACATTGAATTCAACTTTTTTACAACCCAAATCAAAAGCCAATAAAACAATTTCGTCATATACTATTCCGCATTACTGGCAACGTTTCAGTCCGACATATGATACAATGTAGAATATTTCACACCCAATCAGCAGCTAACGCACCACACATCAAAAATTGTCAAGAAAACGAAGCTCACACCTAGATTATAATTGTAGTTACTAACAAAATTGGTTAACCCTTGAACGTCGACACGGACGTCAAACGTTTGATGGATGACAAGGAATCTTTGAGTGTAGGACGAAAGTACAACTATTCATCTTTGGAATTGGGTTTGGAAAGGAAAGATCTCCTACAATACTTTGACTTCCAATAGGTGCTTTTGCTATTTCTTTGGCCAATGATTCACACGGTAATACAAAATGATGATTTTCAGTATCATCCCTTCAACGTTCAAGGGTTAATAACAAACAATTCACTCACCTAGGTTAATAATAAAATAAGTACTTTTGAATAAAACTTTCAACAAAATAGCATTCAATGCATTGAATTCAAGTTTTCAACATTTGAATTTCTTCACTAAATTTTAAAAGCATGTCATGATTTGTGTACTAAAATGAGAAGACAATTCTTTATATACATACTAGTGTGCCCTATGCCATTGCCACTATCAAAAGAAAAGAAAAGGTAATTTTTCTATTTTTTAATTCATTAAAATTTGAAAATTCAATAATTTTGTTGTTATAAGTGTGAACACCATGAAACAAAATCAAGCACGCAACCAAGTGACACACGATCCAATAGATCTCACCATATCAAGCAAACAAACAAACAATCTATCTTAATGGATGGGCAATAGGAGGTAAAACAAATAGTGTGGGATATATAAATTAAAAATAGTAGAAGCTCAACTACTCATAGTTAAGTCAAATTAAAGTAGAAATTGTATTTGAAGTAGAATTTTAGACCTCATTTAGGCATGGTAGAATAACTTTTTTCAAAAAAATGTGAACAAAAAAAAGTTGGGAATTCAAGTTAACCAATAATAAACTCTGAGCCCTTTTTCAAGTCAATGAATGAGAGAGAATCCTTGTGTGTAGGACAAAAGTGCAACTATTCATCTTTGAAATTTTGCATGAAAAGGGGAAGTCTTGTATAGTAGTTTGACTTCCAATGAGTATTTTAGGTTTTTGATTAACTAACTATTTATGCAATGCCAAAAGGAATGATTTCCACGGTCATAGGCCCATCTTCTAAGGGTTAAATTTTATATCCAATAATCCGTTTGAGATTTTTAGCCTCCAATCAAAAGTTATAAATAAATTTCAAAGAGGGGGTAGAAGGAACATTTCTTTTAACATTTTAAAACATCTTCTATGAATTATGTCTATAACTTTTAATTGGAGGCTTGAAATCTCAAATGGATTTTGGAAGATGAAATTTAGATTGATTTACCAACTTGTTTTTATTCAAAGGTTTTTGAAAAAAGTTATTCTACTATGATTAAATGAGGTCTAAAATTCTACATCAAACATAATTTTGACATTTTGACAATGAACGGTCAAGCTCTCATTTTCAAATTATCCCACATCCTTTAAAGATTCATGGTAGGCAATTGATTTCAATATAAAAATGACATCTAGAACTCTCAATCCTACAAATGTCATTAAAGCAACTCCTTCATTGGATGAACATTTTTTTTTATGGCAAAAGATTCAATGACATTGGTATTTGATTAAAATATTTCTTAAGATTTTCAACAAACCATCTTAACATTTCTTTGTTGATTTGCTTGGCTGGTCCAATATTTAGCGAAAAGAAAAGATCAACATAAATGTATTGCCCTGATCCTAGTACTGAAACTTATTTTAATTTTCCATATGGATGTTCTTTGTGGATGAGGCTTCTAAAGAAGAAAAGTCAGCATCTCTTAAAGCTACCAAATGTTATGTCAAAAAGATGTTATATGGATAACTTGATAGGCCATAATGATATTGCCATATAAAAACAAGATCTTGCAATTGACATATGCTTTCAGAATAAGTGAGGACTCTCATGCATTTGGATTCTAATGTAGCCCTACACAATGGCAATGGTAACTCCAAAGCATCCTTTAACCCATAAATAGTAGTATTCATTGAAGTCATAAAATTGGGGTTATTCAACCCCAATTCCAACCCTCTCAACCTCAATTGCAAAATGAGTTGTCATAGTGCCAACAGTGCCAACCATTGTACACTTTCCCTTTTCACAACATTTCGAAATTGGGTCCTGACATACGGATTACAATTGGGTTTGGGGCGATTTGGGGTCTGCATGTCTGAGTACACGTTTCACAAGTCTGCAAATCTAGTGTCCACCAGGGAAAGTAAGTACAAAATCTCGCAAATCTCTAAATATAAAGCTCACGAGGGACCTTCTGGCATGAGAACAAGGGTTGAGGACCTTTCTCAAGACCAAATGCAAAATTTGATGGCAAGGAGCTCTAAAATGTTATTCATACCAGCTGAATAACCTTCCAACTTCATATCATCCTCCAATTAAAAGCTTCCTTCGAAATCTTGAAAGTATCACAAAGCCAGATAAAGTTCTTGAATATCCACCACATACCTGCTCCAAGATCCAGTTCCGATCGCCAAACTCCAAATCTGGCAATATCAATGACCCTGACCCGGAGTGATCCCATCTGGTTTCAATTATCTCCAGAATGAAAATGTTCTGAAAGCAGCTAACTTGTTGAGGAAACATCTCATGTATGTACGATAGGTCGTGAAATACAAAATTGATGGGTGACTCTTCGAAAGCTGAGTTTCAATTCTGTCGACTTCCAAGCTGTTTCTCTATGCTTTGTGGGCCACATGAGAATCAGGCAGACAAATTCTGCTGCATAATGATCCACACTGTTGAACAGTAAGGTACCAACACATTTTGCATTCAACCTGGAGAGAAAATGTCACAGAACACAAATATGTAAGGCCCCACTTGACAAGCAGTCACCTACAAAATACAGAAAGTCCAGACTTCCTCTACTGTAAGCATTTCTCAAGAATTCCTCGTAGCCTCATAAGCGAAAATTTATTAGCATAACAAGAACGTAAAACCTGAAAAAAACATGATACTTACGCATGTGGACGCCACCTTAGGTTCACCAACATTAGCATCCTGGATGTGACATCTGCACTCCCGAGACGGTGTTCCGGCCACAAGTACTTACCTCTTCAACCTTACACCTTATGAGCCTCAAGCTGCAAACCATCTTGAATTCGTATTGAGGTTAGACACCCTTTGGTATTCACCATCATTTCCAAGTAAATTGTCTGATGCCCTCCGCCAGGTTCGATCAGATCTCTCCTGACAATGAAATACACAGGTAATGCAACGTCGGGAACGTCAGTCCACCTCCTCCATTTGTTCCGAAACATGCGCAGCATCACCTAATGATATACCTTTCTGCAGGGCCAGGAACTTCAAAACTTTCTTTTCTGCTTCAATGATACCTTTCTCCACGTTCAAAACTGTAAGGTGCACTACACGAGGGTCAACGTCTATGATTCTTGCACAGGCCCTTAAGACAAAGAGATAGTCTTCATGAACAGGCCGTACATCGTCCCTGGTAATAATGTAAGTCCAATACTCATGCTCCTGTGGCACATCCTTGGGAGGGTCAAGGAGGGAGAAACCCAGATCCTCCATTCCTCGTAGTAATGGATCTGTCCGTAACTTTGACATTGTTTTTTTGGATTTTTTACCAGTCTTGGTTTGTTTCTGACGTGTATTTTCTTCAGAACCTAGGAGCAGTAATCCATTTCTGTCAAAATCCGACTCAACGTTTTCTGATTCTTTAGGTATCAAGGCACCCTGCAGAAAATAAAAAGAAACAGGAAAGCTGTCAGTTTTCCAGGAAAACCACTGCCGAGGCTCTGGCTCAGGGCTTCTACACACAGAAACGGAGGAATCTATGCAGAATCGTGACCTGCTTGGAAGTTTTGAATGCTCAGAAAGTTTCTTTTACGAAAAGGTAACAAGAAGGGACATCTTTGAAGATGCCAAGCAAAATTCAACATGACCATGTACTGATCATTTCAGCAGATGCGAGAAGAATTATAGACAGAGTCTGAGACCTGTTCAGCAGACTGCTCATAAAGATCCCAAAAGTGGTCACGGAGGTCTTCGTCATTCGACATGCCTTCATTCGCAAAAATGGTTTCCCGACAGTACCTCAAATATTCTGTAAGCTGCTCCTGATCATCTGTTGCAAATCACGTATTAGAAATCCACTCAACTAGAGTTTCACTGCTTTTGACAAAAACACGTGTTCCCTACCATGCTGCCAAAGGAGCTTCATCCGTAGGAAGAAACTCATGGAACAGAATGACCGGAAATTTGAAATCATGACCTAAAGAAACATATTCGTTTCTTGGAAAACAACAATTTAACAAGCACCACCAGAATAGAAATCTCAAAATTCAGCAAGTAAAGATAAATGATATGGAAAATCACCAACTTGGTCGGCATCATCCTTCAATATGACCTTTATCTTCGCCACAAACTCCTCCGAATTCCACTGCTCGTTCTCTTGCACTCTCAACGTTTTCATAGCTAACTCAACTCCACTGACGGCATCATAATCCTTATGAGGCAATCTGTGCCTACCATCCAATTTATAGAGAATCTTGAAGACCACTACTAACATTGCCATAACGTACACGCGAGTGGGAAATTTACTAACTTGACTGGTAAGCCACAATCCTGAACTAGGAAACCACTCATATAACCTACACACATAAGGTGCTAAACGCTCAACAGGAAGATCAAGCTCTCTCAAGAACCGCCTGGCGATAGCATGAAAATTGATTGGAGGCAATTCCAAGTCAATTCGATCTCCAATTACACTAGCTAGATACTCCACCACTCGAGCATTTGTCATTCTTTGAGGCTTAAAGATCTTGCTAGCCTTGAACAATTGCAGCTGAGTGCCCCAATTAGACCGCTTCTCAATTTCGGTATATGCACTCAAATACGGAAGAGTTCCTTCAAATGCCCAGTTTATGATGTCCGTTGGCAGAACTGGCTCTCGAGCCAAGTGGCATACAAGGTACGTGATAGCAAGGGAAGCGCGAAGAGGGATTCGGGCTTTCAAACTCCGAAGCCATACAAAGCGAGTCCTTTCACCATAAGTGGTCCAAGGCTCCCCACTCACCCTTTTCTTCCTTTTCGGCTTCACCTCTTTTCGAAGCAATACAGGCTTCTCATCCTTCTCGAGGTCCAACCCTGTCAAACACCAACAAACGTAAAACTCACATCCACAAAAAAAAGAAAATACAAGAAAAAACAAACAAGGAAGACTATGTAAAATTCGTAACGCTAACAGGTGAAAACACCCAAAACCATCAAAATAAGCAATTCAGCATAGTTGGAGGCATCATTTTCAAGAAAACATTTTTGTAGTAATCGCAATTACTAACCATGAATGAATTTTTTCTTTTAAATATAATTTTTGGATAAGACATGTAATTACTGTAAATTTTCAAGTGGTCACTCAACCGTCACCTGGTCCTAAAACCGAAATCTAGAGAATCAACATTCCACCAATTCAAGCAATTAAGTAATTAAGTATGAGAATGGTTGCAATTAAGTTTAACCAAGTAATTAAGTATTTAAGTCTAGTTGTCAGGAATGTGTACTCAGAGAATTTTAGGTGTTTTCACCTCACAGCATAAACGATGTTTAAAGAGAAATACAATTGTCGCTCAATAAGTCGTATCAAATATGCCTCAGTGACCAAAAAAACAGTTCCAAAACCTATAGGAGGTGAAATAAATCATTCAGGAAGCTTCAAGGAAGGTAACAAATGTGACACTTAACTGACAACAACAGGAAACCAAATGAGGAAGGTAATCGAAACAACTTGTTCAAGCAAAAGGAGGGTTTAGGGTTTAAAGACGTGTTCAAGCAAGAGCAGGGTTAAGGGTTTAAAGCAGTAGAGCACAGTCTCACAGGGAGAGCGATTGCAGCAACATCGCTCTAGCATCCTTTCGATGTCATGAAATTCGGAGCAAGTACAACAGCAAAAGAAAAGGAAGGTCATACCTGCAAGACTATCCTCTTCCTCTTCATCGCTATCTTCCTTGTCCGACTTCTCGTGGTGCGCTTCGGCCACAAGCAAGGCCTCATCCGCCCACCCATCCTCATACACACAGGTGCTGCTCACAAACTTCATCCACACGGGCCCGAGAATGCCACACACCAGCGGCGTCACCCTGAACCTCTGCACCAACGCCTCGCATTGCATCTGCACGAGCACCTGCACGCCCTCCACATACACTTTCCGCACCCGAGCCGCCAGACTCTCGGATTCCGACAACCCTAACTCCGATTCGGATGGAGCAGTGATCGGCTGGGACAGATTCTGGGAGAACGGCATCAAGTCATCCCCAAATTGCGACTGGTACTGCGATTGAAACTGCGAGGCTTGGAAGTAGGCGAGATCCTCCTGCGTCGCCAATTGCGAAGCCTGCGTGGCGAGCGTTTGCTGCGTCGCCAGCTGCGACTCCTTGCGTGCGATGCCCCGCTCACGGACGTTCCGGGCGTTGTAGAGGTGCGTGTCGTCATAATCGAACGCTTGGTCCTGGAAGAATTGAGATTGGGAGCCGCAGACGTTGCAGTAGGAGAAGCCATCACCGCCGACGGACAAATCCGGGGAGCCGCACACGCTGCAAAGCCCCGACATGGCCACAACGGGAAGCCCTCCCTGTCACTCCACTCTCATACAACCTCTTCCACCAAAACTCAACAAAATGCTCTGAAAAATGCTCTGAAATTCTGCACTGATGCAAATAATATTAACGGAAACCTAATTGCACAGCAACTTCATGAATCGATGAGCACCCTGGCAGATGCCGCAGTCATCTCTCACTCGAAGAATTTGAAAGCACGCGATGCTCTGCCGGTTGAAATGAACTGAAGGCGCATGCAGTGGTCGTTCGTTACCTTTCGACTTTTTCAAGGTTCCGCAGCTTTGGCTGCACCTGACCTTTAATCTTTTTTGCATTTTTTTTGCACACTTTTGCATTTTTTGTTAGCATCTTTGTGTAAAAAAGGTACTTTTCTCAAGTTCATCAAATTGATCACAGAGTAAAGGAACATTCTTTTCAAACATTCAAGCATTATTTGGGATGAAGGAGATGTAATTTGGACAAAACATCATTGCAGTGTTCATTATTTAAAATATGAACTTCAAAGTTAAGACTTGAGCTCTATATTGCAAGGGTGGAGATGACTCCAAATTTTTCACCTAGCCAAAAATAAATGAAGAAATTCATTATTTACAATCTAATGAATCAATTTGGAAAATTTGAATTTATATCTAAATTTTAAATTTGCATATGAATGTAGATAAATACAAAATGACTAGCCCAATACAAAATAGAAAGGATATTTTTTACATCTATTCTAGAAGGTGAAACATGTGGAGTGGTTCTTGTCCTTGCAATAAATGCTAGGTTGCAATATAAAGTTAGAATACTTAAATGGTTAAAAACAATGAATAGGTATTTGCTTTTATAGTGCCTATTATTAAATGATCTTTGGATTTTTTCAATCTTTTTGGCAAGTGGATGAGGATTTCAAAATCCCTTAGTATAGAAGATCAAACTATGAATTATAGATTTTCAAAATGTTTGATTATAGGAATATTCAAATCAAAACCCTTATACTACACTATACTCTCATATCCTAAATGTGGACATTTTAGGCAAGAATTTTGAAGGATTGACTTTGCAACCAAGTCACAATGCAGTGCACCTATTTTTTCATAACATAATATATTCTTCATTTTCTACTTCTGCCAACTTTGTCTACTACACTCTAATGGTACAAGTAGATGACATTCAAAGTAGTAGGACCAAATATAGTGGTTTTCTATTTTTGGATTAATTAGAAAGAATTGAGTGTTGGATCATCATTATAGATTCTTTTAGAGTTAATTGATGGAGTTTGTCAAAGTGCACAACTTCACCTACAAGATTCTCTTCTCTCCTCCATTTTGAGTTATGTGCAATTAATAGTATTCAAATTTCCTTGAAAAATAATAGATTTCAATTAGATCTTTTTAATGTCTCATTATTGATTGTAAAACACAAATCTCAAATTTTGATATTACATATAAGATATTCCTCAATTTTTTGAATGCCTTAATTTCCTTGGAAAAGTTTAGGATGACTTTGTTTATACTCTTTGAAGTAATAATAGAATAATAAACCTCTAAAGATACATAAATGTCTATAGGTGATTGTGAGCGTTTATTTATTCATCCTTGATAAATACATGGGCACAACCAAGTTTCTAGGTTTTGTGGTTAATTTTGTCCTAATGGATGCCTAGCGTTGATCCATTGTGCCCTCCAAGCAATGGATATTTTCTAATTCCTAGCAAGAGAACCAAGAAAACTAACTCAGTTTGCAAGAATTATCTTTAACTCGTACAACTAGCTAGGCCATTGTTATTTTTGAATGGAAGTGGATACATTTTAAATTTAGCAATTTTAAGGGATAGAGAATTTCATGCCCATTCAATAACATTCAATACATTCCGACCTTCTTAGCAAAAAATATAGACGGATGAAGTTTTAGCTTTTAAAAGGCTTCCTAAATTTCATCCACCTTTTGGGACATCTTTCCTATTTCAACTAACCTTGAGTTTTGGAATCTGTCTTTAAGTTACTAAATCCTATCTAAGTTTCAAGTTTGGGCTTTAATAGAAGATTTTATACAGACTTCATCCATTTCCTAGCCTAAATTTCATCCACCTCTATCTTTCTCAATTTAACTCCAAATTCTATGTATTTTATATTTTTGAAAACCCTTGAACCTATTCTACAACTTTACAGATCTATAATTTAAGAAAAATCTAATTTAGACACTCTGACCTACACTTATAGTTCGGCTATTTGGTATAAACGTGAATTTTTGAGAATAAAAAAAAAATAGGAGTTAGGATCTCACCTTGGTTTGAGCTGCGGGCAATAGGTTGTTGAACACTCCATCAAACTCTCTATCATTAGCCATAATCCGGGTATGTTTGGTAATTTTGTCTATAGCTTAAAGAGGAGCCAGTAATACAATTTTGGGAACCAAAATGCTACTTCACCTTTTCTTTTTTCTCCTTTCTTTTACTTCACTACTATTCTAATTCAATTATTTGTATTTTAAAGGTTGATTTGAATATAATACAATAATTATTCCAACTTTGACCTTCTATCAACTCTTCAAATCAATTATTGTATTATCTAGATTCTAATGGTTTTACTTGTTTCTTCAAGATTTCCTCCTAATCCTATTAACTTCCAATTTGTTTCTTCAACTACCCATTGAATTCTTCATTCCTTTCACTTGTATCTTGAGTTTGGAACTTCTATCTATTTGCATTTAAAGAGTTTGAGAGCTTATGAGAGTTTCAAAATTCTATCTTATCTTTTTACTAGTTTGAAGTTCTTTGCAATTTGAAGAATTTTGCCACTTCTAATTTCATATAGTTGCTTGGATGCTAGGATGCTTGGGATGCTTGGGGTGATGACTAACTTGACTTTTGGTCACCAGGATCTTGGAAGGTAGATATCTTGGAATTTTAAAACAGTAATGGATACTTTTGTAGAGTAACTAACTTGAAAATTAACCAATTGTCTTCTAATTTTTGGATTTTTAGATTCAATTTTGGGGACTAAGCTTGAACCAATTTTTGAAATGTTTTGGGATTTTTTGGAGGAAATTTTCTAAAACAAGAGATTCAAAGCTTTGCCATTTAGGAGACTCTTGTAGAAAATTAGAAATACTAAACACTTTAAAATTTTTAAAGATCAAAGCTCAACCTTTATTTTGGTAATAGTCACACTAAAATTTTGTCAAGTTCAAAATACTCAAAGCCAAAGCTTTAATGTATTTTGGAAAATCACCAAAATTCTATAAGAAATCCTAGGACATGAAGTCAAAGCTTTGCCGTACTTTGGAAAATTATCAAAATTCTACAACAAGCTAGAACAAGTTAGTTTCACTCATACGTGTATAGAACAAACCATACGTTAGTACAAGGTTAGTACAACCATGTGTTAGTACAAAACTTTCACAATAATAAGTGAATACACAAATTGTAGCGTTTTAATAAGGAAGTACACTAGAGGCCCTCCAAAGCAACATTGCCAAGGTACGATGTGGGGTAATCTCTAGGATTAGTATTAAAATGTAAGCAAAAATACAACTCTCAACAAAATGACCAAAGTTAGTGCACAAAAACTTCAACAAGACACAAACAAATTAGAGTAATACCTCACAATTTCACACTAAAGGCCCCCCTAAGCGGCATTGCCAAGGTACAAAGGGGGTTACTTTAAGATTAGTACAAAGTATAACAGACCTCAAATTCCCACAAAACTTGCACAAAATCACAAATATCAACAAGTTAACAAATAACTCAAAACAATGTCCAAAACTTGTTAGTAAGATTTGAAGGGACCCCTAAGTTCTTCAAAGCTTGTACAATGCAACAAATGGAGCTAAAATGCTTCCAAAACACACGTTTACAACTTTGGCTTGCAATGGCCCAAAAGTCCAAATAATTGGACCAACATGTTAAGGTGTCAAAAAATGGCTACAAAGAATGGGAAGAGAGGAAAATGGATGCCCTTTTATACTCTTCTAAGGGCACCTACCTCCTCTCATTTTCTAAGGTAATCCTCTCTTTCTAGATTTTCAACTTAATTCCTAGGATTTTCACTTTCTATATTGGTCCAAAATCTAACTTTTGGAGATTAATTCCAAAATCACAAATAAATTACGCCATTGGATTTAGAAAGGCCATGTTTACCATAGAAAGTGTCTGACCCCTTTTTACTTCAAGAAAACCCCATTGTAAGCTATCGACATTTAAAAACTGTACATAGGTAAAATCCCAACTTTTGGAGTTCACTTTTTTTGAGAAAAGTAATTAGCCTAGATTCTTTGGAAGATATAAAGAAGTAAGAAAAGACCCTTCTTTGACCTCATTTCAATTTTGTATGCTCCTATAATTTCGGTCAACTTCCACAAATAATCTTTAATTTTCTCGATTTTGAAGAATCTTACTGGTTCGGGCACTTCTAGATGTTGGAATGTTATGAAACTTGTTGAGTCATGTTATTAACATAAGAAAACCTATTCTAATTTTTAGTGAGATTTTACTGCAATCTGGATAATTTCTAGGAATTTCCTATCAGAGGTTTAGGCAATTGACCAATTGAAAGAAGATCTTCTACAAGTTAGAAGATTTTGGAATTTTTTTGGGAGCTCTCATGGAATCTCACAAAAAATGTGCAAGCTCATATTTGTTCTTTGCACATTTGAAGAAGGAGAATCAAATCCCACTATCTCCTTTAATTACCAATGAACAAGGAATCTTTCACATAGGAGGAAATCTTAACAAATTGATTTTGCCGTTGGATTTGTAGCGTGATTTCAATCTACAACCCCCTAACTTTTCCGTGTATACTTTTCAATGGCGAAAGTCTTTGAATTTTTAACCTACATATTAACAATTCACTTTATTTTTATTTTCTTAAGAACAACCTAGAAAATTGACATCTATTCCTAGAAAATGATCTAGGGATTCCACTAGGAGGTTCTAGGACCATTTTAGCCAATATTTGTCACATGCTGGTAGAGTTTGGCATTTTTGGAGGTAATTACAATTTAAAAAATATATTTTTTACTACTTATAGAGTTCTAATATATTTACATACGGGATTTTTATTTGGGAGGGCATTTTGGATGTTTATGGGCTAAATACTACTTTGATATGTATAATCTCTTTCTCTGGTTAAATACTCTTTTCAGGGATTTTGGCATATAAATTTTAATTAAAATACGAAAAAAACAAGAAAAAATATAACTATGAGTCCTAAGTGACAAATTTGGGGCTTATAGTTTTAAATTAAAAAAAATATAGCTAATTTAAATTACATCACTTGAATTTTACTTTTTTATTTTGCAAATGTCATAGATAATTTTAGAATTCAAGTACAATCTTTAATTGCAACCAGGATTGCAAATATCTATATTAAAGAAAAGGCATGATGATTCTATGGTTTATAACAAGAAATTTAGTAGAGATAATCAAGATTATGGCAATTATGTATCAAAACCTTTACACTTTTAAAAAAAAATTCTAAGGTGTAGGAATATGTAATTCTAACTATGGTAACAATATAATTGAGGTTTGATAATTCCTAATATCAAAACAAATGACATTTGTAATAGTTATTCTAGCCAATTTCATCATCTTACTATGATAAATTTTATAAAAAATTGCTTGAAGTTTAGAAACCTTTTTCCACTTGTCAAACTTCTTAGTATCACATTTCTATGTAATTTCTTGTAACATAACAAAATCTGAGGAACTAGAGCTTTTCAACAACGATTTGACAATGATCTATTAGGTTCAATATGAGAATAGAAGATGTGATATTATAGAAGGTGACATTGAAAACATTTATAACATTGTTTAACAATGAAGCAAGGGACCTTTTTGCATCCTTAAAAAGTGAAACCTTACAATAAACAAAATTGTCTTATATGGCTCCTTAGCCAATCCCAATCGTTGCATTAGTTGATAAGTCTCTCATAGATAATTATGGAGATATAATATCTTTCTAACATGGAGAGGACCATTGCCTAGTTATACAATGTTATGTTAAGGTGAAATTCAACCCTAACTACTAGCTTACAAAAAGTTCTTTATTAGGAGTTGTCACACCTTCTCCCCATTCTCAATCTTCAAAAAATGGGGACGTGGGACTCTTCTATTGGCTTGTGGAGTCTTACGGTGGGTCAATTCTCTGAAGATTGAGAATGGGGATTATTCTCTTCCAGAGGTGAAGAATGATCACGAAGAAGATTTTGGCATGCAAAGTTTTTAATGCTCTGCTTGTCACTTTCACCCTGCCTACTGTTTTCACCATCCATTCACGTTAGCGTCAGAAAGTATTGTACATGTACACTAATGATGGTAAATAGTGTTGCCAACACTAATTACAAAGCACAACACTAAATGTCAACAATCATGTTAATGTTATCAACACTAGATGTCAACATAGACACTATTTGTCAACTACCGAATATCAATTTTTTACAAATTTACATTTAGTGTTACCTATTATTTCATCAAATTGCAATGAAAAAAATATAAACCTAAACATATAATTGCCTATCCAAATGAATACTTTATTAAATAGATAATGTTAGCTCTAAATGTTAACTAATTGAAGTTTAGAGTGGACGGGATAAAAGTGCAGGTAACACTATTTACAACATAACACTAAATATCATCATTAGTGTAGTGCATTCTAGGGTTCCATTGTCTTTCAAAGACCACGACAGGAAAAAATTCAGGTTTCACCGCTTCGCTTCTCGCTTCACCGAAATGCGTGCACCTTGTAATTGAAGCTCGTTTTTTTTGCATCTCGAGAATCCATTTCACGTTTTCTCTCAGGTGATCCTCGCCGCGCTGCATTAGTCTTGTTGCATTAGTCTTGTTGCCGTTGTCATTCCTCTATAGAATCTCTCGTGTTGGATGTCTTGCTCTTGTTGCTGGTGTCGTTCCTCCGTACAAGCTTTCTTTTGGGTTCCTTCGTCGAAAAGCATTGTAATTCCTGGCTCATTTTCTTAATTCCAGAGGACGCGGGGCTTACTTAGGGTTTGCAGTTCTGTAGCGATCGAGCATGCAGGATTGACAGAGGTGCAGCTACTGACCCAAGTGGATTTGCGTTCGAGAGCTTCATAATTTGCGCAGGTAAATCTTGGTCTCCATTCTCACTCTCGACACTGTACGAAAGGGGTGTATGGAGTAAGGCTTGTAATTGGCTCCTCTTTTCTCTCCACAACTTCTCATTTTTATAGAAGTTTCATTCTTGGAGAAGGTGTGACAACCCGTACTGTGTTTCGAACGATTGCTCGTGGATTGCGGAGCTGCTGCACCTCTCACTTGCGGAATGTTGCAAAAGCGATGGTTAGGCTTGCCGTTTTTTTTCCTTTAATGCTGGACGAAGGATTTCTAGGCACAGGGACGGATTGACCGAGGAGCCAGATGTTCGGTTTCTCATCGCGCAGGGTTTTGAAGTGAGTGTTGGGAGAATTAGGTCATCCCGGATCGGAGTGTGCTTGTAGTTTCTTTCGCAACATGGCGAAGAATGGCATCAACAACAGTGTGGCGGTGGGCATTGCCGTGCAATCTGACTGGGACAATCGCCATTTCTCGAGCTCCCTGTCCCTGAATGTGCGTCGTCTGTTCGAGTTTCTTTTGCAGTTTGGTAAACATCCTACTCTACTTATACTTTTTCTTCCGATGCTTTCTGCTCTTTGTTCTCTAGAGCACGGTGTTAGTAAACTTTGTTGCTATTCTTTTTTGTGACCACAACTCTTGACTCTAATTTTGCTGGGAATATCCTTCATTTAACCCTAGTGGATTGCGTAATGCAGAGTCGTCGACTAGGAGTAAGCTGGCCACTTTGAACGAGAAGCTGACTGTCTTGGAGCGGCAGCTGGAGTTTCTGGAGGCACAGTTCAGCACGGCCATTAACCCTATCTAGTAACCCTAGCAAACATTTCGCTCAGCCTTCTGAATCATGCTCCGCCTCAAATTAGAGATGTGTTGTACCTCGTGCACAAACATCTATCATTCGGCAGGTTCTGGATTATGTTCGTCTCTGGCAGACATTCTAGGGCTCATTGAGATGAACACTTGTATTATATGCACTGCTTCTGTTGGTTAAAGCTTGATATTGAGTCAGATCTGTTTCATTTCCTTCATTATTAGTTCTCTCATGCATTTGACTGTCGCTCATTTTCAGCGCACCTTGTTCAAATTATGCTCGACTAACTTGTGAATCGAGACTGCGACACTCGAGCATACCCTTGCAAGGGTTAGTATAAAATGCATGGCCTCAGTGGAATTCATTTCTGTAGAGATAGCAAGCAAGCATTGGGTATGGAGAGCATGGATACATGCTCTAAACCACTAGTGGTCTGCTCTATCTTTCACTTCTTGGCGATTGAGGTGTAGTTTTGTACATCGTATACATCACTTTTCTACAGTTTGAATTATTTCATGTGTACAGAGATTTTTTTAAGTCCATGTGACAATGTTTAAAGGAAACATAAAATGTATGTTGTGTTTGTATTAATGCATTCATATTCTAGTAAAAAACTCAATTTGTTTGGAGCTTTGTATCTCTACACAAAAAAATTATAAATTATCCAAATGCAATTTCAATTTTTTTTGTACTTTGAGGTTAACCCCTCACTATAAGAAAATGGAGGTATAAATGACTTGTCCACAATGATTGCATCGACAACAATGATTGCATAATGATTGTCATTATGGACAAGTCATTTATACCCCCATTTTCTTGTAGTGCCTGAGCGCCTAGCCCATGTTCATAGAAATCTTAACACTTTTAAATTCATTTCAATTAAACTATAACCTAAAAAAAGATCCATACTAATTGATCATATCGATTGGTAGTAGAGACATTTTCAGAGATACAAGGAAAATAATGCATCTTTTGATTGTACCATTAAAAAGATTATAAGAGTCAAACAAAGACATATTTCAAAAATAGAGAGTCATATTTTGGTTCCTAGGGTGCTGAGGGGTGAAGGTGCCTACATGTTAGCACTTTTTTCTTTCACAAAACCAATCTAACAAAAGTTCTAAAAGTATTTGTGACCTAATGCCTCCAAATACAAAGTTGCCTCTTTCATACAAGATCTGGTAGAGATTAGGACACCAAGTGCTTGAAACATTCCACTAAATTGACCTCATTCCCTACATGACACGTGAAAGGATACAATTCCAGGTATTAGTGATTGGTGCTCTAAATGAAGCTTGTATCTTCGAGATTGCCTTATTGAGTTTCCAACTTCACTATACTTTTTTATCTTCTCCTGATCAATTGTCCTTTTAGGAACCACAATCCGATATAGCCAACTGATCCTTTGTACTCTGTCACAAGTGCGAGAAATCAAGTCACTACACTTGTGATTGTGACCAAATCACCTTAGAGACAAAAGATAAAAACCATGCAACTATAGCTTTCAAGCATAAAACAAAGCCGCCCACAACAACCCTGTTGCACAAATTCCCACTAAGTTCATATAGCTAAAGTTGTCGATAACAATGACAATAGCTATTCGGAGGAGTTCAATGTTGACCCTGTAGCACCATATCTCTAATCTTGCCTCGACGCCTTTGATGACACCAACAAAGCTCCCAATGAAGTCATCGGTGCCTATGTTATCAACAATATTGAAGAAGATTGGTTCTTAGACTCTAGTGCTTCCTCACATGTCACTAGAAATGTTCACATTTTGAGCAATATTGTAGCTTCTTGTATCCCTCACATTAGAACAACACAAGGACAAATTATGTTAGTCGTTGGCCAAGGTACTATAAATATAACCAATTATACCAGAGCAATAAAACAAGTTTACAGCGTTTTATACGTATTTGGCATTAAGACAAACTTGTTTTCTGTCGAATGACTTATTGATATTGGATATACAATCGTATTTGAATCAAAGAGTTGTCTTATCTATGTTTCACCACAAAAGTCATCTTTTCATCTAAAGATTACAAGACACTCGGAACAATCTTTATCTGGTGGACACCCAATTCGGTAGTCCAAACTCATTCCTGGATCATCACGCCAATCAATCCAATAGTGTTTATCCTTAACCAAGACTACATTATAACACCTAGCTCACCGGCATCCAACATTCCAACCGCTTCAATTATCGATACAATGTACCAAGCTCGTGAATCAACATCAATGTCATAGTTGCTTCTCTTATGTTGCTCCAATCACCACCTACGGAGCCTTCAGAGCCATTTATTGATGTTGTCAAATGCCCTTCTTGCATCTCCAACAATGATATTCACATGTGGCACAAACAATTAGGTCATCTCAACTATCAGAGCCTATATCAACTAACCAACAAACAACTAGTAGTTGGAATCTCTTCAATCCTCCTAATCAAGCATGTTCGTTCATCATGTATGATAGGCAAGCTTCCTCGCAACCGTATTCTCAAGACTAGAACACATTATACAACCAGGCCACTTCAACTCATTCATAGTGACATCTATAGTCCTATGCCAATCCCATCACACATTGGTAGTCACTACATACTTACATTCATCGATGACTTCTCACAAAAACTTAGCTTTACTTCCTATTTGAGAAATTTTAAACCTTAGATTATTTCAAAAGATTCGATACCATGGTAGAAACCTCAGCCACTCACATTAGCACCATCCGCAGTAACAAGGGTATTGAATACACGTCCAAAGATTTTGTTTCCTAATGCTAAAACCATGATTGGCATCACTTGTTAACTCATGGCCGAATATTCTCTTCATCAAAACGGCATTGCTGAATGTAAGAACAAGATCCTTCTTGAGGGCATTTGTAGTGTTGTTTCAAGATACCCAAGTCACTCTGGGAAGAGATTGACTACATCCAAATTTGATCACCAACCATGACTCTCAAACTACTAACACCCGAGGAAGCATATGCTAGTGTTAAACAAAATCTAAGTCATCTTAGAATCATTGTATATGTGGCTTATTGCCATAATTATACCTTTTGCCAAGTATACAAAGTTTGATCCCAAAGCTATTTCTACATTACTGCTAGGATACAACAAATATAGCAAAACCTATAGATGCTACAATCCACGTAACCAAACAATTATTGTAAGTAAGGATGTTAAATTTGACAAAACTAACCTCAATTTATCCAGCCTGAAAACAATAGAGCCTCTAGAAATCCAGCCATTCCTTAACAAATTCCTATTGCCAACCCCAACCATAGAAGTGTCACCACCTGTTTCCACACTCCTATTCCAACCCCCAAGCCCACAACAATTAGACAACAATCAAAACCTCAAGCAATTGATCGCCCTCTTGATATTCCCAACATTCAATCTGAAGATCTCGACTTGGTGTCACATTCTCCTACAACTACATCACCATAGCTTAATCTATAATTTAGTTTTTAGCAACCTATACAGCCTACATCATTGAATCCCATCCTACGCAAATCAACACACCCTTGTTGCTAGAGCCTTTTGCTTGGATGGTCACAACTTGTGTGTCTCCACCAATGACTTCAACATCTACATGTTTACCACCCCACATGCCAAATCAGCTACCACTCCTACAGATCCAGACACCGTTGATATTAAGTTCAAGGAAGCCAAACATGACCCAGGTTGGCAACAAGCTATGCAAGACGAGAATGATGGAGTCTATATGGAAAAATAACACTTGGGATCTTGAACCATTACCTCCGACAAAACACGCCATCATATGCAAATGGGTGTTCAAGATCAAACCAAGAACAATAGTCAACCTCCAATGAAGAAGGCAAGATTAGTAGTACGCGACTTTGAGCAATGTAAGGGCATTGACTTTACTAAGACCTTTGCTCCAATAATTAAATGGGCAACTCTACGGACTAGAGTAGCCCTTGCCGCCATCAAGCACTAGAACATCCACCATATGGATGTTTACACTATTTTCTTGCACAATCTTCTGAAAGAACGAGTATACATGCGCCAACCTCAAAGGATCCAAGTCAAAGGTCAAGAGCGATTTGGATGCTAATTAAACAAGTCCCTCTACAACTTGAAGCAAAGTCCAAGAAATTGATGTGATCGCATTGATATAGCCCTACGCAAGCTCGGATTATACCATGGTCAAGCTAACGGCAACATGTACTACATGCACCATAAAGGCAAGACCTTGATTCTCATGATATACATAGATGATCTTTTTATAACAGATAATTTCGATCGCCTTATCTCATGACTCAAATGCTTCCTATATAAGGAATTTGAAATGACGGATCTAGAAAAGGTCAAACGTTATCTTGGCATTACCTTCGAACAAGTCATCTTGGACATATTCTTTCACCAACACGATTACACCTCTTCAATCTTGCAAGACTTTGGAATGGCCAATTGTAAACCTACTGCAACCCCATTCCTAGAAGGTCAATTGCTTGTTACGGACATGAAGACCCTTTACACCAATTCCCACTACTATTGTCGTGTGGTCAGCAAACTAATCTTCCTCACAATTATCTTACTTGATATTGCTTACACATTTAGCCGGTTGAGCAACTACATGGTCAACCCTCAATAGGCCTATCTCGAGGCCGCCAAACACGTACTCCACTACCTACAATGTACATTGAATTACAACCACTAGTCTTACAACAACAATCAAGGACCTCACTTGTCGCTCAGAGTACTCAATCTAGTATCACACTCCACTATGACAATCAAGGTGCCATAAAACTCTCTCAAAACTTTGTTTTTCATGCTAGATCAAAACACATCGAGATTCATTATCATTTCATTAGAAAAAGAGTTTTAGGGGGGGGAATAAAGTGACATTACATTCATACCAACACCCAACCAACGGATATACTTACAAAACCATTAGGCAAAATTAAATTCATCCAACATAGAACTTCTATGCTGGATGAATCGCCTCACTGATCTAATCAAAATTAGCAAACCCTAAAAAATCACATGATCAAATAGGTATTCTTCACCTTCCTCTAGCAACCTAAAAGTCTTGTGTTCTACACCACTATATCCAATCACTTCTCTAGCAAAATCAATCCAAGAGAAGTACAATCCCAGCATACAACCATGTCTTATGGCGTAAAACTTGTTCCTTGATGCTACGACAACTCTCCTCTCCCAATTGTGCTGACCTCTACTTCAGAACAATGCACTCCATTGCCCCCGCAAGTTAGACAATCATCAACATCAATTGCATCCAATTCATCCGCAACTACAAGGCTCGCCACATCACCAGAAAGCTTTATCACCCGCTCCACGAAGACGCAAGCCAACTACGCCAATAAATCCAATAACCCAACAAAAGACAAACCTCTGACGTCCTTCTGCCACCGGTTGAAACAACAACTCTCCACTCATTTCATCGTCTCTCGTAGGTTCATAGCAATCACAAGAAACAATAAAACTGAAACACCAATCTTCGATTGAAAAGGGATGTTGGTGATTATTAGAGTCATTAGGGTTACATCAACTTTGGATGAATGACATCTAGTAGATTAGTTAGAATTTTGAATCATGTGCATAAAAGGAAATTAATCTTCCTTACTAACCATCTATTAATAGAGATCACATTGTGATACTACAACATTACTTTCTTTACACTTAGATACAAAGCATTTGAAACTACTCTCATTCCATTCTAACATCTACTCTACCAAAACAAGCTCTAAATTCTAAGAGGCTGAGACATGGGACTACTCTATCCAACCACTTCCTTGGGCCCATTGTTATAGGGTTATTTTCCTCTAAAGTCTATGGGGCTGAAAATTATATACCACCTCTCAAATCCCTTGTGTGAATGACTCTTAATGAAGTGAATGTGACTAATGAACACTCTACCATGTCTAGCACTATGATGTGATGTAAAATACATACTACAAAAATATTTCACATTCTTGTACAGCAAAACCTAGGATTATTAAATTGAATACAAGGGTACTATGGATGAAAAGTATCCAATGAATGACTTTACAAAATGCAATTGCTCATCAAAGAACAAGACAATTTTTGACTATATACTAAAAGCTAAAACCAAAAGAAAAATGGAATTAAAATTTGAGGTTTAAGCAATTGTCCCAAAACAATTTTGCAACTATAATTCCCAAGGAATATACCATGCTCATCAACATCCAACAACATTGTTTTGGCTCTAGTCTACACTTTAAAGCTTGAAAGTGCCTCAAATCAAACAAGTGTCTTGTAGATTGAGAATGCATTCATATTAAATTTGTAATAGATTAGTGGTGGATTTAAAACAACTTCTACAACTTACCTTCTATCTGTGATTTTAATTTAGTAATACTAAATTGTTTTACCTTGTTTGATACACCTCAAAATTTAATACCTTTTGTCTCTTTCATAGCTTCCAAAATAAGAAGTTACCTGTAAAATTTGGTGAAATATTGACTACTTACAGAAGCAACTCAATGAGGAATGGATCATTATGTCACCTCAATTCTACTTTGGTGATAGTATATCTTTACTTTGGTGCAGTCTTTGGGTTTATTCAAAGACATTCTACTTTGGTGATAGAGCCACACCCTTCTAAGGTCAAAGCTACTAGAAGTCTTCAATGAGAAACGATTCTGAAGCACTCAGTGATGCTGTTGTGATCCCAAGCAATCTCACTCCAAGCAGCCTTGTAATATGCTATACCAACAGCCCCAACGTCAGTGAACTCAAGTGTATCAAGCTCTTTATTGATTAATAAGAACAAATGACATAAATTCCAAAACAGAGGGTAAAGTGAGAAAATTATGCAATTGGCAAGAAGCAACCCAAGATTGCCAATTAAGTGAAATTGAGCCTCAAATGCTATATATTGTCTCTCAAAGTTGTACCAAGATGAAACTGAGAAAATCAAATGAATAGAGTGTTCGAGTGAACAAAAGCAGCACCAAAATAGAATTTTTCTCCACTACGAACAACAAACGCCCTCCTCAAATATATCTCATCAAGTTTCTTGCTTGGCATCGAAGTCGAATGTCTAAAATACCTAGGAACGTAACCAAGGTTACAAAGAAGACTGGCGCCCACAAATACACTAATCTATCGTCAACATCGTAATCATTGCCACTGTCGGCCAACAGCTGTTGAATGTAGAGACCACCCAAATACCATTAAAATCCTAGTGCCCTCCGAAGACCATTCTAATGGTCACTCCAAAACTAAACTCTCATAAAAATGTGGGTTCCCAAAATTCATTGCAACAAAAATAGCATTGAATGTACCTACACTACGTTGCGTACCCTCAAAACGCCTGTCATTTACACCTCGGAACCAATAGCACTCCCATCAGTGCCTTTGATACTGAAAACATCACAACACAAATCACTGTAAGAAAAAAATACATGAAGACAGCAAAACACACAATAAAGACCAACAACTTCTCAAAAACAAATATATGGAATGGAAGGGAATCAAGAGATTTTAACAAACATTTGCAAATAAGTGTGGTTACATATTCAAATTAAAATCCATAAAATTTACCAGTTACAACACCAATTGGCTCAGTAACCTAAAACGAAGGTACCAGCAACGCTGCCTAATATCTGCTAAAACCCATAACTCTAACACGAACTCAAGCAAAAGAACACTTCGGGACCAGAAAGATATAGGTACAATTCAAATTCATAAACCTAATTGACCTGAACAGTTATGTTCAAGAACAAACAAAAAATCGCTAATAATTAAGCCGGGCAGAGGCAAACTCTTGACATCGATGGCTAACAGTCAGCGTACCAACAAAAACAAATTTCGAAGCACCAAAGTAGCACAAGCAGGAGCTCCACCTTAGGCTGACACAACAAAAATCGAGCACAGGTCACCACAGTTACAGCAATGACAACTACCTCACTTCTGCCAGCTGCCGCTCGAGATCCACGTTCAGTGTCTGCAAGTCCTTGCCCCTTGCTTCGACCACATTCATGTCCCGCGGCCGCGCCTCCCCGAAAGGACTCGGCCTCGATCGGGGAACTTCAGGAGTACCAGGTCTGCTCGACACCCCTCCGGGGGTCCCTGGACGGCTCCCCGGACGCGTGGAGTGGCTGCTCCCCGGTCGATTCGAGTGGCTGCTCCCGGGCCTTACGAATCTCTCACGCGGAACCTCCAAATCCGCGTCGATCTTGCGGTAGTCCTGGCCCTTCTCCGCAAGAATCTCCTCACGAGGCCTCGCCGCACCGAAAGGGTTCAACCGCGCCTTCGGTCTCTGGGCAGGCGACAACGACTGCTGCTCCACCTCCGCTGATGCTCCTTCCTTCGAACCATTCACCTCACCTGCAGACGCGGGACGAGGCGGACTGTCCACAGGCACAGAGCGAGGCGCAAGCTTCAAACGAGGCCTCTCCGACACACGAGGAGCCTCCGAATCACGCGACAAAGGCTCCTTCCGCGACCAGCGATCGGCATCGGCGCCTGCCTCCCTGTAAGACGAGTCGAAGCCACCGCTCGAGCCTCGACTCGGAGGAGCCACGCTCGGCACGAACTTCTTGCTCTTGCCCCAGTTGTCCACCTCGTCAGCTCGAGAAGGCATGTCCCGATCCCCACGAGGATGGTCCTCGAATCCACCCATGCTCACTCGACGCTCCTCGTACCTGACAAGACACAAACACGATCAGCTACTCGGTCAAAATTCAGAAAAAAAAGATGCACTCACCCTAAAAAACAACCTCTTTTTCTGCCCCTGACACGCATTCGCACTGTTGTACATCCCACGCTCCAAACCCTAACACCATCGACGCAATTCGGTACCTCATGCCATCCGTTCCCATCATCCCACCGATGAATCGCACTCACACTCACTCTTTCATGCCCTCCACATTCGAATCTGCTACAAACAGATGGGCCCCATACCCAAACTCTCGCCCACTCTCCCACCCGATCCACACAAACCCTAACATCCACCACTTGCACATTCGCATACCTCCCGGACGACCTGCGATCATTGTAACCCTCCGCCGGAGCAGCGGGCACAAACTTCTTCGTCGATCCCCAGTTGTCCACCTCGTCCGCGCGGGATGGCAAGTCCCGGTCGCTCACGCGACCCCCGTGGCCCCGATCCTCTTCATAACCTCCGCGGTCGCCCCCGCGCTCGCTCGGTAGCGACGGCACGAACTTCTTCGTGGCGCCCCACTTGTCGTCGGTGTCCGCGCGCGACGGCCCCTCGTCGCGCTCGCGACTGCGGTCGCGCCCGAAGCCCCCGCGCTCTTCGCGGTCCCCGCCATAGCCCCCTCCGAAGCCGCCCCCGCGGCGCTCCTCGCGCTCGCCGCCTCGGTCGTTGGCTCCCCCGCGGAAGCCCCCGTAGTCCTTGAAACCGCCCCCGAGCCCTCCGGCTGGTTCCTCATCCGAGCGCTCACGTGGGCCCGTGGGCAGACTCAGCATCTCCTCAGTGGTGAGTTTCGTGCTGTCGGTGTAGGAGCTTCGCAGCTTCCCGCCGGGGCCGACGTACTTGCCCACTGTGAGCTCGCTGAGCGACACCGTGACGCCCTTGTTCTTCTTCTTGCTGGGCTTACTGCTCAGCGAATCGCCCAGCGAAGGGAACGCTTCCTCTTTGACGCTACCGGGCGCCTTGTACGTCTGCGTCTCGCGCTCCTTGGCTTCCTGGTCCGCGAGCTCGGCCTCCTGCGCCCAGGCGCCCGCTCCGCGCCACGCCCCAGCCATGGCTGCACAGACGGCAGGCACTACTGCTGCTGCTGCGACCACGTAACCCTAAAAACACGAAATGTAGAGCAAAGAGATGAGCGAGGAATGCAGTGAGAAGGGCCAGGACAAAGAGCCTTCACGCCCTTCCCTGTCTCTCTTTTCTCTTCCTTGTGTTTTGCTTTGGGGGCTCCTGGCTGCTCACTGCTTTCCAGTGCAGGCAGCCAGCCTCTCTGTCTGCTTGTCTGCTGGGTTTGCTTCTCTCTCAAATTTACCCCTCCGAGTCCCTTCACACCGCCCCACTCAGTTCAGTTCGTCTCCTCTCCGTCTGCTACTTCCTCAACCCACGTTCATCCGTTTGGATGAACAATCAATGCAGAGAACCCCTAAGAAAAACATCCCCAAATTGTAAACAATTTGGCTTGGAATTGCTCTTGTTACCGGAAACTCAGAAATAACTTAGACGCCCAATTTACGGGATTTGTAGTAAGGTAAGAGACTCTATTCATGTGGATTGACTGTATAGGTATCTTCGAAGTTGGTGTTACAGGCGTTGTTTGGAATGTGAATCTGGTCCAAAAGAAGGTCTAAATTCGTTCCCAAGTCCCTTAGTAACAACACCTCTAATACCAAACATACCTTATTTGTGTCATTTAATCACCAAACAATGTTTTTTTGGCCAACGATGCTAGCATGTGAGCCTAGAAATGCAAGCCTACGAGCCTTGAGTCTAGGTGTAAGTAGGTACTCTACAACTACTGAAGGTGTTTATAACATACATATTTATAATATAAGTATTTTATAACCATTGAAGGTGTTTATAACATAGGTACCTATAACATAGACACTTATAATATAAATATCTATAACCATAGAAAGTACCTATAACATAGACACCAATATTATAATTATGCACCTATAATATAAACATCCTATACCCATGGAAGGTGCTTATAACATAGGTACCTACAATATAAACATCTATAAAATAGGCACTTATGATATGAATATCCTATAACTATGGAAGGTACCTACAATATAAACATCTATAAAATAGGCACTTATGATATGAATATCCTATAACTATGGAAGGTACCTATAACATAGGACTATAGGAGCTTAGGTTCCTAGGCTCATGGGCTCAAGATCCTAGGCTCACATACTAGCAACCGTGTTTTTTTGGCAACATAGCAATTTGGGGCAGCTCACTAGGAACAAATCTTTTTTTTTTTTTTACTTTGAAATTTCACACAACTTGTGTCCAAAGAGAAGCTTTAACCCTTTAAAAGCCCAAGGGACTCAGACAAAACACAAATGTGTTATAAAATATAAGTTTTATAACTTTTTTGAAATTTGCATCAAAGAAGATAACATGAAGCATGAAAAGTAAAAGTTATCCATTGGATCAAAATTATAAAATTATTTTTAGATTCTCTTCAAAGATATAACTTCAAAAATTCACCCAAAAAAAAATTTCTACCTTTAGGATTTGAATTTTTTTTTTTATTGGTCAAAGATGCGGTTTCTATTGATTTGTGAAAACATGCATAAGATCTAGGAATGAGGACACCAACACTTTTCCGAAATAGTAAGTTTTTCAACACTAGCCAATTCTAAACACTTTGTGTTATTTCTCATGTAGTTTTTGTTTGACTGTAGCAATCTTAGTTTTGAATATAAATATTGAAAGACAATCCAATCTTTTGGGGAAAAAAAATAAATTTGAGTAAGAGGTTTTTTTTGCCCAAAATTTTTGCCCAAAGTCGGGCAGCCACCAAAATATGGTCGTTTGAGTGCTTAGGGGTTAAGACACAAAAAAATTCATAACCTTTGACCACATGATTAAAAAATTATTGCATGATATGTAATTTTTAATGCTCGGGGGGAAGCTCAAAAATATCACTTTTTTAAGAAATAAAAATTTGAACTTGTCTTTGTAGATTTGTACATATGTGGAAAGCTTTGAATCATTTCATTTTGATTAAGAAGAAGGAAGTTATGAGGGGTATTAGTATTCAGGCATTTGTGGATTCTTTACTCTAAAAGAAACTTTGAAGTCCTTTGTTTAATTCAATTTTTAATACTTTTTGGAAAAAAAAATCATAGGATGTAGATTGTTTATTACGACATTACAACCATTGGGATTGGCATTTTTCAATTCTGTAACTAACTGTTAACAATTTAAATCATTGTAACTAAATTATTACCAAATTTGAATCATTCTCTACTTATTTCTACTACTATAATTTTTTCTATATGTTGTACAATTCTAAACAATTTGAATCATTTCAAGCATGTAGCCAACTTGCCTTGAAGAATTAATCCAAAGAAGCACCACCATTTTGGACATTTTTTCATACAAATGCAACCTTGTGAAGTGCAACTGCACAATTTTTTGTAGGGCAAAAAAAAGGATTTTGTCACTTCAAAAGCAAACTATTTTGCAAACTACAAAGTGCAAATTTCTGAAAGTTTTTCCACATCTTTCCAAACCAACATACTACAAAATCTTATAGTTACATGAGTCAAAGTTTTTATTTATTTTTTAAATTTGGTACTTGTACTGGAAATCGCGATTTTTTTGTGAAAACATACTTAAAACCCTTAGGGATTAATCCCTAAGCATTAGAGCGAACGAATTCCAAACGCAAAGAAGGACCATAATTCCTAGAAGACCTTGTTTGTAATCTTTGTATCCGCACAATGGATTCTCCCAAATACTACAAATTTGCACTTGTTAAGAAGTTGGTTTGAAATTTCTATAGTGACAACTTAGTAACCACATTGAGTACACTTCAAGTTATTGCATTTTTTTTAGGACTCACCTCCAAGCCCCTCACTTCTGTTGTTCTATCTCTGACGCTAAGGGGTTACAGGGTTAAGTTTTTTTCACCCAATAATTATGTGCTTTTCATTGTTGGTAAAATAGTTGTCATGCCCTAGTGAGAGTGGTTGAAATTATTTATTTTCCCACAATAGTATAATATTCAGATATTCAAGAATCAAGCCATTACAAAATGTATTCATAAATGGTCATTCATTGTTCATTTAAATGATCACAGGGTTTTTTTTATAATGCCTTCAATATATCCTAAAATAATCATATTTAATGATGGATTAACCCCTAAAGATTAGAGACTATGTTTTCATCAAAAACGCTCCAAAACTGCTATTTCTAAGATAAGTACCAAATTTTATAAAAAAACACTTTTGGAAAAATGAAACCATATGATCTTGTAGTACACTAGTTCTAAAAGTTGTGGAAAAAATTTCAGAAATTTCCTCCATGTAGTTTGCAATATAATAGCATTTGAATTGACAAAAATTCTTTTTTTTTCCAAGTCAGCTGCACTTCACAAGGTCACATTTGTATGAAAAAAAGTTTAAAATGGTGGTTACTCTTTGGATTAATTCTTAAAGGCAAGTTGGCTACATGATTGAAAATTTTCAGATCTTTTGGAATTATAAAACATATAGGAAAAAAAATAGTAAGTAGAAAGAGGTAGAGAATGATTCAAAATACCAAATTGTTAAAAATTTAGTTATAGAATTGAAAAATGTCAATCCCAATGGTTGTAATGTTGTAATAAAAAGTCTACACCTAAGGTTTTCTGTTTATTTTCAAAGATATTTAAAATTGAGTTAAATAAAGGACTTCAAAGTTTATTTTAGAGTAAAGATTTTATAACTACGCTCAGATTAAGACTCCTCATAACTTTCATCTCATTAATCAAAATGCAATGGTTCAAAGCTTCTCGTGTATATAAATCTAAAGAAACAATTTCAAATTTTTATTTAAAAAAAAAAGAATTTTTAAAGAATTTTTTTTAGCTGCCCGAGCTGCACGCCGACCAATGAAAATGACATATCATGTAATAATTTTGTAACCACGTAGTCAAAAGTTAATGAAAATTGTTGGGTCTTAAAGCTATTCTTTGAGCACATCTTATGTGAAAATTAAAAATAAAAAAAATAAAAATTACATTTGTAGTGAGTTGCCCAAAATCGCTATATTGTCAAAAAATAGTGTTTGGTCCTTTAATTAGGGGTTAATATCCTAAGATAAGACAATTCCTATTTTAGTCACTAACTAAGATAAAACCACCTTTAGTTGACCACTTAAGCAATTTTGTGCATGTTCAGGAGCAGTGTAAGGCAATGTGAAATTTTTGTCATATAGAAAGATAGAAATCATGGAGATTGCAATTTTTTGGGTAATTTCATGCCTTGAATTGAAATTACTATGAATTTTAGAAGTCAAAAGTTGGCCCCAACCCATCTCCATTGTGTAGAGTTCCAATTTTGATCATGCAAGAACTACTTTCATGTTCACTACTTCCAAACATGTGTCATGACCTTATTAGTTCCAACCTTGAAAAGGAAAAAAAAAACATTCTAAGCTTTGGTTGGAAATATGTTTGAGGCTTGATTGGAAATAATTGCACCCATACAGTTTGGATATGGATCCCTAGTTGAGAATGGATAGTTCTACCACAAGTCACTTCACTATTATCACTTAAAGTTTTGATTGTGGCTATAAATTCCTCAACTATTTAATTTGTCACATTAAATGAAAGCTCAAGGTGTGCATTTATAATAAGCCTTTTTTTAATTATCTAGAATACTTAGGGAAGATTCATCTATTGCTTTAGAAAAAAACTAAGGCCTAATAAGGGTGTTGGGTTTGCTATGAAGATTCTTTTCAAAATGTTGATGTGGTGGTTTAAATCATATGCTACATCAACTCTACTATTTCAAATATTTCTTTTTAATTTGATTAAACTCCATCTTCAATGATTGACTATTTATAATCATTATATTTTTTTATGTAATCACTTAGTATTTCAATCAATTCAAAACTATATATTGACTATAGCATCTTTTGGAAGTATCCAGAAAAGATCTTTCATGTGGAAAAAAACACTCAACCCTTTTTGACAAGCTTTTCAAAGGCCAAGGTCATTTTTCTTCAAATATATTAACCAAAGACATCATAGTTGGAATTAAAATAATTGGACATGCTAGCTATTGAATAATATAATTCAAATATATTGCAATATCTCCTAGAATAAAACAAAAGCATTATATTTTTGTCATCAAAAATTACACTTATAGTACTAATAGAACAAAAGATCTCATTGCATGATATTTATATTAGCCAAGATAGATTTTAAATCAAATTTTAATTTTAATTTTTTTTTTAAAATTTCATGAGGATCTTGTTTTTCATTCAAAGATTTGGTTCAAATACTTTAGCCCCTTGAAGATCAGAAGGTACTTTGAATTTACAAATTTGTGAAGATGTTTTGTAAAATAAAAATCAGATCAATAATTTTATGATGACTTTAAAAAAAAATTGTCAATGTCATCCACAAATCAAATCCATATTATTAAATCATCTATGAAACTAACCAATATTTTTCAATAAAATTAAAAAAACAAAAATTGCAATTTCCTTCTAAACAGTTCTTGATAAAATATTTGTAATATTTACAAGAATTTTTTTCTTTAAAATCAAAATGTTATGATTATATTATAGTGAAGTTTTAAAGTTTTATTTTAATTATATATTGGTGTCATTTCTGAATGGCCATTTCTTAAACTCAAAACATTAGTTTTGAAGTCAAATGTATTTGTGCTTCTTGAACTACAAAATATTTATGAAGAAAATCTCTAAAAATTTATTTTGAATAAATTTTAGTAAGAAACTAACACAAGGATGTATAAATATTTGGATGGATAAATAAAAAAAAGGATTCTATATGCTTATCCCTAAAGGACCAAGGCCTTTTTTTCATCAAAAAACACTCAAAACTAACATTTCTATTGTAAAGAGCAAAATAATTTAAAATTGCTTTTTTTGCATATTTAACCATAAGATCTTATACTAGACTAGTATAAGAATGTATAGAAGAAATTTCAGAAACTTTGACTATATAAATTGCAAGATTTTTGCATCCAAAGTGAAGAAATTTGCAACTTGTTTGACTGGATTTTTTGGCTCTAAATCTTTTTAATTGAATTCTTTTGTACTACTAATTTTGATTTTCTAATTTTTTATGATGAATAGTTGAGTTGAGATTCTAAAAATAAAATTCAAGAAAAAAATACTTTATTTTTACTCATTAAAAAATTGTTAACTTACTAGAAGTCAATTTCTTTTTTTCATTTTCCATGAAGTGGCGAAGTGGCAATATTAAATGTTACGGTAGTGCTCCAAGTTTCAACATTCATCCACGTACTGGATAGAAAATGTGATACTACGTATCTATAATTCTATTTCATTCACAATGTGGCGATTTCATCCAAGGTTTTTCTTGAACTTGAAGTTTTTTGGCGATTTCATCCAAAATTTTACTAAAAATTTCCTATAGGCTTGGTGCTAGGTCAATAATTTTGGTGCAATTTTGCACCAAATTGCCAGAAAAAACAACACTGCTAGAAGTAGGTTCAAGATTGAAGGAAAAACTAAGTCGTTAATAGCTCTAAGATGAAATTAAAATACATTAATTTCAACGGTGAGATTGTTCTAGCAAGCAAACCTAACCCTCTTTAACAATTTCTCTTGGAAAATTGTAAAAATTGCATTCACAAATGAATCCTATATATTATTTTTTCAAAAAGATGTTTAGATTGTCCGAAAAATTAAGATTGTCCATAACTTTCTCATCACCACTCCAAATAAAATGAATTAAAGCTTCAAATGTAGACAAAATTAGAAAGTTAGGAATTTAAAAAATATATATATTTTGACTTTTGTGAATTTTTTGTGTTACTCACCAACCTCCATTTTTGGCTTGTTGTACCATAATTTTTTCTACTGGATATTGATTGAAATAAAAATTATATATATCCACAAAGCTCTTGCAAAATGCACATCTTCAAAAAGTTTTAGAAACATTCACTACAAACTGAGACAATAGGAACCTACCCAAACCCAAATTGTTCCATGAGGGACAAACGGTCCTCTAGGGGTTGAGACATGTTTACATTCATCCATTACACAAAATTTGAATGTCTAGTCCTTTAGAGATTAAGATTATATTGTACACACTTTAATTGCTAAAATAAATTGGAAAGGGATGTTGAAGGAGATTAATGACCTATTCAAAAATTATCCATTAAGTATAATAAATTTGTTCCAAAGGAGACTGTCAAGTAGGGAATCTATGCTAATAGGTTCTATGTCTAAAATCAAAATATCTCAAATTAAATTCAATAATCCAACTTGGAATTCCAACAATCTTAACTACAACGACACACACAACTCCAACTTAGGCTTTTCATTTTGACATACATCCATAATTTAGTATCCTACTTGGCTAAACTAAACACACACTAACATGATCACAAACTTTCAAGTAGGCTCATAGATCACTTCTACATCAACATATTGATGTAGTCTCTCCACACAACTATAATTCGCATTATATAATTTCTCAATTCTACACAATTTCAAATATGCATACACACAGTACTTCTATCACAATACACCAATTCGGCTGAGAATACTTTTATATTATTTCCAAATTGGTGATCAAATCATTGTTACAAATTGTTCACTGATTGTAACACATCCAACTAGATTTCACTCATTGCATCATAACATCCAACTTAGACATTCTAATCACATCAACCAAATAGCACTTCTCACAACAAATCACCACAAATTTACTTCATCATTTCATCACCACATTCTCACTCACAAGCATACAAAAAACATGAAAATACACAACCAACTAGGCTAGAACACACACTAAGCTCTCTCTTCAAGTGGATCAAAGAAAAATGAAGAAGAACCACCCTTAATAGAATGCAAGCAGATGGTTACCTCACAAGAAGGAGACGACATAACCAACAATAACTACCAAATTAGAATTGCTCCACAACAACTAATTACCAATTACTAACCATTTCCATTCCAAGTTGGCTTGAACACAAGTTCTATTCCAACTAGGCCACATTATTCCCTTACACTACTTTGACAAAATCCAATCCCAACTAGGTGACCTCCTCCACAACTCGACAATTTCCCATCTCATCCGATTAGACTTGTTATAAAAAAAACACTTAAAAAACACTCCCAAATTGGTAAAAACACTCCCCCAAATAACCAAATTAAAACTCTAACAACCCAAAAATTTAACAAAATCCATCAAAACATACAAAAAAATTTCAAAAATAATTCCAACTTTACAATTTACAAGAGACAAGGTAGCCTCATATTGTAATCTAAAATTCCACACACATGAAAAATTATTTTTACTACCACAACCACAATGACAAAGATTGAGCTTTTATTTTTCCTATATTTGAAGGTGGCATGTAGGAAATTTCAATTTCAAACAAAAACATTCCACAAGCAATTCAATATCCATAAAGAAACTTAAAGTTTATTATAGGGCAAATCAACAACTCTAACTTCATTTAAAGTAATTTGCTATAAAAGTGACCGTGCTCTAAAAGCACCCTCTAGTATAGAGGTATATATATATATTTTTTTTTGATGTACCAATAATATACATTTGAAGAGGTGGTCACTTTTAGTTATTGATACATGTGACTAGTAATTTGCATATTTTAGGCTAAAATTTTAGTAGAAGGTGGAGACAAGGAATATCTTTCATATGCACTAAATTTCATGACATTTGGAAATATGAGTAAAAAATTATGGCCTATTATGGTTTTTTTTTCCTGAACTGGGCAGTTTGAGCAGATAAAAAAAAATCACTTTTTCATAAACAAAAATTTGAAATTGATTTTATAGAGTTATATACACACGGAAAGCTTTGAATCATTCCATTTTGATCAATGAGTCAAAAGTTAACAGGAGTTTTTGTCTGCACAGTTTTTGTCTGCTGGCAGTTATGGATTCTCTACCCTAAAATAAACTTTGAAGTCCTTTATCTTACTCAATTTTCAATACTTTTTGAAGTTGAAATGCAGTGGTCCAAAACGATCTTAACATCCGCACCAAACCTCACCGCCGATCGCAGGGTAAGTCAGCAGCCCAACAAACAGCTCCTCAAAACCAAAAAAGAAACAGGGAAAGACCCTAAACCCTAAAACCCTAAACCCTAAGCAATGCCAACCCAGACATGAATGTGGAGAAAGATCTTTCTGATGATCCACTTGTAGAGAGAAAAATGTTTCATCATCAAACTACCCAACGTACCATCCGCTCTCAACTAACGCCTACCCAAGATCGCGCCAACCAGCGAATTCTGTGCTCCCCTCAAACTCGGTCAAAACCAGGAAAAGCAGCAGCAGCGGCGGCAGCAGCAGCAAAAGTTGTTTGTAAAAACATTGTCGAGGTTGACAACCCCTCTTTCAGCTCAGAATCTGGTTACTTTTCGGGAGCTCCAAGCAGCTGTACCTCGCAGTGTGAGTGCTCCACCTCCTCGCTCACAACTTCACAAGTGAAGCAGCTACAGAGCGCACCTCAGGGTCTAATATGTCATTGAGGTTCACCTGCTCTCCCTCCAGTATCGCCTCTTCTGCTGCCTCATCTATATCCATTGACTTCCATCCCTCAAATCCAGGTGGTACAAATGGCACCTTGCCCGTATGTAGTTCCCATATTGCCAGCCCCAGCGAGTACAAGTCGTCCGCCTTGACACGCGGCTTGTCGGGGTTGCGCACCACTGACGGCCTTGACCACGGAATAGACAACAACTCCGAGTGGCTCACACAATCACATTCATACTCGCTAGTTTCGAAGTCACATAGACGAACGCGCCCATCACGGCAAACGAGGAAATTGGACAATTTTTATATCTCCGTGGATGATGCCTACGCTGTGGAGCTCTTGAACGGCTCGCACCATCTCAAATGCAATCTGCTTGTGGCTCAACTCGCACGTCTCCGGGTTCACAGGCTTCCCCCGTTCCATGACTATGCCTCTCGGTTTACCATGAAGCATGAACATGGCTACCGTATGCACAGCAGAGTTCCTAGCTGCCCGGCTCATAGTATATTCATGAAGGGCGAAAGTCGGGCCCATGCAGAGCTTCACCGCGTACTCAGTACCCCATATGTACACCTCAGACCTACCAGTACGAATGGGATTCTTCGGCCACACTGCGGATAATCCGAGCTCAATAATTTGTGTGCCTTTGTGGAGTCCAGGTCCAAAGGACTAGGTTGCCGCCCCAAACTCGATCCGCCACTGGGTTCAGCTGATCCCGAGCCCATGGTGCTACTGTGCGCCCTCGTACTTGACGTGGTTGCACGTAGGACATACAATGGAACTAGATGTCGACGCCACCCCTGTACCAACCAATATCGGATCGCACCACACCCCCGTAACTACAGCAAGTCGGCACATTACAACTTCACGGTAGGTGTGTCTGGGCTGGGAGCTGCATGACTTGACCTTCCGCGCACTAGTGCAAAAGGGGGTGTTGAAATGACAAAAGTGCTTAAATGACATTGTTCAGAAAAATGTCATTTAAACCTTGTCATTTCAACTCCCCTTTTGCACTAGCGCGCTCCACCTTTGTACATCTGTAAGTTGCAACGTTTGCAAAGCTACGCATGCAACCTGAAGTGCAATGTCTTAAGCTTCGGGGAGCTTTCTCCAGTACGAGTACCGAGTCTGCAGAAATTAAAATTGAACTGACGATGAAAAATCCTGAAGTCGATACATCCTTCGTACAGAACCAGAACATCCGATGCCAATATCAAGCAGATTCACAGGAAGTTTTCGTGGCGTTAGCCCCTGGGGTTAAAGTTGGGGGTCTAAACTGCCCCAAGGCTTAACCCCGGATAAACTTTAGCCCTACCAAAACTGCCCCAAGGCTTAACCCCGGATAAACTTTAGCCCTACCAAGTTGGACATTTTTGGGGTCTAGTGGAGATTTTGGGGTCTTAAAGTAGTGCAAACAAAGAACGCCCAAGATTTTTCAAACACTGTGTAGAAGGGGTCTAAAGTGGGGGCTATTCCTCAAAGGATTAGCCCCGGTTAACGTCACGAAATCTTCCTGTGATTCTCCTTTTCGACACACGCAATGAAACAGCACATAAAAAAACCTAAAACCAAAGAATCGTTATGGTATCGAACATACGAAATACGCCTCTAGATGACCTGACATAGTGAAAGCATACAAAAACCATGTTCTTGCTGCTGCTTTTGTGCACAAAGTATGAACAGATTAAGGTTTCGAAGCTAGCGCAACATCGTCACTACAAATCAAAAGCGGCGACATCTGCTTACAGACCGAAAAGCGTACCTGGTTCTCTACTTGCACATGCCTTCGCGAAGCATCAAAAGCAGCAACCTCACAATGTAAAACTCATCTGACTCTCCTCTTCCCTACCACATGTTCCAGAAGCACGACCAACGCAACGATTCCAGCCATTTCCCCGCCGAAAGTCACCCGCCTCCCCGATCTACAAACCAAACCTTCTCACTAACCCAAACAGTCTCTGTTCCACTGAGCTCTTCACCACAACACCGTCAAAAACATGCCCCAAATTCCCACCACCCTGGCTCTCCTCCCAAAGCTTGCAAAACCTCACATTCACTCACGAACACTGCTTCCCAAACTTCAGCAAAGCTCACAACCACTGCCTCCCAAAGCTTTCGCAAAGGTCACATTCACGAACACTGCTTCCTAAAGCTTCCGCAAAGCTCACCAACACCGCTTCCCGAAGTCTCCTTCCCAAAACTTGAGCCCACCCCATCTGACGCAGCATTCCCACGTCCCACGTAGCCCTGTGGAGTCAAACGACGGCGCCCACCACGCCCACCAAGTGCTCGAGTGCCAGGCTTCAAAACGGGATCCTCATTGCAGGAAGAAGGTCGTAATGCATCAATGCAAGTCCTGAACAAGTCCTGAACAAGTCCTAAGAGCCAGAAGCACCAAGAGCGTCGCCCCAAAGGAAAGAGACGGAGGAATTGACCATGGGCTGGGTCGACACCCCATCGCCAGCTTCGATGCTGGTGGAGTACTAGCTGTACCGAGTACCGACTTCCCTCATTCCATGTCGTGGCATGAGTTTTCTTTCCGGGGCTTCTCTGTTTTGCTTTCAGTTCGTTTCTTTCCATGCTTGAATGATTTCTTTCCAGGTGTGCAACTTATTAACCCCAAAATGACCCTAGAAATTCCTGAGCTTCTAGGAATTTGTTCTAAATTGAATTAAAAGCCAACATTTTGATAAGTTGTATCAATTTTTTTTAATTGTAACCGTATAAAATCAAACTAGGCATGTTAGACATCACATTAGAAAAGAAAACACAACAATATCTCTTACGGATTGAAAGATTATAATGTTTGATCATGAGGGTGTTAAAATTGTGAAAGTGATTTGAAGTCTTTCAATCCTCTTTTCACATATCCAATCTAAAAAGTTGGTCACCAAAAAAATATGAGGTTGAAGGACCTAACATGCATAACCCCAATCAATTTATGACTTCTCAAAATCTACTCTACAATTTTTTTGGATGAATTTCTAATGTGATTTTTTCTCAAAGATCTAGTGTATTTGAGGCTCATTCCCAAGAGCCCTCAACACTACAAAAGTCAAGATTGCAATGGACACCCGTGCACAAAATCTTGAATAGAAAAATCATAATAAATCATTTTCAAAATCAGATTTTTGAAGCTAAAATTAAACTTCAAAGATAATTTATCAAAAATATAAATTACAACAAATAGTAGTTTGGTAAGGTTTTATTTAACTTCAAAAATTGGTCAAGGACACATTCTGTCTTCAGGGTCCTTTTGGGGTCAAGGTAACTGCACCTAAAATCGCACGGTTCCTAAAATTGCACACTACAGATTCTTGCCTAAAATGTACTCCTTCTATACCTGAGAGTCTATGATCACTTTTAGGAACACCTATTTATAGCACTTTGAAAATTTGTAGTTTATTCATATGGTGTCCAAAAAATGCATTCTAAGAGAATCTAGAATCCTCTTTCCACTACCAACAGGACCCCACAAAAAGTTTTCCAATATAATAATGAAAACCATGCTGAAATGCTGATTTGTGTGATTTACCTTAATATAGTGGTTAATTGAGCAGCTTTGTTTCTATTCCATCATTTTTGGTGTATTTCTAATGTATTTGTAACAGTGCAAGTGCAGTATAATATTGTGCAATTAAGTAGAGCTGAGCTACGGTTGTTTCAGGAATTTATATTTATGACAGGATTGAAGCTTCTTCAGTTACTGGAGTGAGTGATTTCTATTGTTCACGACGGACACAGCCATATTCATGGCAATTTATTGCTTCATTTTATTTAAATTTAGTTTCCCTTTGGAGCGTCAGTGAACTTCCTCCTGACGTGCTTTACCCATAAACAATGCTGCAGTCATTTTTCGGCCGATGAATGACAAAGAATCTTTTCAAAGGTAAACTAGCCTATGCCAGGCAAAATGGTTGGTTTGCTTGTTTGACATTTTTGAAAAAATCTATATTTTTTTTCCATATAAAGACAAACATGAGAAATAGAGAGAGAGAACAATTGAAATTTTGATTTTTTGGTAAAGTATAAATTTGTTATGAATTTTTGAAGTGTGCTACCTAATTGGTCCAAAACAATCTTTAGATTACCCCAAAACCACCAAACTATACCCATAATGGTCATCTTACCACCTAAAGTAGTCACGATATTTCCTAACATGGTCATGATACAAGGATTTTAAAAGTTAGTTCTTGTAATGAATTTACACTAGAAAGGTAGAAGTTCCTAAAGCAATCACTAATAATTCCATCACCATCACCCCCAAAGCATTGATTTTGGCCACTAATCAACCTATTGCATCCTAATCTCATGTACTAGCAAAAGTGTACCATGGTTTGATATAAGACTATAATGGGTGATTTCCTAGATGTCTGCATTGGGCAATTTGCCTGTCATGGGATGGTTTACCTTGTGTGAGATAGAAGTGTAACTATTCATCTTCCAAATTTTGTGTAAAAAAAGGAGGTCTTCTACAATAGTTTAACTTCCAATGAGTACTTTTGAAATTTTATTATTATTAATAGTGGAGTACTAATGATTCACACAATATCAAAATGGATGATTTCTACGGTCATTAGTCTGTCCTTCATGGATTAACAGAGGGACTCTCCAATGCACCATGAACCCAAAACCACAAACTTCACTAGATGTACATTGTATATGTAGTTACTCACTATTTACCTCCAATGAAGAAATAAATTTAGAACATTTGCCAAGTAAATTTGACTACTTTGATGTGACAAAGAAGTGGCACTTTGGGGAGTCTCTACCTTGGATCTTAAAGGTCTAATCTATGGGGAACCGTACATGTAGAACCATATTTGACCCCAAGATTATTAAGTATATACTGATGGATATATGGAAAGACATACACCTTTTTTTGTCAACAAAAAATCAAAATTGCCATTTTTATTGCAAAGTGTAAAACACTAAATTTTTATTTTTTTTGTATATCTAACTAGGGGATCTTGTATTTAACTGGTATGAAATTGCATAGAAGAAATTTTAGAAACTTTTACTTCTTAGATTGCAAGATTTTTGCATTTAAAGTGAAGATAATGTTTGCTTTTTTACTGAACTTGGCCTAATTAGATTCTTAAAATTTGAATCTACTTAATTTAAATTTTTTGAAATAGGCATTGAATTTTAAATTTTAAATGTTGACTAAGTGAATTGAGAGACTTGTGAAAAAAAATTTACAAGAAAAAAATTGATTTTCATAATAAAAATAATTGTTAAATGGAAGTAGGTATGAAATTGAAAGAAAATCTAAATTGTTAATAGCTATAAAATGGAATTGTTCAAAACACTAATTCCAACACTGAGATTTTCTTAGAAAAAAACAAAATTGTGTGGAAATTTTTTACTAAAAAATTGTAAAAATTAAATTCAGAAATGGACCTTATAAATTTTGTTTTGAAGAAGTTGACTTGATTGTCCCCAAAACAAGATTCCTTGTAACTATTTTTTATCTTAGTCCAGATAAAATAAATGAAAGTTTTTCATGCAGTCAAAAACATTTTCTATGACAATTTTTGCAAACTCATGTTGAATTTATGAAAAAAAATTCTACTCGGTGACCTACATTTTCAGCTTTGGGTAGTATAATTTTTGTTCTCAAGTATTGATTGAAATAAAAATTAAATTTATAGAATGCTAATGATCTTTTTAATCTTGAATTTTTTTTAACCCCTAAAGGACCGAGTGATTTTTCCACGGAGACATTCCAAAAATTGCAACTTTTGGATATGTTATTCAAAAAAAAAAATCAAAACTCTTTTATGGAACTTCAACCATACGAAACTAAATAAAAGTATTTTACTAAAGTATAAATAAACATTCAGCCCTTTTCACCGTGCAGATTGAAAGATTATAGCATTTGAAGTGAGAAAAATAACTTTTTTCCAATCTTGCAAAACAGAGTCAGCAGACTTCGGGCTCATTTGGAGTAAAAATTTTGTTCTATACAAACATGAGATTTTTGACCATTCATAAGTATAAGAAATTAGGTTCACTCACAAAAAAATTTAGAAGAAAATATAGAGTCTAGCTTATTCTAAATCACCTTGCAATGCAAGGAGGTTAAGTGAATTGGCAATGCACTAGTCTTTTTTATGCAATGAGAAAATATTTTATTTGAAAACCAAACTGCGAAAAATTAGAGACAAACATTTGGAATATGTGGAAAAAATTTCAAGAATTTTGACTTCATTGATTGCAAAATAATAGGGCTTGAAGTTAGAAGAAAATGTTTTTTCTTGAGACTACCCCAACATAGCTAACAAAGTTTGACTCCTCTGACATTGTGATTTGACAACTAAAATTTGTTTTTTTGGAGACAATTGTATGCCATATTTTATTAGTTACATACGTGCCAAATTTCAAAACTTCATGATCTTTTTTGCAAAAGATTCTTCAAAGATTCCCAAATTGCCCAAGCTGCCCGAAAAGTTCAAGGCAACATAACTTTTGATTTAGGCACCCGATTGAAAAAAAAATTAGTTTTTCACGAAGGAGGTACATGTTTACACATTGTATTCAAATTTCATGAACATCCGACCCAAAATGACTTTGGAGGAACCTACCCAAGATTTCTTGTGTACGTTGAACGGACACTTGGTCCTTTAGGGGTTAAAGAATCATACCGCAAATTGAGATCATAAGAACCTACTTGAACCTTCAAGCATATCCTGAGGGTCTTTTGGTTGTTTAGAGGTTAACATTTAAAACTATCATGTTCAAATATATAACTTTATCGATAGAATATGTAACTATTTTGGAGCTTCTTAGACATAAAAGAGGTGAAACAACCATCTAAATTAGAAGTGCCATTTATCAATGGATCTAGTTCAATATAAGGACAAACTCTTGTCCCACGTATATTCTTCAATTTATGCATTTGTTGTATCAAATATCCCCCCAAATGCTATGTTGTAGCTGGAACTGTCCTTTTAGATCTCTAAAGATTAATCCTTTAGTGCCTATATAGAATGTTGTAATCATTAAACTATATAGAATCAAGGATATTCCAAAGACGCATCTACTATAAAAAAATGGTGATTATGGAACAAAACATCTTTAAAATTGTATTGTTTGTATGAGGTGTAATTCAAATGTAGAAAACAAGATTTTTTTGTAGAGTTTTGATTTAGTGAACAATAGGTATGAGGGAAGTGAACATTAGGGTGAGTATGAATCAATTCAACAATGTGCGTATATTAACTCCTAAAGAATAACAAATTCAAATTTTGAAAAACAAATGGATGGATACACATTCCGAGCATACAAAAATGCATTTTTTCATCCATCATATTCTTTAGAGAATTGTGTGTTAGTTCTTAAACATTTTTATAATATACATTGTAAAGACATTGCTTTGCAAATATTCTATTATCCTCTAAAGTCCCATTGTCCCCTCAAAATGGATTTTAGGTAGGCTCTTACAGTCTCAATAATTCTTGATTTTCTGAAATTTTTAGTGAAGATAGAAAAATACATTAAATTTACAAAATATAATTTTTATTTCAATTGGAGCCCCGAAGCAAAAGTTATAGTACAAAAAGCACTTTTTTTAGTTCATTAGGCAAAAAAACCCTTCAAAAATCTTAATGTAATTTTTTTTTTAATTTTCTTGTATAGAATGTATTTTTATGTACATGGGAAGCTTTAATTTGTTCCTTTTGAATTTGTTATGTGAAAGATATGGACAATCTTGATTTTTGGGCAATTAGAGCATCTTTTTGAAAAAGTGAATTGTAGGATTCATTTTTTACTTCAATTTTCACAATTTTTCAAAAAAAAAAATTTCACGAGGTTAGTTTCTCTTAATAGAATAAGGTCACCTTTGAGATTAGTATATTTCAATTCTATCTTAGAGCTATTAATAATTTAGATTTTCCATCAATTTTGAACCTACTTCTACTTAATAATATTTTAAGAATTAAAAGTTAAGGGTTATTTAAAAAAAATTATTTTCCTAGACTCTCAACTGAATTTTTTATCATATAAAATTATAAATTCAAAATTGATAGAGCAAAAATTAGAAGTTATGAAGATTCAAAACCATAAAATGTAGTTGAGCAAGGTGCCAAAAAACTTTATTATTTCACTTTAAACACTAATATCTTGCAATTTACACAGTATTTGTGAAATTTCTTCCACACATCTTTATACTAGTCTAATACAAGATCCTACAATTAGATATGCAAACAAAATATTTTTAAATCTATTTGCTCTTTACTATAGAAATGATAGTTTTGAGTGGTTTTTAATGGAAAAGAGGCCTTGGGACTTCAGGGATTATTCAATGTAGGAAAAAACTCCTTGAAGCACCAAAACTCAAGTGTGATGGAATTTGGTGTTGTATTTCTTGTGTACTATTCTTTATTAATCCCTAAGAACCCAAGCAACCATTTCCTAGTCGCTATCCGTCTTTTCTAAACTTCCCATTCTCAAATTTTGATTTTCTTAAAATATATATTTTTTTAGAAAATAAATTGCACTATGAATCCAATAGCGATAGTTTCATCAATTCCAAGTTCAACTCCGCCTTGTGGAATTTTTTAATTGAGTGGTGTAGTATAGTTTACAACTCATTTTTTGGGTTTTGGTTTGGGCATAGACAAAAAAGTTAGACAACTAATGTGATTCTTGCCCACTTCAAACACATAAGATCTCCCTTAATCCTATAGAGGCCCTTGGGATCCTTCTATACGACCCATATTTAGCCTTATAACTTTTCAATTGTGGTTTATTATATAAATTGTAACACATGGTTATTTACATACTACCATAATCATTAATTTACATTGTACTAAACAATATTTGGTTAATGTTTTTCTGGTCAAATACCACCGTATTCATAATATATTATATGGCAGGAAAGGGCTTTCAGGCCCTTCTAGGGTTAAAAAGGGCAAATCTAAGGGGCTCAAGGAGAAGAGAAGTGTCTCATTCTTGTTTTTCTTAGAAACACTTTTCTCTTTAGTGACCACCATGCATTGCAAGCTCTACCATGAACTGAAAAATGCTTGGAATGTTGTGAAATTTTAGATGAGTATTTTCAACTATTTTGTCTTTCACTGAGAATAATTTGGGCATCATTTCAAAATATTCTTACAAAAATATGCTCCTTCAAAGTGCGTTGCTCTAATTTTCCATTAACTCAAATAAAACTTCAAATTTAAATATCTACTAAATTATGTGGTCAAATAATCTGAAATTCTATGTGGTGCTTAAGGCAAACTTCAAGATCATATGGTTATAATCGATTTGATCTTAAAAAAAATGAGCAAACAAATTGCTCAAGTTCTTGATAGTTTTGGTCCATTTTGAAAGTACCCCCCCTTTTGGATAATTAGGGGTTAAACCTCTGACACCTATGCTACAAATTACGGTTTACTTTATGATTAACTCTATTGAAGTCATTTTCAAATGGCCATTTTTAAACACAAAAGGTTAGTTTTGAAGTCAAAAATATTTGTGCTTGATCTACCAAATATTTTCAAAAATCTATATTGTATAAATGTAAGAGAACTAATACAAGAATGTATCAACAAGGTTCTATATGCTTGAGATATGTTTGCATACATCCATTGCTTGAAATTTGAACATCTAGTCTTTCATAGGTTAAGATTATATTGTAAATTCTTTTAATTACAGTGAATTAAAGGGAGACAAGCTAGCCTCATGTCATAATCTAAAAATTTCACCAATGAAAAAAATATTTCTATTGCCACAGCTACAATGATAAAGCTTGTGGTTTACTTTTCCTATATTTGAAGGTGATATGTAGGATAATTCAATTTCAGAGATAAACAATTTCACAAGCAATTTAACCCCTAAAGGAAAAAACTGCGTTTTTTGGCAACATAGCGATTTTGGGCAGCTCGCTATGAATGAAGTTCTTAATATTTTTTTTTGAAAATTTCACAAAACATGTGCCCTAGGAGTAGCTTTAGGGTCCAACAATTTTCAAAACTTTTGACTACATTGTTAAAAAGTTATAACATGATATGTGATTTTCATTGCTCGGCGGGCAGCTTGGGCAGCTCAAAAAACTTCCTGAAAAATCACTTTAAAAAAAAGTTTTAAATTTAAATTGGTTCTTTAGGTTTATTTAAGAGTGGGAAGCTTTGAAATATTCCATTTGGATTAATGAGTCAAAAGTTATGAGGATTTTTAGTTTGCGAGTAGGTATGGTTTTCATGGACTCCATACCTACCCGCAAACTAAAAATCCTCATAACTTTTGACTCATTAATTCAAATGGAATGATTCAAAGCTTCCCACTCTTAAATAAACCTAAAGAACCAATTTCAAATTTTTATTTTTTTTAAAAGTGATTTTTAAAGAAGTTTTTTTTGCTGCCCGGGCTGCCCGCCGAGCATTGAAAATGACATACCATGCATTAACTTTTGAACCGTGTAGTCAAAAGTCATGAAAATTGTTGGGCCTTAAAGATACTCCTTGGGCACTTCTTCTGTGAAAATTTGAGAGAAAATAAATAAAAATTTCATTCGTAGTGAGCTGCCCAAAATCGCTATGTTGTCAAAAAACGGTGTTTGGTCCTTTAGGGGTTAATATCCTAAAGAACCTCAAAGCTTATCACAGGGCAAGCCAACGACTATAAGAGGAACTTACGACTCTAAGTTCCTCTTCACGTAAGACCTACAACTTACGAAAAAAGAAAAAAAAGTAGGAAAGACCACACAAAGCAAGATGCCTACCTAAGGTCAACAAAGACATGAATGTCAACTGAGAACATCCTAAAACCCAAAACCCCTGTGAAAATGATCCTAAACTTGTTCTGAAAAGTGTTCATCAAACAACCTAACATTGTTTCAGAGATGGTTTGCATTTGCAAGCCAAGATGCCCAATGCCAACAAAGACAAGAATGTGGAGAAAACATCCTAAAGATCACAAAGGCGATCCTCAAAACAATCCACTTGTAGAGAAAAATGTCCAAAACGATCTTAACCTCCGTACCGAACCTCACCGCCGATCGCAGGGTAAGTCAGCAGCCCAACAAACAGCTCCTCAAACCCTAAAAACGAAACAGGGAAAGACCCTAAACCCTAAAAACCCTAACCCTAACCCTAAGCAATGCCAACCCAGACATGAATGTGGAGAAAGATCCCATGAAGTTGATCTTTCTGATGATCCACTTGTAGAGAAAAATATTTCATCAAACTACCTTAAGTAACATCCGCTCTCAACTAACGCCTACCCAAGATCGAGACAACCCGCTGAATTCTGTGCTCCCCTCAAACTCGGTCAAAAACAGGAAAAGCAGCAGCAGCAGCAGCAAAAGGGCAAAAGCCATCGTCCCCACTAAGCAAGATGCTTGATTCCCACCGAGACAGGAATACGGAGAGCATGTCCCGCGTCTCCTTTGAACGTGATCCTCCCAAACGAGGCTTCCTGTGATGCTGCAGTAACGCGCAGGGAGAATTGGATGGTTTGAGTATTGGTCCCTCCAACGCCGATTACGAATTGCGAAGGAGTGGCCGTGAGAATGACGTCTTGAGGGTTCGTCCAGGTAAGCGTGTAGCGCTCCCCGACGGGCATGACGTTCGTCACGGTCCTGGCGATGGTTTTGGTGCCCGCCAGAGTGGCGAAGGTGATGGAGGGAGTGTTGAGGTCGGCGGGGATGCCGGAAGAGTGGGTGCATAAGCTTTTGGTGGCGGAGAAGACTTCGGCGGGGGTGGACATGTTGCCGGAGCAGAGGAACTTCACGTAGTCGAGGTGACCTGGGAGAGACAGGCGAACAAAGATGTGAGCTAGGGACCGAGATTGGATGTGTTAATCCTAAACCCTAAAACTTAACCAGATTGATGGATTAACCCATGTTTGATTTGATTTAATTTTCGATCCCAGGGGAAGGAAACCAAAACCCATGTTTGATTGATTTTCGAATTTGTACGATGCTGATGCTGGACTCTTATTGGACTCTTGAGAAGTTTCTTTCAACACCTCAGGAAAAGGAACCTCTAAACCCGAACCCCTGAACCCTAATTGATGCATAAACCCATGTTTGATTTTGATGTATTTAATCCATTGTTTGATTTTGGTTTTGGTTTTGACTCTGTAAGATGCTGAACTGTTATTGCATTCATGAGGAGTTTCATCAACACTTTCGGAATAGGAATCACTGACTTCGTGTCATGAGGGAGGTGCCAAACTGCTCTAGGAGGAAGACTACGTACACACATTGTCCGCACATTGCGTGCTACGATTTTTTATACGATTTTGGAGTAAGAGTGGCAGCAAAAATTATTTAGACCAGAACAGTGTCGAACCAGAGTAGATCAAAATTTAAGCTGTAACATGCTCTGACGTGTGAGGAGAATGGTTGGTTGGCTCAAGGAGCTTTTTTTTGCTCAAATGGAGCTCTGGACAAGGTTTGAGACTCGTTTTTTAGCCGATGCAGAGGGTGGGTGCTCAGCAAGGATTCTCTGGCATGCTATGGCAATCTACAAGTGATGCTTGCTTAAATGAAGGACCAGGGAGTTCAGCTCGGTGCAAGTAACGGCTGGTTGGATAAATGGGTACAAGATCTTGCAGAAGAGTTGATGGACAGAGGGCGGACTGACCTGCATCGAAAACGAGGCCTGGATTTTTGGCAGCGTTGATGTTAAGAGCTCCACCTCCCATTTCATAGGGAGTAGCATCTTGCAACAAAGGAGTGGCACCTCCCGAAATTTGTTGCGACTGGATGGATCGCCCTTGCCGGTCGAGAACATCAGCTGTGGTGGCCAAGGCGGAAGACAGCGCTGCTGGACTCCACGTTGGGTACTTGGCTTTCAGCAGCGCAGACAGACCCGTCACATGAGGGGTTGCCATACTTGTTCCCGACATCATTGCAAACCGTTCGCCTGCAAGTCCAACAACAAATCATCTCAACGCAACATCCGAAACCTTAAACCCGAAATTTGGTTCAGCATCGCAAATTCTCTAGCACCAAAATCGTGAAGGAAGTTTTTCTGCTTCGTAATTCCATTCCACCTATTCCACTTCAATACTGTGCTTCTAATATGGTAATTAAAGCTAGGCGGATTAGAGTCTGTCGACCCCCTCTCTTTCCAATTGATAACTTTTACAACCATTTTTGTGGAAAATTCGCTGGTTATGAATTTTCAACAAAAATTTATGTGCACTTTTAAGAAATTCGATGAACTCTACCTTCATGAAGTAGCATGAAGGCAAGAGAAACAATATTAATATTTGTCTAGCCAGGATGGAAGAAGTGCAGCTAAGCATCAGCAATACAGAGTACACACATACAAATGCTAAAGCGGAATGTATATTATACCCTGATAAGCAGCGTTGTCGACAGCGATGGGAGTCCACGCTCCCCAGATGAGAAAACCAGGTCCCATGACGTTGGGTTTCAAAACATCAGCCTCATTGAAGTTGAAATCTTTCACGTTGGGTCCTCTGGAGGAGAACAAGGCCACCTGCTGGGCCTGGCCCGTGTAGAATGTCCTTTGACCATTGCCCACTTTCGCCGAGGCTCCGAACGAGAGGACTTTCCCGGTCTGGTCCTTCTTGGTGTTGACTTCGTAGTAGCTCAGAAGGGCCTGGCATAGCACATATGAGTAGTTACTGTGAGTGACACTTGAAGTTGAAGCAACAAGCTCGAATTGAAAACGAACTTAAAAAATAATCCATTGTATAAATTTATGACTCATTTGAGGTAACAAATGTCCAACGCAAGTCGAAGAGGTACGTAGCTTGAAACCTCGTTATTTCAAATAATTTCAGCTTGCAACACGTAATTTCAGACAACTTTTCATGCTTATGTTTTCTTCTTACTTGGATTCGTGTGAAGTCCACATTGAACAGAACAAGACAAAACAAATGAAAATCGATTTCTAGTGATCTCATCTGAAGCTTGTAGCTTCGACCTGTGCAATTTACAGCTATCGAGGATTTTGTTGATCGATATTGTGATCTCAATGCTTGAAATCGCTTCTAATTGATGAGGTGATGAAGGCTTACAGTTGAGTCAACTGTATTGAGAAGGGCAATGGCAGGGACTCGAAGGGGCACAGGATCAAACTTGCTGCCAGAGCCGTCACTATCTACAACCAAAACCACACCACTTGCGCCTACAGCCTCCACAGTCTTCACCAATTGCTGTAATGTACTTTCGCCAAAAATGTAACTGAAGCCGAATGTGCAGATGAGAAGTTTGCCACTGATCACAGCTTTGTTATACAATGAAGGCTCTTGGCAATCGCTTGGGGAGAAGAGCGGATTGCTTTGTCCTTGCAGTGTTGCATCTTGAGCTAAAATTAACGGGTACAGGGCTTCACCTTTTGTCGCCGCTGTGATCACAAAACGCCAACACTCCATCAGAAGCGAAATATCACGCATGATCACAGAAGTAGAATAACATGCATAGTAAGGGAGGAGGGATTCTAGCTTGCTTAAGATTCAGATTTCTTTGTATGTACATTTCCAAGTTCTCGAAAGAAACACTTCTGTAATTCTAGTGCAAACTTCATGAAAATCTTAATAACTTTTTTGTATATAGAAGCTATAAAAAGTACGTGAAATTACTTACGAGCTATTCCTGTTCCGTTCAGGACCCTCTGATCTCCAAGAGTGATCACATTCCGATAAGTCCTGTCATCGACTCCAGCTGCCACCGACAGTACCCAGGGACTGAAGGATGTTACCGACTTGGGAAAAGGACCCCCGTTTCCAGCCGCTTGAACAACAAGAATGTTAGCTTTGACGGCATTCAGGAGTGCTACATCCAGGATATTCAAGAAGGTGCTTGGAGGACCTCCAGGTGGGGCATTAGGTCCAAGAGACAGATTTAGTATGTCGACTCCATCCGCAACAGCCTGCAACAAAAACCACTGCCATTTGAGATTCTACAACTACAACAAAGGCTTTGCATCAAAGCTAGCAACAAAAGCTTTTCATCATGTCTGGACGTCAAGGTTGACGTCAAACAGACTGAGGTTTTCCTAGATGTCAAGGAGCTTGGAGAGGCTTGAAGTAACCAAGTTGACGATGGAAAACGAACCTTATCGCACGCAGCAATAACATCTGGTATGAAACCCCCTATAATCGGAAACAATGCCTTGTAAACTGCAATTCTGAACGACAAAAGAACTTGTGGTTAGTTCACTTGAACAGGAATACCAGACACTGACAAATACAGTGCCTGGTATTCACATATTACCCGTATTCACCCGTATTCACATGCAGTGTTCTCTACTGATCCTGTCGACATAGAATTCGTCCCTATCTTAATTATATTTGTCCCAGTATATATGATCAGTTGAATTCATCGCTTTAAAACCATGAATCCTTGGCCCTTCAGAGGTTAAGTGCCTTTCCGAACTATGCACCCTTGACGAAGACAACAATTCATGCCTAGGACTTCCTAGGTATAAATTAAGGATCCTTGCTTGTGCGTACCACAAACAAGATTATTATATTCTTGCCTCATAAATTTTATCGACGTAGAAGCCAGGTGATTTACATAGGCTTGTTAGATGTAGATGTAGTCTAGCTCCTGTAACTTTCAAGTACTAACAGGGCAATTGAACTCACCGCGCTCTGGGTGCCATGCCACTTGCTTTACCATATGTAACGTTGTTGAGTACGACTGGCACTCCGTAGTTTCCAGCAGCAGTAGAGGCCACGTGGCTGCAACAAATTCTCCACACAAGACTGAGAAATAGGCAAAAAAACATTTGTGCGGAATTTACTGCATAAGCTTAATCATATAAATACATAGACACCTGCCTTATCAATTAGACATGTTCCCTGGTAGGATTATGTTGCATTCGAGTTGAACATGACAGAAATTTTTACATGTCTTTAAACACTGAAACGATGATGACAGGAGAGCCCTAAAAGTGAGTGAAGAAATTTAATAACCTTCCGTGACCGTCGCCGTCTAATGGGGATGCATAATGCAGAGAGGCGTTAAATACACCATCTTCACTGGCAGCAGCAGCAAAATGCCGTGCTGCAACGATTTTCCCATTGCAAGAGCCCGCGGGAAACTCTTTGGCAACCTCACAGCCTCCTCGGAACTTTTGCAGAGGACCATAGGGCTTCTCTCCTGCAGTCGAGAAACTAGGATGCGTGGGGTCAATGCCTGTGTCCACTATGCCAATGACCACGTTTTCCCCGGCACCGAATACTCCACCCATCTCCGACCAAATCCCCAAAGGGAGTCCCAGATACTCTGGAGTGTGCACCGTTGCCATTTGCACTTTGTAACTCTTCTGCACGTGCACCACTGAAGGATGCTCCGCCAACTTCGCGGCCTACAACAGGGACACAAAAGTCTTCGAGATTATAATTTGCCATACTATACCATAATGGGTTTTAAGTTAGTGCAATTTTCGCTGTAAGTGCACTGTTATTAATCTATGATAACAACAAAAGAACATATGCTTACAAAACTTATAAAGTCTGGTTTTATAAATTCTAGAAGGACGTCAATGGAGATATCTGGATTGATTTCTGTTGTGAACACCAAACTTGTCAAAAGTGCGCAAATTTGTACTCCCTCCGTCCCGAAATAAGTGTCCGCATTGGAACCTCATGTTTTTTATACCAATTTCATTTGACCGTATTGCAAAATGCATAATTTAGAAGGGTCCAAATCTTGTTTGACCACAATCAATGAAGAACATTGTCTGTGTTCATTGCAACCTCAATAAAACTACTGAAAAAAACGCTCGCATCAGGACCTGATAGAGCTTAAAATTCTGTACCTGGTGAGACGTTAGTCGAACAGCAGCCCCATTGAGGATGTGAGTGAAGCTGTAGAGCTTGGTGAAGTTCAGTTCCTGAAAGACATCGCTGAGCACTGAATGGTGCTTTTGAATTAAGTGGTTTTCGTACTTCCGCACCAAATCCTTTACATGAGCTCTGGAAGAAAAAAAATTGATTATTGGTCATTTCTACAGATCAATGACTACAGAAGACTTATGGTAGCAGTGCTGCCCGGCCTTTCAATGCAATTTTTCACCTACTGGTCAAGTGATTGGGAGGGTGACAGGCCAACATTGTGAGAAAAACTCTAAAATAGATGTGATAAATAATCAGTAGGAATGCAAGTGTGCACCATAGCTAGGTGAATCTAACATGAGACTTTAAAATTTGTGAAAGACGGTACAACATACCTTCGATGATGTTTCTTCCAGTTGTTTGTGAAGTACTTGGCTGTGCCTCGCAAACCAGGAATCTCCCCTTTATACCCAACGACGGGCTTCCCTTCCACGAGCACCATGTACGTGTCGACATCTGCAAGCTTGGCTTCATAACCAGGCATAAGAGCCCCTAATGATAGACTTACCACTATAATCCATCTCACCCAGCTCAGCAACGCAATTTCCATCTCCACTCCCTTCGCTGGGCTCAAGTTATGTGCCTTATATCTTGCGGGCTCGCAAGCGCCAGCCCTGCAATCCATCCCTGTGGAGCCCTGGACCAAGAAACCACGAAACCATATAAACCATTATCAGAGTTTATCGATTCCCTTCTTCTTTGTAAGATGGATTCTGACACAAATGAAAGCTGACACTCATACACGCCATTCTGCCTTGAAATTGCATCATGTAATACAACAAAATAAATGATGAAGCGGAATAGAATAACCCCTTGAAAAGCAGACTGAATTAGAGGAGGATTAGAATCCTTACTTATCCTGCAAGATCATGTGGATCTCACCACAGGGATCCTTGATCAGCGCTGTTACACAACATCCAGATGCTGCATCAGTGCCGCTAGACTTCGTGTCACACATGAGTGCTATCCAATCCACTCCCAATCATCCAAAATATCTGTAAAAGAGGAAGAAAGTTGAGTATGATTATCACCTTGCTGTGACGACCACAAGTTAGAGCAATCGACCAAAAGATCTACCTACACTGCGCGCATGCTATGATGACTGGTGACTGTCAGTAACTGACCTTACTCAGGAAGCTGCACCTAAAAGGATTTCCTAACCTGCTGGCTTCGGTTCACACAGTCCATAGCCATGTGAAATTGTAACATCAAAGAAACTGTGATTAACAGCATTGAACAGAGCTCTTCTATCCTAAATTTTCCTCCACAGGGGACCCAGGAAGCGTGGCGCACGTCCGATTGAATGACCAAATCGTATAACAAAAATTCAATCCCAATCGTTCACTTCACCTTATATACCCAAAGCGATCAGAAAGCCTCTATTCATTCTAAACGACTCATTAAACACTCGGTTCTCAAGAATTTAGCCTACACAAATACAAACTCTATTGCAACCCAGCTTCACCATAGCCAAATGCTCTGCCCTCGAAATAAAACAACTCTTCTAGCTCTCACTCCACCATAGCAAAATTCAAATGAAGCCAAGAATGGACCCTACAGCTACCTTTCTTGCTGCACAAGAATTGACAGTCATTACCAGCTCAGCAAGCACACTGCCTTTACTAACACCCGACGTGACCGTCAGCAAAGATACTGACCCTTAAGAAAAGGAATGTAGCGCGCGCGAGCTTCTGTGCTTGAACCCACAAGTACAATGGCGCAGCATGGAAGCCAGCTAGAACCCACGAAGCTCGCTCTTAACCGGTAAACCATCACCAGGCTAGCTAGGGAGCGAGAATAATGATCGAGGGGCCAACTAGTCCCAATCGATTGATTCGAGTTAAATATTCCCTGAACCTGCATGGGCATGAGGAGAGGTAGCTAGTGCTATGGCCGAAACGAAACGCCATGCCATGCATCGAATGTTGATGCCAACCGGCCATGGCGAGAAGGAAGGAGACAAGCGAGGAGACGCCAGCTAGCGATGACGCACCAACTGGCGTGGCCACCAGCTGCTAAGTTAGCTGATGCTCATGAGTACTACTCCAACACTACCAGCTAGCTAGCAATGCTTGCAAGCTCGCGCGATCGAAGGGCACCGGCTTGGACAAGGACGTATACGCACGACTCCAGCTAAGATAGCTAGCTGCTTGCTTACCTCGCCATGATGACAGCCGCGCTCCAACCCAACAGCACTAGAAAACATACAGTATATCCTCCTCGGCTAACTTAGAGTTCGTCGTCACTACACGTCTGTATAAGTTAGTCCAAGCGAAGCGCAGGCATTGCGTCCATGGCGCCTCCCGTTTGGAAGCTGAAGCTGATGGCCATGGCAATTGGTGGGGGTGGGGTAGTAGCCCTTGGCTTGGCTTGTCCTCGTCGTTGTCTTGTCCGCAGCTGTGCGAGCTGTGAGCTTGGGCCGGCCTTGTCCGTCCTCGCCTGACTGCAGTGGCGAGGCAGAATGGCAGCAGAAGAGCTGGCTGCACGGAACCCGAAGACTGGGGAGCGCGCGTCTCCAGAAGCCGGGGAAGTCCCCTCCCAAGACCCCGGGTCTTGGACAGCCTGGTGGGGGGACTGGGGCAGCGCAGTTTTCCATGGGCTGGTGCAGAAGGAGGAATTGAAGTCGGCTCCGGCTTCCGATGACCACACTTATGGATTGCATGGGAATGGGAAAGTTACATTCATGGGGGTTACCGAGTGGACTGGATTGAGGATGACGTGACGTTTTTAACCAAGCGAGGGAGCCTCGGGTTTAACCTCAAGTAAAAAATTATTAAAAAAAACACAGGGTAACTTATCTAGGAAAGAGTTCTAGGGTCTAGGAAGAATGTGCCTTCAAAAAAGGGAGGACGTTTACAGTAGTCATTCAAAGTCTGCGTTTTTACTCTCCGGGAAAAACATTGGAGTTTTCTTTCTTTGCTACCCATGATGAAATTTGAAAACTTGGAATCCAAATTTGGAAATGGAGACCTTCAACTAGCTATTAGAAGTGAAGAAGACAATAGGAGGGGAGAAGAATGTAGGACACTAAGCAAACACAAAATAGAGTCATTTTTTTACATTGACACTTAGCTAGCGCTAGGGAAGGCAAATACAAGGTGAGGACTTTGAATGGCTACCGTGATAGCGGCAAGGTGTAGACTTGGAATGACTACTTTAATGGCAGACGTAAGATGTAGACTTTTGACAACTACTTTGACAGATGTAAGGTGCTGATTTGGAATATTAATGACTACTTTAAATGCAGACATAGGATTGAAAATTTTGACAACTATTTTGACATATGTAAGGTGTAGACTTAGAATGACTACTTTAATGGCAGATGTAGGATTCAAACTTCTGACAATTATTTTGACAGACGCAAGGTGCAGACTTGGAATGACTACTTTAATGGTAGATGTAGGATTCAAACTTTTGACAATTATTTCGACAGTCGCAAGGTGCAGACTTCTAACAACTACTTTGACAAATGCAAGGTGCAAACACAAGATGCAAACTTCCAATGACTATTTTGACAGTCACAGGGTGCAAACTTCCCTCACAAATGCAAGGTGCAAACTCAAGATGCAAACTTCTAATGACTATTTTGACAAACACAAGGTGTAGACTTGGAATGACTACTTTAATAGCAAATGTAGGATGTAGACTTCTAACAACTACTTTGATAGATGTAAGATGTTGACTTGGAATGACTACTTTAAATCTAGATGTAGGACGTAGACTTCTAACAACTACTTTGACAGATGTAAGATGCTGACTTGGAATGACTACTTTAAATCTAGATGTAGAATTCAAACTTCTAACAACTACTTTGGCATATGTAAGGTGCAAACTTAGAATGACTACTTTAATGGTAGATGTAGGATATTTTGACAGTCGCAAGGTGCAAACTTCTAACAACTATTCTGACAAATGCAAGGTGCAAATGCAAGCCATGCAAACTTCTAATGACTATTTTGACAAATACAAGGTGTAGACTTGGAATGACTACTTTAATAGTAGATCATGTAGGATGTAGACTTCTAACAACTACTTTGACAGGTGTAAAGTGTTGACTTGGAATGACTACTTTAAATCTAGATGTCAGATTCAAACTTCTAACAACTACTTTGGCATATGTAAGGTGCAATATTAGAATGACTACTTTAATGGTAGATGTAGGATTCAAACTTCTGACAATTATTTTGATAGATGCAAGCTGCAGACTTGGAATGACTACTTTAATGGCAGACGTAAGATTCAAACTTTTGACATTTATTTTGGCAGATGCAAGGTGTAGACTTCTAAACTACTCTGACATATGCAAGGTGCAAATGCAAGGTACAAACTTCTAAGAGCATCTCTAGCAATGCACGTTACAATCAACGTGCCAAGTGGTTTAAAGATTGTGTTAGGTCGGAGGAAGGGCCCGGTGTGTTACCGTTGCCCCAGCAACAACATTCCAAGTTCAACATTATGCCAGCAAATCCCATATTACGAGGGGTAGAGTTAATTATTAGCTAGAATTCAGCACGTCCAGAGAGTTGCAACCAGGGGTTTTTTTTGGGCGAAATTTTGCCAAACCGTCAGAAATCTGACCTATCTGGCTTCATCCCTCCTAAAACTGGCCTCTCCAGTGAAGCTAGCAAGGGGGACACAAGTCCAAAAAAAAGCCCTGCTTGCAACTGGTCACAATTCTTCAAAGTGAGAAATTCGAGGCAAAATTTTACTAATCTTGTCAATAGCGCGTAGTATGTCAACCATGTGAGACACTGCAAGATAAAGTGTTGCCATGGATTTTTGAAGTAGCCTCCGTTGAATATTGACATAGGCTGCAACTGGTGGGTCACTAAAAACTCCTCGGGCACGCCAAACCATTTGAAGAGGCTGTGTAGCGCACCCCGTTGGAGATGCTCTAATGACTATTTTGCCAAACACAAGGTGTAGATTTGGAATGACTACTTTAATGGCAAACATAGGATGTAGACTTCTAACAACTACTTTGACAGACGCAAGGTGCAAACTTCTAATGACTACTTTGACAGACGCAAGGTGCAAACTTTGAATGACTACTTTAATGGCATGCTTTCAAAAGCTCCCAGTGATGAACACATTGCAAATGAATGCATTTGGAAAAAGTTGATTCTTTCTTGGAACCTAAGTATATTCTTGGGTATTTCAACACTATTCTAGGGGACTTAATTTGACAGTTTTACAACATTATAGACCAACCTTGGGGATCCAAATTAGGCCAGCAACTTTACCCCCTCATTGCCTTTTTTCTACCCTAAAAAAACACATTGAAATCTATTATTGTACTTGGTGATCAAGGTTGGCATTCTTGGATAATTAATTAAATTTGCCAAATGTAATTCAGCAAGTGCTGAGAAATAGAAATATTTGGATTTTTTCCATACAAATATTTACTTTTTTGAAAAAATACAAAATTAACCACTACAGAACATACTATTTATCCCTCACTGGGGCAAACTGGGATGAATTCTCCCTGGCGCTCAAAAAGAGTTCAAAAGTTGTGCGTCTTCATCTTCTTCTTCTTCAAATTGAAGTTCCTCGAAGTTCACATTCCCTGTTGCCGCAGGGTTACCGCAGGGTGTAAGTTATCGTGCCCTGGACTGCTGCGGCACCAATGCTGGTGTGCATGGGCTATCGAAAGAGGGCGGCAGTTCAGCGCTCTTCTGCATCTTCTGTGCAAAGTTTTCCAGAAAAAAAAAGTAAGGTGAGACCATCCCTGACCTAAGAGAAAGTTGCTGACCTAACGCAGACTTGAGGGTCTTCCTCGCGACTCGGAGCAATTGGCGGAATCAGGGTGTGTCTCCACTATTTTTCGCATGTTTGCATGAACAGTCGCCTACCTTCTCCTTCGTCATCATCGCTTCTTCATCTTCTTCTTCTTCTTCTTGCATTCTCAAACTTAGGGTTAGACTCTTTGAATTCCGGCATCACGTCCTACTCGGAGTTTCATCACATTCTTCTTTCCAGTTTCGCAAATCACAGCATCACGGGGATCGGAGGCTCTTCTATTGCGGCACGTTCGAGTTTTCAGTTTCTAGATCTTGGAACAGTCATGCTGCTTGATGGGTGCATTCAGTTTGCGTCGATGAGAGCGCAGTGGTGATGTGGTGATCCTAGTGGAGCTTTCTAGGGAAGGAGGGCGCCATAGTTCAGGAATTAGGGTTTAGCAAGGGTTGCGAAATGGGGACGCTCGTGGGCCACGTCGTGCCATCGGTAGTGCTGGTGGCGATGGGTTTGTGGCATTTGGTGTGCGTGTTTGCAAACTACGTGTACTCTCCCCGGGATTACGTCGCCAAGGCCTGGCACCCTGTGACCTGGTTGCCGAACCGGTGGAAGCAGATCGAGCTCTGGTTGCTGGTGGTGTTCATTCCGCTGGCCGTCTTCTATGAGCTCGGAATCTCCACCAACTTCGAGGCCGTCGTGGACGGGATCATCCCGAAGAACCGTGTGACCAGCTTCGAGCACTCGACCACGCTCATCATGTTCTGGATGTTCGCCGTGATCGTGTTGCTGAGCGAGACCACGACGGTGTTGCCGTTTCCCACGGATGCTTCCTTCTTGTTTGGTAGTATCGCCTTTGGGATGGAGTGTCTGTCGGTGACGCATGAAGCCGCGCGGAACCAGGGGCTGGAGAGCCAGTGCAACCTGCTGCTGGGGTACATCGCTGGGTTGTGTGCTATCACTGCAGGTGCGAATCTCCTTGTGGATCTGATTGTTAGGAGAAAGAAATGTGAGCGATGCTAGGTTTTCGTTGTTTTTGACCTCAATTTCCTGGGGTTTGACTGTTCTTCATTTTGAATGCTTTGATTTAGTGAACGTTCACCCGACGCTTTGAGACATCCACCTTATTTCAGACGTATGTACTTCGTCATCAAAACATCATTCTAACCAGGCTAGGATGGTTAGGGCATCTCGTTCTAAACGTTTGGGCTAGTTTGTTCTATAGAGAACCTAGAGGTTCAAAACCCGACCCGATGCTTTAAAACCCTGATCCCGGCTTTAGGGTGATCTTTGAAGACCCTCATAAATCACATACTTTGGAGAGGATTTCATCCCTTGCATACCGTATCGAATGCTGGGTCTGCACAGCGAGTCCTCTATTCTTCTCCCCGTGCCAAATTTTGTGTGCTGAGTTTAGCAACTGAGAGCACTGCCCAGACCGTCTTCGTAGAGGTTTTCTTTTCAATTGCTGAGTTTTGCCGTTTCTTTAGCAATCCCCATTGGGAGATGCTTTATGTCAAGGTTTTGTCGTGGGTGGTAAATTATGTCCAAGTCAAATCTCTAATGGCAGACATGAATGCAATGACAGGTTTTCTTGCTCTCCGGCCGAAACTATTTCTCGTCGACGTGGTTTTGTGCATGGGGATGATCTTGCAAGGCACGTGGCTGTTCCAAATTGGGCTATACCTCTACGTGGAGGACTACATCCCTCAAGGGTGCCATTACAGGCTGGACCTTCCCACTGGGATCGACGGGTCCACCGTCTGCGATGTGGAAACCTCCAAAATCCGGGCAGTAGCCCTGATGAACTTGGCATTCAACTTCCATGTCATCATGGTGTTGTGCTTCTCAGTGACAGTGTTCGCGGTAGTGGCCAAAGTGAATGGACTCAGACGTGGTGGCCCTGCCTATGACCCCATCTCTCGGGACACGTTGGATGCCGACAGTGTGCAGATGAAGCCACTTCAACCCTAGACTAGGGAGGCGTATTCTCAATCGTCTTGTTGGATTTGTATAAAGAGTCACCAATATTCTAGAAAGAGACTGATTTTCTGGATTTATACATCTGTTCATTCAGTAGGTTCATTCCTTGGTCGTCCGCATGTTGCTAAGCTTTATGCGGAGGTTGTTTACTTCACCTTAACCTTATATACCCTTACAATACCTACAATCCTACATGATCTCCGATTCTGGTGTGCAATTTTCTTGCAGTTGGGCGTTGACCTTCGTGGAAGAGGAAGCTTTTTGTTACAAAGTAAGTTGCCATCAGTTTGAATGTTTGAATTGAAGCGCAGTTCCGGATCTTGTAGAGAATTCTCGGAACAGTTCGAATGTAGACATGAATATGTTTGTTTTGCTTGTGTTGGCTGGCTTGACTGAAACCTAGGTCGACTTTACTACGAACAGGGTCACTGCGCTCCATCTCACAGACTCGTAAGTGAATGTAGATAGTGGCAATCACCGGGACAATTTTTGCATTTGAGCTGAGTCCTGGCTGAGCCTTTGCAGGAAGCTCATGTATTTTAACCCGCAAGGCTGTTTCTTTGAGTCGAAGTTCTGGACTGCGGGAAGAGGAACCAGTTAAGTCGTCCGCTTGTCAAAGACCACTACGCAGGAAACAGAACATCAACATGGAATTACATATTGCGGAGTTTCGTCCTTGCTGCATTCAGAAGCAAAGAGCGTACTGATCCTTCGAGGCTGTGGCCACACTTTCTCACAGGCGTCGTTTGCACCCTACAGCTCCATTCGTCTGTTAGAAACATAGCTAACGAATTCGTACGATAACACCACTGTTTATTCAACTGTGAATCCTAGTCCAAATGAGTTGTCTCTACTGGTAGCGCTATTGTGGACAGGAGCTCCGCACCATAACCTCACGGCGTCTCAGCAGTGGTTTTATTACGCTTGCTATGAATGCCAGTTATTCAGTCTGCAGTAATTTCGGCATTGATCAGTCTGTCCGGGGATGCTATGCTAGGCACATCCGAACTCCACTATACTACAGTACAAGTCTTCTTGGGGAGGGGGAAAAGTTGGATCTTTGCTTCAAATTTCAATCTCGGGGAACACGCAGGAACAAGTCGTTTACCGCAGATGATAAAATTTGAAGAATTTGGAATTCATGTTTGGAATCCCAGACCCCGAATTAGGTAGTCAGTTTGTTGGACTGTCGGTAGCGATTGATATACGAGTTTGCGACTGCTGCCTGCGCCTCTGGGTTGGTCGTCACCACTGATTCTGCTTGCTTTAATGGGTCTAATTTTACATTTCAATTCTAGAGGATCAGTTGTCCTTGTATTCAGTTCTTTCACTCACAAAAGGTTGGAGTTTCTGAGTACAGATGAACTCTGGTAGCGGCTCAGAGAGGGCAGATTAAATTTGAATGCGAGACCGTTTCTCAAGTAACTGAGTTTGATGGTTAGAACGTGGAAGCGTCCTCAGATTTTCGGTGGATTGTTTGCTGCTGGATATCAGCTTCCGGTTAAAGTTTATGGAGACATAGTAGATCAAATACATCTTGTCTACTGAAGCTAGGTCAGTTGCCATGCCACCAAACTTTGTGTCATCGCACTATGATAGTAGAATGTTGACATGCAGCATTGGCATAGCCAAGAACCCCCCCCCACCGGGGATCCACTGGATCGAGATCCACGTACTGGGGATCTAAATATACGAACCCACTGTCGATCTGGTGGTGACGACAGACCGATTTCAACTATGAAACTTTGCAATAGAAGTTTTGTGGACACATGGTAACTATGAATTCGCAGTTACGTGTGACTGGAATCCTGACCCAAATTAAATGGGTTCTTCTCTTCTGGTTGTAGGCTTCACTGTGTTCAACAATATCTGTGCCGTAGGAAGGTGCCGGGATGGCAACAATTTGCTCTACCAAACCTAATAACATTTCTTCCATCAGAGTGTTTCGAATGCGGCTGCACCTTTTTTTGGCTATAACGACAGCCGCACATACTGTCGGTGACGGGTACACTGTAGCAGCAGCAACCGCGAGGCCATTGCCGGGCGACCCTTTGCGACTATCCATCGCCTTCTCTTCTCATATTATATTAGAATAATAATAATACTGTAGCACCTAAACCGCCCTTTGTAGCGGAGCAAGTAGGAATTGTGCGTCCGGTGGTGTCGTCTGCAATTAAGTGCCCCAGAGCTGAACATTGTGCTTTTCAAATGGTCGTTCTTTTCTCTATTCCGTGTCCCGGAGGTGAGAAATGTGGATTACAAAGAAAATTTGACAGCTGTATGTCATGTATGCGAGTAGTCTTTGATCTACTATGTCTTCATAAACTTTAACCGATGAAAACTTGCCTGTATGTAACACGTACAACTGGAGAAAGCAAGGCAAGTCACATTGGGATGCCGTGAAACCTGTGCAAGTGTGAGCGCGTGATTGAACAATACAGTTTTGCCGTTTTAACGGCATAATTTTGTGATAACCGTTTCCTTGTGAGCACCTGGTTACACTCGTGTTGATAGACAATTTAGCACGGTGCATTTCAAACAAGGAATGTAGTTGAGCAAACAATGGGTTAGTTTGTTAACTAACCATGTGGGGGTATAATTAGAGGTCAAGGAGTTTCTCGACGTGTGTGCTTGTCCCTGGTGCTTGTGCAGTGATTTTAAGCATATCAAGAATCAGCTACTGTACTAGCTTCGAACTGGCATTTCCTGTGGTGGAAGAGGTTTCGATTGTACACTCCAGGAGGACGTGTGAAACCCTTCCCTGTTGCAAGGAGCTTTCATTGATTAGTGGCTGCTTGCAAGATGTACTTTTTCTGGGCTGTTCAGATCAAAACTCACCATACATGGTGAAATTCTCAGCCGTCGATTACCTATAGATTACCTGTACATGTTTAAAGCTTGGATTGACATTGTAACTTATTAACGCTTGGTAGGTTCATCTGAGTTTGGGTCTTTGCGTTTCTCAAGTTTGTAGTTTTTAAAGTTTAATTTGGTGAGTACAGACTTTTTATTTCCAAGTGTATTTCAATTTTTAGTTTAGTGTTCCTCATCATGAGATATTAATAGGAATTGCACATATAAAGTGTTGAGTGGGCTCTTCCACTAAGCTCACAAGCCTCACAATGTTTCTCCAACTCTCCAAGACATGTATGGAACAAGCGCAAGAGATGACTAAGTTTCTACCTCTCTAAAAGTCAATCGTGGACAACTAGCGAAGAAGATGGAATTAGCTGTGGATGTTGCGCGGCCGTTCTTATTGATGTTTGGCAAGAAGGATCCTCCTCCAAATGACATGGAAACTTGTCTTGAACTTTTCAATCTCCTTTATGCTTTAGTGAATGCAATGAAGAACTTCATTTGAAGTTGTTGTCTAGGAGCATGGATTCATTCAAGCAACCATGCTATTGACAAATGTGGCAAAGCATTTTTCATCAATAGGCTTTGATTTGGAGGTGTTTGTAAAACGGAAGTGAGTTGATTGTTGAGGAAAAGGCAATGGACGATAGGGAATTGTTGTTGAGAAATGTGACTGCATTGGTTCACTAACCTTGAATAAATTAGCCAATTGATGCAAATTGCAAGTTGGACTAACCACCCTTCTACTTGAAAGACATGCCTTACTTCAACATCATAAGCCTCGCCAAACAAATGGCTCATTAGAATCGTTTCATATAAAAAGGGAGAGACTTGAAGAAATAGTGCAATTGGGATGAAAGGTGCCTTCAATGTTGTGTTTCATGGTATCGTTAGAGGTTAAGAATTGAAGTTGCTAAGAAGACCATTTATACACAAGGTTCCCCATATTTTGAAAAAGAGGTGTGGCTATCCCATCCCAACATCACTTCCGTACTCGGCTATGCAAACTAGGATAATAAGGAGTGTTCTATTGTTATAGAATTGATAGATGAAGACCTATTTAGTTTGATTCAAAGGAGAATGAAAGAACATAAGGCTCGTGGCTATTCATTTGGCATACTTGAAAACTATTGATATGATGTTCCAAGTTGGAAGCGGTATGCGCTAGCTACATGAGATGATGATTGTCCACCGCGGGACTTGAAGTTGATGAACATTCTCGTAAAGTATGTGAAGGCAAAAAATACAAGCATTCATTACGTATTGACAAAAGTGTCCAACATCACTTATCAATATATGATTCATGCGAGGAGCCTTCCTCATGTCTTCACATAATATTATTACATAGTGAATGCAATAAGTTCAATACACTTGAAAGGGCAATTTCGTTAAAATGGCGAAATTCCATAACTTTGGCAGTTTTCACAGTTCAGAGCAGCCGCTCTGAAATGTTCAACTGTCCTAGATTTTCGAAATCTAAACCATTTCTAGATGTCTGAAATCTACAATATTCATAGATGTTGCTTTCAAAGTTCAGACCGTGCAATTTGAAATGTATAGCAGTGATATATTTCTGAAATCTATATAAGATCAAGATTTATGTAATCTATATCCCTCTTAGATGTCACTTTCGCATTTCAAAGTGGCCGCTCTAAAAATGACATACGGAATACCGCCATTTTAACGAAATTGCCCATTTGAGTGATTGACTTTCATTATGTATTGGCAAAAATGTCAAGCATTCATTATGTATAGGTAAAAGTTAATTGGTTTTTGTAGGTGTTCTTTATAGGTTCATTTTGGACTTGAGTACGTAGCGTCTAGAATATTGTACTTGATGTTGCTCATATATGCTACATCCCATCTTCGCAACGACTGTGGTATTTATTCACCAACTTATTGCATCTACTATAATTCAGACATTATTCCTTCAATCAAGAATTTAATTCCTTATAATTGAGCATTGAAATATAAACTACAAAAGTGAGAAGGTCTCCTATTGGATGTGGATGATTCTAGCCCTGAATAACCTACATTCCATTACACGCTCCGGTTCATGATGCGATAGAGAAGCCACAATTTGAATTTGGAAGTTGAAGTGGCAGTGCACTTTCTTGATTCCGTGGTGATAGGCACTTCCTGCCTAAGACAATAGGAGGAAATGGGGATTAGTCCGTGTACATCAATATATTTAGCTTTGTGGTGTTGTGTATATGGTATTTTGAGAGGTGTAGAGTCATGAGTTTTTTGCAACTATGGTGTACTCTGACGGTGGCCCAATGTAGAGGGGATGTAAGGTAGATGTCTTAAGTATAATATATGCTCACTTTGCTGTGAAGGATTCATGTGTGTTTGTTATTGTGTATGTAGTATATTGTAGCATGCTTTGTTGACTTTGCTATAAGTTGCTTCAATAGGTTATGGGCCTCTTATCTTTCTAAACACGAATTCGAACTTGCACATTTAAGTCCTGTTGTATCTAGAAATAAAAATCTTGGTAGTCCCCTCATGGCTAACATCAACCGGGATCTAGGGGGCATCTCCAGATTCAAAGGACCAAACTTCTACATATGAAAGTTTCAAATGAGAGCTATTTTGCTCAGTAGAGAACTTATGGGCATAGTAGATGGTTCTGAGCCAAAACCGCTAGATACGGCAGATGTTGTCATTAAAACTGCTTGGCGCAAGAAGGATAATCAAATTGTAAGTATTCTTTGCCAATCAATTGGTGAAAGCATACTCAAGCACGTCACTAGTTGTCTCACATTTAAGCATACGTGGAATAAGCTCAAACTTTTCCAAGAACAAAATGCCTCTGAGAATATTCATACCCTCCAATATAAATTCTACAAGTGTTCCATGAGTCAGGGTGATAGCATAGCTGATTTCATTGAAAAGCTTGATGTTATAGTCCAACAGCTATTAGATAGAGGAGAAAACACATTCAATGAACAAGTCGTGGTATCCAAAGTCTTATATAACCTACCAAGAGAATACGATAGCTTGATCCCTACTTGGCGCATGCAATCAAATGCGACCAAAACTTTAGATAATCTCACTTTACAATTACTTCAAACAGAAAGTACCTTTAAATCTAGGGTAGATGAGATTATTTACATCCATGGCTGCTTATTTAGCCTTTGCTAACGACAAATGTTTTGAATACACGCCTGAGCAACGTGTAGCCCGACGGAAGGAGATGAATGATCGCAAGAAGACTAGAAAGTGTTGGAAGTGTAGTGTTATTGGACATTGGGGTCGTGAGTGTCAAGCCAACAATGCAGATCAGTAGAAATACCAAGAATCACAGACCTAGGATTAGAGCAGCAACGACAACTTCAAGAAGAAATCCACTAGTTACAAGGCGTTCATGGCGACGCTTGATGAAGTACATTCCAAGTCAACTTTCTAGTATATCGACAGTAGGTGCACTGAGCACATGACCGATATTAAAGCATATTTCTCCACTTATCGAGACTTGTCAATGGTGCAATGACAAGTCCAAGGCATCAGTGGCACCATGCTTAAAGTAGTTGGACTAGGAGACATCATGATCAAGATCAAACAAGCCCACAGACACAGCTTTAGAGTACTGAAAGGGGTAATTCACGTCCCTCTTCTTGCTCTCTTTATACATTGTGGCACATGAGAAAATTTATACACTTTATATCGACATTGGTTGCCAATTGCTTGAAGTTGGTAAAGTGGTCATGACTGGTGTGATATGTAATAGAATGTATCAGTTGAACATCAAAGTTGTCCATCCTGAACCTTCGTCCACAACACTAGCCGCTATCTTTGCGATCTCATTTGGGATACCCACCATTTTTGAGAGTATTCACACTCTGGATCTTTACCATAAAATATTGACACATCTTAACCATGCAATGATATAGAAGATGGCCTTCCAAGGCATTGTTATTGGCCTTGTACTTAACAATCGCAACCAATCTTTTTGCCATGGCTGCACTTATGGAAAGTACATCCGAGCATATTCCCATTTGACGAGTATTGACAATGATCCAAGACGCCCGGTGATTTAATCTGCCAACTTGTGTGGCCCAATGAACACTCCTTCAGTGGGAGGTACAATGTACTTTGTATTATTCAAGGATGATTGCTCTAGTTTCAAAGTCATTGAATGCATCAAACATAAACTTGAGACGCTAGCTGCTTTCAAGCGTTTTGTCTCTCAACTTAAACGCGAGATGGAAAACCCCGTCAAGGTAGTTTGCAACAATCGGGGTACCAAGTATACCAACAGATTGTTCATCAAATATTTGAAAGAGCACGGAATCATATAAAAGTTGACAATACTTTACACACCTAAATATAATAGTGCCACTAAACAAAATAACATGACAATCATGGAAGCTATGCAGAGCATGCTACACACCTTTAATGTTTATGTTCGATTCTAGCCAGAGGCAACCCACACAACAATTTATACCCTCAACCGCACCTTATTCCAAACAATAGAAAGAAGTACTCATTTTGAGCTATGGTATAAAACAAAACCCTCAGTGTCCCACATGCATATCTTTGGAACAACTGCTTACATGTATATTTCCAAACAACTTCAACAGAAACTTGGACCTAAAAGCAAAAAAGGCGAACATTCTTATGGCATATTTCGTCACCAATAAAGCGTATAGAGTATGGAACAAGGAATTCAAACGCATTGATGAAAGCCGAGATGTTCACTTTGATAAAACTAGCATAGATAAAGGCAATGATGCCAATCAAACCCATCAATGGTTTGGACTCAAAGGAGAGACTGCACCCAAGGCACCGCTAATCAGAAATGCCCCTTGCCTTGTTCTTGTACCAGCTTTTGTACTCGCACTTCAACAACCCACCAACGTTGTCCAAAAGCATGTTATCGATTTTGTTAACTCTAGTCCACCAACTGATTACTTTGACGATACCTACACAAATGTCAACCCGGCTTTCAACTTCAACAATATTGACAACTTGATCAAACCTCAACCAGAGGAACCTAATATTATTGAACCAGTTACACCCAACATTGTTCAAATTGTTAATGCCCCGTCCGATCTCTACGCCAATCTTGTTGAACCAATGGAAGAATCTTCTCACATTCATAGAATCCACTAGTAAGATTCAGAGAATGGATTTATCCAATCAATCGCAATTCATATGCATGTGTCACCCGAACACAAATCCTTGATGAAATTGACACCTACGAGGAAGCAATGGCATTGCCAAAGAAGGAGCATCAGTTTCCATACCGCAGGTGTATTGGTTGCCTACAATTCGTGCAACTTGGGACCCGCTTTTATGGGTGAATGCAAGAAAGACCGTCCACTTTGTGTAGCGTTTTCCACAGTACTCATGTTTTTTTGGGAGTACTGTATAATTAGAAAAACAATTTTAAAAAAATCAAAAAAATCTGTTCAATGTATACACCTTTAAGAAGAAGTTACCCTAGAAAGGAAAAGCATAGAAAAATTCTCTAAGTAGGAGAACTAGAAAAGTGCAAAATCTCATGAAAATAGATACTTTCACATTTTAATTTGTAAAAAATAGGAAAAACAATTTTTAAGGAAACTAAAAATTGGCCATTTGGGAGGACTATATAGGAAAGACATTTCACCAAAAAAATGATCTTGAAACAATTTTGAATGTTCAAAACTGCGCGCGCAAGGGAGCCCTGTTTGCACGTATGTGGAGGGCATAAAATAAAATATTTTTAAATTTCCTTTGGTAGAAACATGACTTCCTTCTATGGAAATAGACCATAGAAATTTCAGATCTAGATCAATAAATTTGGATACTCCCCAATACTAAAAAACCCTAAACTGCAAAGTGTGACAAATTAACTAAATTTAAATTTAGATATAAAATGATTTTTAAATTTTAAGAAAAAATAAGGGATCTGAACAAGATCAGGTTAGCCATCTCAAAAAAAAAATTCAAGTTAATTGGATTCATTCTTCAAAATTTATAGCCGATAACAAGTCCGACACGACAAGTGTGACAAAAAATAGTACTAGTCTTTCTTGCATTCACCCTTATATGAGCTATATAGTAAGCAACATGTCTTGCTTCAACAACAATCTGAATACATCACACGTCTTAGGTGAGAAATGGATCTTGAAATATTTCAAAGGCACGTTGGGACACACTCTTACATACGGACGAGGATCAAACCAATACTATCTCACCGTCCGTTGCGACGTTCACTATGCTGTTGATTGTAATGACCGTAAGTTTCGATCTGGTTTTATTTTGATGTTTAATGGTGGCCCAATTGTTTGGGGGAGTAGAAAGTAGACTTGTTCTCTCAGTTCTACCAAGTCGGAGTATATTGTTGTTTGTCTTGCAACCCAGGAGATCCTCTGGATAAGACGCTTATTACGCAGTCTCAGATTACCCCAGTCACATCCCTTGCCTTTGATTTTTGACAATCAATCGGCAATCAAGTTGGTACAAAATCTCGTGTTCCACCAGCAAACAAAACATATAGACACAAAGTACCACAAGATCTGAGATGCAGAAGCAAATGGCAATATTGCAATCACCTATGTGTGCACTAAAGATCAACTAACTAATATCATGACCAAAGCTCTCCTTTGTGATTGGTTCAAGCGACTTTGTAGCCTCGTAGGACCGCTGACCAAATTTGATATTTTGTAATACATTGTAGGATAGTTGCAAGAAACACTTCACGGTTCTTGGCGAAAAATGCATTTTCGAGGCATAGGACTAGCAGTACTATTGATACTACAAATATTGCGCTGACGCGCTGTAGCGGCAATTTCCACCGTTGATTTCAAATTTCAGTTGGACTATGATTTCGATAGGTGGAAGGTACAATAGTAAGCGCATTAAAGCGGAGTGGCGTACAAGGATGGGGTCCCGCTGCGGAGCACGTAGAGTATTTAGTAGTACTATAGACTGTTGCGGGGTACTACCAAAGGCACTGTCGTCCGAAATGCAAGAAAATAGCAGAAAAAGGATATGTGTCCCTTTTCATTTTTAAAAAATGGAAAAAAAATTCAGAAAATTCCCCTCCAAAAAGCCATTTTTATTGACAACGAAAACCTCTCATTGCACCAAAAATTTCCTTAGGAATTCTTTTCCCTCTCTAGGACTTCTACGCAAAGGATGTTCACATTGAGCCCCTGTGAGCAACTCTAGTATTCTTTTTTTCACAAAATCTACTCGTCAATCCTTGTAAGGACCTTAAACCTCCCTCATGTCCAATTTGTGGCTTCCAATTTTCATTTTTGGGTTGAAAATAGGACTAAAATCCTCCAAAATGCCCAAGGTAGACACCAATTGGGGGCAACCCTAAAATAGTAAACTAATTTTAAGAAAACTAAAAATTACAGAATGTTTGAAACTTTTGTAACTACCTTCACTCTGAATTTCACGCCAACCAGACAAAGTATGCAAAAGTTATGAGCCAAAAATACCCATCCAAGGGCAAGGGGATAAAGAATAGGACAAGTGTTTCTTGCAATGAGCGTGTGTTGAAATGAAAGTTAGTGTAGGTCATCACAATGTTGAGTGGAAGTATTGGATGTAGATGACTCCAGTTCTAAATGACCTACATCCTACTACACCTCCAATTCTTGATGCAATGGCGAAGCTATAGTTTGAATTTGGAAGTCAAACTGGTAGTGCACTTTCTTGATTCCATGGTGATAGGCACTTCTCGCCTAGAACATCATGACATAAGGAGGAAGTGGGGGTTAGCCCGCATATATTAATATGTGTACCTTTATGGTGTTGTGTATATGATACTTTGAGAGGTGTAAAGTCCTGAGTTTTTAGCAGCTATGGTGTACTTTGACGTTGGCCAAGCGTAGAGGGGGTGTAAGGCAGATGTATTAAGTATATGAAATGATTCATGCGTGTTTGTTACTATATATGTAGTATACTATAGCATGCTTTATTGACTTTATTGTAAGTTGCTTCAATATCTCCCTGAGTGCTACCTTGATAGTTTTGAGCATTGATCTGTTGCCTATTTGATCATTGCAGATCCACCCATTATTCACAAAGATAGTAATTGATATTTTCACATCTAGATCATTGATATTTTTTGTGCAAAAGTTGGTAGCTTTGTGTTTTTCTTGATTTGAGCCACTATCTTGGAGATTCTACACATGTTTACACACATGTAACTATTAGGGGTAGTCACACTTTTTTCACCAAGCAAACTTCTATGAAGAAGGAGAAGTTGGTGAGAGAAAACAAGAGCCAATGGAGAACAGTTCTTAGTGAAGAAGGTGTGACATGGTCCCTTTTGTGGTGTTTGGAGGATGAGAACAAAGAATGGGGATGTGCCGGTAGTAGAGGGATGAAACTTAGGAATGCAATGAACTAAGAGAATATACTTCTATGAAGAATTCTTCTTCACGCCCATTATTCACCCTCTAAAGAATGAGTGTGCAGTCAAGAAGGTGTGAATACCCCCTATTAAATGGATATTTTCACTTCATTTGACTTTTTTTACTTATGTCAACGAGAGCATTAGGTTTTGAAAATAGAGTTATCCTAAAAGTTTGGAAAGTAATCCTTGCTTTGGTCCTTATTTGCTTCTAATCCTAGATTGCATTTGAATGCGTAATCAACTTGTTTGTTTTGTGGAATGACAACAAGGCATGATTGCAAGCAATCTAACTACATTGGATTGTCTTCTTCCTAAGTAGGATTGATAAAGCTCCCACCTTTAAGTGGATCATGTTTTAAACAAGTGCATTGCACAAACTAAGTAAGAGTAGACATTGCAACAATGTATTCATGACACTTGCAATGAATACTAGTATCAACATGTTGCAAAATTGACCCTTTTTTTCAAAACTGACTTCTATTGATTCTTTTCTAAAATGAACACTAAACTTGAATTTCTTTAAATCAGTACTTAGAAATTTAGCATTATTCATCAAGTGATCAAAGAATACATATGAATTCTTTAAAGACAATCAAATGATTCTAGATTTGAAAAGGGCCAATTCAATTGATCATGTCATAAACAATGTAATTCAAATGAAGCCTTATTTCATGCCACCAAAACCAAAGAATTCAAAAGCATTATATATATGTTGATCAAGAAATAAACTAGATTAAATATAAAATGTCTACAAAATAATGACCTACTACTCAAACTAGCTAAAAAACATGAGATCAAAATTAGACAGGTTGGTTCTTTAAGGATTAAGAAAATTAGTATCCATTTTCAAATACCAACAAAATCCATTAACCCGTAAATGTCATAGCGGATGTTTTTTAGACGTTGAGAAAAAAAAATCTGAAAAAATTTGTTCATCAAATATTATAATCTCAAAATCTAGAAAACCAATTTTCTTAGAAATTGCACATTCATATTTATCAGGTATTTGGCTCCAAAATTCAATCGTGAAGTCTTTAGTAAATGAGGCAATTTCAAATTATTCCATTTTTCCTTATCAAGTAAAGGAAAGCTCCTCACTTCCAGTATTCAACCTTTGATGTTTACGGGTATTTAAATAAGTATATTTAAATAAAGTGAACGATTGGATGTTTATATGATCACTTTTAGGTGTAGTTGTCTTTATCATTATTAAGTTTATTATAAAAGAGTTTTAAAGATCATGGTGTGTGTTCGTTTTGTAAACCCAATTTGAAAAGCATATACACAATTGGATCAAATTAGTTGATCAAATATTCAAATTTAGACAAAAATCAATCAATTGCTCAATACAAAGACCCAAAACAAATTTGAGTACTTCTTAGTGTGCAAAAATTCCTAAAGTTATTCTATTGTTTGAATTCAAAGTTATGAAATGGGAGTGACTGATACTTCAATTTAATGACATAACCTCCTAGAGAACATGCAACACCTCTTCTCCTTTGATCCAACACTAGAAAATAAATTTGTACCAACACTAATTTTAATTCTACAATGCTACACAGGCTCAAAAGTGACCATAGATGACTTTCAAGATTATTGTAAAATTGACAAATGCACCTATTGGTCCGTAAATCAGATCATTTTTTTGGCAAAGTACTTTGGTGGTAAGTCTCGTACTTTCAATTCAGTCGGTGACCTCGTCTCCTTGTGGCCACGGTGAGAGTTCTGTCTCCAAACCCCAGTTCTGCTCTTCTCTCTTGTCTCTCTCGTTCTTTCTCTGTTTCTCGGAGACGAAAATCCTTTTTCCAGTGACGGATCTGCTTTTCTCCCATTGCAACGATTCCGATGGAACTCCAGAGACTGAGACAAGAGCACTTCCATATATGAGCACAATGTGTCGAAATCGCTGCGCCTCTGCGGCAGCTCGTCTTTACCGACACACGCAGAGACGAGGTTGCTTCCCGATCTCATGGCAGAATTGATCGGCGCGTTGAGTGGGAGAGATCGCCGGCCTTGTAAGTTTTCACGAGATATGTTTGTTAGACTGCTGGTAAAGATTGATGTATGAGTTTGAGATCAGCATGGTTGGCGGTCGCGTACCACCGGTCTGTTCTTGTGTGGCTGGGTTTAAATTCCTGTCACTTCTTGAAGGTCATTGTTCCTTGTGTCATTCACAAGAGGATGGAGTTTCCGGTAGCTGTTCAGTGAAGGCGGACGTAATCTGTTTCTCTCTTTGTTTTTGCTCATAGTTAACCCTTTTACATAGTCTTGCAAATTAAAAGTGCTTCCATTACAACCTGTCTGCGTCGCCGATACTCTTCGGCTGCTCTTCGATCTTCTAGCTAGGAAAACGCAAATCTCTTGAACTTTTGCCATTTTGAATAGTATAAAGGTAAGTTGACTGTTCTAGAGAACAACCAGGCAAACAGGTGTATATATTTTCCTTGATCTGAAGGTCTTAGCATGAGGTGAAGATGTGTTTGGAGCTTAGAATGAGGGGACTGATATATTATGAGCTTATATCCTCTTTTTGCCGGTCGATGAGATAGCGAAACGGTTGCCCTAATACCAGATTTGGCATTATAAATGAGATAATCACCCTCTGTAAGTAGTCGAACAAAGGCACAAGTCAATGAGTTGGACTTTCGGTAGTGACTGATAAATTGAGTTTGTGACCACTGGCTGTGTTACATAGTAGTACTGTAGTATGGTAACCATGTTCGCAGACACCATGATCAGCTATTGCTCCAACTCTTGCCGTCAAAGCTTTTGTAACTGTTCCATTCCTCAAGTTTTTCTTACACGGTTTGCTAGTGAGAGGGGATGTCCCTGTTCTTTACGATTTAACCCTTACAGAACAAATCCGCCCGAGGGGAATAGTTTTAGGGTCAAACTTAAACTTCACATAGTTCTTGATTTTATATGTCTTGAAGCGGACTAAAAAGAATGTAGTTTCAATAATTTATTTTTTATTCCTTTTGTTTTTTTCCAAAATTGTTAAATTGTAATTTGTGGCACTTTGAAGAAACCATCTTGAAAGCTTATAATACACCATTTTTGAACTTTTATATCAAATTTTTCTAAGTGTGAGCTCAAGGAGTACACCACTTACAACATGATGTTCATTACTATCATCTCCCACTTTATTAATAATTTTATATTATTTTAATCATCTTTGTAGTTACTATGATTTTCACAAAGTAATTATTTTGAAAAATCTTATAAATTTCATTTTGATGTTTTTAATTATAAAAAAGTTAAATTAAATTCTAGATATACAATAGTACATGGAAAAAATATTAAATTTTTGAAAGGCGTGTTTTAATATAGAAAACTTATGAAGTTTGACCAAATAAGAACATGAAATGGTTAACAAATCTAAACTTTGATGCCAAAAGTTGCTGATGAAGCACTTACAAATGTTAAATTATGTCTTTCACCAACTACAATACCTCATTTTGAACTGTTTTGGTCAAATACAAGAGTGCATCAAAGTAGACACGAATACATTGAGTTCTTTGTTCACTCTGTGTCCAAATTTGGAATAGCTTAATATAGTAGTGACTAGTGAGATATTCAATTTATTTGTGGTAGTTTATCTTCATGCACAACCGACTAATATATTACCTTGATTTTTTTCTTCAATTAATAGAACATGAATTTTGCGAAGCACCTAATAATGATTTAGTCCTATTGTCTTACATCTATCTTAATCCTATGACGCTCTGTGATACCTTAGAGTTTATACATGAATGTGGATAGAAAGCAACATTGATAGCGTTCACGTGTGTGTGTGACTTGTTGATTACAGGGCTTTTATAGATTTAAACTAATCATTGTTTAATGTACTATTTTCAACATGTTTCACAACAAATTAACAATTCAGTTGAACAAACTAAGCATAGTAATGTGGGCTAAGGCAGCAATTGCAAGAACTCCAAGAAGTCCCTAGCGCAGGTAAAGTTCTTTAACCCCTAAAGGACCAAACACCGTTTTTTGACAACATAGCGATTTTGGGCAGCTCACTATGACCGGAATTTTTCTTTTTTTTCTTTGAAATTTTCACATAAGATGTGCCCGAGGAGTAGCTTTAAGGTCCAACAATTTTCGTAACTTTTGACTACATGGTTAAAAAGTTATTGCATGATATGTCATTTTCATTGTTCGGCGGGCAGCCGGGGCAGCAAAAAAAACTTCTTTAAAAATCACTTTTAAAAAAAACTAAAATTTGAAATTGGTTCTTTAGATTTATATGTACGTGGGAGGCTTTGAATCATTCCATTCCGATCAATGAGTCAAAAGTTATGAGGATTTTTAGTTTGAGGGTAGTTATGGAATCTCTACTCTAAAATAAACTTTGGAGTCCTTTATTTAACTCGATTTTTAATATTTTTGAAAAAAAATAAAAATATTAGGTGTAGATTGTTTATTACAACATTACAATCGTTGGGATTGGCATTTTTCAATTTCATAAATAAATTCTTGACAATTTAGTGTTTTGAATCATTTTCTACCTCTTCCTACTTACTATTTTTTTCCTATATGTTGTACAATTCCAAATGATCTGAAAATTTTCAAGCATGTAGCCAACTTGCCTTGAAGAATAAATCCAAAGAGTAACCATAATTTCGGACATTTTTTCATACAAATGTGACCTTGTGAAGGGCAGCTGCCCGTTTTTTCGTAGGGACAAAAAAAGGATTTTTGTCAATTCAAACGCTATTATCTTGCAATCCACTTGGTGGAAAATTTTGAATTTTTTTCCACATCTTCTTAAACAAGTTTACTACAAGATCCTACGGCTACAAGTGTCCAAAAATGTGTTTTTTCTAAAATTTGGCACTAGTATTAGAAATGGCAGTTCTGGAGCGGTTTTGGTGAAAACATAGTCAAAAACCTTTAGGGGTTAATGATGAAAACTCCAAAGAAATTAGGTAATGGCTAGTTGGGAAAATCTCAATGCTTCAAATTGAAAATTGTATCTTATTGCTATTTTTTGATGTTTTGTTATTAAAAATTTTAATTTTGTTATTTTTAATTTTTTTCTTCTCATTCTTGCTTGATGTAAGTTCACTTGCAAATGAAGGATGTATATATAATAGTAATAATAATGATGATGATGATTTTTTCCTCCGACAAGTTTAGAGCATAGATTCAAGAAAAATTGGTGGATATAGGAATGTAGATGTTTCATCAAAATGTTCAAAGATATCTTATGTAAAAAATTCACAAATTTTGAATTAATATTTAAATCTAAAAAATTTGATGAAAAACTTGATGGCAAAGGGGTAGGTGCCATCATTTGAAGGTAAATTTGCCTTCAAATTTGTTAGATTTAAATTCGGTGAAAATTCCAAAAATAAAATAGAATGATGATCAATTTTAATCATTATTCTCTTATATATAGAAAATTAGATATAAGAGCAAAATTGTAGAAGGTGATTTCAAGAGTGAATTTGAAATTGTCAAAATACAAGCTTGATGGCAAAGGTGTAGGTGTAGGTCAAAATACAAGCTTGATGCCATCATTTGAAGGTAAATTGCATCAAGAATGAACATTGATCCATTTTTTTTAGTGAGGAAGTATGTTTTTTTGTATATAGGATACTTCCACTTGCAAGGTGCTCTTGACGAGTTGTGGGTGCTTCAAAGATGTTGTTGTCTACATTATTCAAATCAAATGTCACTGCAAATGGTAAACTTCTCATCTTTTGATTTGTCTAGGTAAATTATAGAAGTGACATTGTATCTTATTTGGAATGTATTTGTTCGTAATGTTGTTAGACTATAATAGTAAATTTCAACATTTGGTTCAATAGAATTCTACAAGTCATTTGAGATGTTTTCTTTCCTAAGAGTTATGGTTAGTACATTGCACAAATTGATGTTTTGATCGTGTTTTGTCATCTAGCCTATACATCTGAAGACTTTTTGAAGCTCACCAAAAAATGTATGGAGCGGATGCAAAGAATGACTTCAAAGGGTATTATGTTCACTCCTCCAAAATTCAACTATAACTAGTGCAAATATCAGTTGATAAGTTGAAATTGGTTGTGGAGAGTGCGGAGACTCTTCCACCAAAAGACATTACAAACTGCTTTGAAATTATCAAGCTTGTTCATGGTTTTGCAAATGTTGTGGAGAACTTCATTCAAAGTTGTCGCCAAAAGAGATGGATTCAAGGTGCCATGACAATGATAAATTTGTCGGAGCGCATATCATTACTAGGCTTTTATTTGGAGGCAATTTCGCAATCTTTTCTTGGACTCTTGACTTCAACCTCCATTGATGGTATATATCAATCTGAAGTTCAAATTGTTGAAGAGAAGGCATCCTATGATAGAGAAGCATTGTTGAGGACTTTGAATGGGTTGCTTCAAACAAAGCCAACAACTTGGAAAGTGTATCAGTTGGCAACTCTTCTACTTGAGAGAATTCAACACTCGCAACATCACGAAAATGGTAGCACACCAGGATGTCAAGGTTTTCCAGAATGTCAAGGACAACCTTGAAGAGCAAGAGAAATTAGGAAGGGGTGCCTTTGCCACTGTATTCAAGGCATCATGGCTAGGGATTGAAGTTGCTAAGAAGACATTTTATGCTCGAGATTCACCTGATTTCAAGAAGGAAGTGTCCATTTTACAAACACTATCCCATCCTAACATTACTTCTTTATTTGGCTATGCAAGGGATGATCAAGAATGTTTCAAGATTATGGAACTAATGGACGAAGGTCTTTTCAGCTTGATTCGGAGGAGAATGAAAGAAAACAAGAAGCGGGGATTTCCATTTGATATAATCGAAGCAATGGATATGATGCTTCAGATTGGAGGTGGTATGAAATACTTGCATGAGATGCGGGTTGTTCATCGAGACTTGAAATCAATGAATATCCTGGTCAAATATGTGAAGACAAGAGACATGAAGATTGCATACGTATCAGCAAAAGTGTCTGACTTTGGATTGTCAAGAATAAAACAAAAGAGCTTGACTCAGAGCAACCAAACTCCTAATATGGGTACTGTACAATGGATGGCTCCAGAAATGATAAAACTCAACCTTGTTGAAAGTTCGATTGAGATCTTGAACACTGATGCCAATGACGCCAAGGTTGCAAAACATCCTTTCAAAAGCGATGTGTATAGCTTTGCTATGGTGTGCTATGAGATATTATCTGGAGAAATGCCTTATTTTGAAGAACACAACTTGAACGAAGTGAAGAAGAAGGTATTGAGGGGTGATCGTCCTCAATTACCTAATCATTGTCCTCATGATATGAAGTCCTTGATTGAAAAATGTTGGAATGCAGATGCAAGCCAACGTCCTTGTTTTGTTGAAATTTTTGCAGAGTTGCAACAATTACAATGTTTACTTGTAATGTCTCGTAAGTTTCTTCATCATATTCTGTACATTGGCTGTGAATATATTATAATAGTAGAAGAGATTATATAATAGAGATTAGAAATCTTATGTTTATGTTTCTTAACCTTGATAATTATATACATGTGACATATTGAATGATCTGGACTCTTTGCTTTACTAGGCTTGACCTTTTATGAAGAGACCATTCAATTGGAAAACAACCTTGAAGGCAGAAAGTTCAAAATCGGCGAATTGATCAAGATTACAAATAACTTTTCCGCAAGTCACAAAATTGGAGACGGACCTTTTAGCACATTTTACAAGGGTGTTCTTTCTGATGGAACATTATTAGCTGTTTGGTGCTCAAAAACAGATTCTTACGACGAGGATTTTGAAAATATTGAAGCATAGGTAATTTTCACCACGATATTTGTATTTTATGATTTTATAGCTTAGATTTTGTTCGTTGTGAATTTGTTTCTACTTGCACTAAATTTGATGTTGTATAGTATTAGTTTTGACAAAATAAATAAAATCAATGATACAAATTTTGCACCTTCATTCATAGAACAAATCAATTGTGTGTACAAGACATGTCACTATGGCTCATGCTCATCTTCAAATTGGTGTAAATATCTAGTTAAATAAGACTTATTTTTTTTTGTTCTTGTAGTGTGGTATATTAGATTGAATCATTCAGCATTCGGGTGAATGTACGATTGGGTGGCTCACTTTTTCTATCACACTGCTATTGTCAAGAAGCACTTTGTATTGGAAGATGAAATAGACTTAGTAAACTTACACTGTTGAACGTAAAATTTTATAAAATAATATGAATGGAACTTTATTGTCTTGAAGATTGTACTTGATTTTTCAAAATTTAATTTTAAATTATAGGAGTTAGAAACTTTTGAAGTTGGAAATATGGACTTTATTAAACTGGGAATGTAATTTTGGGGGGGATTTTTTATGAAGAAATAGAGCATATTATTGGAATACCAACTTATTAGATATTGTGTTTCAGGTTTAGATCTAATTTCAACCTTTTTTCCAAAGTTCATAACTTCATATAAGGGTTTTAAAAAAAAAAGAGTTCTTCCATTTTTTATTTTTTTGAAAAACGCATGACAAAGAAATCCTTAGGTGTGTTTGATGTTGAAAATCTAGTGGATGAACATCCATTAACCCATCCAATGTACCAAAATCTCATTGATATATGAATTCATATATTGTTGTCTATGAGCCATCCAACCATGCATCTCCCCATTCAAGAAATACATCCCAATTTATTACAAATAGCTGGTCCACTCCAAGTGCAACTCCAAGTGTGTGACTCCAAGTGATTGTTTTCTTGTCTATCTTATATGCCAAATGGAACCGTGCACTCCCAACTACAAAGTAAGTTTTCTACATAAAAATTACATCTAAGAGTGCAAAGTCAAAAGTGTTGCCAATTTCTAACAAGAAATGTTTATATTTCTTTACTAAATTATCTAAATGTTTCCTCAATATTGTGGTTTTTATTTCAACCAACATTGCTTAGAATCACACTTTATTGCATCATTTAGCATTAGAACTATTCTATTGTTTAAGGCTATTGTGACATTTTGTAACTTTGGTCTTGCATGTGACTTTTTATAACTTTTGGTCTCACATGTGATTTGTTTGCAGAAGTTGATTATAGAGAGCCTAGTCTAAGTTTCAATATGCAAATACATATTGTTCTAGGAGTAGCAAAGGGATCGGCATATTTGCAAGAAGAATGCAGCCCAAAGATTGTTCACCGCAATTTCAACAATGATACTATTTTTTAGATGATGAGTATGAGGCCTTGGTTTCAAATTGTGAATTTTGCGAGGTTATTGACTATGTGCCTACAAGATTATTACAGGACTCATTAGCTATAATGTGCCTGAATGTTATTTCTATGGAATGGGTTCTATGAAGAGAAATGTTTATAGCTACGGAGTCATATTGTTGGAATTCATTATTTCATGAGATCCTCGATGGGATATTAGTGAGTATAAACGTGTGGTGAACCTAGTAGATTGTGTAAGTTGCTTGAGTACACATGTTCCACTTCCTAACTACTAGTAATACAACCATCACAAAAGAAAATGTACTATTTTTTAAAGTTTGTTGGATCTAGATTTGGATCAAACTCAATAATAAATACAAACTGCACATGAAATTTTGTAAGGATGAAAATGTAATCATCCATCTATATGAAATGTGATAACTGGTTGTGACATTATAAACTTAATATACTAGATATCGAGTTTCCTAGTACGTACAAAGAAATGTAATTAAAAAAATAGTTAAGGATAAAACATTTAATTATATCTTATTTGTTCAATGGGTGTAAAAATAATACATTATTTAGAACAATCTCATGCTGATTTGTATCATATAAGTCCTTTCCTTCATTCAATTAAATTGTTGAAAGTTTGTGAACTAATATTATTATTAGCAACTTTAGGTCCTTGTGAATAGGTGCAAGTAGGTGATTTTATGGAGAGATCCTTGTGAACTAAATAGGAAAGGTCTCCTTATAAACTACATCATGCATTTTTGGCCTCATGTAGGTTATTTCCTTATGTTGTTATTTAATTTTTTTTAAATAACACATTTTCATTGACAATCACATTATTAATACAGAGTGTACGTGTGATATTTGTGTGATATTTGTGCCATTCACTAGCTTGTAAATTAAATTAGATTAGTAGAAGAATCTAAATATCTTCTTTACTCTAGTGAAGATATGAAGATGATTTATTGTATTCAATATGTTGACTATTATATAAGTTGTGAGAGTTTAATCTCTAAATATCCAAGGCACCAAATTCTAGTGTCAACAATACTTTGAAATTAAACAAAATCTAAGCAATCTATTATTTTTAATAGTTTATATTTTTGAAAAATTATTTATAAAGTATAATTTTAGCATTGAAAATTTGATTTTGAAAATGAATGATTATGATTTTCCTATTCAAGATTCAGTGTAAGGGTGTCCATTGCAAATCTTGATTTTATACTGTTGACAACTCTTGAAAATGAGCCTCAATTACACTAGATCTTGGAGAAAAAATTGCATTAGAAATTTATTTAAAAAAATTCTAGGATAGATTTTAAAAAGCCATGAATTGATCAGGATTATGCGCATTATACCCTTTAACCATATATTTTTTTGGTGACCAATTTTTTTGATTTAACATGTGAAAAGAGGATTGAAAGACTTCAAACTACTTTTATTGTTTTAACACACTCATGATCAAATATTATAATTCTTCTATCTATAAATGATATTAATTTATTTTTCCATGTGATCTCTAACATGTTTAGTTTGAGTTTATAAGGTTACAATTCCAAAAAACTTAATTTAACTTATCAAAATGTTGACTTTTGTTCAATCTAAATCAAATTCTAAAAAACTCAAAAAAGGCCTTAAGTATTTAGGGGTTAAAGCTCATAAATTAAGTTTTTCTTTTCTAAATCTCACTTTCAAAAGTTGACCAAAGAGGACAAATTGGAATTGAATGTAGAATCGAATCTCAAGGAGTACAATTACTACAATGTGGTAGATATCAAAGATTTACTTTAGGTGAGCTTAATTCTAGATTTATACTTAGTGAAATACTTTGTTTTGTGATATATTCTTTTGATGTCATGTAGATTTTTTAAATGAAGTAGTCATGTATATAGTTTATTATTTATTAATGATTACAAATAGATAGATAATTTATTGTATCTAAAACTTCTAGATAGTAAATCATCATAACATTCTATTCTAGGTATGAAACATAATTTTGCATGAAATTTATAATTGTTGAATTGAGATTTTGTTTCAACTTTTGTCTTTTAGGTGTGTTGAAGAAGGATAATGATCGAATTGGAAATTATCCTATTAATATAATAAGTTTGTTCCAAGGAAAATGATCAAGTAGGAAATCAATGCTAATGGGACTTATTCCTAAAATAGGTAATACAATCCAAAAATATTTGGAAGAATTAGCAATCACTCAAAGTACAACGACAGTGCACACCAAATTTATACACAATTCACAATTTCCAATCCAAATTTTCAATTAATACATTCAATTATCATAGCTCACCAAGAACACATACACATACACATAAGGTAAAACAGCCCATTACGGACTCCTAGGAATGACCCCATTATGGTTTTCTTTTAATGAATCATGGTTTTCTTCTGGTGAATTAAATCTGGGCCACAATCAATGGGTTAGGTATCCGGAATGGAGTAATTAGTAACCACAATAGGAACTTCCAGCTTTTTAGTGTTAACTCATTGTAGGAAGTGATTTTTTCAGGCCTTCTATTTTAGAAAATATTGTGACCGCAATAGGTGAGTTAGATGAGTGTTATGGATATAATTTTGTTGGTTTTGGGGTAGTCTACAGGCTCTTTTAGCCATGATGGGCAGAACGCTTCAAAAATTTATAACAAATTTATTCACACTTTATCGAAAAAATATAATTTCAATTATTCTCACCATTTCTATCACTTGTCTTTGTATGAGAAAAAAATTAAAAAATTTCAGTAATGACATAAGGGCACCCCACCCCCCCATTTGGTCCGTAATAGGCTATTTTACCTTACATACCACTCAATTTGGCTCAAAATCATATCATATTAACCAAATTGGTAAATAAATCACCGTTAAACATCTTCTTAGATTCTCCAATTTGACACAAGCTTACTCCCAACCAACCCTTTTTTTTTTGGTTTTTGGAAAAAAAGCCAAAGTGGCAACAATTGTCCTTCCTCCCGTTGCCCACATGGCGTGGGCTACATTTTTGCCAATGAATCATATTGGCAAAGATCTGACTTTTATATGCTTTATTTGGCACAGATGGTTTTAAAGTGGTGACGAACTCTGGCACTTAGGCCAAAATTTTCCAAGCAAAATAGGTGATTTAAAAAAAAATTTGATGATGTGATATGGCACTTTTGGAATTTAGTACAAGAACATATAGGCGAAATAGTAGAATTTAGTTGTAAAATATGTAAATGATAGAAGAAAAAAGAACAATTCATTAATAAATAGGCTTCATGGACACAATTGGCCAAGCTAGGGCCCATCCACTAAAGCAGAAGTCCTTGATCAAGCATGGCTCGAAGACTTTAGAAATTCCCAAAGACCTTAAAAGTTAACTCAACTCAAAGTCCATATCGACGATTGGCTCCCGCTGTCCATTGGTTATAAGCATCGCTATAAGGGAATGTCTCTAGGGTAAAGATCTTCTGAGAGTACATTCCAACAACGCATTCCAGATGGGTGTCAAAGGCATTCCGCAACTTATTCTTCAAAAATGCTAAAGAGTTGAAACAACGCTCATCCTCAACAGACCCTATAACCTGGACAATTGCAATTTGAGCCAATTTATAATACTCAGGGAACGCCTTTACTCTCAAAACAATGCAAGAATCTAGGTAGCACCATAAACGTGTAAGAGGGTTTAGGTCAAAGGGTGGTTCCATGTGTTCCTTGGAATTGTTGACCATGGCTAATTTAAATAAACCCTACTCACACTAAAAGAAACCCATGTTTTTTTTTACGTCCAAAAACTGGACGTCAGAAAAAACATGGGTTTCTTCTAGTGTCAGTCTCCAATCTATAACGGTCAAGGACCGGTAGGATGAGCTGCTTTACTTTATTCACTTCAATCAACTTGGGCTCACAATAGTAAGACATGAGAATTGACAAGTGTCTAGGAAAACATTCTTCCGCTTCTAGTTGAAGCCAATACTATGGATAGACAACCCCTAGGGCATCTATGATGACGTGAGATGGGAATCAAGATTCCAACTCCCTCAATAATTGTCAAGCTGCACCTGTAAAGCACAAGAATTATATCATCAGCAATGTCTATAGAAAACATATAAATGTTGGATAACATCATTCAACAATTCTATCTAGTGAATTGATAATACCAGCCTTGACATATACACAAAAACAACATGAGCCTCAACATATACAATGCATGTGGTCAACATTCATGTGGTTAGCTTAAAGATATGAGCCAACTTCCATGTGATCAACTGAACTGAACTGAATTCAAAGTAACTGAACTAAATTCAAATCCAAACTGAACTGAATTCAAAGTAACTGAACTATATTCAAATCCAAACTGAACTGTATTCAAAGTAAATGAATTAATTAGATTGAAAAGCATATCAGCAAGCAAACTCAACTAAATTCAGCAACCAAACTGAACTGAATTCAAAGTAAAAAATTAACTAAACTAAAAGTATATGATCAACCAAACTATACTGAAGGCACATAATTAACCACACTAAGACAAATCAATCACTCTCACATAATATATAAACTCCATATAATATTTAAGATCCTAAAAAAATGTCAAGCCCAAAATCATGTATAAGGAAAAACTCCAATACCTGTGCACTCTGTTTTTTCAGTAGTGACAAGTGTTGCAAATACTTCTCTATCCACAGGTGATTCTTCATGCACTGCCCACAATTTCTCTCCATTTATTACCAAGACCAGTTGTACAGATTTGTTGTTAAGATCCGACACCCACTTCATGTGTATTTGACTGTGAGAACAATCAAGGATGTTCTTGAATGCCCAAAACTCATCTCCACCATATGCAATGGTCTTGTCTACAAATAGGGTGTACAGCTGCCCTTCTGCAATTTTAAGTGCTGCTACAAAATCACAGAGAAAAACGTCACGTTTTTGAGCAAACATTACTAGCAAGTCCACCGTTTCTAAAAGAGGCATGAGTGCCGTCATGCCTAGAAGGGCATATGGATCCAAGAGGAGGCTTAGACATTTCTGCACAAGCCAAGACAAATTTCAACTTAGGTGATTGCATAATTCAATAGTAAATTCAAATTACATGGTAACGAGGACACTCTACAATCAAAGTATTGAAATGAACAAGAAAAGAAATAAAAGCACTACATAGGCAATGAAAACCATAAAAACAAACAAACAATCGAAAAAAACCTCTTATACCTCAGCAACAGCATTCTTGGATGAATCAGCCTTCATTTTTGCAAGGAGTATACGGATGAATCAGCCTTTAAATTTCTGCTAGTAGCCTCCTTAAAGGCTCCAGCAATGACACCCACCTTGTCGACACTTGGAGAAGTGGCTTTAAGCCTTTTGTTTCCATCACCTCAGCTAAGTTCTGATACTCACTCAATCTTTTTGGGCTTTTACTAAAGTACGAATGTGTCTTCTAAATCACTTGTTCTATGACTCGAAAAATGGATAATGCAGATAGCGATTTGGCTGCAAGGTTACATCTATGTGCCATACAATGCACACCCAAGCAAAAAGGAGCGAACTTCGTTTGTACTTGTGTTCAGCGGGGTTTTTTTCATTTCTTACATATAGATGAAAAGGCGATACCAGGATGTGTGTCATAGTGATTGTGGCGATTTACAGGTAAAGAGGGCAGAATTTCTGTGGCGATTACTTATAATTTTGGGGTGTCAGTCTAGGCGATATTCTATGCTTTGAGAAATCTGTTTGGGTGATACATTTTTTTTTTACGCTGTTTGGGCGATACATTTGTTTGGGCCCCTCTTTTTGGGCGATACATTTTTTTTGGTTAAGAGTATTTGGGCGATACATTCTTTTCGGTTAACTCTGTTTGGGCGATTTGTCTAGATCTAATGGCCTGCGGTACTAGCGATCTGGACGGTTGCAACCTGGGACTTGACAAAATGCAAGTGTAACATGAAACTGTCTTAAAAGAATCATAAGAATCCTCAATACCTGAACTACAAGCTAACATACACACCAGCGTTTTACACACATACCTGCGCCCACCCCAAACCCCCTCCAATGCCAAAGTAAGCAAATAGGTAAAAAAATGAACAATAAAATGGAAAGTTAGGAACATAAAATAGTACCTCTGAAGCTGTACCGTGCCCTGCAACCACCACAAGCCCCCTCCGATGCTAAAGTCAGTAGGGTCTTCAGTAAAGAACCTAAATCCTTAATATGCTATCCAAATCGATAACAGAGGAATACCAATACATTCACAAGCACTTACAAGTCACAGAATATGAATAAGCATCCCCATTTCCCGCAAGCAACATAAACAAGCATCTCCATTTCCCGCAAGCAAACACACAGTAATGACACAACGAACATCGACAGGGTGGCTCGTGCAGTGTTTGGGCAACATCAGAATTCTTAGTGTGGGACCACGTCCCTCCTGAAGTCCTCAACATAAGGAAAACAAACGATATCACGTGCATGGACATGCATCTGCATGTACTCGTAAACTGACTACGAAAGAAGGAAAGAAGATTCTCACCCCAACATGAGCTAAGTCCACTACTTCTCTAAACGCAGACTACAGCTCCCAGACTTTTTACTACCTGCTACACAGAATTTGACCCTTGGAAGATCACACCTGCAAGGAAGACCTCAAACTGGCACTAAGTGCTGGTTAAATATCTTCCCCGGCCTCCTGAAACGAACCACTCGTCGAAGACGCGCTGGTAGGGAAAGTTTTCCAGATTGAAAATCTTCTGGGAGAACATTCCAACGACGACTTGGATGTGTTCATCGAGATTGTTTTGGAGCTTCGATTTCAGAAACCCGAGAGTGGAGAAGGTTCACTCATCCTCAACCGACCCGATTACGTGAACCAACGCCATTTCGGCCAACTTCAAAAATTCGCCGAAATTTTGAGTCAAGCTGTTATTACTGTCCAACACCCGCCAAATTCTTGTCAGTGGATTCACATCAAAAGGAGGGAGCATGGCAGTGCGTGAATTAGACTTCATGCAAGTTTTAAAAAGTGCCCTCTGGGACATGAGCGTGTCACGATCGACTAGCGGTTTGAGCAAGAACTTTTGCTCTCCGTCGCCCAAGATTTTTCCGTGTCCATAGACGTCCATCAGTATGCGTAGGTGTTTGTCAAAGTTTTCCTCAGCCGCAACGTGACACCAGTATTGGGAATACAGTATTTCGAAGGCATTCATGACGTGTTGAGCGGGGAATCTCTCATCGAGCTCTTGCACCAGTGTTTTCGCTGCCTCTGCAAAACAAGACAAATAAGAAGTAGTTAGGTAAACAGCTTCTAAAAACAACATAGAGGACAACCAAAACTGGAACTGAAGACATTCAAAGATATTCCGGCTTACCTGTGCATTCAGCTTTCACCTTCTCAAGCAACACAGCCCACACCTCTCGATCGACAGGCTTCCCTTTATGCTCTACATGGATCTGTTCACCGTGACAGACGAAACAAAGAACGGACGAATTGTCATTCAGATCATTCAACCACTTTATGTGGATTTGCTCATGAGAGCAGTCAAGTAGATTATTGAAAGACCGGAATTCGTCGGAGCTTAACGCTGTTGTTTTGTCTTCGTACATGCGGTACAGAGAAGCTTGACAAACTTTCACAGCCGCCACGAAGTCGCAGATATAGACGTCTCTCTTCTGGGCGAAGGTCACCAAGGAATCAATAGCCTCCAATAGAGGCAAAAGGGCACACATCCCCAACATGGTATACGGATCATGGAGTAGCACCAAGCATGGCTGCACATGTAGACATGGCATTAGTTTATACATGAACATTGATATGAAGTTCTACTTCGGCCATGATGACAAACCAGCAAACCAACAGAGGATTCATGAGAAACTCAGAAAAGTAATGCAACATTGCACAATCACAAATGAAGTATGACATATTGCCATAGTTCTGCACCATTAAAAAAAATGGAATTGAAAAAACAAAGTACCAGTGAACTTTAAGGTTCACGAAAAAAAAAATATGACATATTGCCCAAAAAAAGGTACAGGGCACTCACCTCAGCCTTGGCGTTCTCGTGCAAATCAGCGGTCATTTTATAAATCAATATCCTGTACTCCGAGAGAAGCCTCCGGAGAGGCTTGATCAAGCTAACCCACCTGGTTCGAACATTTTTCAAGAGTTTGAGGCCCTTCGTTTCTGTGAGGTCTGCCAATTGCCGAAATTCCTCCAACCTTTTTGGACTTTTGCAGAAGTAGGCGTATGACACTGTCAGCAATTTCTTGATGGCACCAAAAATTCCAAGTTTAGAGAGGGCCTTGAATGTTAAGTTACACCGATGTGCTACGCAATGAATGCCCATTACAAATGGGGCATACTTTTCTTTTACCTGGAGGGTCACTCCGGATCTGCTTCCCTGTAAGGTGGAAGCTCCATCTGCACCGAAACTCAACAACTTCGAAGCAATAGCCTCGGAATCCAAACCACCACCAGTAGCCACAGAATCCATAATCAACTTCGTGAGATTATCTGCGGTTGGAGGGCAGTCTACACGTTGCAAAGAAACTAAAAGTGGAACTCTCACCCACTCTTGAACAATATATACATGGACAGATAACCAGCTGCTATTGTCAATAGCAGTTACCTCGTCTACTGATGCAGCAATATAGCGCGCTGATTGTATGAATTTCTTCATCTCCGACATAACTTGCTGATACATGTAGCCCGCCATGAGCCACCCTGAGTTGTCGCACCAGTGGGCGGCCGGCAAGTCTGGAACACTCAGGAACTTGTACAAACTCTGCCTGGACTCGTATTCAAGCATGGGTCGGCCATCACTGAGTACTTGGAAGAGCGTCCCAAATTGTACACGTTTCTTCCCTGCCTCCATGGACGTGCACTGATTAATCTGCTGCAAGACAGTTGGTGGTGGTTTAGCGGCGTACATGCGCAAGTTCTTGCGATGCCTGCACTGAGTGGCAATGTAGCTCTCTCCCTTTTTGACCTTGAAGTGTGGCATGTCCTTCTTGGCAATTCGCTTTCCATCGTGCTTCAGGAGGGTGTCCGATTTTGGTGCCATGATACAAGGCTTTCTTTCAAAAGAACTGCACACTTTACATTTGACCATCTGGAGAATGCCGTCCGAGGCCATGATGCCCTCCGCCCAAGGTAGTTTTGCTGCCCAGAGGGTCTGGAACTTCCTATGGCAATCATAGCGTTTTTGTGTTGTCGACCTGCTACTCCTTGCCTTACTGCGATGTGAGGCACCTCGTTTCTTGGGAGGAGACTCGAAATCAGAATTTGATTCTGAACCCTCAGAGTCATCTGGCACTTCTCGCAAATTCGAGTTGCCCGCGTTCTCTGAGTCATCGGAGATATGGATAAGCGGTGACTTACTGCTCAGCACCCTTGTGTCTCCAGACGTCGAGGATGATCCACGAAAAAGTACAACACCACCGGAAGGTGATTTGCTGGTCGCTAAGGACCGCAAGTGACCAACTGAATCAGGGCTGGGATAATCTTCACATGAATTCGCCTCAGCCCCTGGTACGTCCGGAAGCGAGCCGTCGTAAACCAACTGCAGAGGCTGGCCCCCGCAAGCACCTCGGCTTGATGCAAAGTAAGATTGCATTGTTTTCTTGGCCACCTCCAACTTCCGCATTTCGATGATTTTTCCCTTCCTCTTGATCTCCTTCCGCGCGAGAGCCAACGCCTCCTCTGTTGCCTCCTCTGCCTTCTTCATTGCTGTTCGAGCAAGTGAAGCCGCCCTCACCGCCTTCCCCAAAACATCCTTCCCGGAGTCCTCGTCTACAGAACCCATCACACTCAATTGTCAGTAAACTAACAGGGTCACGGAAAGTAGTTACAAGCAGAATGGGAAAGAGGCTATCCCTTGGAGAAAGCACGCGACAGTGCTGCTTCCAGAAAATGAGGATTTGCTTGAAATCCAAGGCAGCTTCAAGTAAAATGACTGCAGTGTTGCGGCCATAACGGCGTTCGGCTACCGCAAACCTAAACATTACAGAAGATCAGTAAAAGCAATGCAGAAGTGGAAATCATGAGAGAATGAGGGAAGATCTTCCCTGAACCCGCCGCTGAGATACTCCACTCGCATTCGTAACTGGCTATATTGAATCACCACTCTCGGCTCCACCTGGCGAAATCCCACGCAGTTAATTCTACGGACATGGCGAAATGAAGGACCCATGAGCTGCTGCGGCTGGCGAACAGGATGCGCGCGAGGAGTACAACGGTGGCGACACGGCGTAAATGGGGGAGGATTATGAACAGCAAAGTAGAGAAGTGGGGCGATGATGCCGCGGCCATCGGCGCCCCGCCCTAATCCTGCTGGCAACACGGGCATGCAGGGACGACGAGACGGACGCCGACCTAGCACCAAGCTGTTCCGTCCGGGCGCCGCCTTGGCGAAAAAAGCACTTTTTTACTTAAAAAAATCAATTGACATTTCGCCAGGTAAAAATTATTGGGGCAAACTGGCACTGTAGTGCCAAAAAAAAAAGCCCTGCTTGTGTTGTCACACCGCTGCAAGCACCTTGGAAAGTACTGATGCCATCAGCGCCAAAACAAAACAATCTTTTTGAAACTTGGTCAAAGGAGAGATCACCTCCACTTTCAAGGGCCTTCATGATGACCAAGGTGAGGCTATCCGCACTAGCTCCATTCACCAAACGTTGTAAAGAAATGAGAAGTGGAATCCTTACGTAATTTTCCACCACATATGCATGAATGCATATCCAACTCCCATTATCCACAGTGGTCATTTCATCACATGTAAGGGCTACAAAATGAGCAATAGTTATTTTATTTTTAACTGCATTCTTTACTTGGCAATATATATAGTCCGTCATCTGCCACCCAGAGCTGTCGGTCCAGTGAGTTTTCGGTAAATTGGGAACATTGAGGAATGCATATAGTGCTTCCTTTCTTCATACTCCAACATGGGCCGTCCGGATGACAAAATTTGAAAAAGAGTGCACAACTGCACAATTTTTTTTGACTGTGCCATTGAGATAGTAGTGTTTACATGCTGTAGAATTGATGTAGGCTGCCTAGCTGCAAAGTGTCGCAAATTGATTTGATGGCGAGATGTCTTCGATATATACATTCACTAGCCTTGATTTTGAATTTTGGCATATCAAATGCTGCTTTCTTCTTCCCCTCGTGTTTCTAGAGTGTGTCCCACTTTGGACTTAAGATTTGGGGCCTCTTTTCAAAAGTAGAGCACATTGTGCACTTCACAAGGTGCACTTTCCCGTTACTTCCCCGAATTGGTTCTGCCCATACCAACTTTGCAGCCCACTTGTTTTGAAATCTTCTCGTTTTATCATAATTGACCTTCGGATTCTTTGGTGGTGGAAGCTATTGAAAGTCATTGTCAGACTCTAGATCTTCATCTCCATCCAAAATCTGGACCATATCGTCCCTCAATTGTTGGTGTATTTCGTCAGCTTTCTCGGTTGCTGCTCTTGACTCCGACCGGCCAATGCTGTTGCTCCCTCTGTGCAGTAGGTTCGGTGGTTCAATCTCTAAGAGCTCCGTGTCTCCAGACACAATGTTCAGTGAGAAGATTTTAGAAGCACATTGGGAACTAATGGTCCTCGACTTTGATGGAGCAGAATCACAAAGATGCAAGGGTTAGGAGTTGCTACTGCTTCGCGAACTAATGAAAAACTTTGCAATTGAAGTTGCCTCCCACGCACTTTGACATGCTTGACTGTCTTCTTGGCACACTGCCTTCCCTTTCAGCTCACGGCGACGGAGAGCAACTTCTCTCTCTTGCTTCCATGCAGATGTGCGAGCTGCCCGCGCAACATCAAAGTCGGACTGTGCAATCTGAACTGGAACGTCTTGCATACAGATCTCTTGCACCTCTGCAGACCCCCCTTCATGTACAGTATAATCATCAAACTTTGGACATACAGATTCTCCACCCATCGCGAGAAGCTATGCTGAAATCTAGCAACCACAACACCAACAAAAACAAAATATTCAACGTCAAAGAAACCACCCGTTGGCGAGCTTATCGAACCATGGGATACCCTACATCATGAACATTGCAATGTTTACGACCACCCTTGGCGAACTTCTATCAAACCATGGTGATGTGCAGAATATGTAAAACCAAAAATACAACTCAGTGAGCAAACAAAGAATAATGCATAGATAACGCAATCTAATACTCATTTCGGCCAACAATACGCAAAGACATGCATGATACAAATGAAGATGAGGATTTCAGCATACTCTAATATAGTCCAAGAATGCCTTGAGCCTCTCATCGGAAAACGGCCACGCAATAACTAAGAATCAAGGTTGAAGCAAATGTGCCGCCCATTGCCGGTAGTGTTCATTGCAGGAAGTACACGGAGTGGGAAGAAATGCTCCTTGTCCGTTGTCCACAATCCGCAGTCAGCAATCTAGCAATGAATGAAGATTTCCACCAAGCTCCAACAGCAAGAGAATCCAAAGCTCACAAGGCGACGAGCTGTGGTGGAAGCGCGACAATGAGGCACAACAATTCAAATGACCGGCGTGGTTCAGAGTTGGGAGCGAGCGACCACGGCGGCTAGGGTTGGTGTTAATAGGCTGCCGCCCTAGAACCCTAGTCCGACATCTGGCTTCTAAATTTCAAAATTATATTTATTTCCTAAAGGCTTTTTCGCCTGGAATTTCGCAGCGGTGCTTTTTGGCCCCATTTCGCCCCCCCAAAAAGGGCTGCTCCCAACTAGCTCTACACTCACTTGATATTTAGACTTCTAATTCATTCCATCAAACAATCTTCAATTTAATCTCACATTTTTTCATCTCCCCATTAACACACATCACTCCAACTTTCGCTACATAACACTCATATTGTTCTTACCAACTTATAACTTCCACCTCTCACATTCACATATCATCACATCAAAACTAACATACACTTGTCCAACCTTGGACACACATACAACAAAAAGAAAACATAACACAGCTCAAACCAGCCAGGACTCACATTGGCTCTCTCCCTCCAAGTGGGTGAAAATGAATCCAGAAAGAAGGACCTAATAGGGACCAAAACGGTGGTTGATAAACCGCCCAACTAGAAATTATACTAACCGTAAAGGAAAACCACCCAAATTGGACTTGACCACTATAAGAAACCCGCGTTATAGGTGCCGTTTTGAAATTTTTTCAGACGGATTTTAGGTGATGTCAAAAAAAACAAATTGTATTTTTTTGTCAATAATCATGTCCAATATAACATCCAGATGAATGGTTCCACCAAGCCAGGCTTGGACTTTGGGCTTGGCCTTTGGAGGCTTCACACTATGGCCAGCCAAAGGCTCAAAATCCTATCATTTATTGTCCATTTCTTTGGACTCTCACCCAAAGTTTGTCCACTCAATCCCACAGCCTCTCGACTTGGTCGGCCATAGTGTGAAGCAGCCCTTATATTCAAAGCAAAGTTTATTGTGATTGGTCCACTACCTATAAGGTGGACATATATAGAATGTGTGGTTTAGTTCTTGAATTTGAAGGTGGGATGAATATGTACATCAAAGGAAGAATCTAGAATTTGGATTGAGGATGCTTCAAGAGATGTGGCAAGAATAACAAAATTCATCATCTAAAGAGTAGACGGTAGGGCAACTAGATTATTACATTTATCTGCCAAGGTGCCTAATGCAATGTTTACACATACTCATTTGTGAATTAGTCAATACAAGAATTTGCTTAATATAGCAAGCAAAAACTTTAGCCTCCACATAAGGGAGACAATTTTTACAATGAGTTTTGAAGGCAAATGACATTCAAAGCTACCATAGTGAGTCTAGAAAAGTGCCTTTAGGGGTCTAACAAAACTACTTTAAGAAAAAAATTCTATTACATGGAAGATCACTATTCTACACGGTCATACTACAAAGTAAAACAAAGTTTAAAAAATACTTCTACATAGTAGCTTGCTTCATAGATATATATATGAAAACTAGTTATAAAATATTTGTCAATCAAATGACTTGACTCACTTGTGAATAAGGTGGATATATCCAAATTCGCACCCTGCCTAATACCACCATGGCACCATCATCATTCTCGGTACTCCCAAATCAATGTGTACATTTGTTCAAGAAGGAAGGAATTTAGAACTACTACCCAAAACTTCCTTCATAACTTTTTTGCATATAATATTCAAATGGTGTGTTATTTGGTGCTTTGGAACCTCTTTTCAGTAGTAACTAAGGAAGGTACACCCAAATGTGCCATTGACCTTAAACCGCCATCTTTACTCTGTGTACATCTCCAAAATCAATTCTGTACTTATGTGAAAGAAACCATTTTAGAACCAAACTTTGTTCCTTAATAACTTTTGCATACAATATCCAAATGCCACGTTCTCTAGTGCATTGGAACCTCCTTTCACTTGCCAACAAGAACATATGAAAATTTGGCCGTTCTAATAATACTAACTAGGCTTAACACAAAAAGTGGCGGTTTTGGGTGTACCCACCGTAGTCACAGTAGCAAAAGTGGCGGTTTGGGGGTATCCACCTTTTGTGCACAGTACAGTGTAAACGCCCCTATGAGCGGGTCCACCAAGATCACACGTGGGACGGTGGAGCCCGTGCACACTCCAAGTGAGCCGCTGAAACTGAATGCAAGCCCGACACTCCATTCCAATATGAATCTTCAGTTTCAGTCGCTGCATGACGGCTGATTACCCCCCACCTCCCAAAAGCACGCCACAGCGGAGCTCCCTCCTAAAAGTCCTGATCTCCCTCCTCAAGAATTCTTCCGTTCATTTCCGCCTTCGATTTTCTCTGGGGACGTGCTTCCGATCACTGTTGTGGCAAATCCCAAGCGCCCACCGCCATAGCTGGCGCATCTGGAGGCTTCTAGCGAGGCTTCTACAGTAGGCTTCTAGACTGGTCCTCGTCAGTCGGTCGGTCGGTCCAGTGCGCGCAGGTGCAGTTACCTGACGTTGCGAAGAGGAAAATTCGTAGCGCTTTCAGTTAAGCGGTTCCAAACGAAAGGGGACCCAGGTGCGACCTCAGTTCATGTACGTACGTTGGCACACGCTTGCATTCACTTCCTGCTCCTCCATCTGGCAATACGGTAAAAGCGCCTAGACGGCGTTCGATCGACGATCCATGATCACCGTCTTAGAAGATTTGGATGCACAGGCAAACTTGCTACGAGCTGGCCTTCCGTTGGCAACCTCTTGTCGGCGAACGAGACGCACAGAATGAAGGGAAAGCTCGTTAACACTGCGTTCTAAGTGTAAGTGATTATTAACTGAACCGTTTGAACGCCTGGGCAGTGACCGTGGAAATCATCCCTTTTGGTGGCAGTGTATGGACATCATCTACTGGAAGAAAAAAAAAAAAATCAAAAGTGCTCATTGGAGGTCAAACTATAGTGCATGATTTCCCCTTTTTACACAAAATTTGGTGGATGAATAGTTGCACTTTGGTCCTACACAGAAAGATTCATCAACCGAAAAATGGCCAATTAAAGTGTTGTTTAAGGTTTAATTCGAGTGTTAACGACCAAAATCATTGGGTTTGCCAATAAGGCGTTTTTGAAGACATGATGTCAATGTAGGAGAACTTTGTCGTCGTGGCATGTTTCGATTGGTTAAGGAGATTGAGGCAAATTAAGACTAATAACATTGACTACTTGTCTTGTGCACATTTTTAACAGGGTGGATATGAAGTAGAAATTTCATTGGTCTTGTTGTGAGAAAGAAATCAAAGAGAAATCTCTACTAAGGTAGGAGGCTCTGAAATGGAAAGAGCATTAAGAATGGACCCTATAAATGGCTATAAAATGGACATGAGTTGGATCTGAAATTGACATGTATAGTTATTGAATGAATTAAGGAAAAAACCATTATCAATAGCAAGAGCCAATCATTTGCTTTGCTTTCCCCATCTTTCTGTAGAATTGCAAGTGAACTATTTATAGAAGACCTAGGGTCATAAATAGGAACCTATAACCCAACTCATTTGAAAATTCATAAGTAATTCATAAATGCTTGAAAAAATACGAAACCACTTGGGTTAGATTCCTCATCTATTTTTCTCTGTTTGAAAAATGAGCTAAATTATTCCCGTTCAATGAAAGACACAAAAAAGGCGGACTAGCCCTTAGATGTGCCATTTTTGAGCCTTCTACCTTACTACCAACCGGTATTAACTTTGTGAGTGCAGATCCACCTAACATAATCTAAATGCACAAGACTTTCACCGTTGAAGCATGTTTTGATTGGTTAAGCAATCAAAGAAGTCAAATGGCTCACTCTCCTACATTGACATTATGTCTGGTAATTGCAAACTAAGTAGGCCAAGTTATCAAGAATAATTGTTTTTTAGTACCAACCTTGCCGCCCGCAACTTGATAGGTCCTAACCAGCGAGTATTCTTGATAACTTGGTCTGCTTTGCAATTATGTAGTGCTTTTGAGCTATACTTGGATGGCTATTGGTTGAGGGACTTAAGGCGACTGAAACAAACTGACCGAATGGACATGGCATAACTTATTGGGCAGATAGTAATCTCCCATGGGTGACAGATGAATCCCATTTGAAGATTACTATTTCACTTACTTTTGACTGTCTCCCTGTTGCAAAGGTTTAGTTATTCTGGAATTGGAGTGTACTGTACTGTACAACAGTTTTCAACAGAGCTGCAAGGCCAAGGAAGAATTAGGATACCCGAAGCGTTTTAATCCTCACCGACATCATTGAGTGTAAATCAGTAACCCCCGCTTATAACACATCACTGGTCAGAAACTCTGTAAGAAAAACATTGAAATATGAGCACCGCAATTTGCCGGAAATGAGGCCAATGACAGTCCAATGCCTCCCTTCACGAAGCCATGGAAAGGGCATGGCTTCGTACGTGGCAGTCCCAGAGTTCACCACGTCCGTCGAAGTGCGACCAAACCACCTCCTTTACGCCTCCCTGGCCCCCCAACACAGCAATGTCCTTCACTTTTCACATGGGAAAGCCCTTCTGCAATTTTCAGATTGGTGCCCATTTTCTCAAATTACAGAATCTCAGAAAAATCAGTCGCTTTACTCTATATAGTCAGTAACCTCTGAATGTTGAGACTAGAGTTTGGAATTAAAGTAGGTTTGAAACTACACACAGAGAGCGGGGCGATCGCTTTCTGTTCACGTCATAACGGACTCTGATCTTGCCCATTCTTGCCCCTTTCAACACACAAATTGTTTCAGCTCAATTGCCTCCCACTTTGGCTTTGCAATTTGGCTTTGCATCAAAAGCGCTTGAAGAGACCTTGGATTTTTTTGTAATTGGAATAGGATCGTTGAAGGAAACATCAGAAAGAGCGTCGTTGTAGAGAGAATTGCAGCTATGGAAGTAGCGACACAGCGCGCTCTCTTCACGAGTGTTGCCGAGCCGCTAGTTGCACGGGCACAGGTGGGTCTAGATCGAATTCTGCGAAAGAGTTGAAGTTGCACCGATCGTGTCTTGTGATCGCTTTCAATTTGTGTGGGTTTGCCGAATGGAGCTTTCATTAGTCAAGCTTGTAAAACCCATAGCCCGCACGTTTTTTAAGCAGTTTATGGAGTTTCAATGGAGATTTACAATTTTTCCTCGTAATTAGTTTTTGGGACCCAAGTTTTTTACTGAAACTTCTCTCCGTCTAAATTTCCCTTTTAACAGGATGATAAATCCCCAGTATGGTCATTGTAAAACGCTTGAATCCTTGGGCCTTCAAGGGTTAAGTTGCTGTGAATAGGTCGGTAGCTTGAAATTCGTTAGTTGGAGTCGTCCTCACTTTTTGATATGCGGATGGTACCGATCGCGAGAAAAAAAATTCAACTAACGCCTCATGTTTTTATTGGGGTGGGTGGGGTGTATCTGTTGCAGCGAGGTCGATGCTTGAGTCATGGGAGCGTGCTTCCCAGAAGAAGAGTGCAATTTGTCACACGACAATTTGCAAAGAGCGCCGCCAGTGTGCGTCTGAAAGTGCCTGCCGTTAGGGTTTCAAACGGAAGAAGTCGAAGCTCAGTTCCTGTTTATGCAGGTGTGTATCTGTGCCTGTTGATTATTTTAGTAAAGACTTCCAGTGCAGAATTTTATGTATCAGAAATCACTGACGGTAGAGGATACTAAAATTGTTAGAGATGCGATCTGATCCCTGTTTCGAACTAGTAATTCTGGTCTATAACCTCCCACTTCCCACTTTGAAATTGCATAGCATTAAATTTCCTGAATTCAATAGAGATTCATTCATAGCATTAAATTTCTTGAATTCAATAGAGTTTGGCTCTTGTGCCCTGGAGTGATCTCTCCAGATCTCTGTGAACTTCCCAAAAATCACACCCCTGCATATGTTAAAATGCTTAAATTGATGCAACTGTATGCTCGCCCTTGACTTGGAGGCACGATTATTTGACTGCTTCTTTTGATGTTTGGGAAACCCAGGGTTGGCGACAGGCCCAGGCACTGCGGATGAGTCGAAAGAAGCCGAGCTTGCCTCCGCGCTCCAGAAAATTGTGTCATCTCCGGATGAAATCGGTTTCTCAAATGGGACCCGAACCGTCACCATTACGTATGTCTCTGAGTTTTGTTCGTGTTGTTTCCTGCTTTTCTTAGAGTTCTTGATGTAATTTTTGCAATTCTCGGAGCTTTCTTTTACGGAGAAGGCATTAGGCACAGCAGCACTCCTCCTCACAATTGCCTGCTTTTGGGTGCAGTGTCTGCGGAGTCCGCAATGAGAATGACCTCCTCAGGTATGTGCAACAGCCTATCAGACGAATTGCAGATTGAATCGATTTCTGATGAATTCTGTAATTGTGGTTTCGACGGATGATATGACCTGACTATGCCTTTTACTTACTGTGTTTCCCAATTCTCTTGGTGCAGGTTGAAGTCACAAATTGAGGATCTAGATGGGGTTGGAAGTGCATGGATTGGTCCAATGCAGGAAGGTGGTGTACGAGGAGGTTCAGTGGCTGTGCAGATTGAAGTGGAGAAGAGAGTGCCACTGCCTGCCTTGATTCAAAGTGTACAGGCTCTGGACGAGGCTCTCTTGGCATTACCTTTCAAATCCAACTCGTGGTCATGGCGGTAAAGGAATCTAACTCTTTGTGTACCCGATTTCTTTTGAGCAGTTTTCTTCGTTGTTTGCTGCATAGAATTTTTTGTTTGGTTAAGTTTGAGGGTTGTATGGACCAGAATTTTTATTCAAGAGTTTTGATTTTGTGATGTGACTGACGTAGTTTACTGATGGGGTTGGCTGGCTTGCAGGGGAAACAAAATCAACTATTCAGTGTCTGGTTCTGGCAAGCCACTTATTCTAGTCCATGGATTTGGTATGACCCTCTGGACCTTGTTGAGTTTGTAATAAATCTTTTGAGTTGTATATCAACGCAGCCTAGTAATCCTTAGCCCTTTCTACTTGCTTACGCCATCGTGTATCGTGATTGTTCGTGTACCTTGATAAATGAAGGGAGAAGATTTTTATCGAGCTAGTGTAGTTTAGGGTTCAGGGTTCTTACTGATTGTTTTGCCACGTTCAGGAGGAAATGTGGGACATTTTGCCCGTTTGATTCCCTTTCTTGCGGAGAATCATCGAGTGTACGCTATCGATTTGTTGGGTTTCGGGGCATCCGACAAACCTTCAAACACGGAGTACGGGCCGGAGCTGTGGGCAGACCTTGTTTGTGGTGCGCCATCATAACCTTGTACTTGTTTACGAACAGTATCGAAAATTCATTATTTTCTTTGTTATTTTTTATCTCTGGAGGGGTAGATTTAACAGGGTTTTTGAGTTAAATTAGATAGCTCCCAGAAGTCTTAGACAACAATATAATGATGTATTTTCCCTGAACTGAAGGGAGGTCTCCCTATATCAAATTGATCATGCAGCGGGTTCCTTTCTAATTTTAGTGATAATCCTGTTGTGTTGGTTTTTCTTTGATTCATTTTGCAACAAGGGAACTTCTGTATATCATGCAAGCTGGCTTGTACCGTAGAGAGAAGTTCTCATATCTCCTTTTTTCAGATTTCGCGAAGGAATTTGCTCCAGAAGGTTCGGTGTTATTCGGCAATTCAATAGGTTCGCTCTGTGTGCTAGCTGCTGCTGCTAAGGCTGGCAGTGATTTATTCAGGTTCGTAGTTACTGGACACGAATTCCTATTTTGTTTGACAAGCATTTAATCTATTTTTATATAATCAATCTTTGACTCTACTACGAGGGAGATCATTTCATGTTTTGAACTTGCTTTTGGTAAAATTTCAGTAAAATTTCACTCATTTGTCGTCTACCAGACTGTGACATAATATACTGCTTGGAGGCATAACCATCCGTACTTGTGTGTTTATGATGACAGGGGCGTTGTTCTTTTAAATTGCGCTGGGGCAATGAATAGGAAGGGCCTTGCACAAGATGGCTTGGCGCTTCGTCTTGTTGCACCCATTTTTGTTGTCGTGGAGTACCTGCTGCAACAACCTAAAATAGCCAACTATTTGTTCAACAAGTAATAATGATCTTTTCCCTGCTTCCTTTCAGGCAGTTTGTATGATAAACATCATGATTCTGATTCGGGCTCGACTATACTCTCCTTTGACCTGGCTTGCTTATATTTATCTTGTCAATGCTCGTTCAGGTTCCGTAGCAAGAAAAACGTGAAGCAGATCTTGCAGCAACAAGCGTATCGTGATAAAGAAGCTGTTACTGATCAGTTGGTACATTAATTTTCCCTTCCACTTGAGAAATCTCTTGTTTTTTGTTTGGACCATCAAGCACTTACTTGCGTAGGTTGTAGGTTCAGATTAATACTTCAATTGCAGCTACTGTATTCAAATTTTTCATTGTTGAGATTCTTTTCTTTTGAATCTTGACATGTTTTATTTTATTACGGTAGCAATAAGCTGACCCGTGCACTTTTGCAGGTTGATATTCTGCATCATCCCTCTACCGATGAAGGAGCCTTGGATGTTTTTGTGAAAGTGTTTACTGGAGAGCCTGGTATGTTTTGCCCAAGGCTTGTTCACTTACGGATTTTAGGGTTTAGGGTTTAGGATGTGATTTTTAGAAGTGGCTTGTTTGAGTCCCTTCTTGGAAGTAGTCAAGTGCTACTTGTTAATTCATTTGCGTGATTGGGTTTATGCACACAGGTCCACGACCAGAGGTTTTGGTACCCCAGATTGATGCACCTCTACTGTTGCTGTGGGGTGAAAAGGATCCTTGGACTCCGGCAAATGGACCTGTAAGTACTACTTCTCCATGCAAACTACTCTCCAATTTCTTTACTGAATTATTGATTGAGAAGCATCTGAAAGGATCCCTCAATAGATTGACAAAGTTATTGATGGTAAGATAGTATTAATTCAGTAGAACTTTAGATCATCACTAAGATAAAGTTTTAATTAATGCCATGTTAGTGCTGACTTAATTTTTAACTGAGTTGTAGCCAATGTAACATCAAATTATTGCCACTGCCATTTGCGTTAAAATGCAGTAACTCAACAGGAAGATTATGTGAATCTAATGCTTGTTAACTTAACGCGGATAGCTTGTCAATCTAATTGTAGGGTTGGTCTGTTTGTGGCAAACTAGCTTTTTTGGAATTGGCTTATGTATGCTGGAACTCTGAAGCTCGGAGGGTATTGGTGTGGTGGTTTTAGGGTTCAGGGTTCAGGGTTTATGGTGGTTCAAGTGATTTAGGGATATCTGTCTGATCTATGTGGTGTGCTATCTCTGACAGGTCTCAAAATACTTCAAAAGAGTCGCAGCCGAACGTGACAATGCCTTCGTTACCATACTTCCAGATGTAGGCCACTGCCCACATGATGACCGACCAGAGCTTGCAGCTGGAGAGATTCTTCCTTTCCTGGAAAAATTCAGTTTATGAAGGTCTGGAGCAAATTTCAAATGAAATCATTATTTTTTTTAATACCACAGCCTGTGGAGTGTATACACGTATCAGACTTTTAAAACGGGTATTTAGACATCGACCCTTTCTTATATCATGGCAATCAGATGTTGAGGAACCAATAACGTGGTTTCCAACTAATTTGTGACTCTGATTGATCCATTACAGAATTTGATTTGTATTCTTCTGAAATTGATTTGAGTAGCATCAAAGTTCGAGTGACTATAGAAATCATCTTGTGTATAGTTTATTTTTACAGAGATGAAATACATACACTGCTTAGCATTGAGAGCAGGTGATAGAAATTTAATTGTGGATACACTCTGCTAAGTTTTTGAAGTAAAGAAGGTTCTGAACTCTACTTCCAAACTGTGCTTCAAAGTTGGTTTGATATTAGTAATCTCTTCACATCATCTCTACAAAGCAAAGCGAATTTGATTATTTCATCAATCAGATCATGCTTGATATCCGTCAAGTTTGAGTTTTTGCACTTGTTTTCATCTTTCAACCTTCATATCTCTTGTCTCTAACTCCAATGCTTGATTTGATTGAAGATTTGAAGTTTGTGAGGGTGGGGTTTTGTCTAGTAGGCTTGGATGTACTGAATTGAAATGTCAATGTTGTTTTCTTAAAAGGTGAAAAAATTTCATCAATAAAAATTTAATCCTTAGCCTCTTTTCTTCTTCTTGTGCAACTCCAATGATTGATATGATTGAAGATTTTGGATTGTAGGGGGGGGCTATTTCTCTATGAGAATAGAATTAACCCCTTTAGGATGTTAGCAAGTGTACGCTTTTGTACACTACGTTGTAAAATACAGTCTGACTCGCATTAAAGTCTGAAATCTGAAAATGTGATAGTGCACAACTTTCCATCAGTAGATTAATAATTTTATCCAAAATTTTGCACTTTTGTCTCACATCCCAAGATTTGAATTGAATTTCAGTAATTAATGAGAAGAATCACATGTTGAAAAAAAGGAGAGAAGCAATGAGCCATCCACTTACATTTGCCCACCTCAAACCATACAACAAAACACATTAAAGCTCACTACACATTTAATGGAAAGCGAAAACATTGGAAAGGGGACCCAATTAAGGCAAGGCATACTGTATTGTATAAAAATTCGTAGGCCAGTTTGGGTTGCTAACATCCTAAAGGGGTTAACCCTTAAGGGTTCCAACAACCATATTTTGGATTGTAGACAAGAGTGCTTGCCTTGAGAACTACCCCCCTACTCTCTTATTATTGTTGCAATATTGTTTCAATGGTTTTACAGTCCAATATTGAAAGTGTATTACTCAAGTACAAAAGTAATACTGCAACAATGTAGTTTCAGTGGCAATAGTGCATTCCCATTGAAACTATATTGTTATAATATAGTTTTTGTATTGTAACAATATACTTTCAATATTAGACTGTGAAAGTGAAACCATTGAAACAATATTGTTTCAATGGTGTGGTACTTTCCTGATGTGAAGCCAACGTTTTGTTTTGGTTTTTTCATTCATCCAAAATAATTCTTGAAATCCTTAAGTGATGACCATTTTTTATAAACAATTTGACAAAATTGTAGATATTATATTTGTCCAAAGATATATCCAAAAATGTGCATAAATCCAAGGATTTCAATGTGAAAGGAATAAATTTTCAAACACACAAACTATAAGAATATGGAAATAAAATCTCAAGGTAGAAAAATAAGGGGTGACTTTACGAGTATATAATTCAATCATTGAATTGTTAGAAATTTTCTTTCAAAAAATTTGTAGTTGCAAGTGTTAAAGCTATTACATAGAGCAAGGTTTTATAATTGTGTTCCAAAAATTTGCAATGTACTCCCTCTTCTACAATTAGGAAACAAGAACAATCAAGTTGTAGTCAATTTGGTAACAAATTTGCAAGTTACTTAGCCCTCTAAGTACGACACAATTCATTCTATTCATTCACCCTATAACAATGCTATGGGATAGAGTGGTTTTGGATAAATGACTTCACTATTAATTGTAGAAAAAGTTAATGCACCTATTGGTTCAATAATTGGAGTATTTTGGTGACTGTCTTGGTCATGGGGTCTGCATCAAGACAGTTTTGAGTGAATAGTTGATCAAATTGCCATAGTGGTTCATCTTAATTATTTAACCTCTAAAAGACATGACCCCCCATGATCAAGGTAGTCACCAAAATACTCCAATTATTGAACCAAAAGGTACATTCTTTGTTTCTACAATCAAATTGTCTATTGGACACTTTTTAGCCTCAACGTTATTTAAGGGTTAAATGTTTCTTTGTATGTAAAATAAAATAATCTTAATCTATTGATTCACATTGTCATTTGAAGAATAAGAAAAATTAAAAATGATCTGTAAGTTACATCAATTTTTAATAGCCCACTTTAAATCAATGGAAATATTCAATCATTTCTCAATTGAAAAATATTATTCATTTTTGGTGTTTTTTTGAGAAGGACTATAATGTCCAAAAAGAATTTTGTAAAATATTAAATCTCACAGCAGAAAATGCCCCCCCTTCCCTCCTAAATATTAGAAGGTCAAATGAATAGTAATAGATACATTTACCTTATCTCAATTGTGACAATGATAACAAGGTAAAAAAATTCCTTCCATACATTGATGTGTGCACTGACCCTTCATTGAATGCGTAGGTAAAAAGTTAATGGGAATATCTTATTATTTAGAACCTAATTAAAAATATATTTTTTAGAACCTAATTAAAAATATATTTTTTAGAACCTAACCATGGAATCTTGTACTTCACTTGTCTAAGATTATGTGGTAAAAATTTCATCAAATTTGACCATAGGGATTGGAAGATATTAGCATTCAAAAGTTGGATAAGAAGGTTTTTTCAAGAACATCCTTAGATTGCCTGAAAAATAAGATCGTCTATAACTTTCTCATCACTAAGTCCAAATAGAATGATTCACAGGTAAACATGTAGATAAAAATATAATGTGTTAGGAGAAATATATTATTATTTTTTTTTTTACTTTCTGTGATTTTAAAGGGGTTGCCCGCCAACCCCCGTTTTTGGCTTTTTGTGCAATAACTTTTGCTTCCAAGCACTGATTGGAATAAAAATTGTATTTCCAAGAAGCTTATGTATTTTCTAGCTTAACAAAAAGTTTACTAAATCATGATGAATATTGAGACCATATGAGCCTACCCGAAGTCGCGTTTTGGCCCCCGTAGGGCCAATGGGACTTTAGGGGTTAACCTTGAAAGAACAAGACTTATCATTAAGGTACTTTGCCAAAAATTGATCCAATTTTTGAACCAATAGGTGTGTTCTTCATATTTAAAGTTGAAAGTCATCCATTGACCACCCCTTGGGTTTGGTTTGCTTGAAATTGGAGTCTACAAGAAACATTAATTTTGAAGCTCAAATAAAACCCTAATTTTGATGTGCTATTATAGTGGCTTGCATTGAAGATGCTCTAAATCTTGACTTTATGGTATTGAGAGAATCATCACCAACCTTGCCACCAAGCCTCAATACCACTTCAAGCCTGTCGCATTTGTTCAAACAAAACAACTCCACACCAACACCACGTCATAGTACAAGTTGTGCCATTCCTCTTGTCATTTACACTTGTTTGGCAATGGACTACACCATTGATGTCTCGGATTTGAAAATCAAGCAACTAACAATTTGCAAAATTGTGAATTCTACAAGAACAACAAGCTTAATCTTGGAATGCCATTGGCGTCATTATGTGGCACCTAAATGAAAATCCAATGAGCTATAAAGCTATTGGAATTATCTTTTCATCCCCGTTTTCCTTGTTGACCTTCCAACACTATAAGAAACTAGAGTTTTTTTATATCTAAGTTGACGGATTTTAGGTGACATCAAATGTAACAACCTATGTTTTTATGTCAACAATAATGTCCAATGTAACATCTTGATGCTACATTGAACATTATTGTTGATATAAAAACACAGGTTGTTACATTTGAAGTCATCTAAAATCCATCAACTAAAACACAGGTTTCTTATAGTGCAAGTTGGGTTTGTAAGAGTAAGCAAATAGAGTTTGTACTCTTACCAATGTTTTTCTTCATGTAAATGGAAAGTTAGTAAAAAAAACAAATCACAAAATATGCTATTTTAGTATATTCTAGAAAGTTGTTGCTCCTTGTTCTAAATCTGAAATTTCTTCACAAAAAATGATATTTTTTGAGTTTGAGACCAACTAATGAAAACAAAGACCATCTACTCTAATTTCTACTCCAATTTGAATTTTGAAAAAAATTCCTAGTATGGAATATTTTATTGCAATCTGAACTTTGGATGTGTTTTCAATGTCTACTAAATTCTAATTATAAAATGACATGGAGATTGAGTTTACACAATCATGTTTTTCATTGCAATATACACACATGCTAAAATTTTCAGATTTTTTGAAACAATTTTTCTATTTGATGTGATTTTTTCTTCACTTTCTCTTCAAAAATTCTCCAAAAAATCAATTTTCCACAAAAAAATCTAATTTTTTTATGAATTGAAGAAGACATGTAGTTTCCTCTCTGAAAAATAAACATTAAATTTTTTTTTGTACATATCTAGTTGAAAAATGGTAGCAAACTGAGTGATGGGCGATGAAGCTTGAAATCAGTGGTCATGGGTCCGTCATTTACGAGTTAACTTGCAGTCTTATACTTTTTCTGACACTCTCAGACAGAGGATGCTGCGAAATTGTATTGTAACTTATGTGTCGTGTCAATCCAGCTGCGGCCTCGGAAGGCCGTATGTTAAACCCATAAATGACGCCCGAGGACGTTTTCCGGCCAATGAATGACAAAGAATCTCTCCATGCCAGACAGAAATGCAACTATTCATCCTCCAAATTGTGTGTGGAAAGGAAAGCTCTTTTACAATATATAGTTTGACTTCTAATGAGTGCTTTTGCATTTTTTTTTTAACCCTTAAACATCGACAAGGATGTTTTCTGTCCAATGAATGACAAAGAATCTTTCCTTGTAGGACAGAAGTGCAACTATTCATCCTCGATATTAGGGGTGAAAGGGGAGATCTTCTACATTACTTTGATTTCCAATGAATATATTTGGCTTATTCAAGTAGTAGATGATGTCACACGGTATCGAAATGCATGATTTCCACGGCCACTAGTGTGTCCTTCAAGGGTTAAGCCGACAATTCACACAGTTCCAAAACAGATGATTTCCAGGGTGACCAGCTCGTCGTTTAAGGGTTAAAATTTTTTTATTTATTTTAAAAAATTGGTTTTCTAACTTAACCATGCTGCAGCTCGTCCATGCCGGCGCCAACACTGCAACAGTGAGTCCTTCATAACGTCGGTGGCTCGATCTAAGTTACAGCGAATGTCGTCCATACCAACGACGGACCAAGTTCGGCAGTGTTGCAGTTTTTGCGGTCGTGCGCTCGTGGCAGGCGGAACTTAACTTTTCCAACTGCCCAAATAGACGGAAATCGGGACAAGGAAAGGCGATGGAAAACAAAGCGGAGGACACTGAGGAGAAAGGTGGTGTCAAGGGGAGCACTGGACTGTAAGTTACTGTACTTACGGCCGAGGTGAACTGACCCCCTCGCTCGTACTGCCAAAGTCCATCCAGGGGTGCACATAAAAATAAAAAAACTATTTTGTGCCGTGAAAAATCTATTTTCTAGAATCCCCCTAGCTAATTTGGGGCCTCTGGATGCAAATATGAATTCAGAATTTGAAAAAAATTCATGCATGGAAAATAAAAAATTTCAGGGTTTTCCCAGGGGTACGAGCAAGGGGGTCAGTTCACCCCGGCCGTACTTACCGGTAACAGACGGAAAAAACACGGTCAGATTGGAGACTTGAGCTTAATTAGAGCAGGCCAAGCAAGCCTTGCAAAAGGGGGGGGGGGGGGGGGTGATTTGGCTTGCAAAATCGAATGATATAAGGTGGGTACACCCAAAACCGTCACTTTTTGCTACTGAGCCTAGTTACTATTATTAGACTGGTCAAATTTTCATGTGTTCTTGTTGGCAAGTGAAAGGAGGTTCCAACGCACGAGAGAACGTGGCATTTGGATATCGTATGCAAAAGTTATTAAGGAACAAAGTTTGGTCCTAAAATGGTTTCTTCCACATAGGTACAGAATTGATTTTGAAGATGTACACAGAGTAAAGATGGTGGTTTAAGGTCAGTGGCACATTTGGGTGTACCAAACCTTATGTGAATTCAAAAGCTCATATCTTGCAATCCACACGGTGGAAACTTATGAAAAAATTTCCACGTGTTCTTAAACTAGTAAAATAAAAAGATCCTATTGTTACATGCGTCCAAACATGTTGTTGTTTTTTCAATTTTTGGTGCTTGTTTTAGAGATGGCAATTTTGGAGCGTTTTTGGGGGTGTAAACATAGTCATGGTCCTTTAAGATTTAATTGTATTTGGTGAGCAACAATGGGGGACAAGAAATTTCAGGGGCTCTTCAAAAATATATGTAAAATTTGAGTATGCCAAGTTTGGCAAGTAAGGGTGTGGATGCTCTAACAACACCTAATTGTGACCTCCGTATGCAAAATTATCCTATCTAGATTCTTGCCTAAAATATACAACCTCCATATATAAGAGCCTACAATCAATTTTGAGTACACCTATATTCAATACCTTGAAATTTCATTGTTTACTTGTACATAGTTTACAAAATGCATTCTAAGAGAATCTAAAATCTTCTTTCATTTACCAACAAGATCCAACAAATGCTTTTGTAGTTCAATAATAGGAATCATGCTCAAATCCTCATTTGGACGTATTTTGTTGTTTCTCTCCAATAGAATGGAAGAAAGGTGTTATTAGAAAACTTGGAGGTACACTACTTTTAAAAAAACACTTTTCTAGTGAATAGTTGTGCGTACAGTCATTACACTTGGCCAAGTGCAAGAATGTCTAATTCAAAAATGGTTCTTCAAATTGGTTGCCTAGAGCACTAGTTTGAAAGTCCTATAATTTCTGCCAAAAAATGAGATTCTCTATTTGTTAAAAAACTCTAACAATAGACTCCAATTAAGAATACAAAATATACACAATAACAAGAATATTTTTGCAAAGTGTTCAACCACCTAATGGCTAACTATAGAGAGAGATCAATCTTTATAAAGCATCTTCTCACCTCCAAGCTCCGTCTTATATAATAGAGACTATTAATAAATACTATTCATCCTTAAGATAGATTATGACTTCTTTTCTACCTTTAGCTTTCTATCCTTGGTTCTATCTAGAACCATCTACTTAGGTATAAGTCCTAGTTATACTTCTTCAAACCATATCTTATCCAAATCTTAATCTTCTACTTGGAGCTATCAAACTCTAAGTTCCAACATGTTTTTTTTGAATTTGGAGGTTGTCTAATTCCAGTGCATTAGTCATTCAAGTGGAGTTGTCTAGCTCCAGTACATAAATCCATAGTTTGGAATTGTGCCCAGGTTGTCATCTGAGTGGAATTGTTTAACTCCAGTGGATAAATCCACCATTTAGAGATACCTATCTACACGCAATCTCCACTTGTTTACTAGTGCATATTTCATCATGAATTAGTTCATGATCATCCATCAAAGTTCATGACACTATGCATTTTTGTGAATTCAACCATAGGATCTTGTACTTAACTTGTCTGAGATCATATAGTAAAAATTTCATCAAATTTCACCGTACGAATTGGAAGATATTAGCATTCAAAGTTGAACAAAAAGTTTTTTTTCAAGAAGATGCTTAAATTGCCCGAAAAACTAAGATTGTGCATAACTTTCTCATCCCTAGTCCAAATAGAATGAATCAAATCTCCACGTATAGGTAAAAACATAATATTTTAGGGAAAAAATTCAAAAAAAATAATTTTGATTTTTTGTAAATTTTTTGGGCTGCCCGCCAATCTCCATTTCTTGCTCATTGTGCCATAACTTTTTCATTTGGCATCCGATTGAAACAAAAATTATATATCCACAAAGCTCTTGCAAAGCTACACAACCTCAAAAAATCTCAAAAAAATTCACTTCAAATTGAGACAATAGGAACCTACCCGGATCCAAATTGTCCCTCGAGGGGACAAGCGGGGTTTTAGGGGTTAAAAGGCACATCACTCTTGCAAGCCCATTGAATTCTAGTGATTACTATGTTATATGAGTTTTTTTTGGCAAGACCTTCAAAAAGAAAAGACAAGGCAAAATTGTTCTAATGATTGTATGTTGATACTCTTTTATTTTAGAATTGGTCCTCCCACCTTGATCTGTCTCTCACTATACCATGGTCTTGAATTGCACCACATGAATTCTCATGCATGCCTCAAACGCCAATCACTTTAGAAGGTCACTAAACATCTTATCGAGTGCCCAAAATTTAAAGGACCATGGGGGATGTTCTTAGAACATCTGCAGTGCGCACGCCAAACGTGACACTATCGGCATTGTACCGAGGTCAAAGAGATTTGTAATGAGAAACGTGCCCCAATGCATCTGGCATTGGTCCCTCTTTATTCTCGGGCCCGTCATTATTCATTCCAACCCCGGCAATTTTTGGAAATATGAAGGCCCCGCGATTTGGCTCGTTACACAAAAATTTATTATTCTCACATCTTTTCCCGCATTGTAATGCATGCCAATCAATGCAACCTTCCCTTGTTTGCATGAAAAGTCTTTTTCTAGTGTAGAATTTTGTCCTTTCTTTCTTTTAATAATGTGAAAAAATCCATTTGACGTTTGGATTGCCGGCTTTGCATTGGATCACTTTGTTCTTAAAATACCCGGCACTATGCAAGCCTCTCGGAATGTCCCTCCATAGTGCCGATACAGGGATTGTTTGCCGTGACACCACTACAGATGCTCTTTACCATCCACTTTCAAAAAGGGGTCAGTTGGCTCCTTTCGAGGGCAAGGGTGCGGATCTTACATTGATGGTGATACAGGTCCTGCCCTCCAACGGAGACACCTCATCCGGACCTGAACCGTCACCCGCTAGCGCGGAGCGCGCAACGCAGCATTTGCGGATCCTCCCAATTCGACAGTTTGACTCCCGAGCGGCGCCGGCAGGGATCCTCCAAAGATTCTCCCCAACGCGCTATCAACACGGCGTAATTCCCGTAATCGTCGTAAGTATAAATCGGCGCCACCATCGGCCTTCGCATTCATCCATCGTACCCACATGCCAACAATTTCTTCCCTACAGCTGCCAGGACCGGTAGTTGCACCTGCTCGCCAACGTTTTTAACATCGCCAGAGAGTCATGTGATTAGAGCTGGTTGGTTAACTTCGTTGGTTTTGTGGTCGCCACACTCACCCAGACGGCGGGATTCATCATAAAATCCCGAATCCTGCGTCACAGATTAGGATTTGCAAGTACTCGCACACAATTCGGAAAAAAAACCCGTGTCGGTAGGAGGAGGGCATCGGCGGTAAAGAAGGGTGGGAATTGTCGAAGCTGTTGGAATTGCTAGAATTGTTGGGAGCGTTGGGATAGCTGGGGTTGCTGGGATTGTTGGGATTTGGGGGATTGCAAGAGGTTGCAATGGCGACGAAGATGGAATTGTTGTGAGTGTTGCGAGTTTTGTGAGAGTTGTGGTGATGGCGCATTCTTCCCCCGACTGGACGGGCAGGTTGCGATGCTCGTATAAGAGTGCGACGTTCATTTTGTGCACGGGAAACGTGTTGATGGCGCTCTTCATGTTGCACGCGGCGCTCTCTCCTGTCTACTACTTCGAATCCGCCTCATCTCCTGGGACATCGTCTTCTTCTTCTTCCACCGGTGAGCAATTAATCAATCGCATCTATTGAATTTTTCTTTTGGGGGATGGAATTGCTTGATTGAATTCGTTTTGTGGAGAGTATCTGAAGGTGGTTGTGAGTAACGCGGATGAATGGACAGGTTTGGACGGGAGAATGGTCCAAACACAGGAAGAGTTGGAGCGCATTGAGGATTCCAATCGACTGCGGCGCGAGTTGCTTCCTTTTCATTTGATTGAACGAGTACGTCGTTTCAGGGTTTCTTCCTCACTGTCTGCCACAAATTTCTTGACGAGATCCTCTTCCTTGACTCATCCTCTTTGCAATCAATCCTCATTTGAGTAGAGTAATTGGATAATGGGAATGGAGGGATGGCGCAGTTATCCCGGTTCCTCGTTTTCTCTGCCCAGATGGCTGTCAATTGAATCACATCATGGATTTGCAAGCTCTATACATCCTCCGTTTGGATACGTTCTGATGAGGTTTGAAGGAATTTTAACAGACCCTGCCCCTCATCATCGTGAAGGTAGAGCAGGGTTTGTTCTGTTCTTTTGGCTGAGTTTGTGTGTAGTATTTGTGCAGGTTAAGTTGGATATGGAGGAGGGGATAGGATGACCTAACCCTAATTATTAGCACGGATTAACCCCTGATGCATTGTTTGTGGTGCTTGAAGGTGAGGGAGATTGAAGAAGAGACGGAATTGGAGATCAAGAAGACCGAGGTTTTGAATTTGGCGAGGCAGAAGGTCGCTGCCGAGCTTTCGGAAAAGCTGCGTGAGCTCAAGCTCAGTAACAATGAGTCTACACAAAAAGGTAGTTGCACTTATATTTTTTAATGGTTTTTAATTCTACTTTCTCGTTCTCATGTTAGGATTACAGCTCCAAGAAATCTCATGTTTTTTGAAGCAATTTTGAGTATGTCATATGGGGACTTTCTTTTGGCCGATTTTATTCATTTATTCATTGACCTACAGATGCAATGTTCAATTTCTGATTCTGGTGATGTGAGAGGTTGGTCCGATCTGAATTATATGTTTCAAATTGCTCATGTAAAACCCATGAAGCCGGGGACCTTAACCATCGTAACTTCTCTTTTTCTTTTTCTTCTTGGAGTTTATTATTATGCTTGTCAAAGATGGAAGCTGCTTTTGTAGCTCCCGTCTCTCTATTGATGCTTATGGACCTTCATTGATGTTGTTACGTAGCTCTTGAGGAATGGAAAAAGAAAAAGTTAGAGCAGAGAAATAGTGTTGCTGCGGCAGCTATGGGTACGAAACGTATCTACAAATAATGAAATTTTTCGGATGCTGAATTTGCTCCTCAAACCTTTGAAAAGAACTACTCAAGAATGCTATGTTTTTTTGAGTGCATTAATGACACTGTTCATGATTTCCTGGCCTTGACAGGCGGCGAGGAGAAGGCCGTGGACAGCAGAGTTGAAGTTCTTGGTGATCTCCGGCAGCACAGTAATGGAGCGTCGACTGCGAAAGTGGATATGGGTAATTGAGCTGATAAGCTGTCTGGCTAAGGTTTTGCATATGCTCAGAAGCGGACCAATTTCATGCCTACATGGGCTGTGTACATTGGTTCTTACATGTGATTTTATTCCTATTTTAGCAAGGCCAAGCAGTGCTTCCACCGTAGATGGGTAGAGAGCAGAACCCCGCTTTTGTTGGAATTTATTTTATTAAATTTCTTAAGATCCTCTTCCTAATTTATACCCACCCCACGTAGAGAGAGAGAGAGAGGCCTTAGGCTTTTCTTTTTCCAGTATGACATTGGGTTGTCATTGTCTTCTGAAGTTGCGGTGAGATGACATTTTTCCAACTCAGGCTGACAGTTGTATGCAATTTAGGTGCTACGGTATTAGGTCAGTCACGTGATTCCGATGCAAGTTACTCGTAGGGATCCTTTATGACTTAGCAATTCTTTTTATGTGGAATTGGACTGGTAGTAGAATTCTCTCTTTGAAGGGCAAAGCTGCAGCTTACCGATATTGAGAGCTTGGCCGATATTTCCTTTCGGTGTTATAAGGAGCCATGTTCATCATGTGCACCGTTTCCTGCTATAAAAACAGTCAATCATTCCAGAGCCCAGCCCTTTTTGTTTGTCTTCGGGGAGGAGCCTGTTGCAACACTATCAATTCCGGAAGGGACTAGTGCCTCCGTCTTTTTTATCAGACTTTTTTTATTTCATGTTTTCATGACTAACCTTCGTGACTGTTTTTTCTTCGCATTGAAGAAACTTCTTACAGTTTCAAATTCCTTGTCTTGGACGGACTTTTGTTTTCCGGCTTCCCAGTTAGATGTGATGATCTGGATGTTTGCAGAGCACGACATCATCATCCCAGGACGAGCAGTGCCTCCCGAATGTCATGCCGAGGCTAACACCGATTACGCTGGGTCAGCAGTTCGATGGGGGCTGACGCATCACGTCGACAGTGCAGCGGATTGTTGTCAAGCGTGCCTCGATCAAGCCAATTCGTCGGCCGCCGAAGGTACGAAACGGAAATGCAATATCTGGGTGTACTGTCCCAGTGAAGGTGGATGCTACTCTCCTGACAAGTACGCCCACAAGAATCATGAATGCTGGCTCAAGCAGGTCAGTTATCAAAAACTCTTTCCGACATTCAAAGGCGTTCACTTCGTATTAATCACTTGCAGCCTCTTGTCCATTGCACTGCGTTGCTGAAGTCGAGCTCAACATTATTATCTCACCCTGATTCCTCTTTTTCCTTCCTTTGTAAAAACTGTATGCTATGAGTTCATACATCAATCCCAAACTAGCGGAGTCAAACTAACTAAAGGTAGAGGATACCATTTGTGTCACTATAAGAAACCTGTGTCTGTGTCTATAAGCAGATGGATTTTGTTGGACACCCAATGTAACAATCCGTATTTTTATGTCAACAATGATGTCCAGCATAACCAGTATGTAAGGAGTGTGCTTTCAATGAGAGATTAGAAATAGAACAGTGAACGGATCACTTTCTAAAGAGTCCAAGTTAGAGCCATTAATTTGAACTCTCTCTTCAAATCAAGTTTGTTTTTTAATCTCCAGGTAGGTATCAGTTTCTTCTGCAATTTCCAAGTGAGAAGTGAATTGCAGCCATTGAGTAACGTGAGTGGTGTGTGCTCCATGGCAGGCTGATGACCCGTTGATCAATTTCAAAGGCCACTATGACGAAGAATTCAGACAACAACATCCAACAGCACCTTCTATTGTCCCTTGGGTATCAGGAGTTATATCATGATAATACATACATGGATTGACCCCCTTTGTGGTCACCTTTTATGATTTCTGATTGCAGGGAAGAAAAAAAAAAAAAAAGGAGTTGGAAGAGCGGCAACTTCAGAAGCTCTGTTGCTTTAATTTTAGTGCCCTTGGGAAAGTTGACCTTCACAAGTGTGCCCTACTAGAGCACAGGGTCCATTTAATCGCCAAGTGCTGATCAAGGTGGTTTTTTTCAAGATGAAGTTAAACCCTAAACCCTTAGCCCTGCAACTTACTATTGTAACCTGCTTATATTATTTGGTTCAATTTGTAGAAGGATCAAATCACTGTGATCCACATGATACCAGGATAGAAGTGTAGATGTTCATCCTTGGAATTTTGTATGAAAAGGGGAAGTCTTGCACTATAGTTTGACCTCCAATGAGTGTTCTTGGTGGGGGGTTTAAGCAAATGATTCACATGGTACCCCCAAAGGATGATTTCCATGGTGTCGAGCTTGGCATTCCAAGGTTAAGATAATTGATATTATTTCAAAGGATGTCCAGATGCAATAAAAGAGAGATTAAATGAATACGGTATGCTTGTATTTTTTTTTTATTAAAAGGTTCCCCAAAGCATTACTTCCTGAAGGTGACTTGAATACAATTGGCACTCATGAGTGTAGAAGGTGTGTTTGGGGATACAAAGTTGTAAGTGAATGAAGAAAGAAGTTTTAAATGGTGTGGTTATGAAGTTCTAAATGAAGTATAAAGTGTGTACATTAGTCATACTATGTAAAACTCATGAATTTCATGATGGTAGAGAATATATTGTGCATTTAGGATAAGGAGAAATAGTAGTGTAATTTTATATATATAGTGAGTTCAATTGGGTATCAACAATCAAGGGAAGCCCTAAATCTATTGCAAATTCTTTGTATGCATTGACATACAAATCAAGAATATTGATGCAATAACAAGTTTGTGCAATAGTGTCTGAAAAGGCTTCGCACCCTAAGCTAAACGTAAAGTGTTTTATCTTGTACCTCCTACAATTTCAAACAAAACAACCAACGCTTGAGACTTACATGCAACATGGAGGAAATTCTAAATTTTACTACCATATAGTATGACCTCCATCATCGTCAATAGATTGAATCCATGAAGTTGTCAATAGTGCCCTTATCAATTTCTTCCTATTCTTTCTATACGGGCAATGCTTGTTCTTTGAGAAATGTTTTCTAAGTTGTTGTTTGAGAAGGAACCACAAATTTTCAATTAGATTGAGATTTGGTGAGTTGGGTGGCCAAGGAAGTTGCACATAGCCACAATCCTCTTGAAGTTTCTTGTTTTGAGGACTCTAATGCCAAGCTGCTCCATCTGCTGTAAGGTGGATATGATTAGGGTTATTGCGTACACCAAATGAAAGGAATTACGTGAGGTTTATGGATCTCACTTGCAAATTGTGAAGCATTGAGGCCCAATCTATCACGAGGAATTTTGCGCTCCATCTCCATCCTCTTTCTCATCCAAATCAGTCATGTACGGTTTGCATTTGCTATGCATGTAAAAAGCCCAACATTGGTCTTTCCTAATTCGAAATTGGGCTTCAATTTTTTCTCGCACAACACCTTGTCAAGTTGCACGCGCACTTTCTTTCCATCTAGGGAAGGATCATATTCACTTGTCACTTTGTCGATAAGCACCACTTGTCCCCATAGGTGTGAATTTCATTGGCATCACCACTGTACACACTCTTTGTGCTTTTGCTTTTGTCCAAGCCTCCAAAATGATTTCTTCCTCAGAATCTTGAGATGGAAACTAGCCACACTCAAGATTTTGTCAACACTTGAATGACCGAGCCCAACATCAGTTGTATTGGTGATCTCTCAAAGACTCAACCTTGGATTCTCGTCCACTACTTCTAAAACCTTCTTCCTCTTTGCTTTCCTAAATTTTGTGGGGCATCCAAAGCGCGGAGCATTCTTGACATCACCCCACGCTCATTGCCTCTCTTCACAACATCTCTCACTTATGACTTTGAAAGTCCTAATTTAAAAACAATAGTTTTGTAACCCCAACCCGTATGCGCTGTGTAAAGGGTGTAAACCTTTGAATTCAACTTTTCCTCACATTCACTGAAATCTTGTTTTTTTGCTACCATCCCTCCCTATCTTACTACTTTTTAGACACAATTGTATTGTACATTGATTTCCGTGGAATTCCTAAAAAAGTGTTTGTACAATAAGGGGTAAGAAAACATAGTGAATTTTTTCATATTGGTAGAAAGGGTTATACATACATGCATTTAGTGATCGTGTTTGTGAATACCAACCTTTATTATATGTAAAGTACAATGGATTCTTGAAGTGAGTGATTAATATCTTTTGAAGTAACCTTCATTTTTCCCAAAAGTATACAAACCAACCTTTGGCTACATATATAGAATGTACCCCCAATCTAGTCATTTCACTTGTGCCTTTAACATTTCTACGATTGGTTTTGATAAAGATGATTGTGATCCAACTTCTATTTTGAATTTTTTTAAATATTTCAATATTTTTCTTCATAATTTTTTCAGGGATTTTTGGTGAGGATAATAAAACAATAAATATTTGGGCTCATTTATCAATTGATAAATTTTTTTTATAAAAAATCATAATCTAAAAAATTCATAAAAATTTCTTGATGATCCCGAATATAGTTCTTTGATTTTCTACTAAAATCTTGTATCTTTTGTACACTTCCAAAACTTTATTTATACAAAGAAATTTGATTGAAATAAAAATAGGCTTCAATTTAATTTTGAAACTTGAATTTCAATTTGCACATAGTTGTACTACAGTATTTCCAAATTTAATTGGAAATTTTCAAAATTTTCCATTAGTTATAATGTGTAGCAAGAATCACTTAATAATTTTGTAATATATAAATGCAAGTAGTATTGGAAGTACAATGAGCTATTGGAATAAAGAACTAGAAAATTATGAAAAGAGTTCTTTTATAAAAATTCAAGTCTTGTTTATATTATAGAAATTTTAAAAATTTTCACTTTTTCCAACTTGATGTGTCATGTTATAAAGAGGTAAAGGTAAAAGTTAAAAATTTAGCTACCTTCAAAAAAGCTCTAATTCTCAACTCCAAATTTGCCTTGGAAGGACTAAGTAGTACTTGAAAATCTACAAATGGAAAAAAAGATATCCAACAAAAAGTTGCTTAAAAATAATAATTTATTACTGAAAAATTAAATATATCATAGAAAAGTCAATCATATATTAGTTACAAACCTTCAATCCTTTAGAAAAATATAATATAGAGTATGATTCCAAATACAACATTTTTGGACCTAATAAATCATACAAGTGTATAATTTAATGATGAATTCTATACAAAAATTGCAGTACATGATTAACAAATTTCATATCCACATTGTTAGATTTACTATTACACTATCCAATATTTTTCAATAAAATTTTATACAAATAATTGGAAATACCTTCTAAATTTGACTGTAGTTTAAATATTTGTAACTTTACAAAATTCTTGATTAAGTTCAAAATGTTAACTAGGTTTTGATTATAGTGATTTTGGTCATTTTTTTGTTTATTCATTTACACAAGTCATTTTTGGATATAAAAAAAATAACTTTTTGAGGTGAAACATTCATGACCAATATTAACAATACTTTTTGTATTATTGTACTAACACAATATTTTGTGCATATCCAATTGCTCCAAAAGTGTTGTGCTAAACTATAATACACAAATTATACCAAAAAATAATTAAACAAAATCCCTCTTACAATTAGTAGACCAATTAGCATACATTTATATGGACAAGATATTGATAGCACTCCATATATTTTAGGATTTTCTTTTTTTCTTTTCTTTTCATCTTTTTCTTTAATTCCCCCTTTTTCTTGTATAATGTGGAGCAATGTAAAGGGGAGACAAGCCAAGGTGAAATGACCTCTTCATTGTCCTTTATCACAATTAAAAAAAAAACGCTTTAACTTATGCTTTAACTTATTATTTAACTTATTATTTACCGTGGATGATCTAATTGAAAAAAAGGAATTCATACTCGAAATAAAAGACCTCAAATTTACTCAAAAATGTCAAGAAATAACTGCAAAATAGGGTTCATTTTTGGTTTGCAGGGCAAACGAGTTGCCCAGGGGGACGAAGGTCATCTCCTCTCCTCTAGGGATGAACAGGATGCATCCATGATCTGGACGATACTCATCCAACAACTCAAACCCTAATTCGATCAATATTTTGTGTGCTCTCACGGTCGCCATAGCTGCAGCGGGGAAACTTGCGACGAGTATTTGTTTGCTGTGCCGGACTTCTCGGCGAAATTTTGAACGATCAACCGCGTCCCCCCTGCTTCTTGTTCAGGTGCTTTGATTTGCTTTCTAAGGTGCAGGGGTTTGGAAGAATTGTGTTGTCACTGGAATGCACGGATTTTTGTAGTTAAAAAACTCGGAAGTGTGTTAGGTTTTGTTGTTATATGTATATTCTGTCTCGTCTCCTCCCGTCTCGTCTCCTCACATTTTGTTCTCCTTGTAGCCCTCGTCTTCGTTCTCGTTTTGGACATGTCGGCCAAGCGGAAAATGGCGGAGGGGGCTTCCAAGAGAAAATCCTCGGAGCTGCTTGGCTCAGAGCCCAAACGGAAACGTGTAGTTGCGGAGCAGCAGACAGATTCCGCCGTTCCCTTGGCGTCGAAGGCGAAGAAGGGCGATGGCGATATCGTGAAGGCCGCTTTTATGGTGAGACTTTGGAGAATTCTTTCTGGAAGGGTCTTGGTTTGTTCCGAGAGAGAGTGCCACTCATGCTTCCGAGTTTTTTTGCCTGTTGAATTGTTAAGATAGCGCTAAATTTTTTTTTTGTGGATGATTGTGGCGGATGAGCAGCCTTTGGATACTTCAGCAGACCAGAAGTATGTGTCGAAACGGGGAAAGAAAAGCAAAGTGATTCCTGCCTCCAGGTTCACCGGGTCGGAGAAGTCGGCTGTTATTTATGTTGGGCGGATTCCGCACGGATTTTACGAAGACCAGATGAGAGGTATGGAACCTTTTTAAGTGATAGTGCAGATTCAGAATGTGAATGAATTTAGGGTCTAGGGTTTTAGGGTTTAGAACAGTCCCTAAACCCTAGAGCTCCGGTGTTTTTGGAAAAAGTAGGTCGCCTCTAATTTTGACGGCTCGTTTGATTCTTTCGTTTTGACAGGTTTCTTCAGCCAATTTGGTGATATAAAGCGACTTCGTCTCTCTCGAAACAAGAAGGTCAGCTTTTGAATTTTGAAGAGTCAGGAATCGTTTGGGGGTCTGAAGTCGACCCAGGCTTCCAAGTAGGTTTCTGGTGGAGTGCATTAGATTTTCCTCGGAGCAGAAGAAGTTTAGTTACTTCAGTTTGCCTCACAAATATTTTCATCAATAGAGTTACTCAAGACCTGCAGGCAAATTCTGCACTTTTAAAAACTCATGCCTTTTAGTTTTTAGTTCTATAAACTTTCACATGTGACAAAACGCTGGAGAAAAGGTTTTCATTTTTATCCGTCGTGTTTGCAGACAGGAAAATCGAAGCATTATGCGTTCATAGAGTTCGACTCTCCCGAGGTAGGTTTCTCGCTTCGCATGAATTTTCTTATGAAATCGTATAGGTGTAGTGAGACAACTCGGAGGATTACAAGTCAGCTGTATTCAACGGCATGCTTGTTAAATTTCTAGATCTATTGTTGGATCGCAAATTTTGGATTCCTGTCTTCTCTAAATGCATGTAATTCCCATAACCATTTCATTATTTTACAACAATGCAGGTTGCACCTATTGTGGCTGAAGCTATGCACAACTATCTGCTATTCGAGTCGATGTTACAAGTGAAGCTCGTTCCGCTGGACAAGATCAATCCTAAAATGTGGATTGGAGCAAATAGGCCGTTCAGGACGATTAACTGGCAAAAGTTGGAACGTGATAGACATAACAGAGTAAGTGATAACGAAGTTTCTCGTGGTCAGAGCTACAGCTTAGATACCTCTCTTGTGATGGAAATGGAATTGCTCAGGAAAGGTTGTAGTTGCTGCTGAAGTACGTTGAAAGTTGTAGCATTTTTTGTGCTGGTGCTCAAGTTGTTTTGTGGAATCTTATTGCATTAGGTGAAGACCCCGAAGGAACAGTCACGTCATCTGGCATTATTAGTGAAGAAAGACCAAAAACGAAGGAAGAAACTTCAAGCTGCTGGCATCGACTACGATTATCCAGAATTGGTATGTTGCTCATCAGTCACATTAGTGCATTTGGAAATTGAGAGTGCTCCGTGTCCCTCCGTGTTTGGTTATGGTAGAACTATGAAACGTGTGCCGTTATTTGTCTGGAAACTGAAAATCCACTAGATGGTACATCTGAATGCTCTCAATGCGTTTCTCAATGTGTTTTGGGTCTTGTGCAGAAAGCCATCATTCCGCCTTCATCTAAGAAAATTACGTTCAACGACAACGAGGACTAGGTATTACGAATCAGTAGGTTGTTGCAGTGTAGTAATTGACGATTGTTTAACATGGGGGAATGGGAGAGAACTAATCTTGGCAAGTGAAACGCAACTCTCGTTTTCACCCAAGTGAGGACCAATCTTTGTAATTCTAGCTTAGGCCTGGCTTGCAATTCACAGTTGAGTTGGGCTTACACAAGAACTTTTGCATGTGCTTTCCACAGTTTGTTAACTATGACACGCGACTGTCATGGTGTAGTATTACATTTCTAATTCTGTCGTGTAGTATTACATTTGAAGATCAGACGCATGCAGTATGTGCTTCTGATACTTACGATTTAGAGTTGAGCTTTTACAGAGATCTGTGCAACCTTGGATCAAAACAATCTGGGCAATCAATAGAAAGCATTTTCGAGATGCAGATACGAGAAATGAGGATTCTAGACATCGTGTACTTTGGGTGTTCTATTCACATGATTGATAAATCATGTCTCTTTCGTCATGAATGAGTCGTGAATAGGATATGTACTATTTTCACTGTGTGGGTATTGTTTCATTTGGGGATCATCAAACAAATTTGACTAGTCTACGTACTATTTTCAGTGATTCGATGCTGCTGCTTTTGGAGATCAACAAACCAATTTGACTGGTCTTGGGGTTGTGCGAAGGCAGTAAGTTCGCATGATATGAGATTCCCATTATAATTAGGTAGAATATATGATAATTTTAGGTACTCCCTCCATCCCACTGAAAACCTCTGAATTGGACATAGTGTGCCACTAAATTGCTTCATTTATTGATTTTGATTGTTGAGGCAAGCAATTTAGAATTCAAATCATGTATGTATCCACTCCATTCTACATCATTTGCTCAATGATCACCAATCAAAATCAATAAATGGAGCCTTTTTAGTGGTACAATGCACTATTTCTAACTTACAGGTTTTAATAGAATGGAGGGAGTAGGATTTATCCATTCACCTATATAAAATTGGGTCCAATAATCTTACAAATTGCCTCTTGTGTCAATCAAAGAATTTTGCATAATATAGAATACAATTGGGCATTTTTTTATTTTGGGATACACTAAAGAGATATCTATTCTACAAAATTTGGACATTGTCACCTAAACATTGTAATCTTAGTAGAAGGAATCGTGAAACTTTTGTGGAAATGTTTGCTAAAGGAAAGATGTGCATATGGATGTTTTCTACATATCTATGCAATGGAATCTAAGAAATTCATCACCAATGCTTTTCAATCAATTATTATATACAACCATGAATATTAGATGAAACAATTCATCCAAAAAGAAATTTTGACTTTTTGAAACTGAAATTTGGTGTGCTTAATTAGAATTGTATAAGAATGGAGTGTTAATCCCTAAATGCCCAACTAATAATATATAGTTGATCTGAAATTTCAGGCTCATTTTGGTGTAGACAATTAAATTCTTTGCCTGTTTTAAAAAACTTTACTGGCAGTTTTTAGGATTAACTATTGGAATCTTTCATTTTTCACTGAAAAAGTTAAATATTTGATTATTGAGAGGTCCTCAAAGGTATATATGTACCATTAGTGAAGAGTAAAGTTTGCCGATTTTATTTCATTTTTTGGCTTTGAGCAAAGTTTGCCAATTTCACTTGATTTGATATCTAAAAAACTGTACATATCCATTTACTTTGAAAATGGTCCCAATGGAAAGATTAAAGTGTTTTCATTATTTTCACTGTTGAAAATTTAAACATGCAAATGTTAATTTGGAGTCATTTGCGATCTCCATTTATTTAAAAAATTGCATTACAATAACAAGGTGGATTGTGTAATAAATTTGATATTTTTTCATGTGAGATTAAGTTTTTTGAAAGTGCATCTTAATATGCTAGCACTATTTGTAGTTGTTCGTGTCACCTTTAATCCCAAAAAACTTTTATATGTGCAAATTTTTGAAACACTATGGGGAGGGGCAGCATACTAAAAATAGAAAACATACATTTCTCTTGTTACAATCTCACAACTCCTATGCAATTTTACACTCAAAATTGGATTGCTTACTAATAAGCAAGCTCTTTGAACATCTATACAGTTAGATTTTGAAAAAACAAAAATTTACTTCATTGGGGATCACTATAAGTCCATGTCCATTTTTCATAGGAAAAATACACTTCAAAAGGCTTGGGCATTTAGTGGTTAAGGTAAGAGTCTCGAAAACCCTCAGGTATTAAAAACCACTCCTATAATTAGTTTTGAAAATTGACACAAGGTGGTCCTAAAAAGCAAGGAAAAAAAATATTATTTATTCCAAGAGCCAATCATTCTCCTTGCTTTCTCCATATTTCTTTAAAAGTTACCAATGAACAGTTTAGAGAAGCCCTAGGGTCATAAATAGGTGCCTACAATACAACTCATTTGAAAATTCATAAGTAATTCAATAATGCTTTGAAAAATATGAAACATTCCACATCTACTTCTCTTTGTTTGGAAAAATGAGCTAAAAATATTCCCATCCAAGGAAACACATGAAAAAGACAGACCAACCTTTAAATGAGAAGTTCTTGAGTCTCCCACTTTAATTATGCAAGATGAAAAACACCAATTGTATTCTATATTAATTTATGCAAATTATTTGAATGGCAGAAGAGGCAATTTGTAAGATTATGGGACCCGACCATACAGAACATGAGATATTCCAAGTAAGTACCAGAACTTGATATTGGGGAGTGATTATAAGAAAACTTGAAAACTTGATTATAAAGAATTTGAGCATACAACATTGTGATGTAATGAAATACTCCGTATGCCGTACTATAGTACATAAAAAAGTCTCAATATGCCGTGAATCACTCTACAACAAGAGAGCACCTACACTGATTTATCCTAATTGTGAGGGGGTGGAGTTAGCGTCACCTAAAAAATTAGTTGTACCAAAATTAAAATTTTGTAGAAATTGGTACAACACAACAATGTTTCAACCGGTGCTAAAACAGAGTGACTTTCGTAAATTTTTCACAGACACTACTAGGACAAATCAGTGTAGCTGCAATTTCCAGGTTCAATCATCCACGATCCAGACTGAACAAAGCTTTCATTTATCAAATGCCAATGGTTTGGCTGCAATTTGCTGGTCCCAATTCTTCATTGCTTGCAAAACTATGAGGTGCAAAGGATCCCAAAGCGTGGGATGCATTAATCCCCTCTTCATGATTAATCTACAGGCATTCACTTAGGCAGAATGCAAATCCTGTGACCATGGGTCACACAGCAGCAACTCTAAAATGAAACTGGAGGTCTGCCTGCTCCAAGTTTTTAAGTCGCTTGGGTACGCACAATAGGCGTTATTGTATCTTCATGATCTACGTGCATTTCAAAGAAATGCACAATCTCAATCAGCGAAAAGAAGGGACCCTAATTATTCTTTGGACCGATCATTGCGATGTCAAGTAAGAGTTTATGTAGAGACTGAGGTTTAGAAAAGAAAGGAGAGTGATCGCTGCCTCTCAATGAAAAGACCTGTTCTGGAGGGTTCTGGTTGATGATATTCCTTTGCAAATCGGGTGGTAATGCTTGGTCCTCTGTTGTTTCAATGTAAAAACGCCGCACGCTTCCGTAATTCTCGGCAGTCAACTCGATCTTCTCCATCGCTGGCGAGAAAGGGATGGGCCTCATGGACACCATTGCCAGGGCTACATCCTGCATGACACTCGCAATGAGTTACGGGAGAGAGAGAGACAGACTTCAATTGACTTTTCGAATAACGCATACTATTTCACCTCTAAAGGCAGCTTCCTCTAAAGGAACCAGCCTTTTAGGCAGCTGCAACGAAGATAACAAAATGTACCGATAGAATGTAGAAATCACATTCTTGAGCTATAGAAATAGGTTTTCTGGAAGTTATTTTGATCAACTATTAGCTTTCAAAGTGAACTTTCTATTTTTTTATTTTGGGCACTTGGAGGTTACTGTTCTGCAATTTGACTGTGATAATTCTTCAACTCTGCAGCATAGATCCACATTTACAGGAGGAAAAAAATGCACAGAAGTACAACCGCATTTAAATTACCTTAGAAGGGCTAAAATTGAAGAATAAATCTTTGATTAAAGTTCGGTCAAGTTCCACAGCTGTAGGTGCGCTGGTAGCACCATTTCCGTATACGAATTTCTGCGCCTTGGGCATCAAGTCGTCTTCGCTATTTTCCTGCTTGCATCTCAAACTCAGTAAAAGCTAATCACTACTCAATTAACAATGCACGCAATACCATTGCTAGACTGCCAAGGAGTAGAAAGACAAACAAACAGCAGCATGGAATTTACGCTGATAGCTTCTCAGCGCAAATAACATCTACGCAAGCAATGTTCAAGCTCGTTCGGATCTCTATAAGACATAATACAACTAATGGAAAATTAGTGAAAACTCAAAAGTACCTGCCGCACAAACACATCAAACGCTCGTTGGCCATTGGATATCATGGCCGCAGCCACAAAGATGGCTTTAGATACTTTACCGGGGAAGCACTCCATTGCATGAGATATACAAGCGCCCCCAATGTTGTGTGCCACTAGAATTACCTGCATTATCGAAGCCACTGTGAGGTGACAAGATACAGCATAGTGACATGCATTTCCTATGCTAGATGTGACTATTCTTGTTTCACGTCCTGCCTCTAGATCCTTAGTGCCTGAACTAAAACTAGAAAGTACACTTTGGAAGCTCGTATCCAATTATAATCATTCACAAAACAGATTTTAAAATGTTCAAAAATGTAGGGCACGGTTTATTCTTTCCATTGGTATATTTTTTGCTGCTTTCTTTAAAGCTCCCTAACGATTCATTTAAATTCCTAAAGATATGGAAGACACCATCTATGACCATTTCGACACTTAGGCTTGATAAATTCAGGAACATACCTTCTCATCAGGACCCAACTTTTCTAAAAGGTCCGTCAGCGGCTTCACGTAGACTTCCAGACTGTTGATCTGATTTGGATCTGCGGAATCAATCCCCGACCCCTTCAAATCAATGGCCGTCGCCACCAACCCAGACTCCTCAAGTAACGCTATGGACTTGTACCAACACCACGCTCCGAGGCCCCCTCCGTGAACCAAGACAAAATGCTTGGTTTCAATACTCGCTTTCGTAACTCCCTCCTGTGATCCAGACAGACGGCAAAATCCTTATAAAGGTGTGATAACCATCCAAGCTAGCACTTTTAGAATGAGATTCGCAAAGAGTACATCTCATCAGTATCAGAATAGCACTGAGCCTTAACTCAAACCCAAAGAAAGCTAGACACTGTGAATATTTAACGTACATTATACCTTAAACTGTGGATGCACTGCTATAAAAATGGCGGACACATGAAACAAACACAAATGCAAAATACATGCATCATTCTACATTATAAAACAGAATTGACAAAACCGTTTCATTGAGCTCCGTTCCACACTTCGTCAATCCATCTTCCACTCCGTCAATCCATCTGCTACAACTACTAAATTTTTCTCTAGCGCACAAATAACAATGACAGAATGACATGAGCTTATCCAAACACGACCCTGTAATGCCAGAAGCGAGTATTCCCAATTAGAGGCGTTCTCAAATTCAGGCCACATCTACAACCTAAATTCATGCTCTCAGCGCTTGCAAATGTAGCTTCAAGATAGATGAAGAGAGCAACTCAAACACTAAGAAATCGTCTTTTTCATGCAATATGGGGTTAGATGTGGATACTAGATACAAAGCTTACCCATCCCCAGTTACACCCATCCCCGATTACCGTTCGATACAAAACCACCACAAGCAACATTTCCTTCAGGCGACACAGTAAAAAGGACGGTCATCGTCAAACAGTCTCTCCAAATTTCAAAGCCCTATAATGGACCTTCCTCTTCTCTTTACGGTGTCGCCCCAAAGTAGGGAAAGACATCCGTGAGTGACAAATGCATGGATTGAAGAAGCGGCAGAGAAAAGAATTGAAATGAGGACATCGTCTCTACCTTTCAAGCAACATGGGGTTAGTTAGATGTGCTATAGAACCTACAGTCAGCGGAGGTTGAGCAATTGGTGTGAAGAGCAACTGCGTAGCAGAGCAATTGCTTGTGTGCAGAGAAACCGACCTTGGAGTCATTAAGAAGGGAAATACACCCGTGCGATGACAAAAAATGTATGGATTGAAGAAGCGGCAGAAAAAAGAATTTCAGAGAGGACCTCGTCTCTAGATTTCAAGCAATAAGGGGTTAGATGTGCTCTAGAACCTACAGCGGAGATTGAGCTGAGCAATTGGTGTGGAGAGCAATTGTGTGGCCGAGCAAGCAATTGTGTGCAGAGGAAAAAACGACCTTGGAGCCAAAAGAAGGCAAAAACACCCGTGTGATGACAAATGCATGGATTGAAGGAACAGCAGAAAAAAGAATTTCAGAAAGGACATCATCTCTTTCAAGCAAGCAAAATGGGGTTCGATCTAAGTTATAGAACCTACAGCGGAGGTTCAGCAATTGGTGTGAAGAGAAAAGCAATTTTGTGGCCAACAGAGCCAGCAATTGTGTGCAGAGGGAAAACCGACCTTGGAGCCATTATTCAGCAGCTGTCGCGGATCAAGCAGTAAATCGTCGATATGTCGAGCGCGAGTGCTGGCGCTTCTCTTGAACTCGTCCCGCCCCGCCCCACCCGACTTCCCCGAGTAGCTCTTCCGGGGCGGCACCATCCCCCCGGTGGCCTCTCGATGCGACATACTGCGCTCGAATCGCATCTGCGCCTTGTGCTGCTGCTGGAGCGCCAGCGCCAAAGCCTGCTGCTCGATCACCCCATTCTCCCAGTCGCCGCGCTTGCGCAACCCGCCGCCCACCACGCGCGAAGGCTTCTTCTTCTTGTTCGGATCCGCGCCCCACAAACACCCCATCTGATTCCCCATCGGAGCTCTCCCTCTCTCCCTCTAGAAAACCCTAGAGTCTCCTTCGTCAATCAGACAAGCTCACCTCCCATCAAAAATCAAGCGCCGTGGAACGCCCCTGCACTGGGCATTGCGAGGTGGCCGAGAGCTCAACCTAATTACCTACAATGCACACGAAGAACTCACGAAGGAGAAGAAAAGAAGAAAAAAAATGTGAATGATGAAGGGAGGAAGAAGCGTCAGGAGGAGAGGAGCTGGACCATTCCGTCCGCCATAGCCACCAGAAAACAGCAAGCATCGATGCACTATGATTCTAGCGCACACCCGTCGTCTTCCTCAAGTCAGTGTACACGAATAATGATATTTAGCGTTACCTACACTAATTGATTAAAAAAAATGTTATTAAAGTTTTAAAGCTCAATGATGAATATTTTTACCAAGAGCTTAGCTATCAATAAGGTGACTGCACTTAAAATGGACTGCTCTTCAGAATAGACCCCTATTAATGAAGGAAAACTGAATAGGGAGGATATCCACAATGAAGTGCATGACAAGGACAAATGTAAGGTGAATTTTGAGTAATGTCCAACTCTATTTATAGTATTGTGGAAGTGACAACCTTAAAAATGAACATTTTTGGATACACTCTATGTTGCTTTAACTTCTTCTCTAGTGTCATTCTTCATGTGCATCAAATGCATTTTGGCATCACACACACGACACTATTAGCACTCTACACCTTGCATCTTTGTAAATTTGTAACTAATTTACAATGTGTTCCAAAAATTATAATCCCACTTGCATTTTGATTCATAGTCCTTCACCAATGTGCAAAAATTGCTTTTCATTTACCAGAGTACATTGTCATGCGACAGAGCTTATTCGTGCAATTCTATGTGTGATTACCTTACTACATTATCTTAGGTGAAGGTCAAATTCAATGTAAATTAAGTCATTTTTGTATTAAAAAATGCCACATGTCATCTTGTAAATGACATGTGGAGGTCCTTCAAAATTTGATGTGGAAATTTAATTTTGGCACCTAAATGCCAAATCAAACCTTTAATTATGGTATTCAAAGGGGAGGATCCCCGTAAATATAGTTGGTAAAAATATTCATGGAGAGTAAAAATTTATATTGTATTTTAAAACCAAGTTGCGTAGACAACACTAAATGTCATTATTAGTGTAATAAGTGCAAACATTTGGCCTTATTCCTTTTATTCATAGAAAAAAAACCCACTAATAAAGTAGTGTTATATTTTTCTTCCTCTTATATAAATTGAAGACCCTTAGGTGGAAAAATCCATCAATTTTTTGATTTGCTATAACAACTTGTTACAAGATTTTCAATTCATTAATCATTTATTTATTTAAAATTTGCTTCAATTGATTATTTGGTACTCCTCAAATGATATGCCTTTAGTAGCACTAAAATATTAAATATGAATAGCCTTATTTGGTTTTATACGTTGTAGATTCAACCTTCCTATGAACCCTATGCCACATGCACCATTACAAATTTGTGAGCGGATGAACAACAATGCAAGGCTCAAATTTACTAAAATTTCATGAAATAGAATCATGCATATTACAAATATTCAACTCTCATGTTGATATGCTAGAATTCTTATTAAAAAATAGTTATTATGTAAGTTTGCATGCATTGTTGTATTAAAATTTAGACAATGAATTTTTTTGATTCTTGGATTTTACTTAATAGAGCCATTATCACATTTATTTCTCTTATAATAAATAAAAAAATTCATACGAACATGACATATACACGTGACATTGAGGTCAAACACACCCTCTTTGTTTTTTTGAACTTAAGTATTACTTGTGCATGCAACACTATCAATGTTACAACAATATTTTGAAACTTCATGTTGGAATCACATACATTTTGAGCTGCTTAGGTCATGACATTGGAGATATTTGGGCATATTGTGGGATACAAGCCTAGTGGTTGATTGGAATATCCCCTCTTGAGGGGATAGTGAGTGAATGATATCACGCATATGTATATTTTCACTCACACCCTCACTGAAGAAGTGAATGAATTATAATACCCTCCATATGAATATTTTTCATTACCTCCATATGTATATTTTTTTCTAAACATGCTACATTGCAATTGGTATGAGATATTGTATCTTATATCCCATACATGTTCTAAATATCATATCCAAATGTATTCCACATATATATATATATATATATATATATATATATATATATATATATATATATATATATATATATATCGTACCCATTCCAAAAAAATTGGTTTTGATTTTCAGGTGTTTTATTTATTTATTTATTTTTGATTTGCATGGTGGTTAATTAATTGATAAGTATGTCCCTTTTCAGGGGATATACAGTACTGGGTGTCTGGGATACAGTATCTGGGTGTCTGGGATACAGTGGCTGGGTGCTCTAGGATACGGTGTCTGGGTAAAGACACTTTGACCAGAAAAGGAATTGGAGTGGGATCCACTGATTTACCGGCATTTCAGGACGTGCTTTCATTGGTGGTCGTCGCCAGTCAGTCTGCCATTCCATTATTGCTGATGTGGCAGCTTGAGGGAAGCATCTTCTTCTAGTCCCTTCACAAGTGTCTACTACCAATTGGACACATGGACTATTCATGGGGGCTTTTTAGGTTTTCTGTGGAACCTGGAATGAGTGAGTGATGAGTGTGTCATGAGTTTTGCAAAACAAGAGTCTTCCTTGGAAAAAGATTTTGAATTTGGGTAAGGTAACTAATGCTTTATTTATTTATTTTCAAATAAAGATAATAAAACAATTAAAATTCCTCTGACACATTTATATCTATTTACATTGTTGATTCATTTAAAATTTCTTCTTCTTCTTTTTATTGATATATTATATTCCCTTTGGGTGTTTTTTAAAGACATGTTTTTTTTTTTTTTGTGTTTTACAAAGGAAACACGGGCTTTTTAAAAAACAAAGGTAGTATGAATCTTCTCAAAGCTTCTTCACTAAACATTAATTGGATGAAGTATAATTTTTATAATATTCATTATCCACCTATTGAATGGTTCATCACTTATGGGTTAATTCCTAAAAGGTTCAAAGTCTTGGAATGAGTTGTTTAGGATTTAGGACAAGTTCATATGAATGATGTCAAATTTTACTATAACTTTTTGGAACTTTTTTTTGAAGGTCAAGGGATGTACTAGCTTTATGGGAATATCATTTTTATTTCAATTGGTGCTTGGGAGAAAAAGTTATGTCGCCCTACTAAGCACAAAATGTTTGAGTCTAGCAACCAAAAAGCCTACAAAAATTAAAATTCAGTTTTTTTTCCTTATAGAATATATTTATGTTTATTTTGATTCAATCCATTTGGATAAGTGATGTGAAAGTTATAAAGAATCTTGATTTGCCTGCAAAATTTAGGGCATCTTCTTAAACAAACAACATATAGGATTCATTTACAATCATGATTTTCACAGTTTTTTAAAACTACAACATCTAGGATTGATATATTTCAGTTCCATTTTAAAACTATTATTGATATAATTTTCTATTCCATCTCATATTTACTCCTACATAATAACTTTTTTAAGAATTAAAATTGTTAAATACTATTTTTAAAATTTTCTCTACAAATTTTCAACTCAATTCTCTACCATAAAGATTTATAACTCAAAACTCTATCGTGCAAAAATGTTAAGTTAAGGGGGTTCAAAGTTTGAAAACCTAGTTAAGCAAGGTGCAAAACAATGTTTCTTTTTACTTTAAACACTAATATCTTACAATTTATATTGTCAAAGTGTGTGGAATTTTTTCCATAAATTTCATACAATCTTTGTGCAAGATCTTAACCCCTAAAGCCCCGAGGGTGTTTTCTGCCAAAAACCACTCAAAACTACCACTTCTGCTATATTCACTTAAGGAAATCAATTTTTTGTTTATTTTGGAATTTAACCATAGTATCTTGTACTTAACTTGTCTGAGATCATGTAGTAAAAATTTCATCAAATTTGACCGTACGGATTGGAAAATATTGGCATTCAAAGTTGAACAAAAAGTTTTTTTTCAAGAAGATGCTTAAATTGCCTGAAAAAATAAGATTGTACATAACTTTCTCATCCCTAGTCCAAATAGAATGAATCAAAGCTTCACGTATAGGTAAAAACATAATCTTTTGGAAAAAAAATTCAAAAAAAAATATTTTGACTTTTTGTAATTTTTTTTGGGTTGCCCGCCAATCTCCATTTCTTGCTCATTGTGACATAACTTTTTCATCCGGCATCCGATTGAAACAAAAATTATATATCCACAAAGCTCTTGAAAAGCTACACAACCTCAAAAAATCTCAAAAAAATTCACTTCAAATTGAAACAATAGGAACCTACCCGGACCCAAATTGTCCCCTATGGGGAGTTGGGGACAAGCAAGGCTTTAGGGGTTAAAGTTGAATATGCACAAAAATATGTTTTTTCCTTATAGCTCTTTGGACTAGATATAGTAGCTTAAAATTTTTTTTGTGAGACATAAATTTGTAAACCTTGAGGGATTAAATAATAAATTATGCTCCCAGCCCATCAGTTCCTTTCCTTCACATAGAATTATATAAAAGTAGATATTTTTTCAAGTAATAAACTGCACCACAATATTGTTTTTTCATACCTATAATTATGGAATAATCAAATTTACAAGAATCTTTGAAGCACTTTTTTTTAGAAATCATAGGAACTACAAAAGTGTTTAACCCTTGAAGATTACATGTTCAAAACTAGATGTGCCTTGGTCAAACTTGATAGTAATTTTCAAAAATTACCTTTTTTGTATTTGATTTAAACTAAGAGAATGTAGTCTGACAAATTCATTGATTTACTCCAATTACAAGTTTTATGTGTTAGGATGCAAATTATACAATATTGTATATTTTTTATGTTGACTTTTCTTAATTCAAAACAATTTTGAAATATGAACTACAAAATATTGTTTTTCCTTTGTTGTTTGTCAAAATCTAGAACTAATATACAATATATTACAATCAATATAATTTTATTCATGTATTATAATTTTTAAAATCAGAATAATTTGACATTTAAACCATAATACTAAAAAATCAAACATCTATAAGAAAATACAAGTTTTTTTTATCATATAAAAAAAATCAAAATCTTATGAATGAAATGTATAGAGGGTTGTGTCTTAATAGTGAATTGATATTTTGACTTGAAGGTCATTGCAAAGGTTTTTTAGGGTGTAAGTGATTAAATTATTATTTAAGATATGTCACACTATTTTTCATAGCTCCCTACACCTCTTGAAGAAATTTTAAAATTATTAAATTTTTTTATATTTGTCAATTGTATTATTACTTTTGCTCAAGGGGGGGATTATTATTAAGGGGGTGGGATTAAAAAAAAAAATCTTATAAGGGTTTGGGGGAATTTTTTGAATATTTGGAGGGTAGATGAGTTGTTTCTTTTTTGAGATAGTCATCTAAAGGTGATTGACACATGTCTAGAACTCTAATTTTTTATATCAATCAAAGTAGTATAGAGGTGCAATATAATTTGAAGATATTGATATTGAGGCTATTGTAAAGGGTGCTTGTCTAGTCTGTTTGTTTAATAAGTCTATGGTGAGAAAAATTCTTTGTATCTCTTGTATTTACTTCTCTTGAAATGTTTTGCTACCTCGTTTGCTACATTTTAAATATATGTAGAATAAACTTTGGAAGGCACTGCCAAAAAATTTAGAAGATTGCAACTTATTCTACATGAAATATGCGCTAGTTAGCTACAATTATCTTTTAATCTAATTAAATTCAATAAAGGCCTTTTGAATATAAAAAATATTAGTCAACTAGTTCATTAATCTAAAATTAAAATAACATCTAATGTAAGTAAATTACCTATAGAAATGTTGAATTAAATATGATGATAGTAACTCCTCCTTTACTTCTAAAATTTGGTAGATATGTAACTTACATGATATAAGATGCAAATTTAAGAAAAAATAACCATGTGTAGTTTAAAAATCTCACTCTAGGAGGAGTTAAAGGCTATTGGTCAAGGTAAAAAAAATCCTTTTTCTTCTAACTTCAAACATTATAATCTTTTGAATTATACAGTTAAAGTTTCTGAAATTTTCCCCCCACATTTCCATAGTAGTCTAGTACAAATTTGTAAGATTGAATTTTGAATATAAACTTTTAATTTTCATTTTTTACTCATTGCCCTAAAAAGTGGCAGTTTTTACAATTTTTGTTTGAAATATGCCTCAATACTTTAGGGATTAAAAAAGATTTATTTAATTAAATCTTATTGACATGTGAAAAAAGATTCCAATGCACTTTGGCAAGGCATTATGTGGACACTGCATGAACGAGTTGTAAAATATCAAATTGTGTTTATAGATGTACCAAAAATTGACATTAGGATTCGCTATATTTTCTTGTTTTGATTGTGTATATCTTTATCTAGTGTCTCTTTTTGATCCAAGTGTAGGTGCCCCATTTTTACATTGATGACTATGGATGCACATACCTTACACTCTTTGAGTGATAGAATATTAGCACAAAAGAGTGTGGGAATCAAAATGTTACAAATGATCTTCAATTTTTATACAAGAATAAAAATTAAATAATCAATAGAGATGAAGTAGCATACTACTATTCAATGAATTATTAGAATTGTTCCTCGTTCAAAATGTGCATGCTACCTCTGTATTAAGAGAAAAGAACCCAGGGCCGGCAGATATAGAACAATTATTAAATTGATTAGGTGTAACAGTTTGATTTGACCAAGAAATTTTTAAACCCCCTCCTCCCCCCATCAATAGAAGGAAGTGGAACCCATGACCGGCTGCCTGCAAGAAGAAGGCGCTCTCATCCGTCCTGCCAGACTCGGGCTCGGGCACCAAACCCTAAATTCTCAGCAGCAGCAGAGCCCAAAGCTCCATCCCTGCAAATGCGAGCGAGCTATGTCGGAAACACCAAGAGTAGTGGTGCGGGGGAGAAGAAGCTGCGGAGCTCTAGAGCGTTGTAAGTAAACTTAGACTCCCGTTCCTTTTTGTTGCTCGAACAGATGCATGTTTTTTTTCCCGCTGGTTCTTAGTGTCACAAGCTCGCAATCCTCTGTTTCGTCTGCTACACCCCTTCGACCGATTCTGTAAGTTTCCTGTTCCATTGACCGAGTCGCGGGGATTTGTAGAGCGCATTTTGCAGCTGAGATCGTGCGGTGCGTTTCTTTGGAAGTTTGGCCTGTTGTGTTGTGAATTCGGGATTGGTTTTATTCGTTGGAGGATTGTTAGGGTTTGTTGGAAGGATTTTGAAGGGTATGCGAAGAAGTGATGGTTTGGAATTGATTGATTTCGGCGTGGCTTTATTTTTGAAGAGACGAGGGAGGGGGAGTTATTGAAGCTTGCTACATAATTTCGTGTTGGTTAGGCCATCGGGCATTTTGGTAGTTTTCGTGGGAAGTTTAGTTTTTCGATGTGAAGTGTCGTGGGATTGGATCGAGTTGGTGGAACTGACCCCCGGGATTTGCGGCCATTTGAGTGAGTTTCGGAAATGGTGCGAGCAGATGCTGTAGTTTTGAACAGGATGTGCGTCTTGCATTGTGACTTGAATTGCAGAAGATAGAAGGAGACCCTTGGGAGTTGAGTATTTAAAATGCAATCAATAATGGTAGTTGGGTGCACAGTCAGTGCCTGGGAATTATGCGTGGCGTGAATTTGGATTACGGAACGTGAAATTGGAGTCGGTGTAAGATTCTTGTTCAGTCAGTGGTCTGCATTTTTCAATCTGCACAGTGATTAGGGCTTGTCATGCTGAAAGCGAAAATACCGCCTGGTACCGAAGTCGTTGCGGCGGGGTTTTGTCTCGTAAGTTTTGGTCATATGTACCCTATGTCGACGTTTGACTAGGTACACTTGTTCCTCTACTGCGTTGTGGACTTGGATGGACTTTGCACGCGTTTGACACTGTAACTTTTCATGGTTTTTGGCAATTCTCTGGACCTGATTAGATCTGGCACTGTCAAAAGCCCAGCAGAGTGTGGTTTCTAAGTGTTGAGACCAGTTTTGTTTTGTTCGGACGCAAATTTGGTAGGCTTTGATTCGGTCTGTTCGGTTGGATCACTGCGAGATGTTTTTTCAATTTCAACTCGTGAGAAATCATCTGGACCAAGTTGTGTTGAACTTAATGTTTAATTTTAGTTTTAGATGGCATTGCTCCAGGCGTGTGATAAATCACTCAAGTGCCATTTTAAATGGTTTCTTTCATATTTTGTAGACTTAACATCATATTTTTCTTGTCGATTTGCAGAATTTCAACAGCTTGAGCGACATCTTCTGGCTCTGCATGCAACTGCAAGTGCACTCTCCATCGATGTTATGATCTAATTTTCAATAGGAAGCATTGGTAGGATCGGTTATCCTTCCGAGGTTTGGTACGAACATTAGAGTTATCAGGTCAAACAGACTCTGTCAAGATGGCGAGTCTTGCAGTGGGCCTGATCTTAGAAAAGGTAAATGCTCTCCATCTCTCTTTATTGTTAGCTTTAACTGATTTTGTGAGAGTGGCTGTCCTTCTAACCATAGAAGGATATTGTGAACGATCTACTCCACTTCTGAGCTTCGAATCTGCCAGTTCTCCTAGATCTTTCTCGTATATCTACGTCTAATCCTAGCGCTTCTCTTGAATTTATGAGCTTCTGTCATGTGGATCTCAGCACTTTTAGGTGTAGCTAATTTAATATGTCAAAGATTTATGAGTCTTGTGATTCAGGAGAGGAGTCTGTTAGTGGTTCTACTTGAATGGAATCGGTTATGCGATAATAACCAAGAGCAGAGGGGTAGATTTTCGAGAATAAAACTACAGAACTTCGGCCAACCATCGTGTGTTTCAACTCTATTTCCAACTTAGCATGTTACGACCAATTATATTACAATGAGATCCTTAAGACATTTTTGAAGGATCTCTTTATAATATGAGTCGTTTGTATTAGACTTGGCATGATATGGTCTTGAGTTATTCGCTGTTTACAGACGCTATGTCCTCCCTAAATCATTCTGAGCCTGATGATTCTGGTTATTGCAGATTGCCTCAAAAGACAAGGATTTTCGGTACATGGCCACATCTGACCTGCTGAACGAGCTTCAGAAAGATAATTTTAAATTAGATGCTGATACTGAACGCAAAGTATCACAAATAGTTCTTCAGCAACTTGATGATGCGTCTGGAGATATATCAGGGCTTGCAGTCAAATGGTAAGCCTTGTACTGTTTCAATGCAAATCCCTTATATTGTCATTTTATTTCAGCACTTAATCACAAAGGTGTTCGCAAATGTGTGCTTTTGTTACCGATATCCTGACTTTGTCGCAAATTTGCAAGATTCTGCTCGTTCCTTGCAAGTGCCCGGATTAGTATATATTTAGTGTAGACAATGCCCACGCATCTGGTCCTTAATCTGCAGTCTTTGTAAGCACCTAGTCTGGTTCGTGTCCTCGTATGTCAGCGCTCTTGGCCTGACTCTTTACAATATCGGCCTTCATTCTATGAACCTAAGCTTTTTAGAGTGGATCACTCTAACTAGGATCGTGCTAGCCTTTCTCAGCTGACAAGCATGCGCTACAAATTGGACTAGGTCTGAGAAATGGCAGGACTCTCATCGTAGCTTGCTATGATATTGATGCGACCTCATAAGACCCTGAATTTTCTCTATGTATTCCTTTAACCAGGATTGTGCCCTTAAATTATCGCCTAAGAAGTGATATTTAACTACTTTTGTAATGTGACTCGAGTGATGAGGGACATAACAGGAAGCTTGAAGAACAGGTTCGAGCAAAAACAGAAATGGATGTTAAATAACACAGGTATTTGATTATATGAAGTGTCTCATCTTCTGTTGAGCTGTTTTCTGATTCATGCGACTCGTGCATGCAGCTTGGCGCCGTTGGTGAAAAAGGTTCATGAGAGTAGAGTTGTGGAGATTGTGGAATCTCTGTGCCAGAAGCTCCTCACCGGTAAAGAGCAACAGCGGGACATTGCGAGTATAGCACTGAAGACGGTTGTGGCTGAGATATCGAGTGGAAACGTAGCACAGTGTGTTGTTGTCTCCCTTACCCCCAAACTGATCAAGGGCATAACAAATCCGGTTTGTTGCAAAGCCTTCATATCTGTTAGGTTTAGTACCTGAATGACGTGAGTAACTTATTTTAACAATTTTCCAATATACGTTATCAAGTTCTGTAGCTTATCCCAGAGGACAATGGTTTATGCAGGACACAAGTACAGAGGTGAAGAGTGAGTGCCTTGATATTTTGTGTGACGTTCTTCATCGTTTTGGAAGTCTCATGACTGCAGACCATGAGAAGTTGATGAATGCACTCCTAGTGCAACTCAACTTGCAACGTGCAGGCCTTAGAAAGCGTGCCATCCAGTGTCTTGGTAAGTGCGTAAGTCTCGGTGCAAGATTTTCTATTAGATTTTTAGTGTGTTTTAGGATTTGGAGGGATTCTGGGGATGCTGTTAGAGTTTAGGCTGGTCCTTATATGAATCTTTACGAAGAACATTGCAATGCACACGTCAGAACATTGCATCAGTGCTGACGTGTGTATTTTTGTACGCAGCTACGTTGGCTGCTACCATGTCCGATGACCTTCTTGCAAGAGCAACTGTCAACGTTGTTCAGATACTGAAGAACAAAGACGTGAAACCGGATATGACACGTACCAATATTCAAATGATAGGGGCTTTCTGGTGAGGGCGTCGACCATGTATTCCTCCTTTTCAGATTTACTGGGTAGATTAGGTGGTTACGAACTTCAAAGATGTCATGTAGGTCGTATGTGCATGTCTTACAACAGTGTGCTTCGGCAGCTCGTATTGCCCCACCGTGTGTTTAGTAGGCTTCAGTGACTTTAATCGCTCCTGCCACTTGGTGGGGCATGCTGGATGAATTATAACCAGATCATTATTTTTCTGTTGTTTCGATGAGTTGATGGATCTGTATGTGCTAAATTTTGTGGAACTTTGTGTTCTACTTTCAGCCGTGCAGTTGGTTATCGATTTGGCCCGCATTTAAACGAAGTTGTTCCACTGCTTATCAGCTATTGCCACAATGCATCTGAGAATGATGATGAACTCCGAGAGAACAGCTTACAGGTATAGTGCTTCAATGCCGGTTGCAATATTGTGTCACGCACTGCAACAGGTACTGGAAACTAGCTTCAGAGGTTGCCAGTGACTTGAACTCACTTGTTGGAAGTTATTATGTGTGCTCGTCATTTGGTTGTACACTTTAGAGTCGATCACGAGAGAATACTTATCGAGAATCTCATCGAATTAGCAGGATTAGATAAATTTGAGCGTCAGTTTTCAAAGCGTAACGATGCTGTGACAGCAGAGCTTGGTCAATAATCGGAAGCGGGACCATTGCAAAATCATTTATTATATTTTTATTGTTGTATCAGGCGTTGGAGAGTTTCATTTTACGATGCCCCAGAGATGTCGCACCTCATACTGGCCTGATTTTGGACTTGAGTCTTGAGTACTTGAGTTACGACCCCAATTTTACGGATGATATGGATGAAGACCTGGATGAGGATATGGATGGCGAAGAAGATGAGGATGAGTATGAGCTCTGCCTCTCTGATCTACTTTTTAGAGCATCCACGCCAAACATGAGCATGCGTTGGAGACAGATTTGACGTTGTGTACCTTAAAACTGGCTTTTTGTTATATATTTATGGATTGTAAATAGATACTGAATTTCACCCTCGCTAATGATGAAATTTTTGGAAAATCTTTTTTATTGGCTGTTAGTCTTTTAGCTATTGCAAAATCAGCGCGGGGAGTGGATCTCTTGTTGTTCCACTATTTTGGTTGATTCGTTTGACCAAGGGCCTGACAACCTGAATGTCTCTGAACAGAGAGAGCGCAGATGAGTACAGTGACGATGAAGATGTGAGCTGGAAAGTGCGAAGGGCTGCGGCCAAATCCTTGTCCGCTGTGATCTCTTCGCGGCCTGAGATGCTTGGCGAGCTTTATGTTAAAGTAATTTCTTTGCCCCTTTTTGCAGGGACATGTGAAGTGCAAGCTTGACTGTTCTGTACTCAGTGTGTCCTTAAAATGGTATTTTCCGTGTAATGGTATTGAATGTCACGACCCGGTTTGTTAGTACCGAGTTCTATGTGATTTTTTTGAAGAGCTGATTGCAGATTGCATTATTATCTTTCTCCTTATTTTCAACTTCAGTTGAATCAACGTTACTAATATATCTTGTATTGGTGATCCAGGCCAGTCCAAAATTGATCGAGCGTTTCAAGGAGAGGGAGGAGAATGTTAAGGTACAAATATTTGTCATCTTTTGTGTTGTGTCAGTAAATAATCTCTGTAATTCTGTTCACGTACTAAGTGTCTCTTTCTTGTTGTCAGATCGATGTCTTCAATGCTTTCATTGATCTTCTCCGGCAAACAGGGAATGTGACCAAAGGCTCTGGAGGCCTTGCCAATCCATTTAGGTGCCCTATTCACCTCATGATTTTTCCAAGTCTAGCTTCTTGTATAATGCTTATCATCATGATTGCGCCCAGGTCTGTTAGAGCTTCTTGGATGAGGCAGCATTTTCCCATACAATAATCCAGTGAATATTGATGCTTTCCCAAGAGGGGCAATAAGGGAAACTGAGAGTGACGTTATGTGGTTATGGCAGCCCGTTGCACGTTCTGCAACAGGAAGTATCAAAGGTTGTCAAATCACTTAACAAGCAGCTCCGTGAGAAATCTTTGAAGACAAAGGTGATCTTTTAGCTCTGCTGAATCTTTTCTAGATTTGTTGATGTCCTCATGTCAGTACTTATGAAGCTGCTGGTACCCAATAGCCTGTTCATCCGGTGGCTCATTTCGTTATATCTTTTTTGTTCAACAAATGAAGACGTTTACAAGGTCATGATGTGTCCAATCTGGTGTCTTATTCAGGTGGGTGCATTCTCTGTTCTGAAGGAGCTGGTCATAGTGCTACCCAATTCTCTGTCTGAGCACATGGGTTCCTTGGTTCCTGGCATCGAGAAGGCATTGAATGTAAGTGATGATTATTGGATTTAAATTTGACTGCGTTGAGTGTTTGTAATTTATTAGGATTTATTATCTATTATTTATAATCTATTATGATGCTACAGGATAAGGCATCAAATTCCAATTTGAAAATTGAAGCCTTGGTGTTTACTCGATTGGTTATGGCTTCCCATGCACCGGCAGTCTTTCATCCCCACATCAAGGTAGGCTATGCTGAATTGGTATCCAGAATATCCCTAGTGTTGCAGAAGTTTTTGGCACTGCTAGTCGTTTGGTGTATTTCCCAAATTTTTTTCATGCAGGAATCTGAAAGTATTTTTGTAAAATTTAGCCCTGTCACAGCCGATCATTGTGGCTATGAAGGTTTGAAGGGGTGGAATATCTGCCTGAGCACTATTAATCTGTTCCTGTTTTAGGCCTTGTCGACACCTGTGCTTGCTGCTGTTGGAGAGAGATATTACAAAGTGACTGCTGAGGCTTTAAGAGTCTGTGGAGAGCTTGTCAAAGCAATTCGCCCTAATTTTGATAATGTAAGCACTTTCCTTAGAGTTTTCTTATTTTGTGGTGCTAGTACATCTACGGTTAACGTAATATTTGCAGATTCTGGTCGTTTGAACAGTCGATTTACAAGGAATCAAGTTCATCATTTTCATGCAGTTTGCTAGTTTAAGAGACCTTTCATAGACATGGTAGCTTTATAATGTGGTAATATTTTCCAGTTGGACAATTTTCAAATAATTGATGCGTTTTCCTCTGCTTGCAGCCCCCTGCTTTCAATTTCGTCCCATTTGTGCAACCCATTTACAATGCTATCTTTAAGCGGTTGACGGCTCAAGATCAAGACCAGGTTTGTAGCTTCTAACTGATTAGTGAGATTGTGAGGACATTTAAGCAGGGTACTTTGAGTTTTGTGTGCTGTACATCTGCTTGAATAACCCCAAGTTTCTGATTACCAGAAAATCACTGTAGAGCGTACAATGACCCAGGGGCAGGGTACCACTCATGGTTTTAGAGTTTACTTGCACCATTTCAAGCATGTCACCCCTCGTTAGCAGCTGCACGGCCGTAGGGATAGATATTCTGAGTATATTGACTGAGAAAAGAACGCTTCTTTCGTGGAAATTCTTCTGAGGCTAAGACCTACTTTGGATTTTGCGCTAATACAGTGAAGTGGATTACAGGAAGTTAAGGAATGTGCAATTTCTTGCATGGGACTTGTTATTTCCATTCTTGGAGATCATCTCAAGAAGGAGCTTGGCACATGCTTGCCACTGTTGTTGGAGCGATTGCGCAATGAAATTACAAGACTTACAGCTGTTAAGGTTGAAGCTTCATTAACTCTGGATTTTATTGTCCTTGTCTGATCATAGCATGCTGAGACATTTTTGTTGACTTTAGCATGATATGCTTGGACTTTAGCATGATACTATGTTTCTCTTTTTGACATAACTGTATTGGAATGCAGGCCTTTGCAACTATTGCAGAGTCGCCTTTGAATATTGACTTATCTTCAGTCTTAGAGCAAGTTGTTACGGAGCTGACAACGTTCTTGCGCAAGGTATGCATAGTGTAGAAACTCTTTCAGGTGCTATTCCTTGAAGTGCTTCACACTTGATTGTGGAGGATGTCATCTTGCTGCCATAATTTGACCAGGGCATGTTTGGACAGGCAAACCGAGCTCTGAGACAGGCCTCATTGGGCACATTGAATTCGCTGCTGACTGCTTACAGCAATAAAATAAGTCCAGCCAGCTACGAATCCATTGTGACGGAGTTATCCTCTCTTATTAGGTGGGTAATCTATCTGAGATCTTTCCTCATTTGACCACCAAAGACATTGAAGTGCGCAGTAATTAGAGTGAAAATTGTCGCAGTCAAAACGAAACATAGATGGTATAGCTTTCCCTGCGGCAAGTAAAAGTTTTTCAAAGGTTTCACCTGTAGCTTACGACTGAGTTCGAAGTCTTCAAAGAGCTTTTGGATGTATGCAAGCCTTTCTGACAATGCTTTTGTTGTTACTGGTTTTGCAGTGACGCAGACTTGCACATGACAGCTTTAACATTGGAATTATGTTGCACCATGATGGTTGATAAAAAACACCACTCCAATGCTGGTGCTGCTGTTAGGGAACGCGTTCTACCACAAGCACTTGTCCTTGTAAAAAGTTCTTTACTGCAGGGTCAAGCGTTGCAAGTAAGATTGCTAACTATTTTGAATCTGCAATGTGCCGATTATCTATCTAATGAACCAGTGTTTGATTACCGTGTAAGGATGCCTAGGCTGATTGGTTATCTACACGATGTGTTGTCATTTTCTTCTTGTAAATACAAGATATTGTTCTGTCTAACGTGGGTGTGACCTGGGAAAACCTGGATGTCAGACACTTCAAGCCTTTTTTGCGGCACTGGTACAATCAGCAAATACAAGTTTTGACACATTATTAGAAGCTTTACTTTCCACTGCAAGAAGTGCTTCTCCTGGTGGGCCTGCTAGCAAGCAGGCTTTCCATTCTACTGCTCAATGTGCGGCTGTGTTGTGTCTGGCAGCTGGAGAAGCAATGTGCTCCCAGACTGTGAGCATGCTGGTTACTACTCTACGGACTAGCAATGGCACGGATGCAGTAAGTTATAGACCTTCATACCTAGTCTTTGGTTCTCAATTATTGCTGCTTGCTTCAATTCTTCTTGATGCTTTAACAATTATTTTTGATAAATTTTGAAGGATTTGACATGCATGACAGCATGTTCTGCGTTTGTGTAACGTGACTCTTGCTGTTCACAGACCATTTCATTGTTCAATTTATTTTTTCATTTCAAATTCTCAATCACGTTAACTTATTGCAGACCCAGCTATTATCTTTATTGTGCCTCGGTGAAATTGGAAGAAGAAAGGACCTACGTATACACTCCAACATTGAAAGCGTTGTGATTAGATCTTTTCAGTCCCCATCCGAGGAGATTAAGGCTGCCGCGTCATATGCATTGGGTAATATTGCCGTTGGAAACTTGACTCTGTATCTGCCTTTCATCCTCAACCAAATCGACCGCCAAGCAAAACTTCAATATCTACTTCTACATTCCTTGAAGGAGGTAAAAATCTCTTCTCTCTTCAAACAATTTATTCCTGTTCATTTCATTGTGAGCTGTGTTGATTTTAAAGGTTGGTTCCAGGTCATAGCACGCCAATCTATGGATGGTGAAGCAAAAGGAAATATGGATCTGCAAGACGCAGATGTTCAGAAGATCCTGAGTTTGCTGTTTACACATTGCGAGAGTGAAGAGGAAGGGGTTCGGAATGTCGTAGCGGAGTGTCTGGGAAAGTTGGCGCTTATCGAGCCTGAGAAATTGGTGCCTGCTCTGAAGGTTGGCCCTTCCTTTTCTGTATGTCTGAGTTAATTGGAGTCTTGTTGCAATTATTACTATTTTCTGTTGCTTTGGCTGATGTTTATCTTGATCCTGTATTTAAGCACCTTTTGATGCATGTCTGTCTGATATCGTTTCAGGAACGCGCAGCGAGTCCCTCAGCTTATACTAGAGCCACAGTGGTTATTGCGATTAAATATACTATTGTCGAGCGACCGCAGCCTATTGACTCTTACGTTAAGTCATGTATCTCGTCGTTTTTGCTTCTCATCAAGGATGAAGACAGGGTAAGATTTTTCTGCCTCTGCTGAACAGAAAAATGAGTATTGTTCGAATGATTAGTGATTTGAGATTTTGCGAACGAATCTAGGAAAGTTTGTATGGCTTCTCAATAGTTGCTGTAATCTTTGCAGTACGCTGTGAATCGCATGGCCATGCTGAAATGCTCATGCTTCTTGTTTCTCTAATTAGAACTTGGTCAGGAGCTTGATGTGTGATATGTGTTCCAGTATGATCCGGAATTGAAAATTCTCACGTATGGATAATAATGCAGCATGTAAGGAGGGCTGCAGTGTCAGCTTTGAGTACGGCAGCGCACAACAAGCCTGCACTGGTGAAGGAATTACTGCCTACATTGTTGCCACTCCTCTACGACCAAACAGTAGTCAAGGTGCATCAACTCACTCTGGGTCTATGTTTTTCCGGTACTTGGGGATTGCTTAGTCCCTGTTTGTTTGGTTCTTTGCGCTTTTCATCTGTGAAGATTAATAATCGGAATGATTCTGAGTAATTGCTCGCTAATCTTATCGCTCGAATGTGCAGAAAGAGTTGATCAGAACCGTGGATCTTGGCCCTTTCAAACATATTGTGGATGATGGTTTGGAACTCAGAAAGGGAGCCTTTGAATGTGTGGATACCCTGCTCGACAGCTGCTTAGACAAGATTGATCCTTCACTTTTCATCACCCCGCATCTGTTGTCTGGTTTAGCAGGTCTGTCCCTGGGTCTCTGATGATCAATGTTTTTGCTTATGAATCCATCAGCAAGGCATGTGCACAAGATGTTTCAGATTGCGCGCTTGAATTGAAGTTATATGTGGTAATGTAGTACATCAAGTTTATAGTACATATTGGATTCAGAACAAATAATGTTACCGCTTTCTGTTTGTGCAGATCACTATGATGTGAAAATGCCATGCCACCTCATTCTATCGAAGTTGGCTTCCAAGTGTGGGGGTGCAGTTTTAGCCGGTAAATTCTGACTTCTAGCTTCTAATCGAGAGACATATCCAAGTTTTTGATTGCTGGTTTTGCCTCGATTTGACGGGAATCCAAGTAACAACTGGCGTATTGCCACTGTTAGTGAAATGAAGTACAAAGTGACTTTTTTGATACAGTGATGGATGCACTTGTCGAGCCCCTGGAGAAGACAATCCAGCACAAGACAAAACCCGATGCTGTGAAGCAAGAGGTAGACCGCAATGAGGACATGATCCGAAGTGCTCTTCGTGCAATTGACTCTCTAAACCGGATAAGGTAGGTCTTCAAGTCCAGTGTCCGTCACAAGAGGTATCTGCATTGGTTTATCAATTTGCTCAGCTTTTTGTCTTCTCCAAGAGAGCCGTTGAGTGCAAGGATCCTGGCCTTCACGTCTTGTGTAAGGCAGACACTTCTTTAGGGATAGTTCAACCCAAGTGTATTGGTGAGGTTCAGATTCCACGTTATTCATTTTTAATTTTTCTGACTGTAAGTGTATCTGGCAGTGGGGAGCCTACACTGCGATTCAAATCTTTCATGAACCATGTGGTCAAGGTCGGCTCTCTAGCAGAGAAGTACAACGCAGTGCGTCATGAGAGCGACACACTAGGCGCTGGGGATATTATGGACCTGAATTAAACTGCGTCCGATGATGGAGTATGTAGCACTGCTCAACATGCGCCTGCAGCAATACTCTCGACCGCCCTACAGCAGGTCCAACTTAGGATGGCTAGTGCTAGTCATTCTTTCATGGGCTTCTATATACTGCTGCATAAAGGCTCCTCGCTACGGGTGGAATAGCAAGTCCCACAATTGAATGTAAAAGTTAGCAATGCCTTAGTGTGCCAAAACTCTAGCGTTGCAATCCGTAGATCAGTAGTTCTTGGAATTCACTGTAGGTATTTTTGCGGGTCTTTTCATGAAAAGGTAACAACTTCACCATTGTCGGAACTGGCCTGTCGGTGAAGATTTAGCTGTTGCTCGTTTTGTCTCTCCCTACTTCTGGATCCTACCACTTCTTGCGACCTTGTGTCTGGGTAGATTGCCTCGTGTAGACCCTGACCACTAAATCGCTGTACGGTTATAATTTGAAATACAGGGCAGTGTGTGTTGGGAGTGTCCAACTGGTTGGCAATGCAATTAATGTCCCTACGCTGGTGTGTGCTTGACGTGGGGAGAGGACGTTGCTCAATCATTGAGGATCCTTGTTGGATTATGTATTTGGTGGAATGATTTTTTTGTGACTTTCTATTCATATGATGGATTATTTATTATCATGCTGTCCAATTTAGCTCGGCATTATTGCAACAATTTTCCGCTCACCGAAGTGGTTCAGTCAACACGCTGGGACCCATCGATAGGGGCAGTCACACCTTCTCCTAGAAAAATTCTTCTATGAAGAATGAGAAATTGTGAAGAGCTAAGAGGAGCCAACTAGGAGCTTTAATCCATGAAGGTGTGACCGGAGAATAAGAATGGGGAGTGGACAACTAAATTTACTCGTGATTCGAGAATGAGAATGGACAAATAGATTTACCAATGCAAAAGTAAAATTTGGCCATTGACTTGGTAAAAGTGGTCATTAGACCATGTCAATGGTCAAATTTTGCTTTGGTAACAATGATTTGCCAAAACCTCTATAATTTTTCATTTTTACCTTGCTTTTGAAGTGATTGTCTAATGTTTAAATTTGAATTTTCTTGCACCTACTCAAAGTACTTTCAAATGCACTTCCAATGCTGCAAATTTTAAGTTCTAATTATACACCACCCAAAAGTAAAAAATATACCGTATGGGCCAATATATCGTTATGATTAAAGATGCTCTAAGATAAGTTTACTGTTTTTTCATGTTTACTAATACAATACCACTGACTGACATGAGTTTCTCATGGCAGATTCCAACCAAAGGTGGGAAGCCTAGATATTGGGGCCACAATTATTATTTGAACTTGAAGGGTAGGGATATTTTTTCTAGTTATTTTGGTTAGTCATCCCATTGTTTACGTATGTATAAATAGATGAAACATGCAAAATGCTTCAGTCTAACAAATATGCATTCATCCAAAGAAGAACAATGTTGTTCTAAGAATATGTAGGAATTTAGTGATCTCATCCATTGAAAATGGAAGAATATATGGCCTAACATTCCCTCAAAAATAATTGTATTGCTTTTGTAGGGGCTTTTGTGTAAGTTAGTATAGTAGTCATATTGTTTAGAAAAAGGGTTTTCTATCATTGTAGGTTGGATAACTCGCACATGGATGAATAAAACCTTAACTTGGAGGATGAAGAGAGGACTTGGTAAGGTTTCATTGCATATAAGGTAGCCAACCTCATTCCGACCATTTAAGCAATTACGCATTTTAGGAGCACAAATTTCTTGAGTGGAGAAATTTTTCATGTACAGAAATAGAATTTAGAAGGATCCCATATTTCTTCAGAATTTTATTTCTCGAAACATAATTATTATGAATTTTTTAATTGAGAATTCTATTTGACCTATTCTTGTCACATAGGTCTTCCCATTTCAACCACAGGTCGGTTGCAAAATCAACCAAGACTGCAGTCAATTGTAATGCGCCACGATTGCATTGGAAATTGTGCCATAATTAATCACTACTTTTCTCTTGCTGATTGAAAAGAGAGTAACCTATCTAACAAAAAATAAGTCTCTAGTTGGAATGAGGTCAGCTACCTTAGTAAGAAAGAGTCATAGTGCATTCAATAAGTTTGTTGAACTTTTCTACTAGGATAGGAGGTCCATAAATCGATTGGGTTCTAAATGCATCCCTGATTTAGAAATTAGTAACATGTTCCTTGAAATATCTATTTATTGTCATAGATGAAATAGGTGAATTTAAAGGGATGGTTTGTAGACCTTCTACCTTAATGTTGGACCAATACATGGGAACTAGATAAGTATCAATACCAACTAGGTATAAGGTATTAAAAATCATACTTCGATTGGGTAGAATAAAGAGCAATATTTATGGTTTCTAATATTCATTGCAATTTCACAACCACTTGTAGGATTTGATACCCATGTTCCATTCTTTGTTGTTGAAGCAAATGCATACGCCCTTTGTCTCCTACGGTTGCTAGTATGTGAGCCTTGGATCTTATGCCCATGAGACTAGGAGTCTAGGCTCTTATATTATGGGCACCTTCCATGGTTATAAGATATATGTATTATAGGTGGCTATATTATAGGTACTTATGTTATAAGTACCTTCCATAGTTATAGGATGCTTATGTTATAAGTATATATGTTATAGGCACCTCCAATAATTGTAGAGTACCTACATACACCTAAGATTAAGGCTCGTAGGCTCACATGCTAGCATCATTGCTTTGTTTCCCACAGTTTCCCACTAGAAACTACACATTTATTTTGAGATAGAGGAAGTATCTCCTACTCATAGTGTTGTGCCCTAAAAAAAACTATAGTTGTGGTATCAATTATAATAATGGTATTGTTTACATATTATCTTTTTCATTTTTTTTATTCAAAAACTTGTAGAAGAGGGAGATAATTGGCATTGTAGGAATTATGAGTGTCTCTTTCTATTTGTATATGATTGCAAATTATTATTGTAATTATAAATTATGTAGGAAAATAATTGTAATAAGTACCATTCTACAAGTACCACCTATTATAATAGTTATATATTAATAAATTGCGGTGCAAGCTTTAGAAAGTAATACTGAAATTGATGTCATCTTTGCAAAAATATCATCTATGCAGTACTTGGAACTTGAATTCTTCTACATTGTACCAAAATTTAATATTTCAACCCAACAATTATAAAAAAATCTTGATACTAATCAAACACTATTCTACACTCATCATTTTGAATGGGAAAGAAATGTTAGTGAGTTTATTGAACTTATATTTTAAACTAGTAAATTTTCTTTGAGTTTGTAGAAAATTTTGTCTATACAATTTTAAAGTGATTCTTTAGCTTTCTTTGAATTTGCTTGTACAAGACTTTTATTGCCTCCATTTGTTGACTATGGGATCATATTTTTATTTTTTATTTTTTGTAATAATTCTATGTTTTATTTAGCTTTGAATAAGTTGTTGAAACAAAATGTGAAGCTTGTTTTAATTTTCTTTCAATTGGTTTTGAAAGATTGTAACTCCACTTAGGAGATATGGATAGGATTATGGAAAGAAAAAAATTGGCCGATGGATGAAATCTAGTCCATGTAGCATAGTTTGGTGTTGAAATCCACTTGTTTAGGTGGATAAGGTGGTGGACAAGAGGCAACCTTCTTTTCCATCTATAAAATAGTTTTTTGGATTTGTCATGTGTTTGGAGAGCCATAGTGAGTTGTGCATTATGAATTTTGGAATGAAAGTTTGGAAGAAGGTTCTCCTCCTCATTGTAATTCTAGAAAGATATGACTCGCTTTATTTGGAGTTTATACGTCAAAGTTATGTTTAGTAGAATGATAGAAGGTCAACTATCAAAAAGTTTGAGGGTAGAATTTTGAACAATCATCTATAAAAAAAATTTATTAGAGTTTTGACATTTGGTATGACTATATAGTGAATTATTATCTTTCCAAAAAGTTACAAAAATTTGGTTTGGACTTAGGGATTGAAAGATATGATTTTGGAAATAAAATAGTATAGAGCTATCACTAGATTATAGAACCTCAACTTTAGCAAGTCATTGATAACACAATATTGAAGATTTGGAGTTGAAATTAAAATGTGATATGTATGAAATAAAGCATTTGGAGCTTTTATGAGGCAAAAAAAAGTCCTTAGAAATAAAGAAGTGTTGAGCTACCTCAGACTTTAGGATAGAAGACTTCAATCCGCTGTAAAAACTAAAAAAATAAGAGATTTTAATTTGAAATTTGGAGAATTTATAGGAATTTGTGTTAATTTTTTGAGAAACTATTACACTCTTGAATTAGAGTTGTAGACCAACTGTGGCACTCATTTGAATTTGAATGTTGGATATACTTTCACAAACTTTTATACAATTTGTTTTTTATTTATACTATTTTTCTACAAAACTATGGTATTATATCCAACTTATATATCTTTTATACGAGAATATTATATTATATACTACTTATACAATTCTTATACAAATATAAAATATTATATTTGATGTATATGATTTTTATATGAATATACAATATTATATATAATGCATACAATTTTTGTATGAATACATGATATTATATTTGACTTATACAACCTCTATACATGATATATATGAGCACAAATACGACTTGATTTATACATATTATGCTTCTACCAATATATTGTGTTCCACACATATGACATGAATATTGATATACATCTATCTATACATGCTTTATACAGAATAATGTATGCATATATTTGAAGTGCATTCACTATGCTTCTACTTTTGTGTAATTATGAATTCCTTTATATTCTAAGTCAAATCTAGTTTCTTTTAGAAACTCACCATTTTTCCAATGCAAATATTCTCTGCCCGACAATGGATTACTACAAAATTAAAATTATGCAAATGGCTCAAGATTTAGGTTCCAATGGGCATCCATGTCAATTCTACTCAAGGTGATTAAAATCTTCCACTTTGATATTGGGCCTTGGAAATGAGATACAAGAAGTCTATTACACAACTACATTTTCAATAAAGGGAAATAAATTATCTATTCCTATTAGCCAAAGCTCAAGAAAGCAATCTTTGAGAGTAGGCAAAGAACCCTGCTAGCTAAGCATTTGGTCCAAGGTTTGAGGCAACAACAAGCCCCAAAAGAAGCAAGATTTTTTGAGGGCAATCCTTCACAAAGATGGCATGTTCAATGTATGGTGGGCGCAAATGTTCTTGAGGACTGATGCATCATGCACATTTGCAAGGCCAGCTTGGAAAACAATATTGTGCACTCATTTGTGCAATATCCATTGTCCCAATTGGCTTGGCAATTCATCCTTTCTATTCTCTCTTTCAAAAGGTGTCGATACAATTGATAGATCTTGGTCCAATATTATGAGACAAAAATATTTGCTTGACTAAAAGTCTCTAAAGAAACTATCCAAAGGAACTAAAATTTGGTCTTCAGCCTAGAGGTCAATAGTCTAGTTGTATAGGTTGGCCAAGAATGTGTGGTGTTTCAACAAGGAGTCATGGTCTCAAACTAAAATCAAAATCACGATCTAGAAAGCTATGCTTGACCATGGGAAGATGGACTTATTTTGTGTCTAAACACTATTCAAATGTTATCTTGTCCAAATAATAAATTTCTGGTAGATGGGCAATTTCGTTAAAATGGCGGTATTCCATGTGCCATTTTCAGAGTGCCCACTCTAAACCATAGAAGCGACATCTAGGACAAAGACAGATTTCAAAGATCTAGGACTGTTGTAGATTTCAGAAGTCTATGAATGTTATAGATTTTAGACTGAAAATTTTGAAAAATCTAAGACTTTTATAGATTCCAGATATCTAGGAATGATATAGATGTCAGAAATCTAAAATAGATGTAGATTTCAGACCATTTCAGAGTGCACGGTCTGAACAGTTAAAAGTGCCAAACTAACGGAATACCGCCATTTTAACGAAATTGCCCATGTAGGAGTTTGACAAGATATGGTTGGCTATTCCTTTTTTTGGAGTTGGTGTCGATAATTGTGTTGATTGAAACAAGAGTCGACCTCAAATGGACACCTTCAACTAGCAATTTCAATAGTTTGCTTTTATAGTTTAAAAATAAAATAATGATGATGCTCATATCTTCCTAGAAAATTCATCCCTAGGATTTATCCTCCATTTGTGGTCGTTTGTTCTTCTATTCTATGGAATAAACTTTCTTTTTCCAAAAAATTAAATAAATTGGTGTTGCTTTAGATGTAAAATTCTTATTCTATTTTAATTACTGTATTGGACTTTGAATAGGGTTGTTTTAAAATCAATTATACAATAGAAGTTTTTTTCATTTATTTTTTTATTCTTCATTTGACATTGTAATATGAGTAAGACCTCAATTTCTTTTAGAAATCTAAAATGTAGTGTGACTTCTTCAAAGATAGAAGCATCTAAATTTTTTTTTTCCCTATTCCAATTATGTTATATTGAGCCCTATTGTTACCCATGTGGTTGTAAAAAACCCACTACAGTCAGACCTCAATAAGTGCTACCTCGATAAGTGTTAAAACTCTATATGTATTATGGAGATTTCTGCTCCCTTAAAATTAAGACTAGTAAGTGTTATCTGTTAAGTGTTATGCAATGTCGCGCTCCTGACTTTGTTAATTTTATCTTGGTAAGTGATAAGTTTCAAAAAAAGCACTTTTCGTAAGAGCCATTGCTTGGGGGGAGATAATTTTGAGGTAAAGTAATGGTTTCTAGTTGCAAAGTGACTCTAGATGTCCATTCTAGAAACAAACTGATAGCTAGATGTATTTTTAAGTTCATAAACTAAAAGATCATATATTTTTAAGCTCATAAAGTAAAAGATAAGTGTACTTTTAAGTTTATAAACTTAAAAATAAAAGGCAACTAGGCAAGGTGGCCAAGATTATAAGAAGGGATTGAAGGCTATACAGTAGCAGAAACTCGCCAAAGTACTATTGATTCATTCTTTCGACGGACTTAGATGAATAATGAATCAATATTTTGTAATTTCATCCATTTTTTTTATAAATGTTATGTATTTATCTTTTTTAATTCTTTTAAGTGCTATTTTTTATAAGTGTTACAAATCATCGGCATCACCCTCTATAAGTGTTATGTGTTACTAGTATCTAAGTGTTAACTAAAAGTATGCTCCCAACCCCTAACACTTATTGAGGTCTGACTGTATAAAACTTGTTATTTTTATACACAACATAACATGAATTAAAAATAACAGAGCCTATTCTTATGATGTCAAATCTTATTGTAAATTTTTTGTCCTATTTTAGAGGTCAAGGAATGTACTAGTTTTATGAAAATATAATTTAGGGTTTATCGCGACCTGTAGTGTTGCTCTGCCCGCATCGAGGGACCTTAAACCCTAAATCGATCGCTTCTGGACGGGTTGCTAGTAAGATTTCTGGAGATTCTTGCGAGAAAAACGCATTTCCGTATGTGATTTTAGACGGGATAACAGTTAGGGTTTGGTAGTTGCGGAAGCAGCGAGAGGTTGTGACGATAGGACGCCGCATTGGTGAAAGAGTTCCTGAATTTTGCGGGTTTTGAGCCTGTCGCCATGGCGAGCCAAACCAAACCTCGGTCTCCTGGTCAGCACAAGAGGAAGCGGAAGGATGCGGGACCTGAGAAGCACGACCTGAATTTGGGCGAACAAATGGAGCTGAACTTGGAAGCTTCGCCTCCGAAACGCAGGCATCTGCGGAACCTCAACCGTCAACAAGGGGAGGATGAGGTATAGTTCTCGCCTGAGACGTTTTGTCGAAACAGATTTTGCGGTGTCATGTGATGTGCAATGCTTTGTCTGTTGTTATGAATATGAAATTTTTTTTTTATTGAAAGGATTCATTTGTGCTTTTGACTGTTGTGTTGAATATGACGATATTTTTCATCGAATGAACTTCGTTTATGCTGTTGTAGTATGTGACTCCGGTGATGAGTAATAAAATTCTCGGTGAAGCGCGAAGGCAGCAACTGGAAATTGATAATGAACGGTACCATTTTTCTTAGCTCTTGAATCTACTTGATAATGATCCTGAGGAAAAGGAGCCAGTATTTGAAGAATTTGAGATATTTTACAAACTTTGATTGTCATCAAGTTTGGAGTGGAGGTCAGGGTCAGCCGAAAGGACTTTTGAATTTTTTGTGCCAAAGCTGGCTGACCTCTAGAGTAAGTAGACTTTCAATCCTTTGAATTTATTTCAATTCTTTGATTTAATTTAGGGATGAAGAATCAGGCGTGGCGGCTATAAGGGGAGCTTTTGCTGCTGTTGTTCCTGACAAGAGGATGGATAGCGACAGTGACACTGACGAGGATGGGTTTTCGGATGGAGAAGACCAAGCTAAGGAGTTTGAGGTAGGTTTCTGTTTTGTTTACAAGGACTTGCATGGCTCGTATTGCTCAATTTATGGTGGATATATCATGTTGATGTGGTGGATATTCGGCATTGTCACCTCACGCCTTTTCTGAAACTCTCTGGCAGGAGGTGACAGAAGAAGACGAGAGAATGTTTTCAATGGTTATGGCTTTGGATGGTTTGGTGGAGCGGATAAATGACAAGGGTGGGGATGCCATGGTTGCTGCTGCTGACGTTGAAGGTGAGCTGCCTTGCCTCGTTTGTTTCACGCCTTAATAACACGCGTGAAAACGGTACATTTATGGTCGCTTTATATTGCACAGTTTGAAGCAACAATTTTTGGGCTACAATAACTCACACTTTGATTGCTGCAAAAGCATGTCTGTATACTATTTACCTTGTTATTCAATGTTCAAGAAAAATGAAGAGGTGGTGCTTACATGGCTTCTAAGGGGGATGCTTAAATATTTGACTTAGCAAGGTTCCAAGCTACCTTTTTGAAGTGGATGGGACACTTGATTCTCATATTGTTGGTGCATTTTTTAAGCTCTTTGCTTTGATCTACGCAAGACAAAGTGAACTTTATGTGCTGAATGCATTATTGGTAGTTGTATTGGATGAAGATCCTGGCTAGAGGGGATTTATTTTATTTTTCTTCGCTTGAAACCTCACGAATGATCCTGTGCTTGTGTTAATGCAGGTGAAGGCCGAACAATTCCAGGGGTAGATAGCAAAGTTATAGAGGTCTATCAAGGGTACGTTTTCTAGCACTTCTATCTTCGTCCTTTAGGCGCCATATAACCACCTGGTTGTAGCCGTGCCATCGTTATGTGACTGGCATATTATTGAACGAGGGGCTTGAGTGTTTAGTGTCCTCTTCATGCCGAAGATCATAGACGTTATATTAAGTTTGGAAGTTTCTCGCAGGGTGGGAAAATTGTTGAGTAGATACAGGGCTGGCAAATTACCAAAAGCTTTCAAGATCATTCCTTCACTTTCCAATTGGGAAGATGTGCTATTTCTAACAGAGCCAGAGAGATGGTCTCCAAACGCCATGCACCAAGCCACTCGGGTTTTTGCCTCCAACTTGAATGCCCGTATGGCTCAGCGCTTTTACAATTTGGTTCTCTTACCGAGAATCCGGAATGACATAAGAGAGCATAAAAGACTTCACTTTGCTCTTTGCCAAGCTATGGAAAAGGCTGTCTATAAGCCTTCAGCTTTTTACAAAGGCCTGCTGCTGCCTCTCTGCCAGGTAATTTGTGTTCGGTTCTTGGCGCACCTTACCCCTGTTTTTCAGAGAGAGTATCACTTACTCTTGATTTGCATTATATTTTTAAAATGGGAAGCAGACCTTGGGCCGAATTTATTTCATTACTTTTTAGTTTCAGTATACTACGGCATTATCCATGGAGTGGTGTTAACGTTAAATGAGCCTACGAGGATCATTATGTGCATAGTGAAAACTCACACCATCTCACTGCCTCACTTATTAATTTTATGCTCCTTGCAGACGAGAACATGCAACGTACGGGAGGCTGTTATTATAGGAAGAACACTCCAAAAGGTTTCTATTCCTGTTTTACACTCCAGGTAAGACACGTGTACGACCCGAATATGCACTTGTTGAACTGTTGGTTTGTTTCTTCGCTTAGTGACAAATCTTAGGTCCATGACGTGGTTGTGCTCATTGACCATGTGTTTCCCTGCAGTCGTCACCCTGTTAATGTAGTAAGGCCCCGTCCGTGCCAACCAAGTAGCGCCAATTAGCTAATTGAAATTAGTTACTGAATGCTTGCACTGCCCCAAGTTGTCTCAGTTAGCAAATTGGTGCTAATTCCCCCTAAATAGTTTGCAATGAATTCATTTCCACTAATTATCTTGACTCTCTGATTTTGGACAAGTAAACTAATGTGCCCATACCAACGATTGGAAGTGCTGAATCTGCTCTTTGTTAGCAATTTGGAGAGGTCGATTCTCTGCTTCTTCTATATTTTTCATACATGGAATAGGATGGCAGTCGTTTTCAGGTGACTCTTGAATGAAAACTCTACTCTTTAAGAATTTCATTTTAACATGTTTTCTGTGTGGGTTTGAACAGTGTTGCACTGCTGAAAATTGCAGAAATGGAGTATTGCGGCACAAACAGGTAATATATTCTTCTAAGCGTACATACACAACCTTGTACCGGTATTTATAGTATTTTTTTCCTTGGTAGTTTCGATGATATAATCTCTCATCTAATCATTGGGTTTTTTGAACTGCCTTGCAGCTATTTCTTAAAGCTTTTATTGGACAAGAAGTATGCTCTGCCATACAGAGTCCTGGATTCAGTTTTGGCACATTTTGTCGGGGTTCATAGAGGATGATCGAGACCTTCCTGTTATTTGGCATCAATCCCTTCTCACATTTGTACAAAGGTACAGAGGACTTGACGAACCGCTTGTATTTCAGAATGTTAATTAAATCAACTCTTTTTAGTTTCAAGGTTCATTCACTAAGGTTGACCTTGGCTTTTTATTTTCAGTCATGGCTTTCCCCTACCCGTATTCTTTGGTACTGATGAAATGGGGCTTGCTTATACGTAGTGTGTTCTGGATTCCTTAAATTGGGGTGTGGTCACACAAGTTTCATACCTCTACTCTTGGTTGCAGGTACAAGAATGAGCTGGGGGAGGAGGACAAGGAGAAATTGAAGCAGTTGATGCGGAAACAAAAGCATTATCTGGTACGTCACTGTCTGCTCAGAAACTCGACAAATACCCAATTTCTGCTAATCATTTTTCATGATTTTTTGAGGATGATCTGGCAAAGTTTGATCTTGTGAAGTTGTGAACATTTTATTCCCTAGTTTGTAACCAGAGGGGATTTCTGTTTTCTCTTGTTTAGCATAAGTGCATCACAAATGATTCCCCATTAATATGACTGCTTTGGCGCTTAGGGTAATAGCCATTAGATGCATCGGCTACATTTTGAGTTTAGGGTAAGCCACTGTAAATTTTACAGAAATGGTTTTCAACGTGACATTAGTGAGATGTTAGTGACCTTGGCATTAACTTGATATTATAGTGGCAAATGTTAAACCAATATTAACCTGACATAAATTTAACACTATCTTAATGTTATCTAATAGTCTATCCGACAAACATTTATTTTCCATCAATAACTGTTGTGTATCTACTAGGGGATCTTTTGAGGTCTGACGATTAAACGCTTGGTGAGCTCTTTTTCTGTGTAGGTGACACCAGAGATTCACAGAGAGTTGCTTAATAGCAGAAATCGTGGTCAGAAAGACGAACAAATGTCCGTAATTCCTATGAAGGTTGAGAAAGCAGTTGTGGAGGAAGACACGTGGAATCTAGCGGAAGTGCAGATTGGCATGGATGAAGACTGATGCGAGAGTGGATTGCTCCTTGTTCAAATCAAAGTGGAAAGGTTCACTATGAGCAGTCCAATATGACTTTGATCTCGTTATGACTTTAGATGTTAACTCTTAAGCATAGATGATAGATGATTGCTCTTTCTTCAGTGTTTTCCCCACCAGCAGGCGGAGGGCACACACCAAATCCATGTCATTAGGACATAGTGTAGCAATACTAGAGTTGTGAGGATTTTTTACTTTTTATTTTTTTCTTCAAAAAAGCAAGATGGCTAACGATGCAGAGTGAACCATTTGCTGCCACTTTCTCGTCATGTGCAGGGAGATTTGCAAAACATTTATGACTCGAGTGAGTCATCATAGCCATGGGATATCGATTCATTGAAGTTACGATTGTTTGGCAAGTTTTGGCATGTTTTCTTGATTCTTTCAAAAGTAAACAATGTTATAATTAGTAAATTGAAATACTTGTACTCTCTTGCATTTTCTCGAATTGGCAGAGTTCACGCACATGACGAGAAAGTGGCAGCAAATGGTTCACGAATTGGCAGAGTTGTGCGCAGAATTTGATGGTCATTAAAACCACTCTTGTTACAACGTAAAAGTATAGAAGAAGAATGAACTCCAAATGTTTATAAACTTCTGAATCCCATTGCATCGGATCGCACTGATTCTGACACAAAGCCACAGGCTACGATGGATACAATCGTGTAACCTCTTGTTATTTCCTGTGACTTCAAATTGCACAAAATTTAGAATGGTGCATTTAAACAGCTGCAGAAGTACGTTGAAAGTTGCATTTTCTGTGCTGCTGCTCAAGTTGTTTTGTTGGAATCTTATTGCTTTAGGTGAAGACCCCGAAGGAACAGTCACGTCGTCTAGCATTATTAGTGAAGAAAGACCCAAATTGAGGGAAGAAACTTCAAGCTGCTGGCATTGACTAAGATTATCCAGAATTGGTATGTTGCTCATCAGTCACATTATGGTAGAACCACCCATAGTCGACCAATTAAGCGATTCCGTGCATGTTCTAGAGCAGAAGAAGTCAATGTAAATTTACTGCCCTGTAGAAAGATAGAAATGATGGGCATTGCCAATTTTATTGTGATTTTTTTCCTTAAAATTCAAATTACTATGAATTTTGGAAGCCTAAAGTTGGCCTCAACCTATACTCAATATATAGAGTCTTCCAATTTCGATCATTCTATAACTACTTTCTTGCTCATTGCTTCCTACTTTTTTGCTCACTACATCATGACATGTGTCATGACAGTATAGTGCCAACTTTGCAAAGGAGAAAAAAAATCACATTTTAAACTTTGGCTAGAACTTGTTCCACCCTTGGTTGGAAATAGTTGCACCCTACAAGTTGGGTATTGATGCCTAGTTGGTAATGGATGGTTTAATTATAGCACATTAGAAAATTGAGAATGTTGGACATGTCCCTCCAAATTTGGCTATGGTAGAACTATAAAGCTTGTGTTGTTATTTGTTTATAAACTGTGATTCCACTAGATGGTACATCTTATTGCTCTCAATGAGTTTGGATTTTGTGTAGAAAGCCATCATTCCACCTAGATGTAAGAAAACTACTTTCAACAATAATGAGGATTAGGTGTTATGAATTAGTAGGTTGTTGTAGTGTAGTAATTGACGATTGTCTAACATGGGAGAATTGGAGAGAGCCAATTTGGGCAAGTGGCACACAACTGTTATAGTAAACTTGCCAATCACCGCACAAGCAAAATTCAAACCCTTCTTCACATATATATAGAGACTTGCATGTTTTGAAATTTGGCATGATTATTAAAGATTCACCTTCAAAAAATAAAATAGAAAAATATTTCTTTCTACAAATTTTATTGCAATTTAAAGGCGATGAAGCTTAAATCTAAAAGTTAAAAATTCCTTGCAATACTTCACCATATATTATGTCGTCACTGGATGGTGATACAAAATTTTGTTCCCATTGCAATTGAATTCATAGTTGAATTGTGCAGTTATTGTATAATAAATGAAAATGATTCTCAATGACCAATTATTAGCACGTCGACTTACCAATTCTTGTGAATTGTCATCATTTCAAGCTTGCCAATTTAAAGTAATATTCAACTTACAAAATGATGATAGGAAGGACCTATTTTTTGAACCCGTAGAAATTTTAATTCAAGAAAGATACTATAATTGAATCTATGCTAGAGATGACCAATACTTTAACCTCTAGCTAACTACAAGAAGACATTGCAGAGATTCCACCTCGCCCCCAAAAGTCTAAATATCAAGCACTAATAGGCTAAAGGGAATCTACATTGTTGCACATACATAATTATTTTCAATGCATGTTTTAGAAATAAAGAATATTAATAAAAAATAATAATCTTTAAAACGGATCCAACTTTCTTCAATATATGATTTTGTAGGTGATTCTCTAGGGCCCACACAATTTTCTTAAGGCCTGTTTACACCCCAAATGTTGGACTCCAACCCATGAACAGAAGTGATAACTTATTCAAGGCATGAGACCATTGTAAATGGGGTACCATCCTTGAAACAAATGATTTATAAGTAGGTAGTAGTCCAAACATTTGATGTAAACCCAAAAACTTGAGTCATGGTCCACTGTGCACTTAGACTGAATTTTTTAAATAGAATTATTCATTGAGCCTTTCTTTAGATTTATCCTGTAGTCATAGAACCTATTGCAATCAACACTGCTTTACATCTTTGTGTGTTGTTTTGTTCTATCACTCTCAAATTTTGGCTATTTTTGACGATTCTTTGGCATCATGGATAGAAGAAAATGAGCTCTAGCAATACTAGCTGTGTATTGGTGCTTTTACATGTTGATCCAACATGTTTTGAGCATGCAAGTCCTCATTTTGGCCTTTGAATTGCAAAATTCAGCATTGGTTGTGACTTTGTGTGACTTGTGGAATAGAAAGGAGAGCTTTGTGGAGCATTGATAGTCAAAAGGGATTTTGTGATATGCATTTGATGGGTCCCTATATGGAGCTGTTGTTCAAGGAAAGAACTGGAGTTTTGCATGATATTTTTCAATATCTTTGTGAGGAAATGGATCCTTTCTTGAAGAAACAAGATACAAAATATAAAAAGTCTATCACAGTGGAGAGAAGAGTGGCAATGTTGTTGATGAAGCTTAGATGTGGAAATGGTTTGCAATTGTACGTGGCTTATTTGGAGTAGCAAAAAGTACCATTTCAGTGATAGTAAGGGTTTTTTGTAGAATGGTGAGATTACATCTTCAAAAGAAATTTGTGACATTTCCAAGTGAATATAAATTTCGGGAATTGGCAAAGGACTTTGAAGCATTACATAGCATTCCTTATGTAGTAGGAACTCTCATATACCAATTCTAGCACTAGTAAATGGAGGTGAAGATTATTATTGTTGGAAATCTTTCCATTCTTCATTGTTGTAAGGCATAGTTGATACATATTACATTTTTTAAGACTAAGAATTTAAATGGGTTGAGAGCATGCATGATTGTACAATTTTCAAACTTACAAAAGTAAGTAAAAAATGCATAGAAGGAAAATTTGCTACCTTACAAGTTGATGGGAGATGCCACTTATCTTGTAAGGCCATGGATTTATTGTCTTTTTAAAGGAAAGTAAAATGTTTCTCTTCCGCCATATAAAGCACATTGGAACTTTATTCAAAAAGGTCATATTCGTTATATTGAGACTTTTTGCAGTCTCATTTTTATCCTCAACTCAAGGATAAACCGCTTTATCTCTTTACTAGTATTTTTTTATAAATAGGTAACAACACCAACTTTTAGAATTTCATTATAGAATCACTATTTTAGCAATATTTATTTGTGATTTCAATTATTATTTTTTTAAATGAATTTTTTAATAACTAGCATTCTGTCTCAAAATCAGCAAAAAGTCTCAATAAAATGAATATGGCCTTCAAAGTTCTACTTGAATGTGTGTTGAGCAAGCTTTTGGAATTTTGAAGTGTAGATGGAGGATCATTATGAAGCGTATAGAATGTTCACAGAAATTTGTGCCGGACGTGCTTGGTATTTGTATTATTTTATTCAACATTTGCATTTGTTTAGCATATGTATATGATTGGGACTAGATCAAAGTTGTTGAAGAAGATTTGGAAAAAAAAGTAATAGAAGGACATGTAGTTGCTAGACAAAAATTGCAAGGGGAAAGCATTGCAATTGCTGTAGTGAAAAGATGGATAGGAATTGAAAAAGAAGAATTGATTACGATTGCACATGAGGACTACGGAGAAGTTGAAAAGTTTTTTTTTAAAAGAAGGAATTTGGTGATAACAACTCCAACTTCAACGCTTGTGCGGTGGAGGAGTTCATGGAGGTTTTGAACGATGGGGCCAAGTCTAGCAAGTTGGAAGCCATTGTCCCGGTTATGAATCTATGCATGGTGCACATGAGTGAGCAATCATTGCGCTAATGAACTCTTTAGCCTTTTGCACCTCCATCTTTTGCCGCAAGGAAACACATTGACTAAAATACACCATGCAGCAAAATACCTCACAACAAAATTGGGGTTGACATACAACATCATACATGCATGTGAGAGAAGGTACGTCCTATTCCGTGCCATCTATGAGAATGCTCTCCAATGCCCAAAGTGTAGTAGGTGGAGATACAAAGATGAAGATTGTCAGTGCTTTCCAGTAAAAGTAATCTAGCATTTTTCAATTGTTCCACGTTTCCAGAGGATGTTTAGAAGTCTCACAATCTTGAAGTTGATGGTGTGGTATGCAAGGAATTGAAGCAACTGGGACAAAGGGGACAAACTTATTAGGCACCCTTATGACTCAAAGGCAACACTTCCACAATAATGTCAATCCAACGTTTGCTAATGATTCCTATAATTCTCACTTCGCTCTAGCAACAGACAGAGTTAACCCATTCAAACAAAATCGGTCAATATGGCCAGTGATGTTGATTTACAATCTTCCTCTATAGTTGAGCACCAAAAAGTTTTTTGTACTTTCAATTGGGCCCTATTAATTTTTGGAAGGGAATCCGTTACTTCAGAGGTATTTGGCATTTACCTTTAGTGTTTAGTGGAAGAGTTTCTAGAGTTGTGGGCTAGAGGTCTTGCTTATGATATTACAAAGGATGTCAAGGGTAGGACATTTGAACTCCGCACCATGTTGCTTTGGACTATTCACAATTTCCCATGCTATGGCACCGTAGGGAGATTCAATCATCAAGGTTATGCAACATGTTCATGGTGTGGTGTAGACCTTGTGGTGAGCATTCTATAGAACTTGGCAAATGTACCTATAGAAGAATAAGGCGGTGGTTGCCCTTAGACCATCTTTATAGATCGCAGAAAATGAAAGATCACTTCAATGGCGCTATGGAAGAGCGTCCTCAATCTCATGCAATGACGGTGGAGGAACAAATGTGGCATGCATTGGACTACAAGGAGTGGAGAGCAATGTGTAATAGAGATGGTGTGGCCATGGATCCAAAATACATAGATTGAAGCAATTGAGCATTCTATATAGATTGCCATATTGGAAGATGAGAAACAATGAAAGTTATCCAAACGAGTTTTAAATGATTGTCATGCGACAATTATGCGTCTTTGTAGCTGCTCAGTAGCCACCTCTGAGTACTACATAAGACACAATCACATTCAATGACTACTGAGTGACAAGTCCATCAATAGAATTTTAGAGAGGTGCCTAGCCTTAGAAGTAGAGGTGTAGACCCATTTGAAATGACAATGTAAAAAGTGGCCATTATTTGTTGGCTTGTAGATGTCAAATACAAGTATTGTAATTTTGCTTTCAGTGGAAAGGAGGTTACACCATGCCAATACGTGATGCAAACCACAACTTGTAGGAACTGATTCCATGTGTGACTTGTTGCCTATTAGTATCTTTTCATTTGCTACATGCTTGCTGCAAAATGAATTTGGCAAAAAACTTTAGATCTAGAATAATTTATGGATTGTGAAAGTCTATATCTATTCAATTTATATAAATTGAATAAATTTATATCTTTCTTATGGATTGTTTTTTTATTATATCTTTTTTATGAATAAATTTATAAATTTATGTTTCATTTTTTCCATAGAAGGTCTAAAATGTCAATTCTTACAATGGATTTTCATTAAAAAGATGGAAGTTCCTAACGAAGCCAATAATTACTTCATTAGTGCCATGTAAGACATTGATTGTGGCCCATATTTCATATATTGAAAAAAATTGTGGTGGGTTCATTTCCTAGGTGTCTACAATGGAGTCATATGATCGCAATGGGATATTCTATCTGAACTCTAACTCTCCTCCAAATTTTTTTGGACTTCATAATTTTCTGTTTATTGTCAACCACCATCTATCTCCAATCTTGAATGGCACCACCATGCACTTAACAACTTTTACTTCTAAAAATAGATGAAAATGAAAGAATTCAAGTTTGAAGTTTTATTTGGGTTAATGGGAAATCTGAATTGCTCACTTAATTTGGAGAAGTGTATCTTAAGGGCGTTCTATACTACATCCCTAAGTTCTACTAAATTCTCATAATTTAGTTAGTAAAGAGCTAAAAATTGGAACTTGGGGCTTCACACTATGTCCTAAGTCCCATTGAATTCTCAAAATATAATTAATAGAGAGTTGAAAATTGGAACTTTGGGCTTTACAATATGTCTTGTATCCCACATTGCTCCAAAATGCCTACATGACAACACTTTTGGGAAGTTTTGGCACGAAGCAAGTGGAATTAAAAGGTTGAGTTGGATCTAGCCAAAATGAAAATTCCATTCTACCTCTAAGTCCCAATAATTTTTTGAATGTAAAATGAGATAAAAATCAATATATAAGACATTTTAGTAGACTAGAAATTCTCTCCAAATCTATCCAATCTAGATTTGATGCTAAAAATATCCATCAAATGAAATTTTGACTTATTATAACATTTTGAAAAACTTAATTATTGTATAATATTATACAAGAGACAAATTGGAACATAAAGTTGGAACTTTAACCTTCACACTATAAAGTATTAAAGTCTATTAAGTCCCACATTTGATATTTTTTTATCCATCTTCTACAACCAAAAGAAGGCGGGATTTGACCATGATCCATAAGTTAGAAAATTGGGACTTGGGATGTAGTGTAAAATGTTCTTGAATAAGAATTTCTGAAAATTCCTAAGAACCTTTTGAGCTCAATGAAGGAAAAGAGGGTTTGGAAATGTTTACAAAAAATCCACAATATTCCAATTATTTACAAGTATTGATGAAGCTTGCAACCTATGGGGTCACAACAAGAAGAACATTTTATATAACAAGAATCACAAGAAAGGACACACTTGCCATTTTCTTAAATTGTTTTAGGTATTTTGTTCTAAAATTCCAAAGTAAAAATCCCCAATGATTGATAGATTACAATGCCTAAATTATAAAACAAGTTTTCACTAGCCTTTTTTAAAGTTGAAGAATTGTTTATCACAATCCAACAAAAAATTGCACGTTTTTGTCTATGAACTTGTGCATTTCAGACAATATATTGAAAAAAAGGAGTAATATGTCATTAAGGAGATATATAAAATGGAAGACTTAGATAAACAACAGTTTTTATTTCACAATTTCTTTGTTATTCAATAGAAAACTAAGTGAAAGAAACACTTTTTTTTAGAATGATGTTCAAATATAGATTGGACAATTGCAATAAGTTGAAAAATAAATACAAACAATTATAATAGCTAGAATTAATGAAAACTCTAAACAATCTTATTGATCTTTTGAAATGATTATAACTAATTTCAAAATGTCAAACAATGGAATGAATGTATGGGGGCCTTAGATTGTCTTTCCTTTAAAAACGTAAGAACCAATGATTGATAATTTAATCCTTACATGGGAATGTACCATTTAATGGTCACAATCCTACTTCAAGGGCGGCCAAAATCATCTTTTGATAGCATAAACAATTTTTTGATTTGGACAAAAACTTTGCCTTTAGTGATTTTTCAAAATCAGAGGCCATCCTAAAAAATTCCATGACTAGGCAAGTGTGATTGGTCAAGTCAAATTTTTGTTTTCACATCACTTGGTTGCAAGGTTATGAAAACGATCTTTCATTTCTCCAATCCTTATAAAAATTGGCAAACATGTTTATAACAATTCATATTCTACAATTCCATTTGATCAAAACTTGTAAATTATTCTTTTTTGAAATTTGACATATAGGCCCCAAAAGAATTTTTGCCCATTAAAAAAACTATTGTTTTTCAAAAATTGAACTTTGATTGAAAATATCTCAAAATCAGTATGGTCGAAGTTTTTGAAAAATTGAGGATAGACTAAATTGATAGTGTTGAACAAGATTCTACAATTGGATTTTTCAAAAAATGTTTCTAAAATAATTATACTTTCATTTCAAATACAATAGTTTGGAGGCGCTTTTGGAGGGAAGAGCCCACTTAGACATTTAGGGATAAAGAATGAACCATTGCAATCAGATTGTGAAGAATCTAATTTAGATTAGGTTAATTTGTTATCATAAAAAAAATGCATTTGTTTCAAAATAAATAAAAATTAGACCAAATTTTTTGATATGACGTAATTAAGACCTCTTAATACTTTAGGAATTATTTGTTTTGTCTATCATACAGGTGCATGATTAAAAAAAATTGGATTTAAATATTTACTTAGGAGATATTTACAATAAAGTCGAAATCGCCTTATTTACATTGGAAACCCTTTAATCATTGGTTCCTTGAGAAACATTCATATCAAAGGTTTATTTTTTAAAATGTGATACATGAGATTACTTAAGGATTAAAGAAGTTGAAGTGTATACTTTTGGGTGACTATTACCGATAGTAGGCATTAGAGTTTCAAACTAGAGCAATCAAGCTAGAGCTTCAACTTAGAGTTTTCATCTTGAATTCTTGTTTTTTCTTACATTTAGGCTAGCCACTCAAGTCATTATGAATAGTAAAATTGTACGTTTTTTCAAAATGTCAAGGTTTGGAGGGTCTGAATTTTGAAAAGTTGTAGAATTTGGGAATGTCTTTTTGTTTTTTTCTCCTTGTGGCTTCTTTGTTCACTCCTATAATTTCTTGCGTAAAAAATGGGCGTAAATTTTTTGTCAGTCTTAGCAAAAGCAACATTTGGTAACAAGAGGAAAAATGTTCAAGTTCCAAATGAATGAGATGTTTATCATTGACCTCAACTAACATACATGGAGCTAATAGAAGCTCCATCCTTAAGGTAGCAACACCCATAAGCGTGACTATACCTATACTTTGACTGTAAAGTTTCCTTAAAAAGTACCTTTAAATCGTTTCCATACTTAACCCCTAAAGCCCTGTTTGTCCCCTTGGGGGACAATTTGGGTCCGGGTAGGTTCCTATTGTCTCAATTTGAAGTGAAGTTTTTTGAGATTTTTTGAGGTTGTGTAGCTTTGCAAGAGCTTTGTGGATATATAATTTTTGTTTCAATCAGATGCCGGGTGAGAAAGTTATGGCACAATGAGCAAGAAATAAAGATTCTCGGGCAACCCAAAAAAAATTACAAAAAGTCAAAATATTTTTTTTTTCAATTTTTCTCCTAAAAGATTATGTTTTTACCTATACATGAAGCTTTGATTCATTCTATTTGGACTAAGGATGAGAAAGTTATGGACAATCTTAGTTTCTCGGGCAATTTAAGCATCTTCTTGAAAAAAAACTTTTTGTTCAACTTTGAATGCTAATATCTTCCAATCCGTACGGTCAAATTTGATGAAATTTTTACTACATGATTTCAGACAAGTTAAGTACAAGATCCTACGGTTTAATTCCCAAAAAAACAAAAAAATTAGTTTCGTTAAGTGAATATAGCAGAAGTGGTAGTTTTGAGTGTTTTTTGGTAGAAAACACCCTCGGGGCTTTAGGGGTTAAGTGAAGTTGATGGTCTCTATTTTTTTAAGATTTTGGTACTAGAATCAAGGCAAATTTACTAGAGTGCAGTTTAGGGTGCCCTAGGGAGTTCTACTTTGAAAATTCTCAGAAATTAGATGCCTTATCCAAAAATTCTTTCTTTTTTTTCTTTAAAATTCAATTGCTAATATTGAAAAAATATTTTTTCTAGAAAAATTTGCCTCGAACTAGTATGCTGAATTGATTAAATAGACGGTTATGGGTGCTCCTACCTTACTTACGGTCACTGTCGCCCTTCGTCCTGTCAAGAATTAGGGTTGAGGGTTTAAGCCCCTGTCTCCCTCTCTGGGTCTCCCCTTTTCTTCCCATCGCTTCTTTGATCTACGATCACGAAGTTGTCGATCCCGCTCCCTCTAATCCCTCGATCCTTTGTGAAGTGCAATGGCGGCTGCTAGTATGTTGAGGAGAGCCGCGGGACCCCTGCGGCGGTCGGCATGGAAGCTCTTGCAGGAACCAACGCCCGTGGCGGTGTTCCCCAAAGCTGCAAGCTCCTTCAGCCGCGTCCAGCCGGGCTCCAGTCTGTTCAGTCCTGTGCGATTCGCCAGCTCCCAGAGAGAAGCCTCTCAAGACAGCAGTCTGCTGCGCATTCTCAAGGATGAGATCAGTCACGAGGAAGAGGAGTATGAGCCTTCCCGGGTAAGTTTTGGCTATGAATCCCGACTTTGGAGTGCCTTAGGGTCTTCCGTTCTTGTTTTAGTTTACTTGATTGTAATCGATCGCCAGGTGGTTGTAACGATCGTCTTTGTGCTCTCCTTTGATTAAGATCGGGACACTCTAAATCGCAGTTATTGCTCTTGAGCGTCAGTTCCTATGTTGTATTTTTTTTATTTTTTATTTCTGTAAAATGGAGGAGGTGTCCAACGCATTAAAGAATGAGTTATTTAAATACTGTTACGATGGAGCAAAGTTTTTTGGATAGGTGTTTCAAAACGCCATTTGATCAGATGAGATGAATGTTGAGATGGTGCACATCTTCTTAATCAGTATGCACCTGTTGGTATTGTGTAAGAGTTTAGGGATATCAAAATTCGCCACTTTTGCTGGTGATTATAATTCCTATTATTAGAATGATGGAATTTCTATGTCTTCTTGGCAAATGAAAAACGGTTCTGAAGTTGCCATTGAATCAGATGGTGTACATCCTCTTACTAACATGTGTCTATTGTCTAAGAGTTAAAGGGTGATGATTTTGTGTCAGTTGCAATTTTGGGTATGTTTTATCACGTCTAGGATTTTTTCTGAATCAGGAGTGTTTACCTGAAGGTGGTCTAGATTTGAGTGCATTCTAAGAACGGGCTGTTTTCACAGGGTTTGGCTATGGGCCCTCCTCAACCGTTCAAGTTGGAAGACAAACCGGGGAAGCTGGAGGTGAGATTGCGGAGGTCTTACGGTCAAGAAGACATTGCACTGACGGCGATGTTTCAGCCTGGTATGGGGTTGGAAGGGGAGGAATTTGATGAAGATGCGGAGACACCTGAACAGAATGTCGTTCATTTGACTGTGGAAATCGCAAAGTTGCATGGGTCACCTACTCTCGAGTTTGGATGTGTCCTCCAAAAGAATGACTTTCAAATTGGTCACGTGCACTACGTGGAAGAGAAGGATGCCAAGGATCCCAATTTCGATGGACCAGATTTCTCGTGAGTAGCCTTCCCTTCTTAATATTTCCTCCCTTTCTTCCTTGTTTCTTGGAATGTGTTTTTCCACTTTCTTGGGTTTTTTGTTCCTTGTTTCAGCCCTCTTTAATTGCACTGGCAGCATTTTAAAGAGTCAGTTTTTTTTGACTTGGTGATATTTTCCTGCAGGCAATTGGACGAGCAATTGCAGAGACAGTTCAAGAAGTATCTGGATGCACGAGGAATCAACGAAGAGCTCTCTAACTATCTCTTGGACCTTTTGGATGATAAGGAACAGCGGGAGTACGTACGCTGGTTGCACAATGTGGAATCCTTTATCAAGAAGTGAGTGACAGGTTTCTGAGTGACTAATTGGAGTTCTGATTATCTAATTGATTAGGAAGGTGAAGACTGCGTTTTCAGGACGATCGTCGTAGCTCACCCAGTTTTTGACACTTTTCGTGAGGATAGGAATGTGCTGTCAGTGACTAAGAACTAGATGCAAAGTTGGAGAGCCTGAGGTTCATCTGTGTTGTGATGAACACCAAAGCCTGCCCCCAATTGACGATGATTACATCTTGTGTGTGGGGCAAGAAATAGTGTTAATTATATTTATTCGTGATGTTCGAAAGAAAAAATCCCTTTGGCACTTTCACTTCTTTACATTTACATAATACAGGGCTAGACCTCGTAGATATGTTTGGGCTCGATGATCTTTTCTATTTTTCCGTGCAACAGATCCGTAGATTTTTACTGCAAATTTGCATTTTCAGTGGCAATTGTTAAAGAACTTCATAAAACATTCAACACATCCACAAAAACCTCAAACACCCACAAGATGACCCACAATTGGTGTATTTTGTCATGTGTCCTTTGATAGGTCATCTTTTAAGGTCAACATTTTTATTTGTGCTCTCTTGACTTGTAGTTTGAGAACACATACTACAAACAGCTTTGAGCAATAATTCGGCATTGATTCGATTTGCTATCACCCCTATATGTAAATATCTTCATGCACCGTAGAAGTCGCATCCAATTGACACAACCTCCCACTTTCAAATTTACAAAAAAGATCGTACTTATTGATAAAAACTTGATCTCGACAAATTTGTATCCAATGATCTCTCCACATCCTTTTTTGTATCGGTACCATGCCAACCAAATTGCAGCATTTAAAATTATTCTCTACTACTGGTGCTCAAAAAGTAGTCTTTCTTCATCAATTTTTTTCATTTCTCTTAAAAAAATTGATGAAATAGGGAAAAACATTATTATTAAGAAAGAGCACACACAGAAGTGAAAAGCAAGTTTTCTGTCCGAAAGGTGAATGATTGTAAAAATATATCGATTCACAATAAATAATATAAATGATTGGCATCTTGGCAGTTTCTCAAACCGGGAAGTAAAAAAGGGGCTGCTGCTGCTGCATAGTGACCTAACAATGAAACCCCACATCTCAAAATGCCCCAAATAACTCAAAATATTATCCTCTGCCCTGCCTGAGTTGGAAGCTGGAATCTCCCCCAGGCAGGCAATTTTTCAAGGGTGTTTGCAGAGTGATGGGTCGTGTTTATCGTTTGCACAAGGCGAGTAATCTGCCACTTCCACAGAATCAGCTTCAAAGCTGCTCGTCGTCTCCTCCAACTGCCGACCCTCCTGCAAAACATTTATCGAAGTTATCATGCTGTCCCTGTTCCTACCGACCTTCCCACTTAGGAGTAATAATTTCGTTAAATTGGCGCAATTCATCTACAGACTTTCAAATGACATTGATGACCACAAAGCTCTGAAAATCAGGACTGTTGTTAATTTTTGTTTGAGGCTATGCAGCATGAAAAGTGTGCCGAAACTTGTAGTGGAATTCCACCAATTTAACGAATTTGTCATAGACAGTAGGAGTACCCTTCAATTCATTCAAAATGAAGGTTCAATGACAAAGCAAAGATGAGTTTAATGAATAATGTTATAAATACGTGTTAACAAGCGTTTTTTCTGGTGGTTGGATCATGAATCTCAATTAGTCTCGAGATTATCCTTGACTGTGAGTGTTGACTTTAGGATAACTCGATCTAGTTTCACAAATCTCAAACTCAGGCGACAACTTGAACATTCCAAACCTCAGTTCTGCAGAGTTACTTCGTCTTGATCAAATGATAGTAGTAGTGAGTGAGTGAGAGAAAACGTACCATCTTGCCCCGAAGATAATAATCTACGCGAGTAGCCCCTGCAAATTGTTTTCCATTTTACAAAGAAAATATGAGACTCGATCACAAGAGTCAGAGACATGAGGGTGTCATTTCGCTAAATCGGAGCACATCCGACATTAAATTTGTGACAGAAATCTACCCAAAGCTCGAAAAACTGGTATAAATTTTCGTTTCAGGCCGTGCGTCCTAGCTGAAAGTGCCAAAGTGGTGAAACACCGCCACAGATTTGACGAAATCGACATTAAGGTAGCAAACGATTAATTTGAGCCAACACAGACACCTAAAGCACACTCTTCGATGTTTTCAATTCCACAGCGCAACTTCGCATTACCCGTGCTCTAACCTTCTCGAGCCTCCTGACTAGCAATTCAAAGCTTAATATCAAGATCTAGCGCATTAGATTGATTCATTTCATGAATGAATAAGCGAGAGTCACTCAGGAGAATAATCTTAACCCAGTGCTGTGATTCCTCGATCTATAAAATCCTTCCTATTGAAAACAGCGGAGTCCGTCCAAAAGCTGAGTGACCTGTACACAGTACCTGGAACTTCTGCTGCATTGTGATGAAACTCAGCTGCAGAAACTGAAAATAATTGCAGCAAGGAGGCAGCTAAGAAGAGCAGGATGCCGAATCGGCAAGCCATGAGGAAGCTGAAACTCCGACAGGGTCGAGCCATTGGAAGTTTGGAACTCCTAATGCTCGCCTTCGATCGATCAACACTCGTGACGGTGAGCTCCGCGTACCCGGCCAGCAAGTGCAAGCCCGCCCACAAGAAATAAAAAAGCTGCAATTGTTCTCCCTTTATATACATGTCAGTGACAGGTTCGTTTCAGTGCTCTTGCTGACACCTCAACTACACCAAAATCGGTAGTTACTGTGTGGACTAGTACGTTAAGGTAACTACAACTACTTGCGTCCGAATAGTAAGCGATTGGACAGTGTTCCTATTATTGATTGCCTAAATAATTCTTTTGTTGGATCTTGTTGGAAGTGGAAAAGAGTGTACGCTCTAGATTCGGTCCCTTCTTATGCACGTTTTGGACTCACACCACTTGAATAAACTATGAGTAGCTAGTTCCAAAGTGCTGTTCAAATCATATTTAAAAAGCGACCCTAGGGTTTTAGGCACGAATTTGTAGGTAGGGGTCAGTTTTAGAAAACCGGGATCGGTTTCCTTAGACTAGCACTTGAAGATAGCTAGCTAGAGACCCTTTTTTTTAAGGATCTTCATCCGTTTACTGTCCCCCGACCTCACTTTTAGAATGTGATCAACCTCATAAGGTACCTGCAGCATCTGACAAAGCCGCTGGAGTACAGGACACGGTGCACCTCTCTCCCATAATAACTTAACTTGCAGGATGATTGTCTAGATATCCATGATTGTTCGCATAATAAAGTATTAACTTTAACTTGTAGTAAATTGCAGGATGTCTAGATATCCATGTTCGCATAATATTAGCTTAAACTTGCAGTAAATTAAAGGATGTCTAGATACCTTTCATGGCCAAGGCCGCAATACCTGCTGAAAACCGTCCCGTCCCGTAGAAAGAAGCCTGTCTGTTTACCCACTTGGCCGGCATTTCACGATGGCCACAATACATGATAGTCGGAAGCGAAGTTGTTCGGCATTAATCTTGTATGTTTTACAACCATCATGCAAATCATCCGTCTTATTATTTTGCTGTTTAAGTTAGTAGTAATTGCACCAACTTGCACCCTGGCTAGCAGTTCGTACCAGCCTTCCATTGCGGCTAAGTCTGGTTTTAATTACTATAATCTTCGTTCGATCATCCATTTGTCAATATGATGCAATGTCAATGGTGTCCCTCTGGAACTGATTCTACTGTCAGTATGAAAATTCGGCTCTTTGACAATTCGGTGACTTCAAGTTGAATAAATGTAGCCCGCAATCAGAAAAAGCGGTTGACTTTGAACCCACCTACGCAGCTTGCGCTGCAGCCTGGCTTGCAGTGGGAGAAGGTCGGTGACTGTCTGGCGGGATCGACAACTGGTTTACTCAGTACTTTCCTCGGCATTCGCGTTTGGATTTCAGCACAAGCATTCCTCACCTTTTGCACGGACTTTGCTTGCGTTGCAAATCAATTAAAAATAGGATGATTGGGGTCCTTTCTGTCTGCGTGTTTCCCCAAGTACAGTGTCCTTGCACCTGCCTAAGCCCTAAAGTCATGATACACTGCAAAAGGTGCTAGGGTTTACGGTTAAATTAATTAAAAGACTTGGCTCAATCTGGTGATACTCAGCACGAACAAGAATGATTATCTGTGCTATTTCAATTTGAATCTCATTAGAGTTAATCGTAAAGGTTGTCCCCAGTTGTAACAGTGGTGTTAGAGGAAGGTTTAACTACTAAGAATAGTACAAAAGAAACACAATCAACATCAAACACCAAACTTCATCAGATTTTAGTTTTGGTGCTCTAAGGAGTTTCATTTTGTGTTTTTTTCAAACTCTAGCTGTTAGTCCTACATTGCACAAAATTTATGATTAGAAGATGCCGTATTGCTGACCCATTTCTCATCACCTCCCATTTAACTATAGGTTGGTCTAGGGTGATTGGCTGATTGCAAGAAAGACCAAACGATTTTGGTAGCATTTTGCCAAACAAGATTTTATCCAAGTTACAACTTTTGAATTATAAACCCAATGCCAAAAATAAATAATCCATTTCTAGATGTTTTGATTGTAATTGTATCTTTCTTTTATTTATTTTTATTTTTAAATTAAAATGATTTTATATTTAAAATTCAATTTCTCTAATTTGTCATACTTTCAAAGTTTTTTTGTTTTTTAGTACTTGAGAGTACCCAAATTTAATATACTAGGGCTAAAATTTTGGTGGTTTATTCCCACACTAGTTGGGCATGTTTCATATGAACGGCATCAAAAAATACGTTATTTTATGTCCTCCATGTTCATGCAAATAGGCCCCTAAAAGGGGCTCCATGGCACACACACTTCTAAACATTGAAGATGATTTCAAGTTCATTTTTTTGATGAAATCTCATCACCATCAAGTCCTCACAAATGACCAATTTTTATTTTTTCTATTTCAACATTATTGGTTTATAAATAATCAAAATGTTGAAATACGCCTTTTGGGGGACATTTATAATTACTATTGTAAAAGGCTATTGTACAATAGTAGCATATTTTCAAAAAAATGGTCATTAATTTGTTCTACTACTAAATATCAATCAAATTGTAGACAAACTTATTGAATTCTATTGGCTTCTATCAATCAAATCTTTGTGTTGGTGTAAACTTAAAGAATCATGAGGTGTGAACTCCTAAGATAAAGTAGCTTACCTCTTTTTGACCATTTAAGTAATTCACCATACTTCTAGTATGCAGATGGTGAGGGGAAAAATTCCCCGTGGTGGAGAAATAGATTTGAGGAGGGTTCCATAAATTGTTCCTTTTCCCCTCTCAAAAAATGAATTGATTATGAATTTTTTTTGTAAAGATTCTATTCCACCAATTCTTGTTACATAGGCCACCGCATTTCCAACCATACTTCAATATAGGTGATAATTGTGACGTCCAATGTACATCTTGTGATCATTGTATGCTTTCAATGTACACCTCCCCGACATTTGTGCTATGTTGCATGAGTTGTCACTTAACCATGTGAGTTGTCGCCCTAAACCACAACTGATCGAAAACAAAGCACCGTAACTAGCAAAGATAGGTGGCAGTCGGAAAGAGATCGGCTACCTTATTGCTTAGTACCACCATTCCAGTCAGTCACGTAGTTTGCAAACCAAGTTAAACTAAGTTGGACAGCAGTTACTCGGTATCTAACTTGGTTTGCAAAGTATGCAACCACGAGAGAATGACCAATAAATTAATGTAGTACATACTCAACAGTTTCAAGAGTGTTTGCTTTTTTAAATTTTGGCCCACAAACATGCGGCGATGGGGATTGTAAGCACGTGTTGGATGTATAAAATCTGAAAAGACTGAATTCTCAACAACCAAAATTCAATCAGGTTTCCATACAGACTGCCAATGAAAACAAGGGCTTGACATTGACAGAGCTAGCGGTAGTTGAAGATCGAGCTGCCAGAGTTGATTAAACGTAGTTCCATCATCCCGATTAGAACTAATTTTCCATTAGAACTAACTTACCGGCCCAAATAGTCTTTCCGAACATCTGATGTCCCGTCGCAGCGCCCATGATCAGTTTGACCTGATATTCAAACAATTCTGAATCATTCAACCCACTGCAGTCGAAACGTCAGAGGAGATCAAAGGCAAGTTGGTGCTGATCGGTAACATATTTGTCAAAAACTAGTTAAATGGTCAATTTCATTAAAAATGGCAGTATTATTGAACTTTGGCGCTTTTACAGTTTAGACCGGCCGTTCTGAACTCTACCTGTCCTAGATGGTCAAAATGTTACACCATTGAAATGGCGCAATAATACCGCCATTTTAATGAAATATACCATACTAAACAGCAACGATATATATTTATCAATTGTGTTTTGTTGAAAATGACAATCGGTGCTGAGCTCTAGAATTAATGTGACATTCGAAGGCCATAGCTCCAAAACCTACAACAACTTGTGAAGATTTGAGTCTCCGCTGACTATTTCAGATTTTATCTTCATGAGCAACTCAAATCCTACCCCAGTTCCTTGTTCCATGGGTGCCAATTTTGCAGAATTTTGCCAGTTCCAAGAATTTGCGGAATTCTGCCAGTTTATAGTCTCACTGAACCCGATCAGTGATTCATCTATTACCAGTCCTAGATTTATGAAATCTAGGACATGTCTTAGATGGCACTTTCACAATTCAGACTGGGCAGTTTTAAAATGGCACATGGAATTGCACCATTTTAACAAAATTGTCCATTGATCCATTATGCAATCCCAAGGTCAACAAGCGAGATGATTGCAAAAGAGGCAGAGAAGTAAATTCATTATGTAACCTAACAATGTTGCAGCCTAAAAATGCTTGATAAATGACAAAGAATTCTTCTATGTAAGATAGACAAAAGTACAAATGTTCATCCTTGGAATTTTGTATGAAAAAGGGAGGTCTTGCATAGTAGTTTGAACTGCAATGAGTACTCTTGGTGGGGGTTTTTAAGCAAATGATTCACACGATACCAAAAAGGATGATTTCTATGGTGACCGGAACAATGTTCTAGGGTTAAAGTTCCACCCATCTCAAAAACAAAACAAAACATAATACATTAATACATTGACTACTGGTATGAAACATAGACGAAAAGATTCAATTGAATGCTATTGATAATTGTTGCTATGAAAACAAATCCAACATATTGCAATTCATCGTATTGGAACACCCAAGAATTGGTCCACAATGTAGATTAATGGGCAATTTTGTTAAAATGGCGCTATTCCACTATTTTGGTAGATTTTACAATTATGAACGGCCGGTGTTAAATGTACAATAGTCCTAGATGTCTGAAATCTATTCTGAATGTCACTTTTATAGTTCAAATTGCTCAATCTAAAATCTATACTAGTCATAGACTTTTGAAATCTATAAAAGTTCAATTATTTTTTAAATCTATACATGGCCTAGATTTTTGCTTCCAATTTTTCAATAGTCCAATTTCAATTCCAATAGTCCAATTTTTACATTTTAGAATGGACAGTCTAAAATAGTACATGGAACTTCATTTTTCATTTGCGTTCCATTTTTTGTACATTTTCATAAGATCTTTAGTGCATTGTAAAGCTCTACATTTGTAGATTGTATAGTGGTGAAGATTTTATGTAGTTCGTCATATGAGTTGCAAAAGCTCCAAGCGCTAGAGCAATTCTAAAATGGCAATTCAACATGAAAAGTCGTAGCCGTAGTTAACATAAGTCAATGTTGGGTAGTTCATCTAAGGAAGGAGATTGCTTAGGAGCTCTAGCAACGGAGAGGAGGGCGTCCAAGACACCTTACTCCAAGAGAGAGATGTCGCTGTGTGACCTTGCTCATAGAAGGTCATCTTTAAGTTGCATCAAAGACAACAATAGAAATTTGAAGAGAATCAGGTAAAAATGTATTAACGCAACTATGAGGCGTGCTTTGAGATGGGAAGGTTTGGCTACACATGTGCAATAGAGGAAGCCCCTTTTGGCACAAAACATATTCTGGCAAGGTTGAGAATTGTTCACAGGGATACAAATTAGACCATTCATGATTGGAAACGCGTTATCTTCAGTGATGAGACAAAGATGAACAGGTTTAATTCAAATAGAAGGTGATGGTGTTGGATTACAAATGGACAACGTACAACTGCAACATGTCTCGGGGAGTTCACTTAGAGTGCCTATTAGAAACCATGTGCAGACAAAACTTTGGACCCCTTATTTACTTTTTGAATTTTAAATATAAATAAATAAATAAAATACAAATAGATTTTTCTACTTTAAAAGTTTATATTTTGAATTATTGATATTTTTATTTTTTAATATATATAGTTATAAATTTTTTAAGTAAAAAGATACATTGTAGAATTGAAAAATAACTTTCACACCCCTATATTATATAAGAAAAAATTGTCTGAAAAATGAACAAAAAATTCCTTAAAATAACTCTCTATTGAAAGTTCATTTTGAGTTGAATATTGATTCAATGGTCATTCAAACATGTTCTCTATAATTATTTGAGTTGAAAAACATGCCAATTATTTAGTTTATTTTCAATCTCTTCTAGAAATCATTTCATATTTTATTTGAGTTGGAAATTTTGGCAATAGAAACCTATAGTCATTATTAAACAATGCTAAAAAACTTAGGTTGAAATTATAGTTCATTAGAAAATAGAAACCACTTGTTCACACATGGTTTGTTGTAGTAGAACTAAGTGCACCCCCCAAGCAACATGTCCAACAAGTAATCAAACATGGTGGTGGACATGTCGTGATTTAGAATTGTATGATAGCTTTTGGACCTGGAGTTTGATACAAAATTGAAGGTATGATGGATCAGCATATGTACCAATTTATTTTGGGAAACTTCTTGTAGTGTACAATCCGACATTACAATATGGTTCCAAGCAATGTAGTGTTTCAACAAGATAATGATCCAAAACACACAAGTAAGATGGTATAGAATTGGCTTAAATCACAACAATTTCAACTTCTCCATTGGCATGTTCAATCACCATATTATAATCCCACAGAGCATTTTGGGGCTCTTCTAAAACAATTTTTGAACAAATTTTATACAACCTCCAACTCTCCAAGAGGAATGGAAGAATTGTGGGAGCATGTGTGCAATGTTTCTTGTAATTTCAATATGGAGGATTGCATGGCACTATATGAGAGCATGCTGCAAATAGTTGTTGTTGTATTTGGCTGCCAAAGGCTATTGGACGGACTATTGAAGTTCAAAAAAGTAAATGGAATAATACTAAGTACTTGCATATGTTTTTTTGATTGTAAATTGTAAGAAAAATTATAGATTTCAATTTGATGTACATAGCTGTACATACATGTGCATGATTCTATTTACTTTTGAATGCATTTTTTAGCTTCGAAAAAAGAGTCTCTACATTGTGTGCAATGGCCTATCAAAGTTGGCTTCTTCAATAAAGTACTTAGTTTTGTCAGTCACTATATGCATATCTAAAATTGACCCTTTCCCAATTGTGTTCACTATTTGCATTCTGTAGATGCAAAACACGTCAATCTAGAAATATAGGATGTGTCTAGATAGTTGTGCATGCTCATTGAAAAAATTATAGAAAGACTTAATCATAATTGATTTACAACTCCTCAAAATTTACTCTACAATTTTTTAAAATGAAACTCATGTGTGATTTTTCACTCAACATCTAGTGTATTTGAGGCTCATCTCTATGCAAAAGTTCTCCAGCTAAAAAAAGCACAAACAATTTATTTCAAAATTTGATGCATAAAACAGACTTTGAAAGGTATTCAACGTTTTAAAAAATACCCAAAACAGTACTTTTTTAGGATTTTATTTAACTTCAGAAGTTTAGTCTGACACCAAAGTAATGGTGCCTTTGCCATTTACAGGTTAGATTTACATTAAACACATTTTTTCATGAATACATTGGATAACAAAATACATGTATACTTCTAAAAATGTATATATACACCTCATAGGAAAAAGAGTTTTGCATTATAAAGCTGAAGTAACTGTTGCATCTGCAAAGTTAAAAAACTTTGCTAGACCTTGAATAATAATGACGGCAATTATCAATTTTATAGATACTGGTACTACATATCACCCTGGCACCAGTGTTCATGTTTTCTAGCTAGGGCGTTATCAATTCAATGCCAAGCAAGTTGGCAAGCTGCACTTGGAGGCAACAACTGAAGCACTTTTCACTTCCACAAGGTCTGGAAAGCCCAATTCAGGTTGCAAACATGTTTAATTATTTATTTATTTTTGTGTATTTGACATAGACATAGAAGGTCCAAGAATTGAAGTAGGCAGTATGCAAGTGGCAAAAGTTTGTATTCATCTTTAGCCAACTCCAATGAGATGTCAATTTTCCATTCCCAATTTGAATCATAATTGCACCTGGCTCCTTATGTCTGAGAAGTTCGGTGAAACGGCGGCATGTATTCCTCTAATGTCGTGCTGCCATTTGAGCATGACAAGTTACTGTAGATGCTCAAATGACATCCAAATGAAAAATGTTAATTGTTGAGTTTTCAATGTGCTCTGGTGTCTGTCTTTGTGTCCTGTTATATTTAAAGTTCATATTCTAATAGTCAAATACGGCACAGTACATACGGCTCCCCAACAGGCCTGTGAGTCTGATTTCCTGTCCCTCTCTTCTTTAATTCGTGGTGGCCGGCTTCATTCCCAATCACCAATTCAATAAGGCCTTCCTCTCACTAAATCAAGACTCTATCATAAGATCTTCAACGAATTTTTAGGCCACTTCACTCCCTTTGGAGTGTCAAGCAGCGCAGACACAGGGAAGGGTACTCCACCTCCCAGTGCGTTAAACTCCTCAGCTGATTTCTTCCTTGAAATTTGCAACTGATTTCCTCGATCCTCGAGGGGTGAAACAGACCACAGACTGTATGAATCCCTTGTGGTCACACCAGGGATTTCATGATATGCCTGATTCCGCGGTGATCACAGAGGAGTCTTCAAAATGAACTCCCCGGTCTCACTGTCCGCTGCGGGCCTGACATTCTCTGTGCACATCAGCATTCTTGGGCGCCAGTACGTACTTCAACGAGATCGAAGCTGACAACACGGGGATCGATGAGTAAGCTTTCTTGGTACTCCCACAGGAGCTCTAGCCTGCTACTCCAACCAGAGCTCTCGCTACGTGCTCCAACAAGTTCGCCAATCCTCCAACAACAAGCTCCCACAAGCCTGCTTGCTACTCCGCCATCTGCGTCTGCTGCTGCTGTCGATTGTTGATTCCGCGTTCAATGAAAACACTGAAATCGTCATCCCCAGGTCGCCCCGCGTACTTCTGATTCAACCGCTTCAGCATCTCCCTGGCCTTCGCCTTACACCTCCCACTACAGTCACTCGGCAACAACATCAACAGCGTCGTGAACGCCCCGGCCTTCAACGCCGTCTCCACCACAGTCCGATTACTCCCGAACTCAATCACGCAATGCAACGTCCCCACCGCATACTCCGTGGCTGGCCCACTCACTCCATGCAAATACTCCACAATCCTCGGAATCGCAAACGGGTGGTTCGTGATGGCCTCCCTCCCTTCCGCACAGCTCGCCAGAACCTCCAGGATGGCGAACGCGATCTCCACGGAGGGGGCCTCCCCGCGCGGCAGAAGCTCAATGAGCGAGTGGACGGCGCGCTCGTTGATGGCGGCGATGCGGGTGTATTGGCTCTGCTGCTGCTGGGTCTGGGTCTGGAACTGGGCTTGCTGCGGGGAGAGGAGGGCGAGCAGGCAGCGGAGGCCGAGGCGAGTCTCGGCAGGGGTGAGGGAAGAGTCGCGGAGGAGGGAGAGGAGGCCCTTGAGGGCGCCCCAGTGGGTGCAAACCTGGAGTTGGAATTGGAAATCGGGGCAGGGGAGGACGGAGAGCAAGACCTTGGTGGAGTTGATCTTCGCGGTGGTGCTGCCGGTGGAGAGAAGCGACGAGAGGATGGTCACAAGGCCAGGGACGCGGAGGCTGTTCGGTCACAACAAAACAGGGGAACACAGTCGTTAGACAGCAAAGGAAGGGAAGGGAAAGACTAGTGATCATAAAAATTCCGTAAGATTTCAAGATTTTCTTGTTCATTTCAGTTCCGTTGAATTTTCAATGGGGCGATTTGTAAATGTCCAGAAAATATTTCAAAGAAACTCCTCATAAAAGCGATGGTTGATCGCATTCACAAATCTTCTGATGGGATCAATGGAATAGTGTAAAACATAATCTATTCGAACACTCTCAACGTTCGACACCCACAATCGAAAGACATCAATGGAACATGTGGTCATAAGGATTCAATCAACAAAAAATCATTGATTTGCTTCTCGTTTCAAACCCGGTGAGTTTTCGATAACGCGATTTTTTAAATTTCCAAAATATCTTCCAAAAAATCTCGTTGTATAAGCGACGATTGATCGCATTTACAAACCCTCTGATGGGTGGTTACGTATTGATAGAACAGTGCAAAACATAATCTATTCGAGCAATCTTAATATTTGACATCCACAATCGTAAGACATCAATGTAAATGAGGTCATAAAAATGTGAAAAGAAAGCTCGGTGCGAGCCTCGTACCAGCATTTGTCGGCCTCCCCACTGGGGTGCAACATGGCAATAGTGGCTACCGCATACTCCAGCGCTTTACTCCAACTACTTGACCGCTTTTCCGTAATAATCTCATCTAACCGAACCACCGCTCGCGTCACAATTCCTATGGCGCCCAAATCCCGCAACGTCCTTCTCGTCCTCCCTGACTCCTCCGCCACAGTGTAAATCTCCTTGGCGCAGTCATAAAACGCCCCGACGTCATTGCACTGCGATACGACCTCCAAGAGCTTGGACACCGTGTCCACGTTGCTGGAGCTTCGGTTGGCGGCGCACCAGGTGCGGATGGCGCGGTGCAGGGTAAGGTTGGGGATGAGGTGGGGCGTGAGTAAGGTACGGTTGGTGGAAGGGCACGTGTTGTGACCGTGCTCCAACCACTCTTCGATGCTGGCGCGGTCGTACGTCATACCGGTGTCTAACGTCACGGGGTCCGCCATGATCTCGTACGTGATGGGACACAGGAAGAAGGACGGGACAGGAACTGGTGCTGGTTTTCTGGGGGCGAGGGAGGGGGAGGGGGAAATGGAGGGGACAGAGCGCGTAGTAGAGGGCGAAGATTTCGATCGGAAAGCAGCCAAAACGGCCGCGCCCAGGGCCATTGCTAGAGCCAGAAACGAACTTAATTACACTGCAACACGAAAGATTCCAACTCCTAATCGTCAGTAAACTTGTTCTCCACAACTCAATATACGCTTGCAATACGCATCGGGTACTCAGCAACAGTAACCTCCAATCCTTCGAAATCCACGCCACAACAAACACGGAGAACAGATCCCCTACAAACGAACTGACACCACGAACGATGGTTTCCTTTTCATCACCTAATGTTCTCCAGAACACACCGTCTCCTAATGGTCAATACACTCGTTCTCCAGAACTCGCGTCACCCTTGCAATCCGCATACTTAACAACACTAACCTCCAGTCCTTCGAAATGTACATACTGCTATCTCGTACCTCACTGCAAGTTATCTATTAGCAAGGCAATTGAACTGAAGATCGACTCCGATCCGAAAACTCGTTTCTTTGCAAATCCCATCTTCGTTCACTACATTCGTTATCGAGATCTAGCGTCAGCCGGGAACCTCGGAACCCCGTCATTCGCATCGTAATTTAACCCACTTGCAAACGCAAACCCTGCCCACCTCGATCACTGACGCACTCTGGACACACTTTCCAAACTCTATCGTCGTGACGAAGAAGTTTAGGGGTACGTAACGATACGCTGCGAAATCGGAGATTGATCAGGCCCGCCACGAGAAGCTAGTTAACGAAGCGAATGAAGATTTGAGGCAAAGCTTGCGTGTCTAGCTAGCCAGCTTGAACCAATATTCAGATTACAATCAACAAGCCTCACTGGCAAGAAGCTTACAACGTGACGAGTAACGAAACAGTCCGCGGTTTGAATCTAGACTAGATCCACTCCTCCAACCTGATCGAAGAAAAAACTGAGCAGAGAGAGAGATCGAGATTGATCGTGTACTGGGAGCTAGAGATACACTGATGCCGGCTTATCCCCGAACAGGATTGTCAGCGGTCGTCTCCTTGCGACCAGTCAATGCTCACCCGGCCGGCGGGGATCCTGGTTTTGTCTGTTAGAAAAACGGCCACACTCCAGTGACTCCACGTCAACTTTGCGCATGAATGATGATTGAATCTCTCCCCCATCTCTGCGGAAACTTGACCTTCAGTATTTGTTCGCAGTCACAATATTGCTTTCGAAAGTGCACTCGAAGGCTGGCGTAAGAAAAGTGAAGTGAGTTTCCGTATTTTTTTAATCCCGGAGTTCAGTTCGATTCGTAATTTGTTTTCTCAGATTGACTTTTTCCAATTTTAGCGACTGGAAGTAAGTGTTAAGACTTATTGACCAGACGTGCATCGATGTGCAAAGAAAACAGTAAGTATACCTTTTGTGATATATGGACATGGATTTACACTTTACAGGCAAAGGAAATCGATGATTCGGCAGAAATCATGCCGGATCGATGACAGCAGACGCTCCCGGTCCGGAGTCGAGAATTCCAGTCAAGGCTGCACAGTGATTTGCAACTTATTCCAAAGTGCCAGGTGGGATAACAACTAACAAGTGGCCCAATAGAAGAATAGAAGCATTTATAAATAGGGAGAGACTGAGAGAGAGATTCTAGTTGACTTCCATGTGTGATTGAACCTCTATTAAGTATTAACCCTGAAGCGCTCCGACGTCCATTTTCTCTAGTCCAACTAACTTCTCATTCATCCACTGTGATACTTAAAATCTAGAAAAAGACAACCTTCCTTTACAACCAAATTCATGAAATTCCAGTAAATGATATTTTTGTGTAAAGATAAAAGCAAAAAAAGTGCAAAAAATTCAAAAAAGGGTTGAGGCGTTTAGAGGTTAAAGGTAGAATGTGATTGATTTGGTTTGGTTTGGTTTGCCCTGTCGGCATTGTTGAAATTGTTTTTGAAATTTTTTGCATGAAGACAAATGTGAGAAATAGAGAGGACAATTCAAATTATGTTTTTTTTTTTGACAAAGTCTGAATTTGTTCTGAATTTTTGAAGTATAGTACCCAATTGACCCAAAATAGTCTCGAAAAGTGCATATGGTGGTCTGTCCTTTGAGTGGATAGTTACTTACAAAGTTTAAGTGAACCATGGGAAATTTCGTTAAAATGATGGTATTTTGTGTGTCATTTTCAAACCTCTTGATTTGAACCCTAAAATGCTTGATGTAGGACGAGTATAGATTTCAAAAATCTAAAAAATTTATAGATTTCAGATCGTGTGATTTTAACTATGAAAGTGACATCTATGACTGTTGTAGATTTCAAACGTCGAGGACAATTATACATTTTAGACAACTTAGTTTGAATTATAAAATTTGTCAAAGTAGCGGATTAGTGTCATTTTAACAAAATTGCCCATAACTGTAGGG